>CM057452.1:1363877500-1364507500 GCA_016271365.2 Neoceratodus forsteri
AAGCTACTTCCCCTAAGGAGCTCAAGAAATTACTTAGACAAATTAAGGGGGACAGTTCAGCAGGCTCTGATGGGTTGCATCCCAATTTACTGAGATGCAGCTTCAGTTCTAGCATATCCTATTAGCATAATATAAAATTTATCTTTTTACTAGTATTGTACCTGAAATTTGGAAGCGTTCTTTGGTTATTCCTATTCATAAAACAGGTTCACAGCAGGAATTTGGAAACAATAGGCCTATATCAATTTTGTCAGCTTTGGCCAAGGTATAGGACAAAATAGTATATAGCCAATTGATTGACTATATAGACTCCTCAGGACTCTTGTCCCAAAACCAACTTGGCTTTCACAAAAACAGAAGTACAGAGACTGCCTTGGTCGAGTTCACATACACGGTCCTAGATGGTATGGATAGAGGATGTCTAACTGGGGCCGCGTTTGTGGACCTGACCAAGGCATTCAATCTGGTGGACCATTGTCTACTACTTAATAGAATGGAGTCCTTGGGAGCTGGAAATGTTACCTTGTCATGGATAGATAATTAATTAACCGATAGGTCGCAAAGGTTCAAGTATGGGTGTGCTATATCTGTACTTGCAGTGGTGAAGTGTGGGGTCCCTCAGGGCTCCATACTTGGACCAATTTTGTTTTCCCATTTTTTGATAAACAAGTAAATGTTCTTGAAAATGCATCTCTCATTTTATATGCAGGTGATGCAGTAATTTATGCTAAGGGTTCCTCTGTCCCTGAACTGAAAGATCTATTAACCAGGGAGATGTGTAACTTTCAATATTCTCTCATTTCTAACAAATTGGTCCTGCATAAGGCTAGGACAAAAACTATGCTTTTTGGGACTAGGGCATGTCATAGGTCTGTGAGACAAAGTCTGCAGGTGAAGTCCCTTGATGGATCATTGTTCAAACAGGTGGAATCGTTTCAGTATGTAGGGGTCCTTTTGGACCCTAACTTAAGTTATAAACCCCATTTCGCAAGGGTAACATCAATATTTCACTCTAAAGTGAACCTTTTGTACAGAATTCACTCTTTTCTTACCACTTAATCTAGGATGGCTATTGCCAAACAGTGCTTAGTTCCAAATGTAAACTATGCTGCCATAGTTAGTGACACAGCTTCTGTTTTAATAATCTCTAAAAAATCTATTTTATTACAACTAATAGCTAAATTTGCTCTCAATGCTCCCAAATTAGTTCATCACTGTGTTATCTAAGAAGAAATAGGCTGGCTTCCTGCTCAGCTACATTTTCGGTGGTGTATGGCCAAGTTTATGTCTAGAGTCATTAGTTCAGGGGTTCCCTTAAGACTCAGTGGTATGCTGAAAACACATGATCAGGGCCACTTCTCTAGACACAGGACAGACAATATGGTTCTTAAAATTCCCTTCATGAGCTCTAGTTGTAGACAGAGGGCATTTTCCTATCTTGCTCCATTTATTTGGAATGATATTCCATTGGATATTAGATGGTTGCAATTTTTTAAAACATTTGCCTATGAACTGAGGATGTATTTTTTGTTATAGTCTAATTGCAATTGTTTTACATAGGTATTTGCTTTATTGTTTTCTAGCATGGACTTATTAGTCTGAATTAAAGATTGTATGCCTATTGTATTTAACATGTATGTATGTATTGTTGTACTGTTGTTTTGGTGTGGGTTGCACCTGAAAAAGGAATTTTGTTTTCCAGTGTGCTTATCCATTAAGTGAACGAACAAACAAACAAACAAACAATTTTTTCAGGAATCTATAAAAAATGTAGAAGTAGTAGAAGACTGGAGAACAGCAACAATGATACCACTGCATAAGAAGGGATTGAGATCTGTTCCAGAAAACTATCATCCCATTTGCTTGACATCCTTGTCAAAAATACTTGAGAACATCCTTGAAGATCATATCATAAACCATCTAAAACAGGAAAACTTATTGGATAAAGCTCAACATGGGTTTACAAAGGGACATTTCTTGTCAAACAAATATGTTGTATTTCTATGACAGGATCAATAAGGCTCTTGACTGAGGAACTCCAGTAGGCGTGGCCTTTTAGATTTCTCCAAAGCCTTCAATAAATTGCCTCATGCAGAGCTGTTACTTACACTTCAGGAAATGGGTAGTCACCACAGTTTAATATCATGGGTAAAATTGTGGCTAGCAAAAAGAAAACAGAGAGTATGCATAAAGGGAGACTGTTCAGAATGGAAGGGGGGACAAACGGAGTTCTCTGGAGTCAGTTCTGGGCCCCCGATTATTTAATATCTATGTCTCCTCCATACTGCATGAACATAAAAACATTTGGGTGATAAAATTTGCAGACAACTGTGGACTGTAGGCCATAGTTAGAAACAAAGAAGATGCTGATGTACTGCAGAAAGTAATTGAATCAATACAATCATGGCCCGGCAAATATAAACTTCCACTAAACAAAGAAAAATGTTCAATCATGCATTTAGGAAGGACAAATCATAATTTAAATACAGTTTACATGGTACTGTTCTGGGAACAGTTAGAGAAGAAAGGGATCTAGGA
Organism: Neoceratodus forsteri; assembly: GCA_016271365.2. NCBI lineage: Eukaryota > Metazoa > Chordata > Ceratodontiformes > Ceratodontidae > Neoceratodus > Neoceratodus forsteri. The sequence goes on from CM057452.1 coordinate 1,363,880,039, forward strand.
ATCATGATCTCACAAGATCTCTCCTTCAAATCGCATTGCATAAATATAGCTCAGAAAGGAAACAGGATCTTAAACTGTATCTTAAGACATATAAAGAGTAGAAAAAGAGAGGCATTGGTACCATTATACTCATTTCTGGTGTGGCCCATCCTCAAATTTGGAGTCCAAGTTTGGTCTCCATATAAAAAAGGGAAATTCAGCTGTTAGAGAGGATACAGAAAAGAGCTATTACGAATATAGACAGTGTTGGGTAAGTTACTTTTTATATTACTTTCTATTACTTTTGAAAACTTGTTCCAGAAAGCTCTGTGCAGTCACTAGCAAGGATGGAGAAGTATTGGAAGATGTAATACACCTTACAGTTGCATTTACTTATGTCTTTTTATACAAAAGAAATAAGTAACTGTAATTGATTACATTTATTTAAAAGTAACTACTAACTATCCTATTACTTTCAAAAAATGTAAGCTGTTACAGTTATTCATTATTTTTGTATTGTTTTGTATTAAAAGAAATAAGTAACTATAATTGTAATGTGTATTACTTTTTCTAGTATTTCTCCATCCTTGCTAGTGACTGCACAGATCTTCCTGGAACAAGTTTCCAAACATAATAGAAAGTAATAAAAAAAAGTAAGTTACCCAACTCTGAATATAGAAGAGCTTAAATCATGGACTTACCAACAGAGGCTAGCAGAAATGGATATGTACACTCTGGAGTACAGGAGACATAGGGGAGATATGTGCCTAGTCTATTAGGCCTGGGAAAACGAGGATCTATGGGACCTCCTGGCATTGAAAGAAAAAAACATACACTATGAGACAATGGTGCATCCTCTACAACTGGAAGACAGTAGATGCAGAACAATGGCTAGATTTAATTGGTTCAACCAAAGGATGATGACAACTTGGAATGAGGTGCCAACAGAAGTAGTAGGTAGTAAAAAATTATTGCAGTTTAAATAAAATCTAGACAGATATTACGGAGTTAGAACAGTTGGTTCCTACTAAAGTAGCTATAAGCAAGCACCAAGGCCTTAAGTCTAATATTCTGTAATCTGTATTACCTATGATACCTATGATATCTATGAATGCCCATCCTGGGTTCAGGAGTGTATTCCTTGGCACTGCTGGTGGGGGAGTGTGGGAAGGCACAGGTCCAGGATCAATGAATGTATGGCAATCACCAGAATATCTTTTTCCATCCCACCCTGGCAGCCCATGGTACTGGGGCAGATGTGGGCAGGGGGGTCCTGTTACCACCACACCCCACCAGTAACTGTTGGGGGGTATATAGACACTTATGGGAGGGTGCCTGAGGCATGATATTGCCCACACTACCCCAGCACTCCATGACTTTGTGAACAGAGTGGAGTGCAGATGCACCCACTGGCAACCCCCAGCCCAGCCCAGGTGAGGATCAGAAAGATTAGCTGTGAGATCCAATACACAACTGATGGGTGCACTATTGGTGCATGCCTCTGGACCTGACTGCATGGGTATTTCACATAGGGCTGCCTACCCACCACAGATATGTGGCACATAAGCACTACTCCCTTTTGAGAATTGGAGTCAATGTGCATTCCCTTCAAGTTTATCTCTGACTTCTGACTCCCCCGACTGAGGTTTAGACACAATTTAAAGCTCTATTGGCAGGCTCTACTTTGTCTCTAGCCATTGCAGATTGTCTGTTTTTACATACGAACATATGAACATACAAAGAAGCCAGCAGATACAGGCCGTATGGTCTATCACATCTGCTTGAGTCTGTGTTGAGTACTCAGTGTTGAGTACTGATGCTGCCCCCAAATCCTCTCTTCCCATTCCTTGCTGATTACACCATCTGAGATACCCCCCATCTTCCACAGCCTTCCCTATTCTGATTTTTCCCCTGACCCTGTCCCACGTCCTCTTAAATCACCCTGCTGATGTCTGCAAAAACAGTTCCTCAGGTGATTCATTACCACAAGTGTTGTGAAAAACTGTGGAATTTTGTTCTGTGGATTATTTTGTGAAATTCAGGCATTTTGCTAAATATTTTGTGAGTACGATATTCTGCAGTTGACATGTGGAATTTCGCAACTCGCAGGAAAAAGTATGCTGCTCGCTGGTGAAATTCTGCATTTTGCCGGCAAAAGTCTGCATTTCATGGGTGAAATTCTGCATTTTGCATCCACAAAATATTTTGCAGAATTTATGGAATTAAACAAAATATTTCATGCAGTGAAATTCATGATTTTGCTGGAATGTCGTTGTTGAAATAAAATTGTGCGCATCTCTAATCACCTCACTCTCTCTGAAAAAGTGATCCTTCTCTTTCTTCTGACCCCCCCTCCAATTTCAGTCCATGCCATCTTATGATCCCTTCCTCTCTAAACTTAAACAGTCCTTCAGGACTAACCATATATTGTCTTTCAAGCATCTCCCCATTCCTTCTTTCATCCAGAGAGTACATATTGAGTGCCCTCAACCTATCCACATAGGGCTTTTCCCTCATCCCTCTCAACAAATTGATTGACCTCCTTTGTACACCCTCCAACAGTTTGATGTCCTTCCTTAAGAAAGGTTGCCAGAAATGCACACAGTACACCAAGTGAGGCCTCATCACTGACCTGTACAGTGGCAGGACCACCTCCTCATTCCTTGTGGTGATTTTCCTTAGTATGCACTCCAGCATCCTGCTGTACTTTGCCGCCACTTTCCTACACTGTGCAGAGTGATTAACGTGACCTGTGACCAGCACACCCAGATCTTTTTCCTCGATGGATAATGAAAACTGCTTCCACCAATTAGTAACTATACCCAGGATTCTTTTTTATACTTTATTTAATTTTTAATCGATTTATTGAGTTTTTGGATAATCCCTGTGAGCACATGCTCGTTGAAAGGTTACACGTCAGATACATTAGACAACAAGGTACAATACTGTGCACAGATATACAAATACTGAGAAAAATATTCATGGAGGTTACAGAAAACAAACATAAAGCACTAGCTATGCTGAGGCATTGTACAATGTATGCCTATGTCAAGAAGATAAGCAGACAAGGATAGGGAAGGATACAATGGGAGTGGAAGAGCTAGGTGAGCAGAGCACATAAGACAGAGAGAAAGGAGGGTAGGGAGAGGTCCAGAGGCAAGGGCCAGAGTTGGGAGTGAAGGGAGGTGGGCGTAGTGCTACAGTTTGACCATCCTATCATGACAGAGGCAAAGATAAGTGCTATACGCACAGTGAATAATCCTGTACTTCTTGGCATTGAAATACAGCTGCCAAGTGTCTGACCACATCTTCAATGCTTTTAAAGCCCTCTGCAGTACCCCCCACCCTCCGCTCCACCTACCTCTGCTCCCAGTTTGGTGTCATCAGCAAACAGGCTCATCCAACTCTGAATCCTGACTGTCATATCCACCATGAAGATGTAAAATAGCATTGGTCACAGGACTGAGCATGTCGGGACCCCACTAATGACTGCCCAGGGTGATGAGAGCTAACCCCATACCACTACTCTCTGCAGCCTGTTTTCCAGCAAGCTCTCAATCCATCTGACCAACTTTTCCCCCACCCCCAGGTTTTTCAGCTTACCTATCAGCCTCCCATGCGGCACCGAGTTGAAGGCCTTGCTGAAGTCCAAATACAGACATCAACCGCCTTGCCACCATCCAGTGCCTTAGTCACCCAGTCATAAAAATCCACTAGGCTGGTCTGACAAGACCTTCTCTGGGTGATACCATGCTGCTGATCATCAAGCAGACCATTCTCCTCCAAGAATGCTGTTATCCTTTCCATTAGGATAGTCTCTATTAGTTTCCCCACAACTGATGTGAGGCTGACTGGCCTGCAGTTCCCTGGCTCATCCCAAGAGTTGCTTTTGTGGAGGGGCACCACATATGCCATCCTCCAGTCCAGAGGCACACATCCTGATAGAAGATCAGTTTTTAAAGATTTCTTAAGATTACTACTTCATGTCATATCTCTCAAAAGTACTGGGACCCCTCCCCCTTTGAGTAAACTATGTCAGAACATTTCCTGATTTTGTCATAGAAAATCTCTCATCATATGCATCGTAACGGGTGGTAGGTATCCTGTGGTGGGAGGAAGGGACAGTGTTTGAGGCTTTTCTTCTCCAGAGGACTAAAACAATAATCTCATCATTTTGCTCTGCAGGTACTTCATGCATGATTTCTGCTTCCCCTGGCAACAAATATTAAAAGATGCATTTCCAAGCAATACACCTTGTGAGCCTGGTGCAGAGGTTGTGGAGGGAGGTAAAGGCTTGCCTCTCCGATATATGTCCTGCTGCTTTATGCCTCATCCAAGCTTGCATCTGTGTGCTTTAAGCATTCCATTATATCAGCAGACATCCAGGGCAGGTGGTGGCCCTGGACTCTGGATCTTTTGACTGGGGCATGTTTATTGCATATTTAGTGAAGGTAGCACTTAAATATGCTGAAGCTTTCCTGGGGCCCTGTGCTGTTAGGGTGGGTGCCCACATAACCGATACAAAGTATTGTAGCTATTTGTTTGGTTTGAACAATTTGAAAGATCTGGCTAGAGTAACACCTGGAAGAGATTTCTTGGATCTGATGCAGCAGATAATTCAGTGATCGCTAAGTATATTGAGCAAGGTGTCCACAGCCAGGATTCTCAGAAGGTAAAACATCAGTATCCTGTCTACTGTGCTGTGATTGGAAGTCCTGGAGTTAAAGTGGGTGGGCAAGAATATATTGTGGCTATTGCTGAGAGCTTTGATTTTGGAATTTAAATTGGAGGAGGAGCAGGGTCTTGTCCTAGTCATCCACCTGATGTTGAAGTCACCAAGTATAATGTGTTCCCCACATAGACAGCCCAGCATCTTTTGTAGAATATTTGTGACCACATCAGAAGGGAACCTGGGGAGCAGTAGGCTCCTATAGTAACAATCAAGATGGAGTGTGGTCAGGAAAGGACCCAGAGATTAGCTCATGGGATTTATGGATGGCTTCTTGACAACCCCATCACCTCCACATTTAGAGCAGATTTGCCTGAGCAAGAGGTAACCTGGTATGTCTATAGCTAAGGGGGTGATTCAAAGAGAGTGCCAGGTTTCAGTTAGTATAAGGAAGTCTAGACTATTGGGTGTGACCAAGGTTTTTATTAGGTCATATTTGAGGAAGAGGCTCCTGATGCTTGTGTGGGAATTTTTGAGGCTGTTGAGAAGGGGAATGAGCCACTATTAGGGTTGTAAGGATGGCCTACCTGGACTTGTTCTCCACATCTCCAACCAGGTGAAGAAATAGGAGAAGGTAGGATTGCCTGCCTTGGGGAGGGGTTTCTCATGGGAGTACCAGCTGGCTGAAATAGCATTAGGGTGTAGACTCTTCAGCTTCAGCAGTACCGCAGGTATATGGCAGTGTTTCAGAATCAAACCTAGGTGTACATCCAAGTATTGGGTCAGACTTGGGGGTAACTTGTAGGAAGATGCTTGACATGAGGATGGGGAGCATAAACTCTAATATTGTGGTTGGGGAACACTGCCAAGGGATTGTGGGATAGAAGCAAGACTGTATGCTTGTTTGAGGGCCACCTGAGAGGGTGGTGCAGAATGAGCCTGCTTATCTTCTGATAGGGAAGAGAAGACAGAGTTGTATCAGTGTGCATGAGTGTCAGACGTAAGGCAGGTGAGGATGGGTTTTGATCTGGTAGGGAGGCTGACTAGATTCTGATCTAGGTGCAGATTCATAAAATGCTAGGGACCCAGCTCCCTATAAATGGTAGGGAGGCCTCAATCTTCCAGGACTGCAGAAGCAAGGCTTAACACATGCAGGTTCACCAAAGGGGAATTCATCTGTCCCTTATTTTATCAGTTTTAGGGGGTGGTTCTTGTCCAGTATGAAAAGAGGCTGTGGCACAAATGACCAGAGTGTCCATTGTGCCCAGGAGGGGATATTCAGTAGGTCCCTTGACTAACAGGTACAGATGAGAGCCTGAGTCTACCATAATTCGATATGGCGGTAAAGTCAAAGAAACAAGTACTGTACATCAAATAATACTGCTTGTAACATTAAAACTGAGCTTTAATCAATGAGTTCTTAGGATCTGGACAGACTGGGGAGATGCAGCAGCTAACAGACTATTTTGAAGTAGTGTGTCTCTCATGTGTTCCTATTTACCAAATATTTAAATATTTGAAGTCATATTCATAAGGAACATTTATTACCAGTTGATGTCTTTAAATTTTAATGTTTAAATGAACAACATTTGTGAAGCCTAAGTGTGTGTGTATGTGTGGGAGGGGTGGGATGCGTAGGCTGTGAAAACACCAGCCTCCCTGCCTGCTTCCCTATGACTGCCTAATAAGGATTACCCAGAGTCAGCGGCATCAAGTAGTGCCTGTGCTCAGCAATGGCAGCTGAACAAACCTACAGTATCAGGATCCCACACTTCTTACAATGAGTTTGTGCTGCAAGATAACAGTTCTAGAAGACAATACCACCCCCAACAGTCCCATTCACCTCATTGCTTACCAGCATGCCAGTTTCTTAAATAAATATCACTGTGATTATTATATTAAACAAACTCTGGTCAGAGCCAATATGACTGCTGCTGGGTGGTGAGTCTGAGTCAAATCATACTCAGAGTTCCCACCATGGCTAACACCATACTTGTACAATACCCACACATGCATAGTAACTGATAATTGCGCATGTTCAGGAAAGCCATACTTGTGCAATACTCATGCATGTGCAGTAACCAATAATTGTGCATTTATGAGAAAGAGCACACTGTGCCTAAGATGTCTGCTGTGACAACAGTGAACATGAATGAATACAGCCGATGCACATGTGCAGTGAGCTCATGGTAGCCATTGTGCACATGGAGGGCTCCCACAGATAACGAGTGTCGAAAAAAGAGTTTGCTTGCTGAGAGGAGGGACTAGTGTGACCACTGAGGGAAGGAACTGTGGAAAAACAACACTGACCACAGCACTGTGCAAGACCACTGTGCTGGTATCCTTTCACATGCTTCCACAGTTCATTTTCCCCTCTCCTAGCAAAATGTATGTAGGGCTCCACCCATGCATCCTTAAAAATGATGAACAAACTCCTTAAAGTGCATTCACAGAACCAAACTTCTGATTGAGCAAGGTGTGTGCTCTGGTGTCTCAATTGTGTCTGCCAGAATGGGATTAAAATGGCACTGAATGCATAAAGTTTATGAGCTGACAGAAAGTACTGAAAAATACAAAATCAAAACCAGGTAGTTTTCAGAAGGGGTCCCTTTATTTAAAAAGGGCACTGTCTGAAATTTTTTTTACCTTTGCTTCTCTGTGCTGTATGTCTTGTCTGCTCTTTTTGTTTTTGGCTGTAGGTTGCAGTTGATTGTCAAGTTTTGTTATTTTTTTATTCCATACATCTACTTCAAATGTTTTGCATTATAAGTGGACGTGAGAATTATCTGCAGATCAGACTGGCAATATGCACAGGCTTGTAGATCTCAAATCTGGCACACTCATTCTCATTTCAAATGGGAATGTGTTTGAACACAAGGCACTTACAGACAGCGGTTTCTGATTTGAGCTTGAGCCAAACACGTTCACATACAGAAACAGACTAGTGTCATGCTGTGTCTATTATTGAAGTCAAGATCTTGTTTTTTACTCTATCTACTATAAGTTTGTTGATTATACCAGAGGGCCTTTTATGACTATACGAGTGTCGCACTGTCAGTTTGTAGGATGTGAGCACTGCAAACCGAATGTGAGCAGTTCTGATGTTCTAGGAATACAGGAGGAGGCACTCTTTTAGCCATGAGAGGCCCTCTATCATAACTAATAAGCTTATTTGAGATAAACTTAGAGACTGAAACAATTTTTCTTGATGATATAGTATTTCTTTTATTACCTTCAGTTTATGTACAGAGAGCGCTGTTCAATCTTCACACTGTGCCATGTGAGGGTGTATGTTTTCAGATTGGCAACAGGAACAGCTCCTTGATCGGAAGGATGATGCAATCACATATGTGCATGGACAGTCATATGTTGGAGTGTGTGTCCAAAGCATGGTTGTGAAGTATTTGTAGCTCAAGCAAGGATGTACAAAGTATAGGATACCACACAAGATAATGTAATAATTACATTTCGAATATACTTGATTTTAATGCTGCCACCTCATTTATTTATTGCGTTGCTTGCGCGCATGAACAAGAAACACATTGCTTTCAGCAGTTAGGGAGAAAGCCTAAATGCATCAGGAAATCAGAGCCATGACACAATGAAATCAGCTGTTTTGGTGCATTTCAAGCTACCAAAACAGCTGATTGGGTGGTGCCCCCATGGTGACAGCTTCTCTGTTGGCCTCTCATAGTCCCTAGGAAGCCAATGGAAAGCTGCCACCTGCTTTTCAGTGTGCCTTCTGGGTGAAACATTTCAAAAAAAAAAAAGCCGACGGAGTGCCCAGTACCCCTGTCAGCATGACCCCCTCCCCAGTTCATTTGCAGATGGGGTAGCCCAATCCACATCAGCATAATGCACCTCCCCATGGCACATGTGTCCACCCAGCACACTGTATGGCCAACGGGGGTGCCCAATCCCCCATCAGCTCTACTGCCCCCACAAACAAACTTCTATCTGCCAAGCGGGGAGCCCATCCCAGTGTAACAAATGTCTCCTTGGCCAGTGGGGGTACCCAATCCCCCATTGGATCCACTGCCCCCACAAAACTTGCAGGTGCCACACTGGGAGCCCACCCCAGCATGGAAAAAGTCCCATGTCACCATTGCAAAATAAAAAAACCTTTAAAAAAAAAAACCTTAACGACGTGCTTTTGTAAATGAGTCTTTGACTCAAAGGTCTATAAACCGATGATCTAATAAATAAAATAAATAAACAAAAGAAAACAGTCCCTCATTGACTCTCTTGCCCCACAATCTGCACCCACCCTCTGCATACCCCCTCCCCACTCCCCCCTTCACCCCATATGTACATCTAGAGGCCAGTGCAATGTTCTTTGGTGGACTGGGAACACATCTGCATTCTTCGAAGCCGACCGCAAACTGAAGAAATGCCAGTAAGCTGTATAATGGCATAAATTTGGTTTTTTTTTCAACTTTGGTGCATAGCTTGGCCATTATTTGGGAATTATTTTCACCACATTTTCAACATGGAGTTCTTGGGACCCCACCTCATAAATTCAGTCACTGTCATTTTGTTGTTCAGTCCCAAAAGGTGATTTCGCAGTCACTGCACTGAACCACCTTTTGGAACTGATTAATGAAATGACAGTGTCACAGTTCATGAGGTAGGCCCCCAAAACTCCTATGTTGAAAATTTGGTGAAAAAATTCCCCCAAAACGATTGTTTTACAAGCGTGCATTGTGCAGTTCCTACACATGCTCGTAACTTTGAACGTTTTTTATATTTTCACTCCAGATTTTCAACATTGCCATTTTACCACACCTTCTTATGAAAAGTACAGCTGTCATTTTTCACATCTTGCCTGAAATGTGTTTTTGCACCTGTAATGCACAATGGTGCAGTCAGTGTGTGAAATCAATGTTCAGAACAGATTAAGAATATCACAGTGACAGTGTTCATGAGCAGAGGTCTGAAACTAGCTATGTTGAAAATTTGGTGACAAAAGTCCATAAAATGACTGTGTTGTGAGCGTGCATTTTGAAATTTCCACACACCATTGTAAGTTCATGAAATCGTAATCTTTTCAGTCCAGATTTTCAACATTGCCATTTTACCACACCGTCTTATGAAAAGTACAGCTGTCATTTTTCACACCCTGGCCAAGATGTGTTTTCACACTTCCGGGGCAGAATAGCACAATCACTGTGGGGAATCAGAGTTTGGGATAGATTAAGAAAATCATTGTGACACTGTTCATGAGCAGAGGTCCCAAAATGCCTATGTTGAGAATCTGCTGTTAAAAATCCCAAAACTAATTACATTGAGGGAGTGCGTTGTGCAGTTTATATGCACACTCATGATTTCAACAGTCTGTTTATTGTTTCACTCCAGATTTTCAACATTGCCATTTTTTACACCTCCTCATGAACAGTACAACTGTCAATTTTCACATCCTGTTCAAAATGTGTTTTCGCACCTATGGCACCAAATGGCGCTGTTGCTGTGCAAAATTGCCTTTCGGCTAACTAACAGATAGTGTCACTGTTCATGTGGTGGGATGACAACAAGCCCATGCCGAAAACCAGGAGTTAAAATACCAAGAAACACCCAGGGTGTTAAGGTTTTCGACCATAATGCCCTACCCTGTAGGGACTGACAGGTGACAGGGTTGTGACTTGGGATTTTCGACAGTAATGCTCATGCCAGTCCACCCTGCCCTGTAGCCAGTGGCAGGCATCGAGGTGCACCTTGGACCCTTTGGCCCTAGAGTTCACCCCATTCTCCTATACTGCACCTGTTTCAGTGTATTTCCTTATGGAATGAGGTGGTGTAAAGCCTGAACACTTCAAAGCACACCTCGACACTTGTGTCTGCAGGGTAGGGTGAGGTGAAATGTCATGACCGTTATGGGTGACATCCCAAAGGCACACCCATTGCCTGTCCATCTCTGCAGGGTGGAGGTGAAGTTGGCATCAGTTCAATACTTCACTGCCATTTCTATACTGCATCTGTCTAACTCCTGCACATTCACTGCTAATGACAGCAAGCCACACTTGGCTTTGACAATGCTTGTTTCTCCTTGTTTGTTTAAGATTCCTGTGTTTGGAAGAGGGTGGTGGAGTAGGGAGCAGAGATGGAGGGAACTGGGATGGAATCACTCTAAAGATGGTGATGGCAGTGTCATATATGCTGTAACAGCATTGTAGATGAACTGTGCTAACAACTGGTTATATAGTTTCTGTATTCAGTTTTACAGCTATTAGGTAGCCAAACACATGGACATTAAGTGACTTGTTCAAGGCTACACAGTTGGTGGCCCTGGTGGAAGTCAAACCTACACAGCTTGTCTTTCGCTGTTTATGCCCTACTAGTAGATCACTGACTTAACTGTTCTGCCTGTGTTACTCCCCTGGCTATTTCAAAATGAATCCCTAATCCTGATAATAGAAATAGATTCCCCATTTTAAATGGTATTTGTTTTATAGCCCCATACTCAGCATCATTGGTAATTTTCTGGTCTAGTTTGTGCACTTTTTCTCTTTTTCACCCATGCCTTATTTAGCTCAAACAGGGATTCAATTCTTAAGTATCTTGATTACTAGTCCTGTTATTTGTTTGCAAGACTGATTTGTTTTTAGGCATGATTTGTTTATTGGTGCACTTAGTCTGTACAGCCACAAATCAGGATTGAGCATTCATCATAGTCACAGCAACAATGAATCTTGGTTTTAAAAATAAGATGTTCAACGTGGGAATGGTAATAGAATGGTAATACAAGAGCAGGATGCATGTAAAACATTCTTATGGATAGAAGAGTACTTCTCACAACCCTGAATCCTCACGTCTGATTTGATGCAACAAGAGTAAACCCCTCTGTCATTATCCAGTATTTTTCTCAGTGAATGAAATAATCTCATATTGATACATTTGGTCTGATGTTAGCTATTACTGTATTTATAAAAAGCAAAACTGAGCACCCAAGATCATTTAAATTTTACATGGTTACTTCAGAAAGAGAAAATGTGGCAGCAAGTCCCCAATATGTATGTGGATCCTGTTAATGTTCACGCTTTTCAAGATAGTTTAGCCTTTATCAAAGGTTTTCTGTAAATGGGTTTGGATACATTTGTTCTATGCATTTTTTATTAAGCACATATTCAGGTTAGCCTCTTACTAAATCTCTTTCATGTATAATAGATTAAGTTCACAAAGTGTGAACTTTCATTTCTCACCATTGTCAATTGTTTGAAAGATAGAATCACTTACAGCTGGAAACTGCGTTCTCATGAAAGCTTTGGTCAACATGAATCTGCACTACTGAAGGTTAAAAAGTTCTCTGGCTGATAATGTGCTGATACTAGAGTAACTGGGGATATGATATTTATCTTCCTGAGTGGTCAGTGACCTCTTCAGACTTTAACAACGCTCAAAGACATGAGAAAAGTCAAAAGAGGTCACTGACCATGAGTGGAGATATCATATCTCATAAGCACCCATCAGAAGTCCAGTTTATACACTATATACTGTAATAGCATTTCTAAGCGTGTTTTATTTTTTTAAAGGTGACAGTTTCCCATTGGAGTTTTGAAGTGCTGGCTCCTGCCACTCTTGTTTTCTAAAGGTAACTTGTGCTGGCTGGAGCATGTATCTATCAATGGCTAGGCACAGGTGGCAGAAAAGATTCTTTGTGATGTACCCAACTAAATAGATTAATTGTGTGACATACCATATTGTGAAGATGATAAAAATGTATCTACCTAGTTGGTGTTCTGTGCTACAGATAGCATATTAAATAGCCTTAAAAATGCTAATGTATAATGCATAAATGACAAAACTAAATTGTTGTGTTACGCTGTATACATACTCAATATAAGAACAAAAAATCGTATTTTTTCTGATCGTAGCTTTTCTGAATGTGTGCTACTAGTTGGCAATTTTATTTTAGAATTTCCACTACATTTCTGTGTGTTAGAAACTGTTTTAAATTAGTGTGTGATGTTTGTTTGGAAGTTTGATAAGGTTTACTGTAACACTTAATGAGCAGATTTTCTCCTTTGTTGATCATCTTCAATTAATGTTCATTATCAGTATTATGGGGGTTATTATTGGCAATGTCCATATTGGTAGCACAAAATCAGCCACACATCTCATATCAAATTTCACCCCCTCCTAGACCAATTCATTGCCACTGTGTTTCTTCAGGGGAAGGTGTTTTAAAAAATCATATTAATATCCTTAACCTAGAGGCTGCCAGTAAACTTAGAACATATGACAATTTAAGACATATACAGAAGTTTGTGCCACAGAAAGATTAACAAATCTAGATTTCACAAAGAGCAGCACTGCATATAAAAGTGATAGAGCTCATTACTCTTCTCCTTTAGCTGGTATTCTCCGGATTAAGAAAGGCTGAGGGAGAATCAAAAGCATTATTCTGTGCATTTTTGTTTTACAAAGAAAGAAGTGCAAGTTAAATAATTTTGTATACAATAACCCCACCAATAAATGTTTTGCTAAATAAGAAGAGGTAACATCACATACAGAAAAACTGTGATAAATAAGAGGAGTCATTATTCATCATTTGAATCATGGAGACTACAACACTAACCAAGTTCGTGACATACTGGGATATGTCAGTGTACAGTATTAACCCATTCTCAATGTTTATGATAGATTAGTCAAATCTTTTACCAAACTTGCAGATATTTGTACCTAGAAATATACCATCTGATACACTTTGAATAATTTATGAGTTTGACTAACAGTTATGAAAAAACTGTAACATACTGAGTTGCATAAGCCTAAGAAAGAGTGTGTGGTTGTTTATTTTTTCATCACTATTAAGAACAGACCTATTAGCAAAGACAACAAGCCTATTAACACCGAGGTCACAGGGGGATGGACACCTGCATTATCTACTGTTTGCCATGGGTACTCCTAAATTTCACTTACACTCTGAATGTGAACAAACTCATCAGTCCAGCAAAATGTTCTAAAATATTATCCCAAATTAAAGGAAGCAAACCATTTCTACTATACATGTAGGAAACGCACCTCTTAAAACAGCACGATAATTTGCTAAACATTGGCTTTTCTGCAGACTTTTTCCTCCACATCAAGAAAGACATAAAAGTGAAGTTGGGAGTTTTGCTCCAGGACAAAATCCTTCCAAGAAAACCATAAATGAGTTGACTCCAAGGGATGCCTTATCATAGTTCAGGGAACTCTTCATAGCATGATGGTTACACTCATTATCTTCCACCAGGATCCAACAACCCTGTGATTACAAAAACTGCTACACCTGATCATTAAATGCACTTGAGGCATACTCTTGTTACCAGGGGACTTCAATATATCCCAAACACCCAGCTGGAATTCATCTAATCCATACCTCTCAGACCAACCAGCCTCCCATAAATTATTTTAAAGATTCATTCACTAAGTTGGCATGATGGATACACTGAGGTTCCTTCATCCTCATACATGTACTGTAACTATACCCACTACTAACAACTCCATGGCACATACTCCCATACTGACCACCGATGCACTCAGGAGGAACATTGTCAGCAGACTGATGGAATGCAGACAAGGTGACATCATTCTCCCCGACCATGTCCCAGTACAAAGTAACTTGGATCTAGGGCTAGAACAGAGATATACCCACTGGCATCTAAACACTTACTACATGAAATCTCAGGAGTTCCATACATTCTTGCGGGGACAGGTTGAACAAATTTTCTAAGGTAAGGCTGAAACCAAAGTTTTACAAGCCATCTTATGGGACATGGCAAAATCCATCCTCGGAGGAGTAATCATACAGCATGCATCCTGCTAGAAAAAGAAGTGTCATGAATGCCACAAGCAGCTGGAAGACATGCTTCCTTTTTCACAAATGGCTTATAAGCAGTGGGACACAAATGTGGCCCCTCAGACATCCAGAGTGAAAACTGACCTCAAAGCTGTATGTCTTCAGCAGACCAAAATCTTACTGGTTTTCCTGAGACAAACATATTATGAGGTGGCTGATAGGGCCTCTCTATTACTGGCATAATTTCTTTTTAAACAGTGGCATTTAGCTAAAGTACCTATCTGATTTACCCAGCAATGGAAATTTACCATGTGAAATTACAGAATATCATGCAGGATTCTTGGGAATATTATCAATTGCTTTATGCCCTGGAAGAGGACACAACTCAAGGGAAAGGACACATTTCTTGACAACCTAACACTTCCAGAGTTACCACAGACTCGGAATGCCCTGCTTATGACTCCTCTCAACTATGAGGAGCTGAAAATGGTGGTCTTCTCCACTAAAACAATGAAGATTCCAGGACCCAATGGTTTCAGGGCAGAATTTTGCAAATCCACTAAAGAGCAATCAAATGGATCCTCATATTGACACTTAGAGAAATGAAATGTTCTTCTGTTTTGCCACAATCAATATCCCATTAATGAAGTGAAACCACAACAGATCGCAAGGCTGTATTCTGACTCCGCTACCTCTTTGAAGAGGTCAATACAGGAGAATATCTGTAGTTAAGCAGTGAGGATCAAGACTGATAGGTTGTCATCTGGGAAATTTGGTGCCCACAGCTGTGTCTGCTTAATTGATTTATGGGGCTCCTGGAGTGAAGGGGGTTGTCTTTGGGAGATAGATTCTTCTGTGTAATGATAGTTTTCACTTTCACTGATAAGGGTGGAGGGAGGATACCCATCTATACTAGCAGTCCTTCCTGGAGGCATCAATGATTGCCATCTAATGCCATCCATCTTGAGATATCCAGCAAATCCAGTGACAGCACACTTGGAATGAAAAAAAGCAGAATTAACTCTTGGTCTTAATCTAGAAGAGGAACTCTACTGGTCCCTAATGAACACTGCATTGTTTTTCATCCTGATTTTAATATACTTTCCAAAGCATGGTGTGAATTGATGTTTTAGTCTTCATATGCTATATCTGGGGCCCTCCATTTCTCTGGAGAGCTGTACCAGCCTCCAAAACATACAGGCATTGATCCAGTGATGATGAGGCATTGGTAATACTCATGTAGCTAAGGACAAATTAGGGTCAGCATTTTGCAGGGTTTCCCAAAATCCCACTACTGTCTTGGGGGCTTCCGGCAACAAATATGTAACATCTATGCCCCTAAGGAACATCAGAAACAGATTTTTGACCAGTTATGTATAGCTCTGAGTGACCAGGAGATCATCCAGGGGGATTTCAATAATGTTATTGACCTAGTTATGGACAGTTATTGACAGGAACAACTTTCAGTAGAGCCTCTCTAACAGATACAAATCATTTACTAGGCTAGACGTCTTTTGATATTTTGTTTCCCTAAATTATTATCTATATGCAGCTGATGTCCAAAGCATAGTTATCTCAGACCATGCCTTGATAAGAATTGACTTGTCCTTTGGAGAACTATCAGCTGAATCATTCAGGTAGAGATTTAATGTAGTACTGTTAAATGACAAAAACTTTGTAGACTGGATTACAAAAGAAATCACTTGAGTTCTTCAAAGCCAATGATAACAGGGATGCTTTGAAGTCTTGTGTATGGGGTACTTTTAAAGTTTACTTGACAGAGAGAATAATTAGTTATTCAGCAACAAAGAAAAGAGACTCAGAAAGAAATGTTTTAGATTTGGCAGAGGAACTTAAAACAGTAGAAATAAAGCTGGCACGGTGGTGCTGAGGGCTGAGGCTCTGGATGCCTTACCTTGTGCTATGCAAGTGACCTGGGTTTGCGAATAGCCTTGGGTCTTTGGGGTGCTGGCTCAGGGGGAGAGAGCTGGAGAAGGATCAAGCTGCTATGCACCTCTCTCCTTCTGGGGAGGATGCCCATTCCTCCAAAGTTTCGCTTCCACCAGGTGGCAGTCCGGTGGGTAGCATAGATGAGAGGGACTGGTGACATAAGTCAGGGGTGGCATGGAAGGGGCCATCAGATCCGGGCAGGCATGTGTGCCTTCACACATGCGTTTACATGTGTATGCCATGGTCCTGGGAGGGATACACATAAATAACAAAAAATGTATATAAAAAAAACAGTAGAAATGAACTAAGGATGAAATGTAGGCAGGGGAATGGATTTTAAAAGGTGTATGACATCCCTTAAATATTAAATAAACCAGATGTATTCATCCAAAGCAGAATATGCCCTACAAGTCTATTAGCTTAGTATAGAACCAAACAGTCATTGTGGGAATTTGGGGAAAAAACACATACACATTTGACCTATGGGCTTAAAAAGCAACAGGACTGCATTATAAACCAGGTTTGTTTATAACCAAAAGGGGAACATACTTTTTAAAAATTAAAAAAAATTAACAAACAAACCATTTGCTCAATTTTATAGTTGCATTTGCCAAAGTAAAACAGCAGGATCTGCTTTGAGTATTGACAACTTTCCTTCAGGCATCAGCATGCTTATCATCCCTGAACAGGAAGCCACAGTCATTGGCAGACCAGTACTTCTCAGTGAAGTACTATAGTTACAGTAATATAGAACTTTCCAAATGGCAAAGCTCATGGGCAAGATGGCATCCCTTGGGAGTTGTATAAGTTACTGAACTCTCAAATAACATGCTTCTTTCATGAAGTAATTTTGGAATCTTGATCATCACAGTCCCTACCCCACTGTATGTCAGCACATGTTACCCTTATTCCCAAAATTGATAAAGATCTGATGGATTGTAGGCCTAGTTCTCTGTTAAACCAAGATAGCAAAAATGTTATTAGGCAGCATCCAATTAGCTTTAAAGCATATTCTAGGAAAAGAACATTGGGGTTTCCTGAAGGACAAATCAGGCTCAGATAATGTATGTAGGCTATTAAATACTATCTGGTATTCCAATATGAAACCAATTCTAATTATGTCTATGGAACTGGATTCAATGAAAGCCTTTCATTCATTAGAATGGGATTACCTGTATGTGCAGACCATAACATGCAACTTTGGTTTTGGACAGTTATTTGACAAATGGTTATCCTTATTTTCTAAAAGACCTTCCACCACAGTACTTACAGATTGTATAATATCCCCATTCTTCAAATCATTTAGGCATACTAGACAAGGATGTCCACTTTTGCCATATCTTTTTATTATGTTCATTGAGTCACTAATTAAATTTAATACTGATTCTGCTACAAATTTGTAAGATAAGAATAAAAAGTCTTTGCTTACAGGGATGAGATGTTGATAACTCTCAGCAGACCATTGGGTTCCTATGAAGCTCTGAAAAATGTATTATTGCAATTTAGTGCAATTTCTGATCTAAATATTAATTGGGGAAAGCCCAAATTCTTCCTTTATACTGCCTCAAACTTCTGAAGGTTGATTTTCAAAGCACTTTTCTAGATGAGACGCTTGAAAGAGAAATACAATATTTAGGTATAACTTTGAGTAATGATATTAAAAAGATTCCAGATCTCATCATAACCCTTCCTAAAGGATATCAAGTCTGATCTAGAGAGATGGACCAAATTTAAGCTGTCACTACTGAGGAAGATAAATGCCGTAATATGATAGTATCCCCAAAATTATTTTATTTGCTCCAAAACCTCCACATGACTATTGATAAGTATTAGAAAAAAACTGGAATCTATAATTAAAAGTTTGCCGTGGGAGAACAAACCATCTCACATTTCACTAACAAAACTATCATTAGAGATGAGTAACTTTGCGTTGCCCTGGTGGGAAAGGTATCATTTGGGTCTTTTTAACAAAACACTTTCTGCAGTACATCTCTTGTCCACACATAGTAGAAACTCCATTTGGGATTTAAGTTGACACTTAGCTTTTACTACTGACCCAACTTAAAGACTTACTTTGTATACCTATACCCAAAAGAGCTTAAGATAATTCTGTTATTTTTGGATCTATCAAAATCCTTAAAGAAGTGTTTGCGCCTAGAAATTCTGAGTTAGTACCTATCATAGAGATACTGTTATGGAATACCCCTAGTGTGAAATACAATAATGTCCCTTTAAAAGATCCTGATTGGAATTTAATGGAACTCTGAGGACTGTGGGATGTAATAGATAGAGGCCCCCATTCAAGAAAAGTTACACCTGGCATAACAGCACTTGCACAAAGTAGAATGGTGCATGTAGCAACTTACGCCAGTAGTTGCGACATGCTCGATTCTACAAAGCAGCCTGGGACATGTTGCAGTCCACTTGCACCAAACAACTGTTATGCTGGCAGTTGTGCCATAAACCCCCTGCAGCAAGGCACTAGGGGGTTCACATCAGCAGTTGCACCCCATTTCAGAAGGGCAGCAACAAAGTCCCCAATGTCGGCATTCTACAAGAACCCGCGGTGGAGAACTGGAAATGTAAGTTACACCAGCTTTTAGGTGGTGTAACTTATGGATGACCTTCGAAGGTCCTATAGGCCTTCCTGCAGTCATGCCAGAATTGTTCTCCCCCCATGCCCAGCATACCGCAGTGGGTGCCCCGCAGGGCTACCCACATCAACTACCCCGAAGTGTACATGTAATGCCCCACAGGGATACTCACAGCAACTGCCACAAAGTGTACATGTAATGCATCACAGGGCTACCCACACACCCCAAAACCCCTGTTGTGTATTGCCCCATAGGACAGCACTGTCATCCTCCACCCATGCCCCAACCCTAATTTGCAGCCACAAATGCAGCAAATACCCTGTCCTGACAGGCTCGTGGCCCCCACCCAGCCATGCCAGCCCACCCAGCACCCCCCATCTGTTCCCTGTCAGTGACTGGTACAGTCTATCTCTCACCACCATGGCCAGTCACTGACTGAGATCAGTATGAGTGCGTACTGTAAAGACATGCTCAGACATTAATTTTCAGTCATGGCTGGCCATGGTGATGAGAGGTGGACTGTGCTAGTCGTTGGCTGGGGATGGGTGGGGGGTGCTGTGTGGGCTGGCATGGCTAGGTGGGGAGCCACTAGGCTGCCAGGGTAGGGTATTTAATGCATTTGCGGCTGTGACTCAGGGTCAAGGCATGGGAGGGGGGATGTCAGCACCGCCCTGTGGGACATATCTCAATGGGGGATTTGGGGGGCTGGGAGTGTGGGAAGCCCTTCAGGGCACTTACTGAAAGCTTTGGGGACATGAGGTGTAGCCAGCCCTGCAGGTTGCTTACTGGCTGCTTCTGGAGGGGGTCAGTTGGTGTGGGCAGCCCTGTAGAGCAGTTATAGATGGGTTTCAGGGCAGGGGGTGTGGGCAGCCCTGCGGGTCACCTACTGCAACTTGTTGGGCATGGAGGAGCACTTGTGATCTGCATTGCGGCATACTTGCCAGGTGCACCCTCTGTTCAGTGTACCTGGCCGCATGTCACAAATCACAGTTGCTGGTGGCGCAAATTGCATTTGTTAGTGACTTGCGCCACCCTTCTAGAATCGGGCACAGAGACTCAGAAAAAATGTATGTTACACACATTTCAAGTTTACTCCTTTCTGCAAAATAGAAAAGCACTTACAAATTTATTGTGTATGGTAGAAGACTATTGTTAATCACATTTAATAGATTCTTAGTGTTGTTGTACCATTGTTATGAAATCAAGAGGCTGTTGAACCCTTTTGAGTATGTCACTGCAATGATACAACACAGAATGCTGATGCATAGTGTTCCAATCATTCAGACAGTGCTGAAGGTGTCTGTTTTCATCTGTGTGCAGTACCGTTTGAGTCATGTCACAGTTGTCAGACAGACACTGTGGTCCCTGGGCATAAGTAAGCTTGTTCTGATTTTATTGCTAGGATCCTGGACATAAGTAGGCTCATACTGATTTTATTTATTTAAAGCAGAAATTGAGTCTGTGTGAGTGGGACATGGAGCGGCATTCAATTATGGGGGAATTCATGACCCCGCAATGGTGTTTTAAGACATTTTCTGAAGAAATGCTCCATACCTGTTAAACTCTTGCCCTTATACTAAAAATGACAATGGATGGGCAACAGTAAACAACAACGCTGAGTACACTTCTACAGGTTGTATAACAACCATAAACCTCCCAAGCTTCACTCTCAAGGTCTACTAGGTTGTCATGACAATCTCTCAAAGAGAACACAATAATAGTCACTGTTGCTCATCCATTATCTTCTGTACTGTACATGGCTCTTACTTAATCATCAATGACTCCCCTGAATGGGTGAAACTTATTAAAATCTTTACACTTAGTGAATGGACCAGTTTAATAGATCAATTTCTCAACCTAATATTACTGACAAAGCTAAAGAAAAAGTGGTAAAAGGAACATCATTTGATTATTTTGCCACATAAATGAAAATAGGCAGGGAATAATACAATGATCTCTTGTCAGGAAGCTCAGGGCAAATTAATGAAGTATGAAAAACTGCACTATTATTATTACTATTATTATTGTTACCCTCTTAAACTTGAAAACAGGCATGTCTCTAATGGTAGTTGCTGGAGGTGTTCACATCAGCATGTGGATTTTCCTAAATGCCATAGAGGTGCTCTGAAATTCCAGAGATTCATTTTGTTTGATCTAAAGTAAATAAGATAGAGCTGCCATTTACTCTTTCACTGTTCTTATAGTGTTAGCCATAATGTGGTCAGATATTTCCAGAAATTTCATGAAATATCTAAAGAGATTCTCTCTGGTGGCCCATAGAGGTACTGCAGGCAAGCAAGAGATTTTCATAAATATAACAGACATTTTAGGAAATATCTGACTATGTCTATGGCTGCCACTAGGCATCTTCCCAATTAGTGTGTAAAGACCAAGGGCCAGATTCACAAAACTTTGCACAGGCACAAACCAGGCTTTGTGCAAAATTGCTACAGTATTCACAAAAGCCAGGTCTGCATTCTTCAGATCTGGTTCAAAGTCAGTTGGCATTCATCTGTATCACCCTGCCCCAGGTCATGCCTGAAAATAGGCAGGATTTGTCTAGTGCACTTACCCAGTCAACAAAAACTAAATAAATAAATAAGTAAAATGTTTGTGTTGTCACAACATTAGGAGGGAATGTAGTGTGAATAAGGGAAAGAGGACCCAGATATCGTCAAAGTCCAATTCGCTAATCATTCGTGCAGAGAAAATTATCACAGAGGAAAACCTCCTCTTAACTCCGCAACCCTAGTTGTTGGTGGAGGTAGCAAAATGCAAACCCCCTCAACCCACAACACTGTGTCCCTGGTAGTCTAGCAGTCACTCCACAAACATGACTCCCATCCTATTATGTAGTTTCAATGTCCCTGGTGGTTTAGCAGTCCCTCCCCCCACCTGACACCCATCCTGTTATGTATTTAAATGTCCTTGGTGGTATAGTGGTCCATCTCCCCACTCAGCACTAAGCCCATTAACTGTTTAAACTTACCCTGGTGGTCTAGTGGTCCCTTCCCCCACCTGATGCCCAGCCCATTATTTGTAAGTAGTGTCAATGGTGTTATAGCGGTCCATCCCCCCAACCCTCACCCAGCTCGATATACAGTCAATATATCCATGCTGTCCAGTGGTCACACACCTCACAAGCACCCATGGCTGACTCACAGCAACTTTTCTCTGGCATCTAGTTGTCCTATCCCCACCCAATCCCCAGATCTAGTGTCACAAGGTTCCCCCACCTACAGCAGTCACCTGACTGGCACTGACAGCTGCAGGTAGCATATTCCCCCCCAACTCAGGCCAGTCCCTGTTCCAGTAGGTTAATGCAGCTCCCAAAGCACTCCCATCATTGGTATATAGCAGTCTTGCCTCCCTCCCATGACACTGACACCCACCCTTGGTCCTCATTACTTGCTGATTAGTGCAATGGTTGGGTAGCGAGTGACAGTTTCTCTCCATGCAGTTCACTTTGGCTGCCAGTCATCTGACTGATGATGGAAGCAGTTTTCATGGAAGTTCTGTCCTTTGCTGAGCTCAGGAGGTGGGAGGGGTGCATCTGTTAGAGGGCTGCCAGCCCAATAAATGTCAGAGATTCAAAAGATTTTTTCAGACACCACTCCATACTCTCACACAAGGAGCCACTGCAACATTCAATAGTGATTACTGCTGTGTTTATTGCAAATAGAACTTAAACAGCAGCTCACTGGATGCACTACATTTAATAATCACTGTGGACATGCAACAAGGACATGCTTGCCACAATGAGCTGTAATGGTCATGTAGTCAATTGTTTGGTTGCTGATCCATACAGTATATCCGTAGTTATGTGAACCTGCTTCACCTCAGAGAGTTTCATCTGTTTGAGAAATATGTTGACAGGGAACAGCGTACCATGGTTCAATCTGGTTCATGAACTTGAGGAAACCTTTCTGGGCAACAAAAACAAAAGACAGCTGGCAATCAGCCAACAGCTCTTCAATGACTCTATTTAACAGCTAGAATGTTGGATGATTTCAGAAAAATGTTGATGTCCTTGCAACACTTTTTTTTAATGTTAGTTGATGAAAGTGACAAAATATTTCTAATTTTGTGGGGCTTGTCCTTTTCACATCTTTTTCACATGGAGTACTACTGTGGGATTTTGCAGTACTATACTTGATGGTGTAAGAAGAAAATAAACTACAGTATGTTTGTATGGGAAGATTGCAATGAGGCATCAAGTGATTTGGTGTCAGTTCCTGCTTCTAGCTCATTGTCACTATGGTCACCATAACCGCCACATCCATTACTGCCCATACCAACCACACTGTCCCTTGCCCTGCCCCACTCAATTGGGTGTTTTGTCTTTGCATGTCTTATTATTACTGATGTTCCAAAATGTTCCACTTTGCCACCACAACTAACACTCTTTTTGCACAGACTGCACACAAGTTGAGTGTAGAGGTGGGCAAAGTACATAAAATTTGCTACCCAGAGTATTTCACCTATAACTCAAATTCCATGAAATACTCCATAAAGTGAAGCAAAAAACTTTGACTTCCACAGTAAAGTGAAGTTCTTGTTGTTTCTTAGGGACTACACATTACTTTGCCTTTTTTGTTTCCTTAATGTGAATTTTGCAGTGATTCATGGGTTGGCAGATCACATGGCTTCTATATTATCTTGCAC
Organism: Neoceratodus forsteri; assembly: GCA_016271365.2. Taxonomy (NCBI): domain Eukaryota; kingdom Metazoa; phylum Chordata; order Ceratodontiformes; family Ceratodontidae; genus Neoceratodus; species Neoceratodus forsteri. The sequence goes on from CM057452.1 coordinate 1,363,903,671, forward strand.
AGCCTCAATTCAGCGTAGTGTGTGTAGCGGAAAGCTGGAGACCGTTTGATCCCAGAGCTCTGAGAATCAAACTATCCAAAAACCTTCAAGAAAGCATTTTTGCAATTAAGTTTGAGTCAAAATTTAGTACACTGATTGTAGTAAACCCTTGTGTGTTTATGTCATCAAGCATTTATTGATTTTCTGTGAGTATTGCATGTTAATTTAATATATACAGTCTCTGTTTTGACAGACACTGTAGAAGGATGCTTCAGGGGAGGGGCAGATCTGGGGTGTAGAAGGGAGAGTCACAGAACACAATGAGAAAGTCAGTCTTTCTAACTGTTGTTGGCTAGTGTTTTAGTAATTGTTCAGGTACACACAATAACATTTCTATTAATTTTGTAAAAAAAATGTTGTGGGTGCCGTAATAGTCCTTAAGAACAGATCCAGACACAAATGATTTGATACCTTTTACTGGACCAACATGGATGTTGCAGAAAAGAACAATGTGCACTTTCTTAGCATACTGAGACATTTTACAATGTATGTGAGAAGAACTCACTGGTTGTTGAGAATTCTTGATAACATTTGCCCTTCTGAGGCTTCTCAGTTAAAAAACATACTGGTGTTAATTAGCTTCTCTGACGTAATCTTCTGTTATGTTTTAAAAGTTTATGTTAAACCAAAGATAACTATTTCTGTCTTTTCAACATAATCTGGTGTTAATAGTATAGGATTTTCAAAATAACTGCCATAAAGCTTCTGAAGAAGGACCTGGTTGGTTTGAAAGCTAGAGCACTTTGTTCTTTTCTATAACATCCATGTTGGTCCAATAAAAGATATCAAATCATTTTTTTCTGGATCTATTAATTTTGTGTAAGTTTTTGCTATTTACTGGACATTTTTTCTGTCTGTTTATTAAGACTGTGTTGGGTAGTTTACTGATCACTTAAAGTTTCTGTGCCTGACCTTTAATCTGTGTGCATGCTGTTAATTAATACAAATTTTATTGCACCACCACAATAGCAGTATTGTGAATTTCTCAGACTGCCTGTGATACTTTTTCCTGCTTCTGTGTAGCTACTGCTGTAAACACCCCCACCCCCCTGCAAAACAAGGTATAATTTTTCCACTTTTGGATTTCTGAAGACTGGTTAAGGTCTTGTGCCTGTGCAGCTACATCTCTTTAGTTCTCAATTTTCATCTGGAAGTAACTGTTGTTGCTTTTTGGCTACCAATCCACCAAAAACAGAATAAATATAATGCTGTTGTCAATTGTCTATGTTCAGTCTGTTGAAATTGATTTCACTCTCCCACTATTGTGTGTTTCCCCATAGTACCGTGAACACTTTCTCTCGCTGCATATTATAGCACTTAAATGACAGAAAAATACATAATAAAGAAACATACCTACTATAGTATTTTTGGCATTGTACTGTCTTGTGAATTCTCTTGGATTTGTTATAGCAACTCAGAAAAATGGAAAAATCACTTTTTGGAATAAACATGTTTCTTTTCTTGGTGACTGTGTAATCAGAAATAATGCCCTGAAAGACATGGTCAAGTAATGGTGTTTCTGGCTGTGGCATATAACCTACATAAGTTAGTGGAGTATAAGCTTTGGTTCAGTGGGCAAGGCATTCTGTCACATCACGTGGAATACAAAAATAAAATAAAAATCCTTGAAGGGGAAAAAGTACTGCATCGGAGAGGGTTAGGCCAGGCAGGGTCCCTGAATCTGTGTGGGTAGCAGCAGTTCCTGCAGCATCACTATTAGCATAGGTGATATGTGAAATAAATTATTTGTGTGTGTGTGTCTGTGTGTGTGTGTGTGTGTGTGTGTGTCTGAACTAAAATCTGCCACCCAGTCATCAAGTAACAGCAAGTAGCCATGTAGGTAAAAGTTGCAAATTAACAGTGGAGGATTACTACATGCATGAGGAGGATAACTTTGAATATTTCAGTAGTGATCTGAGTACTGTAGCAGTGGTCATGCTCTGAGAAGTGCTGCCAGTACCAGCACAACTCATGTTACAACAAATCATGTTCATGGTTATTAAAAATTTCAAATTTTAAATGCCAACTATTTGTGATAAGGCAATATAGTCAATCTATCATATCAACCCCTGCTGTAAGTAAAACATCCATTTCTTTTAAAGATTTCCTCAGAAGCAGAAGTGACAACTGTTTGTGGAAGCTCAGTTCCATTCAGTTTCTGGTGATCTGAGAAGTGTTGCCAGTGCCAAGTTCCTGAATCACGTCATGTCACAATGAGTCACGTTCTTCATGGTCATCATGATCATGAATCACATCACTTCAACATTTTTTGGTACAACCCCTTTTTTTATCTTTGGTTTCATCACAAGTCAGGACACCCAGGTTATCATGTCACATCACTTATGAGCCTTGGTCCAATACGATGCTTCTCTCAAGGTTCACATTCTGTAGGATGTGCTACTAGCAGATGGACTTAAATCTTTGTCTGCATAAGCTGCCTGTATTTAATCCAGTAGCTATGATCTCAGAGCCAACATTGTACCATTTACTGTATAATATTCTATGTGTGTTTCTGAATCAGGCAGTTCAGAGAAGTGCTGCCGTAGGTATTTCAAATTTTCAGTGGCAACTGTTTGTGGAAGTCCAGTTCCATTCAGTTTCTGGTGCTCTGAGAAGCACTGCCAGTGCCAAGTTCATGAATCACGTCATGTTATGATGAATCACATTCTTCATGGTCATCCCGTTCAGAAATCACACCACTTCACCTTTTTTTTGGTGCAACCCTTTTTTTTTTTAATCTTCAGTTTCCACCAGTGTACTAGGGATTTCACTAGTTTGAAATAAACTCAAGAATGTGGATAAAGGATAAAAAGCAGAAAACTCTTTATTTTACTAGTTTTGACTAGCACACTAAACAACACAGTCCCTGCTCTAGCAAAGCAAAAGTCAATGTGAAACTAGTTCACTAACTTCATGCATGATTCTCTTCCTGCCAGCATCATGTGGCCTGTAGTCTATACCTTTGTAACAGTGATGCTGTTACAATGAACCCCCCCCACAGTGACACAACCTGTTCGACAACTACAGTGTTGAATGGATTGTTATAATGAAGTGCCGATATACCAACTGCTGGTGTTGGCCACTCTTCCCCAAAGTCTTTTCCCCTTCAGAGTTGACAATCTGTAATTCTGGGGTTGCAAGGGGCAGATCCACTCACCAGGAGGGGTCAAAGTGCTGTCAGGTCTGTCAGCACTTTGTAACAGTGATGTGATTGCAGTCCGCGAAGTAGTGTTCCTTTAAAGTCCTTCAACAAGTTTCTTGTTGAATCGACTTGGTAGAATCATTCTGCAGAAAATCAGACATGTGATTTTTGGCTTGTTTCTCACAAACTTCTCCTTCTCACAATGTAGTCTGAAGTTAATCTGAAGTTTGGAAAGTAAAGTTGATTAAAGGTGAATTCCGACCTTTGAATGGAAGTTTTGCATAATGCTGTGTGAATGCAAACTTGATCACTTCACATTGTATTCATGGGTGTAATAAAACTTCTTTGCATCTCTAGTTGAGAGTTGTCTGCAGGGTTAATATAGAATGAAGTGTACACTGAAGACTTACTGTTTGTGGTTTGTTCTACAGTGCCTGGTACCATTTCTTGTACAGTCAAGGGACCTAGAGGGAAATCCCATACTGCCATTTCCTTGTTTACATGATTTTTTTCCATTCATTGTCATTTTCTTATTCTTACATTTAGCATATGCTTCTTTTTCTGCACTTGCCTATCATGCCCTACAGTGGCATAATCTCTAACCCCTCAAAAAACTAGTACCAACCTCATTGGCACAAGATTCAGAAGAACTGGAAGTGCCATCATCAGCATGCAGGACATAGCCTGGACTATCCCATTCTCAGTTCCCACTATCACCAGCATCCTTATCAACATTCACTGCCTCAGCATCTGAGATTATATCTGAGGAGGAGGTCTCCCCTCCTGCACATGTGGCAAATGTCAGTACCTCCATGAGTAACTTAAGTAATTTCTTTCTGAAACTGTGCTGTCATTTCATTGGTAACATGCTTTTATTTTGTTCAGGAGGACATTTAGTGCCAGTCCTGGTAATGTTACTGTTATTATCTCTAATTGCAAATATATATACTATATATAGATAGATAGATAGATAGATAGATAGATAGATAGATATACATACACACATGTGGGATACATGATGGGCAGGAGTGAGATATGGGAAATAGTCTCACTCCTGCAGAGTGAGCTTTGTATTCTCACAAGTACCGAAGACACAAGTGAAAATGCACAGCTCACTCTGCAGGAGTGAGAATATTTCCCATTGCACATGATTTTCACATCATGTGTGTTATTTATACATTGGGGTAGGAGCTTCAGAAGTGCTGTTATGTTTTGCTGTGTCTTTTTTCCTGTTTTCACGTGTTTTTTTTATTTTAGTCTGTGGTAACCAGGTGAGTTTTGAGGAGTGACATGGGAGCACTGGGTAGTTAAGTGACTTATTCATAGTCACACAGTATGCAAGTGGAGGTTGTGAAAATCAAACCCAGGTCTGGTCTGCTGGATGTACCAAGCTTGTTCAGAGCTCATTACTCTAACCTCTAGGCTATACTGACAGCACTGTTTGTGTGTGGTCTGAGGGTGTGGGACTGTTTCTGGATGGGCTGGGATTGTTAGAAATCTTAAGGGAAATAGGTGATTGTGTTTTGCAGTGCTAATTGAGGTCATTGTAGCTAGCACTGAGAAAGAGAAACTGCTTTGTAAAGGAGTTTAATTTAGAATTCAGGTTGTTTTGAAGCTGAGATTAGCAAAGTAATGGGCAGTGGCAGAGCTAGAGGGGGTCTGGAGGGGTGATCGTCCCTCCTTTCTGCCCCAGTGTGAGTAGTGGTGCACTGTCACCATTTTTATTCACTATTTAATGCCCATTGTGGAGCCTGTGATTGACTGAATGGCCTCCTCGACACCCAAATGCTCCTAAAGCTGGGTCCACCACTGGTAATGGTCTAGGAGTGTTAGAAACTCTATGGGACACATAAAGTGCATTTTGCAATGCTTCAGTGAGAAACAGAAACTGATTTCTGAAGCACTTCAATTTAGAATGTTAACTTTAGTGAGTGAGGGAGTGGTGACATCAGCAGAGTATGGATAAATGGAATATATCTCACTCCATTGATGTCATCAGCATTTATGTCACTGCAATAAGAATATCTCCATGTACTCCACTAGAATAGCTCTCATCTCCAGTGTATAAATAAGTATATATCTATCTATTTATATATCTATATCTATATCTATATATTATGGTAGCACAGTAGTGCTACCATAGTTAGGGTTGAATAGCCCTTTTAAAGTTAAAGGGTGAAATTTTGCACCTTAATAACTTTGCCACCATTCAATGGATTTGCCTGAAATTTGGCAGGCAAAGGGTGTAGCCCTAGATATTGGGAGATGCCAACTTTTGTACTGGTCGGATATACAGCTACAGAGTTATTAAGAGCTATTAAGCAACATTCATGTGCGCAATTATATTTTTTGCAAATTCTTTGCTCGCGCCTACAGGTCACACAGTTTGTGTAACTGGTCCAAAAACTTCAGGGAATGTGTGTCCAGGGTCCCCGATGTGCCTTTTGAAGATTTTGTGAAAAAATATTGAACAGTTCAAAAGTTATTCAAAAAACAAGTTCCCATTATAAGTCCGTGGGAAAAGTTAACAAAAGGTTCAACCCTTTTGCAAATGCACTTTTTAGTGTCACAAATGACCCTAGTAGTGTCACAAACCCCCACTTTTTTTTCAGTTGGTGATCAGAAAAATGCTTGGCATTTAAGATTGGGACTCTCTAGGGAGACAATTATGTTTGTGCTCACCTAGTTGGACCCTCAGGATGCTAGCCATGTCTTTATTTTGGGGTTAAACACCCCAGAAATATGATTTCCACATTTTTGGGAAAAGCAGTGTCACAGAGTAGTGTTGCACTTGTAACACTTTCACAAATTTTTGCAAAAGCCTTCGCAAATCACAACACTACTTTTCCAGACTATAGCCAAAATGACAGGGATTCTTTGTCACCCTGCTGCAAAAGAACGGTTTGGTCTTTTGGGCTGACATTTGGAGGGAAGGCAGCCAGCATCTCACAGATGTGCTTGTTGGTAGTTTGTTGACAAAATATTGCACAGATGCCAAGTTATGGTACTCTGAATTTGAAGTTGTTTCCCATAGACTAACTTGGCGGTGTACGCTGGCTTGTATCTTGGAAATGGTGCAAGATATAAAATTTTCATTGCAACAATACGTACCCCCATGGGCTATGCATTCCATGAAAACCTAGCCAGGAAACTCATGAATCATGTGAAATTTACATTTTTTTTCTACGTTGTACGGTTCCTGGGATATAAGCAATTTACTATTCCAACAGCTCTTTTTCTGCTCTGAGGCCCATTATTATGCATACATTCTTTGTACACACTGTTTCTCAATGGAGTTTTAGGGGAAAAATAGGATGTGTGCTCCACTTACTGTTAGACGTAGGCTTTACATTTGTGTTTGCGTGCACATTTGTGTTAGTGTTCTTGTGTAAGCCACCATAAGCATCACCATTTGTGTTTCCATTTGTGCTTGCATTTGCGCTACTGTTACCATTTGTGTCTCCACTGCCATTTCTGTTTGTGTTTTGCTTTGCATCACCATGCATATTGCCATTTATGTTGGCAGCTGCCCTTTCCATTTTACGTTTGCGTTTGTCTTTTGTTTTGCGTCATCGTTGTTCTTAGCGTTACCAATTGTGTTTCCAATTGCGTTTATGTGCCCCTGTGCATTAGGGTTTGCATTTTCATATGCACTTGCATTTGCATTTCTGTTTTCTTTGGCATTATTGTTGCTGTTACTGTTACCATTTCTGTTTAGAATTGCAGTACCGTGACTGTGCACATTAGAGTTTGTGTTTCCATATGGACTTGCATTTGCGTTTCCATTTCTGTTTCCTTTCACGTTATTGTTGCTGTCACAGTTATCATTTGCATTTACAGTAGAAGTACTGTGACTGTGTACATAACCAGTTGAGTTTCCATATGTGCTTGCATCTCAGTTTACGTCATTTCTCACTTTGGCATCACTTTGCACCTGCGTTTCTATTAGCGCTTGCTTTACAATTTACGTTTCTGTCACCATGTGTGTAACCATTACCATTTGTGTTTGCATTGCTATTACCATTACTGTGTCACCAAAAATCACATGGTGGGAGTGGGGGGCCCAAAGGGCCCTGCAATCCCACCACCACATTCCATTCACTATTTATAGTCCTCATTCTCAAAAAGAAGGGAAATTAGAGGCAAAAAAATCCATTTAATGCATCAGTTACAGTTGTTCCACAGAGACAAAAGTGAGGAAATTCACTATTAGGGTTGAAAATGCCCCTTTCACCCCCTCAGACCCCCCCATAACAACCATCAGGGTGTTCATTGGGGTTGTTGGTCCTAACTCGACCCCATTCTCCTATGCCTCAGCTTGTTCATGCATGTGATGGGGTGAGAGTTAGGGCCTATGACTTAATGACACTGACAGTGTGTGGGGGGTGGGCTGAGGGGTTGCAAGGGGGTTTCAACTCTAACAGTGAATTTCCTCACTTTTGTCACTGTGGAACAACCCTAACTGATCCATTAAATGGAGTTTGTTGCCTCTAATATTTGTGTGCGTGTGTGTGTGTGTGTGTGTATATATATATATATATATATATATATATATATATATATATATATTATGTTGCCTCATTTTATGCTTTAAGTTGTTTTTATTCTTTTCTTTTCATGTATAATGATTTTGGAACCTACTGTAATTTTATAAGAATGACAATACTTGTATATTGTATGTTACTGTATTTTAATCTTCATAACCTTTTTTTGAGTTTTGTACCCCATGTCCCCGGGTTGACCTGGAATCAAGCTTTGGCTTGTTATGACTTTCCCAGTTGCCAACATTTTAAATAGATGACTGTTTTTCATTGGTGCTAGAGTTCATATTGCCCACATCCTGTTCAGTTGCACATGCACCGGCACTGTGCTTCCTTTTAGTAGACTTAGTCTGAAAAAATACAAGACATAGACACAGCAGTTGCTATCGCTTCACCACAGAGAGACGTAACACACGGTGTAGCTACAGTGTGACAGGCTCAGGGCACCTAACCGGCTAATAAACAGTGTAATACAGCCTAAATGACTTTCACTAAACTGCAGTGAGACATAGAGTAGCTATGTCACAGACAGGGCTCATGGCACCTAACAGACACTGTCTAATACAGCTTAAATGGATTTTACTATACTGCAAAGACACACAGAGATGTTATGTCACAGACAGGGCTCAGGGCACCTACAGACAGTGTGTGTGTGCTGTATACAGCCTAAATGGCTTTCACTATACTTCAGAGAGACACAGAGTACTAGCTTTGCCACAGACAGAGTAGAGGTCACCTACAGACAGTGTGTGTTTATACAGCCTAAATGGCTTTCACGATACTGCAGAGGGACACAGAGTACCTATGTCACAGACGGAGCTCAGGGCACCAACAACAATGTATAATTCCCCCTAAATGGCTTCAGTATACTACAGAGAGACACGGAGTACATGTCACAGGCATGGTTTAGGTCACCTACAGATAGTGTGTGTGTGTGTGAGTGTGTATGTGTGTATACAACCTAAATGGCTTTCACTATACTGCAGTGACACATAGAATATCTATATCACAAAGAGGGCTAAGGACACCAACAAGAGATAGTGTATAATACAGCCTAAATGGCTTCACTATACTGCAGAGGGACCACTTGATACCAGGAAATGTTTACCGTGTGTCGGCCATAGGTGCGAGTGGGGGGGTTGTGACCACTGGACACCAAAGACATATTTATTGTATATCAGGCTGGGTGTTGGGTGGGAGGAGAGACTGCTGTACCACCAGGGAAACTTCTCACACAAATCAGGCTTGAAGTCGGTTGGGGGGAGGGACAACTAGACCACCAGGATCAGTTTAAGAAGTTGAAGGGCTTGGTGTTGGGTGGTGGGAGGGACTGCTAGCCACCAGAGATACTGAAATAAACTGTTGAGACAGACATCGATTGGGGAGAGGGGTCATTAGACACCAGGGAAATGGCCTGCTACTTTCAGCTGTGGAATTAGGGGTGGGGGAATGCCACCAGCACCTTTGAGAGTTCTGGAGCTGGGTAGTGTTCTGTGCAACAGAGCCTCACAAACCACACAAATGGACCCATAATTGGCATACTAATGTTCCCTTATCATGTTGCATGCCCAACAGGCTCTTTTACATGACTGTTTTTATAAATTCCAAATAGCACACCTTTTGTGAATTTCTAATAACACTATTCATTGTGGGCCATTCTCTAGGATACATGTTGGGGCACAGCTAGTAGGGTTAGAGGTAACAGTAAGGGGGTTAGCACTGCTTCATCCTGGCACTATTCACAGTTGAATACCGCAGTATGCTGTCTGACTGTGAATAGCAACTTTTCTAATCTGCACAATATCAAAGCACAGGGCAAACTTTTGCATTGTGCTTTGTGATTTTTTGTGAAACTAGCTCCAAGAGTGTTGGCTATTAGCAGCCTTTTTAGGAGCTAAAAGATTATCATTGGTTAAATAGAGAACTCAAATCACCCCCTCAATAGAAGAATGGTCAAAATAAATAAGACAACTACAAATAATGAAAGAATAAGTTTCATGTAGCTGGATAAACTTGATGTTTTTAGTAGAATTGGAATCCTTTTTTTGCAATTGCAAAACCCATTAAGGTATTGGTCAGCCCCACTGATCAGTTGATGCTTTCAATAATAATACATTATACTGGAACCGTAATATGTGCTTAGATTGCAAATGAATATCTTTCTATATTTATGATACTGAAATACGTATTTGTTTTTTACTTTTGAATATTATTATTGAAGTTGAAAACATCTGTTTTATTATCAAAATTACTGAACTTTTTACTACAAAGTTTGCTTATGTGTGAAAGGATGGTATCATGAGTGGAAAGACCATTATTCTATTTATGTACAGTATGTTTGCATGGATTTTAGTTCAAAGGCATTCTATTTTACGGCCTAGTTAAGATTTTATGTAAGAGTAAATGTGGCAGACATCTTCATTTTAAAAATCAAAAATGAGAAGGAGATCAGCCCAGTGCTATGAAAGGCAAAGGCATCCTCACCTCACCTACTTCAACACTGGTGACCCAGGTTTGGGAACAAGCCTGGGTCACTGAGGGCTATCAATCATTTTGAAAATCAAAAATGAGAAGGTGAACGGCCCAGCGGTATGAAAGGCAGAGGCATCCTCACCTCACCTGCTGCAACACTGGTGAGCTAGGTTTGGGAACAAGCCTGGGTCACTGACGGCTATCAGAAAAGAAGATAACTGAGCATTCCACAGGATGATCTCATCCTCCAGGGAGTGAGGGCTCCATTCTCTGTTGCACTACTGCCACCTGGGTTATCACAGGTGGCAGTGCACCAGGAAATGGTAGTAAGGGTGGGAAGGACATTGCAACACCATTGTACAGATGCACACTTAATGTGCAGGTCCAAGCTTTGGTGTCCTGCACATGCTGTCCTTAGGGACTGATGACAGGGAAAAATAACTCAACACCGCCATGATAAAGATGGTCCCCAGTAAAATCTGTGTCTCCTGCCTAACCAGCACTCACCCCACCTGACATGGAAAGATGTCCAGGGGATTGCTCCTACCCGACCACACTTGGGGGAGATAGCCAAGGCTCCCTGGAGGTAAATTACCAGTGGTTGGGAGGTCAGAGGAATTGGAAGGTGTCTGGTGGTCTGAAGCTATGGAGGACTGGAGCATAAAGGACATAAAATAATAGTAAAAAATAAATCAGAAATGAGTTAAGTGGCTGAAGAATTCTGTATGTGATTTGTCCAAATTCCAGATCAAATGATTGGGCCTTTTTCTTTTCTTTTTTAACTATTGTTTTTCAATTCTGCACTGCTAGATTCTCTCCAGTGTGGGCACTCAGTCTGTGACTTTCTCCTGTCTGCCTGAAGCCTCTGTCTGTCTGCCTTTCTCTGGTGGGGGGGGCACCACCTCCCTCAGCCTGCTGACCCATCCCTCAGGATCCAAGTCCCCCAGGGAGGGACCGCCGTACTCTTTTGGTGCTCTATCTAAAGTGTTGTGGGCTGCAGACAATCAGCAGAGGACCAGATCAGGCATTCAGGTAGCCTGGCAGTGATGCGGAGTCATGAATCCTGGCTCCACCTTCGCGTAACAGCAGCGAGAGGGGTTTTTCATGCTTTTGGTGTTCTCTCTGCCCTACATCCCTCCCACAGAGCTCAGACATGCAATGATGGCCAGCATCTGCCAAGCTCTGTCCCAGTACCATATGGTGGTGAAGCAGTTTCCAGGTTAGCCCTGACAGCCACCAGAAGTCATTTAGGAGTGACATGATGTCCTACACCTTCCCTGGGAAGGGAGAGCTGTCTGCCAGATGCTTGATCCCTTCCCTGCCCCTGCCAACCCCCGATGGCCCAGGCGCATTCCAGAACCTGGGTTGCTGGCATAGCACTAGGTGAGGCATCTAGTGCCTTAACCCTCAACACCACCGGGCTGGGCCTTTTTCTTTTAAGGGTGGGATTAGAACACAATCACATGTCAATAAGAATGGCAACAGTCAATCAGAATAGTTTTAAACAAATGAAAACTGCATATTCACCAGTTATACAGATAGGGCCATATATTATGTAGTGCAAAAGAGAGTCATGGATGCCTCACCAAACGACCCTTATGTAGCACCCTACATATGGGGTTTCTTCAGGGGGAATTCTGTATCTGGTTTGTCAGTATTTTGTCTCACATGGTTTGGCCTTTTTTCTTTAAAGGACAGTGCTGGCACATAATCACGTGTCAATATAAATGCAACAGCCAATCAGAATGCAACATTTCATTTGTCCATTTTCTAAATACAGTACATGTAACTAAAAAAGGCTGCAGAGTTAAGCATTAAGGCATGACCAGGGCATGGGTTGCCATCAGTGGCTTATGCCACTAGAGTTAGATAACAAAGATATCTCAACCCCTGAAGTGCCTTAATGCTATTATTAAACTAAAATAATGTTATCTTTAAATGACTGTAATAACTGGTCAGCAACTTTTTCCATAGGCTGACCAAGTTATAATTTCCCATTATAACCTGAGGATTATAATAGGGAGCATGCACTGAGTCATTCAAGAACAGCCACTTCCTGATTGGCTGTTTGTCTCATCCTGGGAGGGCTTTCACAGTTTTCAAAACATGGCGGCTCCTTACCTCTGTAGCGAAGAGCCGTCTGACCGACAGTCATCTTTGCTTCTTCTTTTAAAATAAAACAAAATGCAAGTTCTTAGTATATATAAAAAAAAATATCTGGTTGATACTTCCAAAGCTGCAACTGCCACCAACAACATCTCTGAACTCACTCGATAAGGTAAGCGGCATCACGATGATGATCACAGCCTAAATACATAGCACTCAAAAATGTGAAACCAAAAATAAAGCCAAAGAAAAACAAAAATCAAAAAGACTGTTTCAGTAAGTGTGTGTGCATGTGTGCTTGCGTGCGTGTGTGTGTGTGTGTCTGCCTGCCTGCATGACTGAGACACAGCACAGGTAGTCAATGCAGCAAGAAATTACAGACCAGCAATTATAAAAAATAAAAGATGCGAAATTCTGCTTAAAACTCAAATTTAATGGCTGTCCTTCATGTGGGATGTTTTAATGAACCCCTCGGGCTTCATCTGGGGGTTTATGTAGCATCCCACACCTTGGGCAAACATTACATTATTATTATGCACACTTCCCCATCCATTATGCTATATGTTCTAAATGTTACAAATGTATGTGTTCTATTGTAAATGAGGGTTTTCATTCATTAATGTAACTTTGGTAGAATTCTGTCAGACAATCAGAACACCCCATTTCCAACCATTGTTTCAATTGTTTTATTTATCAGCATTAGAGAACTATATAGAGAAAAACAATATTTACCAGGCATTGCCTTTGAGTAGACAGAGACGGCTGGCACTGTGGCTTTCTTCAGAGTAGATATTATTTGAACCTCCCATAATGCATTGGGTCTGTTGTTCCTAAAATGAATAAAACATGCAACTGGTTAAGAATTAGACTAAGTATATCATAAAATAAGGGCTACGACTAGATTGAAACCATGTAATATGGAGACACATGTATTAAAATACATACATCTGTGATTAACTTTATTATGTAAGGAATAAGACTATTACTTCTTCATTTGAAATGAGACATTATCCCTTGACAGAGAAGGGCCCAGATATGATGCTCAGAACAGTGTAATTTGTGTATTATATGATTTTTTTGTCAGTAACATCTAATATTATTTTCAATGTTAAACTGTTTCTGTCTTAAAATCAGATTTGCATCACATTTTGAATCGTTACATGCCTTGTTAATACAGATAAATTAGTGAGGGTTGAATATAAGGCTGCCAAAATCGTAATTCAATTGCAAATAATAACAGCTTTGTTATGTCCAAAGTGACTTGGGACAGCATTTTCAAAGGGCTCCCATCACAATGCAGATACTGCTTCACAATCTGTGCTTGAAAATCAAACCACCCAGTGGGTGAACTAACATTCATGCATATTTACTTCAATCTGAGTAACAAAAACTAATGTATACATCAATATCTGACACATACGTCATTTTGTTACCATAAAACAGAAAAAATATGTTACAAACCTGTCCAAATGATTACAAATAGCATTCAAACATGTTGACCTGCTTGGCATATTAGCAGCTGTGCTCAAACCAGAGTAACTGAATGAGACATGCCTTTGGAAATTCCTGCTATTGAAGTTCATTTTGTCCATCTCTTCTGTTGTGTAGGAGTGACAATGACCATATTAATAATGAGCACACAACCATGCCCAACAGCTAGCATGTTACCCTTTTGCATGATGTGAACCCATCAAGGCCATTCTACTTGATAATCTGCCTAGTTCTGCTATGAAACCCAGAACCATGCAAGCTTTCAAAACCTCAATGAGTAGAATATTTTCTGTGTAAATTAATATTTTCTGTCTCCTTGTTGTCTAATGGAGTCCCTTTTCATCAACCCATTCCATGCCTGTCATTCCCTGGTATCCAGTGAAATGCCCTGCCCTCTCCCCATGATTTGCCAAGCCCTCCCTGGATATTGTGGCAGTCACAGAAACATGGTACACAGAGAACCATGACTTGGATGTCAACATACCAGGATACACAATCTACAGGAGGGACAGGGAGGGTAAAAGAGGAGGAGGAGTAGCTCTCTATGTAAATGAAGGGATCAAAGCAACAGAACTAAAGAGTAAACAGGGAGCAGATGAGGCACTTTGGGTCACCCTGGAGACAGGAAATGGCACCACAACCTGCATGGGGGTTGTATACAGACTCCCATCTCAGGGGGAGGGAAGGGACAAGGAAATGATAGAAGGCTTTCTTAGAATGGCAGAAAAAGGGGAGATATTGTTGATGGGGGACCTGAATATGCCAGATGTCAACTGAAGCACCTTTGCTGCAGGCACATCCAAGAGCAGGGTCATTCTTGATGCCCTACAGGGGGCATGTCTCAGACAGCTAGTATTGGAACCGACTCGGGAGGAGCAATCTTAGACCTAGTACTTTCAAATGGGGATGGAGAAAGAATCTCAGATTTAGAAGTGGGTAGCCATCTGGGAACAAGTGACCACCAAACAGTGTGGTTCACGATAAACACAGCCATACAATCAAGCCATACAAAAGCAAGAGTACTAGACTTTAGGAGGGCTGACTTTGGGAAAATGAGAGTGCCTCAGAAAACACTAGCAAACAGGCAAGAAGGAGGGTGGAGGAACAATGGGGAGTGATCAAAACAGCCATCACAGAGGCAACAAGCCTTTGCATAAAAAAAAAATCAATAAAACACAACAAAGGAAAAAAACGCTATGGTTCACAAAAAGAGGGCAGGGAGGTTAAGGAGAAAAGGCAGCATTCAGGAAATATAAAGAAACAGAAGGAGCAGGACAGAGAACTTTATCAGTTAAAGCAGAAAGAGGCTGGGAAGGTAGTCAGAATAGCAAAGGCCCAAACCGAAGAAAGGATAGCCAATTCTGTTAAGAAGGATAAGACCTTTATAGGTACATTAGGGAGCGAGGAAAGACCAAAGGAGGGATACTGAAGCTTAATAAAGGGGAAGGAATGTGGGTAGAGGGTGACAGTGAAAAAGCAGGGCTACTGAACGAATATTTCTGCTCAGTATTCACAAAGGAAGAGGAGGGGGAGTTACCTAAACCAAGCAAGAGAAACAGTCTGAAGACAGGGGTCGATACCAGTCCATTTACAGAAGAAAGGGTTCTGAAAGAACTAATAAAATTGAAGGTGGACAAAGCAATGGGGCCTGATGGGATTCACCCAAGAATTCTAAAAGAACTAAGGGTAGAACTAGTGACATCGCTGACTACTCTCTTTAACAAATCATGGGAGGATGGGGTGGTACCCAAGGACTGCAGGAGGGCAGAAGGAACTGGCTTTCCAAAAGGGGATTATGATTGCTAAAGCGACAGCCCTAATTTTTTTAGGCTATACTGCCAGCCCTAATTAACATCAACTCTTGTTAGTATTTTGCAGTTTTTACATCCCCAGGATAGCTCATCTGAGACGTGATATCTTGTCTACAGCAGGGTACTGCTTGTACTGAAAGCCGATCCTTGTTTGATACAGGAGGAGATACCTTTACTAGTCTTAACAATAGTTGAGATGTACAACACTGACCAGCAGCAGCCAAGCTTCCTTCACCAAGTTGTCAAAAGTAATAGAAAGTAATAGAAAAAATAATATGCATTACAGTTACAGGTACTACTTACTTTTTATATAAAAGTAATCAGTAACTAAAACTGATTACATTTATTTGAGAGTGACTAGTAACTGTAATTGATTACTTTTTTAAAGTAACTTACCCAACACTGCACGAGACTCTCTTATTCAGCAAAGAGTGTCTCCTGTGTACTTGTGCTAGAAATTGGCACGTTTGGACAATCTATTTATTTTTACTTTTTACATTTAAGATGGAAACATTTCCTGGACTTATAAGGTATCAGTATGTCCCACAGAGCCATGTATTGCAGCATAGGTGTGGTTTGTTTTACCCTGGTGACTGAGGAACAGTTCAGCTTGATTCACCATTTCTCACCCAACAAAAGTGCATGACACCTCTCATACTGCAATGAGTGGCTCAGTGGGACATATTAAAAAACAGCAAAACAAGCATTGCTGACAGCAGCAGAGCTCAGTTACACCGTCCTCCTCACACACACCAAAAAATGTGTATTTCTGAACGTTCCATTTTTATTACAGAAAACGTTTTACATGAAAACATTATCTTTGTTCTTTACACTTCATTTATCCTGACTGCTTTTCCTGCCTTAAACCCCAATCCTCTGCTTCTAACACCACAATCAGTCATTGCCATGGTGCCATGGTAATGGATTATGATGTCACTCACAGCAGAAGATTATAAGGCAGGAAAGCAGCAGGGACAGATGCAGTCTAAGGGGTTAAAAAACAAATTTTCTTCAGTCTTTAGTTATAAAGAATGGATTCTCTTATATACTAAAATTCAAGGTTTTTTTGGGTAATAGTGTCACATTTGATTCCTGCTGATGCCATCTGTTAGCGTTTTGCTGAAAACTGGAAAATTACTTTAAAAGTGAGCAAGTGGTACACTATTTACATAGAATGGAATACATAGTGCACATCAATGAAGTCAATTATTTGTTTCTGATTTTATGCAATGCAGAGAAAAGCAACAGGAAATGTTTTAAGGTCTGTCATCCCTTGCAGACTACAACAAGATCTTCTGTCCTTCCACTTTTCAGAGGGGAATATTGTGGCATAATCCAATATTTAGAAGACATACCTGCATCTCTCTGTGTTTTTTTATGCAAAATAAAATACTGTTCCCTCTCTACCCCTATTCTAACTTAAGGGCACAGTCACAAAAATGTGTAGCTCTGCAAGAGTAATGTAATTTTTCAGCTCAAATGTCAAGAATTATTTCTGAATCTTTTGATGTATCCCAGCTTAAATAGGTTTGTATATCTATTTTCTTGTAATACTGTAAATGTTCACTTTGGGGATCATTTGAAAAAAGGAGATGTAAGGGTGGGAGTACATGTGTGGCAGTGATGGATTATGATGTTTGGATCGCACAGGGCATGGTTTTTAGTGTCCTCAAAGATTGCTACCATTAGTGCAATACCAGAAAGCTAATGAGCTGTGCCTTAGGAAGGTATGCTGTACATCCCTACTATGCCACAGTACTGTGCTAATTCACATAAGCAACATCAATACTTTTCTGCCACTCTTATGATGCCTATTTCTATCTCCTGCACTACCAATGCCAATACAAGCAAGTAAACATTCAGCATGAACAAATGCTTTTCTTTACTACTAGAAAATCTCTCTCCCCCCTTCTCCCCCAATGCCAAGGGGCTGAGAGAGAAACAGAGAAAAGTTCAATGCATTCCTTTCTGAATGGACCTGAAGTTTACAATAGAGATTATCTTAGTGTTCCTTCCTGTTAGGTCAGTGATGCACACTTAACAAATAAATAGCAGTTGAGATTTCACACTTTATGGTATCAAATGTTTTTTCCCCTGTGTGTTTTTTTTTACAATGACATGACAGACGGCTACAAATACCAGCTTTGTTATGTCACAGTTACCTGACTCAATTGCAGTAAATGACCAGACCACCATAGCAGTCTAGCTATTCCACTACTTGCAAACTTCTACGCTCAGTGCTGCACATTAGGGTACATGCTAAATAATGACCTAGAAATAAACTGGGTTTCATTTCATAAATGTATTTATTTACTGGAGTCTAGGATTACAATTATCTTTGAGCCAAGGCTCTTTTACAAAGGTTCCACATCAGGAGAGTACATATATGTTAAACATGTTAAACAAGGGCATACAACATTAAAGAGAGCATACAACCATATTCATCAGTTTAGATATGGCATCACGGCAAATAGGATACATGAATAACACATACAAAGAATCATTTCATAAACCTAGAAGAAATCAGGGAGGAGGGGTGAGAGGATAGGGGGTGGCAGCCGAAAAAGGCAAAAAGAGACTAAAAGAGAAAAAATAGATAGACTTAGTATTTAACAGCCAGGGCCCTGCCATTCTTAAAGTTTATACTTGGTGAAATTGTTTAACCAGAAAAGGCACACCAAACCAGAACTTGCTTCCAGGGTCTCACAGAATGCAAAAAAAGGAGCTCATGGGATTCAAACCGACCTCTCCAGGTTTGCAGTTCACTGCCCTTAACCACTATGCTATACTGCCTCCTATTTCATTTGAACCTTCAAGTAGCCATTGGGAGAATTCTGCAAGTAACCCATATTAGGCATGCTTTATATTGTTTAATTTTCTTTGTGCTACCATGCCATGGTTTTCTAATTTAAGTAGACAAAAAAGAGTCAAGACATGAAAACAGCAATGATGTCATTTTTTGCATTACTCTAAAATGCAGTAGGATACCTGCAGTTTTCCAGTGGCAGTAACAGCCCGTTAGCTTTAGCAACTCTTTGTATGTTCATGCATACATACATTGTGTTTTCACAGTAATGAATCTGAGAAACATATAAGCCACAATACAGGCTGATAATATGACATGCTGCTAATTGTCTTACTTACCTCTACAGTCATTATGTCCTCTGCGAAGACATGTCTGTCATACTAACGTTGTACCACTCCATGCTGTCATTGTACACCTCCTTCAATACATTGTTCAATAGATATAAAATACATCAAAACCTTTACGGTACATGGCAACTGTTCTGTGATTATGTCTTTCTGACTTACTAATGCTATTCATGTTTTGCACTAGGCTAAGACAGAGAGACCCCCTGCTGTGTGTCAAATACAGACCTCAAGAGATCCAACAGGAGATAGAAACTGTGTGGCCATAGACTGCCAGTCTGATAGCACGTCATAAAACATACAAAGTATCACTCTCTGCTGCTTTTCAATGCTGCAAAGTGCTCTATGGCAATGACAATTCTACAGATAAGACGCATCAAAGTACACCAGTTGTCTCAAACCATGTTTACAAACTTAGAAATCCAAAAAGAGAAAAGGAAATCCGCTACCCTAAATTGCAGGGCTGCTCAGCCACAAAAAAGAGCTTCAGCTTCAGTGCTTTTTATTAATAAATACTACTGCCAACTGTGGTAATGGTCAGCAAATTCATGGGTGGTCAAATGGTAGGGGGGGAACCCAGAAAAGACTTTCCATAGCACTTTAAATAATGCAAAAATGATTTCTCGCCACTGCAGCTTCCTGAGGGGCTACAATTCCATATTCCCTTAATTCTTCAATACTCAAAGGGCATGTGCAACATAAATAGAAAATCCTAAAATTTAACAACTACCTTAACTACTTAAATGCAACTAAATGTATAAACAAAGTGGCCATTAAAGCTTATGTTCCATTTATATGTAAAACATTTATATTGCAAATAAATTTAAACATTGCTCAAAGTTCTAAAATAATAGACTGCTCGCATTACATGTATTCACAGCATATGCAATTCAAGAACCTATGCTCTGCTATATGTATGACTGCATTGTTATACACTTTAGGTTCACAATATGTATATAACAATATATATGTGTGTGAAAAGACATCCCATTCAATATAGCCTCTTTCAAAGATGCAGTGCCATGCCATATCAATCCATTTAAATAGGCTGCTTTGTTACTTCTATTGTTCCTAATTCTAAAACAAATACTAAACTCCAAATTCACAGTACCATAGTATACCTGCCACTCAATTCAATTTACTAATGATCACCACTGAATGTGTTTTTCCCATAACAGATTCAGACTGTGCTCATTATTCATACTATTTACTCACTAAAATGAGTCGCATGCAAATCTTATCCAATTCATTTGCAGCCCATAATTAAGGCTTCAAATTAAAATTTATCGATCTTGACAACAAAAGAAACCAAAAACTCAGAACAAGGACAGCCAGAAGTAATACAGGATGAGAATAAAGTGATTTGATCCAATGTTCAGCATGTCTTGCATTTTAAATGTTATGCCTCGGTTCTACATTAAATTGTATGTGATTTATTGAAAATAAAAAACAAAAATGATTTTCTCCCCAATTGTTTTACCAGGATAGACACCGTTAGCTGAAAGCTTGTTTACAGATGCAACCTGGCAACACAGGGAAGTTAAGTGAATTGCTTAGGATCACACAGCATTCAAGTGGCGGTTGTGGGATTCAAACCCAGGTCTCCAGATTTGCAGCTCAGAGCCTTAATCCACTGTGCTATACTGCCTCCAATTCAAACTATTTATTTGTATATTTTGCAGTTTAGTTAATTGTGCAGTAATTTTAGCATAATTGAACACTATGCATTGAATAGTAATAGCACCACACTACACCCTAGCAACTTTGCGCTTTGATGACAGATCGATAAATATAAATTTGAAGCCTTAATTATGGGCTGAAAATTACTTGGATAAAATTTGCATGTGATTCATTTCAGCAAATAAATACTATCAATAACGGGTGCAGTCCGACTGTGTCATGGGCAAGCCCATTCACTGACGCACATTAGTAAACTGAATTGAGTGGCACTTATACTACTACACTTTGCACTTGGAGTTTGGTATTTCTTTTAGAAATAGAACAATACAATTATCATAACAGCTTATTTAAATCAATTGATATGGCATGATACTGCATTTCTGCTAAGACTGCTATATTACATGGGACATCTTTTAACAGATATATATTTTATATACACATTGTGAACCTAAAGTGTATAACAATGTAATCATACGTTTAGCATAACATAGCTTCTTGAACTGCATATGCTGTGAAAACATTTAACGTAAACAGTCTATTCTTTTACAACTTGGAGCAATGTTTAACTTAATTTACAATATAAATGTTTAACATGATTTTACCAAGTAAATACCATCAATAATGACTGCAGTCTGACTCTGTTATTCATGCTGCACATGCAGGTATTGGAGGGAATGGATTGATAGCTGATTTCTTACTATACCTACACACTGAAGCAGACTTAGATAGGCCAGGTGATCTGTTTCTGCTGACACTTTCTTAGGTTTGTTTGTTCTTCATTTACTGCAATAAATATATCTATATGGTATAACAACATTCTTAACATTACTATCTTTGTCATACCTCTGCATCCTTATGCTTTCTATGGCAAGCCCTACTCTGCACACCCTTCCCTTTGTCCCCTCATAAGTGCCCTTCCCACCACCAGCCCCCTCAGTTGTTACTATCTCCCAGCACCTATGAACACCTGAAACTCTCTGCCATGATTGTTACAGCCCATGACACAAAGGCACACACCCCAACACCTCTCAGTCTCTGCAAGGTGAGGGTGGCAGTTGGCTTTACTACAATACCTCACTACCAGTCCTATTATGCATCTGTCACTCCTGCACTACTAATGACAATACCAGCAAGCAAACATTCAGCATTGACAAATGCTTGTTACCCTCTGCTCTACTGTGATGATATCAGCCATTTACACACACATAGGTCACACAAAGGTCACTGATATTATCACTATAGGCAGCTTTCCCCTCAGCATGTAAGAAACACCTGTACTGTTACCATAGACACAAATGCAGAACTACATAAGAGGTCTCACTGCTGTCTGCAGTTAACTCAGCATTACAAAACACAACTATTTCCCACTCTAACTTCCAGCTCAGTACTGTGATACTCTCAGCTTAACTGCAGCCAGAATTCTAAAGAGCACAGCTTCACAGAACACTCTGTTCTTCACTGCTGCCTGCAGCTAACTCAATTACCACTAAAACAGCCTCAGCAGTTCTGACACTTTGACTCTCAGCCCATTACCATTACTGTGATACTCTCAGCTTGACTTCAGCCAGACTTCTAAAGAATACAGCTTCACAAAATAGTCTGTTTCTCACTTCTACCTAAAATTAATTCATTTAGCATTGCAAAACACACTCATCTGTTTCCTAGAGTTTATATCACTGCCAGCCCATTCAGAAAAACTTATACACAGAATGAGCAAATACATAAACAGGTACAGAACACAAGGCAACATAACAATAGTTCTGAAACTCCTAGCCCTATTGTATAAATCAAATACATGATTTGCAGATCATGTGCTATGGCAAATATTGTCACTCCTGCATCGTGAGCTCTGGATATCTCACTCTGCAAGACTGACAATATTTGCCATATCAAACTCATGCCCATCATGTATTCCCTATATATTATACTGGTGCGGTAGTGCCAGAATAAGAGTGAAAAGGCACTTCTATGTTAAAGACCAAATTTTGAACCTTAATAACTTTGGAGCTGTTCAGTGAAATTGCATGATGTTTGGCATGTGGAATCTCTAGGGGTAAGTCTCTATATCTGCAAAATTGTGTAGGAATCTGTTGAGCAATTTCTGAGATATAAAGCATTGATAAAAAAGAAATATCCATTTGTTTTTACATTTCTCTGCTCACCTGATTCTCAAGAATGCCTTTATGTTGTGGTCTGAAATTTTCAGGATAGAAAACCTTTGGATTACAGATGTGCCTTTTAAGGTTTGATGAAAAAATATTAATACATTCAAAAATGATCACATTTTTACTTATTCCATTGTTTACTATGGGAAAATGTACACATCAGGCACAAAAAACATCAGTTTCTTTTTGCAAATTATGCTGGTATTTTTCACAAAGTCACAGTCCGTTCAATGGATGGAGCTGGGTTATGTCCACCATCTTGTTTTTGCCACTTAGCGAGGATGATAAAGTACCACAGGGAACTTTTTAAAAATAGAAAAAAACATCAGAACACAGCTAAAGAGGACCTCTTCAGTTTTATTCTGGTGTTCTTTTTTTCTTTTTGAGCTGGCCCCAAACACATTTTTATGTCAGGTGCCAGCTTCACAACAGAATGGCTTGAAGGCCATTGTCTGTATGAGAAGACCAGTATTTTCTTGACTTCTGCAGCCACAGCTGGAACTCGTGCTGCTGGCTACAGAGTCAAGGAGCTTTGTTCTGCACTGACACAGGGTGCCCAATCCCATGTCAGAATGTATGCCCCCCACACACACACATCCATACAGTTATTTGGCACACTGGGAACCCACCCCAGTGTTCCCTACTATTACATTTATTAAAAAACTCTATAAAAAAAAAAGAAAACCATCTCTTGATGACTTTTATTCCATGCAGAATCCTGCATCAAAATTTGCAATAATTTTGATGTAGGATCCGGCATCAAAGTATTCTGCCCCCCCAATTCCTATTTTTCACACCAACATTGGGGTGTCCAATCCCTATGTTGGTGTGTAACCCCCCCCAGTGTTGTGGGACACTGGGAGCCCACTCCAGTGTGCCCAGATTAATGGTACTGTGTGTGAAAAAAACTCTGACACTGGGAAGCCACTCCTGGAGTCAGATGCCTCTCCAGCCCTCTTCTATTGCCAACAGGGGTGTCCAATCATGATCTCCCCCAACTTTGGCTGCACACTGGAAACCCACCTCAGTGTGCCCAATTATTTTTTTTATTTTATCCTGTCAAAAAAAGAAAACCGTTACCTGTAGTCCTTGATGCAGAATCCTGTATTTGTGAAAATTTTGATGCATAGAAACATAGAATTTGATGGCAGATAAGGAACACTTGGCCCACCCAGTCTGCCCATTTTGCTACCTAATGGATAAGCTGCAGATCCTAGTTAACCAAAAGCCTACTTCTTCCTACCCCAACCCCCTAGAATTGTCTTATGACTGTCCCATGCATGCTTGAATTCAACTACTGTTTTTGACTCCACAGCCTCCTCTGGAAGGCCATTCCATGTATCCACAACCCTCTCTGTGAAAAAATATTTCCTTACATTACCTCTGAGCCACCCCCCTCTATCTTCAAATTGTGCCCCCTTGTTCTTGCATACCTCTTTTTTTGAAAGATGCTACTCTCTTGGACTTTGTTGATTCCCTTGAGGTACTTGAAAGTTTCTCTCCACCCTCTCCCTCCTTTCCTCAAGGCTATACATATTATGCTCCTTTATTCTCTCTTCATATGTCTTCTGGTGCAGACCCTGCACCATTTTAGTTGCCCTCCTCTGGACAGCTTCCATCTTGTCTATGTCCTTGCAGAGATTGGGTCTCCAGAACTGCATGCAGTACTCCAGATGGGGTCTCACCAGCTGTCTGTACAGAGGGATAACAACTTCCTGTTTTCTACTGGTGACACCTCTCCCTATGCATCCCAGTAACCCCCCAGCCCTCCTTACTGCCCTCTCACATTGCTCACCCACCTTTAAGTCATCTGATATGACTATCCCCAGGTCCCTGTATCACAGTCTTCTGACCCCCCTGAGATTCTGCTGTTTGCACCAACATCAGGTTGCCAAATCCCTGTGTCAGTGTGTAAGCCCCCCAGTATTATGGCACACTGGGAGCCCATCCCAATGTGTCCAGATAAATATTTTTTGGGCTAAAAATATCTTTCTGACACCAGAATGCCCACTCCCACTGTCGTATGCCTCCCTAGTCCACCACTTAAATTGCCGATGGAGGGTGCCCAATCCCTCTGTTGGTATCATGATCCCACCTAACTTTTGTGGCACACTGGGAGTCCATCCCAGTGTGCCCAATCATTTTCTTTTTTATTTAACCTGTAAAAAAAGTAAACTGTCCCCAAAGTATTTTTTTGGTTTACAACCCTGCAAAAATTAAAGCCACCCAACGTAGTCTCCTCCTCCCTCATCACCACCCTCCCTCTGTGCACCCACCTCTCTGCACCCCTCTCACCAATATTTAACTTCTGGAGGTCAGGACTGGCAATCTTCTATGGACTGGGGACACGTCTGCACTCTATAATGTCAAACTGTGATCTGAGGAATCAAGGTAAGCTGAATAATGGGAGTCATTGGGGGGGTCAATTAATGTTGATATCTCAGCCAGTTGTAGGTATTTTGGCCCCAAATTTTAAACATGGGGTTCTTGGAACCCCACCTCATGAACACTGACAATGTCATTTTGTTTCTCTGTCCCAAAAGTTGATTTTGCAGTCACTGTGCAGAATCACCTTTCAGGACCGATTAATGAAATGACAGTGTCACTGTTCATGAGGTGGGGTCCCAAACTTCCATGTTGCAAAGTTGGTGAAAATATTCCAAATGACTGCATTATGAGCGTGCATTGTACTGTTTCTACGCTCGCTCATAACTTTGCCAATTCTTTTATATTTTCACTTCAGATTTTCAACATTTCCATTTTTCACACCTCCTTATGAACAGTACAGCTATCATTTTTCACATCCTGCCCAGAGCATGTTTTCGCATCTGTGGCACAAAATGGCATGGTTGCTGTATGAAATTAACTTTTGGAATGGATTAACAAAATCACAGTTACACTGTTTTTGAGGGGATATCCCAGGATGCTGATGCTGAAAATTTGGTGAACAAATTCCCACAAATGACTGTGTTATGGGCATGCGTTGCACAGTCACGATGCACACTCATAACTTCACTAATGTTTCCTATTTTCACTCCACATTTTTAACATTCCATTCTTCCACACCATCTCATGAATAGTACAGCTGTCATTTTTCAAATACTGCTAGAAATGTTTTTCCATAACTGTGTCACATAAATGGTGTTACAGTTGTGCAGAATTACATTTTAATGGGTATTTGAAAGTTTGCTGTACTGAGCACATGTGGTGAGGTGCTAAGAAGGTTATGTTGGGCATTTGGAATGAAAATTATTTGAGATGGCAAAGTTATAACTATTTGTTGCAATTCTGTTATGCCTGCTCATAGCAATGTGTGGAAGCCCAGGGACCACAAATCCCTGTGTTTTCCACAACTAGATACAAATGTCTATCTGTGGAGGGATGGGAGCACAGGGTACAATGGGCACTACACTCTCACTGTGACATATAGATACTGTTGTTCTATCTGGATGGAGGGGTGGAAGCACAGGGTCTGAATGACCCTGTGCTCCCACCATGACATATGGACACTGTTGTACTATCTGGATGGAGCTCCCACCATGACATATGGACACTGTTATACTATCTGGATGGAGGGGTGGTAGCACAGGTTCTGAAGGACCCTGCACTCCCACAGCAAAATGAAGATACAATTATGCTATCTGAAACTCTTTACAAAAAACATTGTTAATGCATCTGTGAGGGTGAATACCACATTGTACTATCTCAACGGAAGGATGGCACTGCAGGGTCTGAAGGACACTGGGCTCCCACCATGATATATGAACAGTGTTGTACTAACTCAATGGAGAGTTCAGACCCTGTGCTCTCACCATAATATATGGATACTGTTATACTTTCTCGATAGAGGTTTGGCAGCACAGGGCCCAAAGGACCCTGTTCTCTCACTATGAGATATGGATACTGTTGTCCATGTTGTATTATCTGGATGGAGGGATGGGAGGGCAGGACCCAAAGGACACTGTGCTCCCACAGTAAAATGAGACTACAATTATACTATCTGAAAAGGAGGGGAAATTCTTTGCAAAAAAAACTTTGTTAATGCATCTGTTAGGGTGACTACAACAGTGATGAAAGTAGGGAAATGTGGAGTTAGGGTTTCCAACCTTAATGCCGTACCCCCAGGGTTTCCACCCTCCATACACCAAAAGATATCGGGTGTGCCATTGGGTCATCAGGCCAAATTCTCACCCCATTCCACATGTAAACAAGCATGCATGCTACAGTATAGGACAATTGGGTAAGATTTAGGCCTGATGGCTGACTGCACACCACAACACCTGTTGGTGTGTGGAGGGGGGAGGACGGGAGGTGGGAGGGGTGAGAACACGGATGGTGCGTTAGGGTTGGAAACCCTAATGCCTCATTTCCTTGTTTTTGTCAAAACTGTTTTGTTTTTTCACCAAAACTGATACATTAAATAAGTTTTAGCAAAGAATTTCACTTCTTTTTCAGATAGTATAATTGTATCCTCATTTTACTGTGGGAATGCAGGGTCCAAAGTCCCTCCATCAAGATAGTATAACAGTGTCCATATGTCACAGCCATCCCTCCATCCAGATCACACAACAATGTACATATGTTATGGTGGGAGTGCAGAGTCTGGCCTCTATCCAGATAGAACAACAGTGTTCATAGGCACGGGATCATAATGTTGCAAGACATTATGCCACATGGCAAAATCATGCTGCCAATGCAACACGATTTCTGCCATGCAGCATAACCTTTTTTTCCTTCAGACCCTGTGCTTGCATCCCTCCATCAAGATAGTACAACAGTATCCATACCTCCACAGATTCACATATGTTTGTAGCTGTGGAAATACAGAGATCTCTGGCCCATCCATGTCCACACATTGTTAGGAGCAGGCATAGAGAAATTTCAACAAATAATCATAACCATACCATCTTAAATAATTGTCACCCCAAACATTCAACATAACCTTCTTTTCTCCTCACCACATGGACCTAGTACAGAAAATGTTCAAATCCCTGTCAAAATGTAATTTTGCACAACCATAATGCCGTTTTTCTGCACCACAGGTGTGGAAAAACATTTTTGACAGAATTTGAAAAATGACAGCTGCACTGTTCATGAGGTGGTATGGAAAAAATGGCGATGTTAAAAATCTGGAGTGAAAACATGAAAAATTGGTGAAGTTACAAGTATGTTTGGAAACTGCACAATGTATAGCCATAACATGGCCATGTTTTGGAATTTTTTCACCAAATTTTAAACATCAGCTTTTTGGGACATCTCATCATGAAAAGTGCAAATGTGAGTTTGTTAATCCATCCTAAAAGTTTATTTCTCACAGCAACTGTGCCATTCTGTGCCACAGGTGTAAAAATACATTCTGGGAAGGATGTGCAGAATGACAGCTGTACTGTTCATGATGAGGTGTGAAAAAAATGGTGATGTTGAAAAGCTGAAGTGAAAATGTTAAAAATTGATGAAGTTATGAGAATGCATAGAAACTGCACAATGCACGCTCATAACACAGTCATTCTTTGGAATCTTTTTACCAAATTTGCAACTTGGGCTTTTTAGGACCCCACCTCATGAACAGTGGCACTGTCATTTCATAAATTGGTTCCACCAAAAAGTGATTCCACACAGCAACCACAAAATCACCTTTCAGGACCGAGAAACGAAATGACAGTGCCAGTGTTCATGAGGTGGGGTCTCAAAAACCCCATGTTGAAAATTGGTACACAAATTCCTAAATTGGCCAAGACAGTAACATAAGTTGAAACCCCCCATTGATTACCATTATACAGCTTACCTTTGATTCTTCAGTTTGCAGTTGTGCTTTGAAGAGTGAAGACGTGTGTCCAAGTCCAAAGAGGATGATGGTGCCGATATCTGGAGGTAAGTATGGGGTAAGGAGGGGTGTGGGGAGGTGGGTGTGCAGAGGGAGGGTTCAGATGGGGAGGACTGAGGAGACGATGAGGGACGGTTTTCTATATTACAGGTTTAAAAAAGACTTTAGGGGACAGTTTTCTTTATTTACAAGAAAATAAAAAGTAAATGTGGGCACACTGGGGTGGGCTCACAGTGTGCCACATGAGTTGGAGGGATACAGAATGCTGACAGGGGGATTGGGCACCTCAGTTGGCAATGAAAGTGGGCTTTGGGGGAAACATCCAACACCGGGAGTGGGCATGCCGGTGTAGGAAAGATAAAAAAAACATTAATCTGGGCACACTGGAGTGGGCTCCCAGTGTGCCACAATATGGGAGGGGGATACACACTGACACAGGGATTGGGCACCCAGATGTTGGTGTAAAAAAAAGGGAATGGGGGCAGACTAGTTTGATGCAGGATGCAGCATCGAAATGATTGAAAATTTCAATGCAGAATTCTGCATCAAAGAAAATATGTCGGGGGATGGTTTTCTTCATTTTACAGGTTTTAACCCATTTGGGCCCACTGATGTGGGCTCACAGTGTTCAAATAAGTGTGTGTGGGGAAGGGATAAATATTGACATGGGGATTAGCACCCTGTGTCGGTTTGAAGAAAAGGAGTTTGCGGGAGCGCAAACTACTTAGTTGTAGGATCCTGCATTGAAATTATTGAAAATTTAAATCCAGGATTCTGCATCCAAAAAAAAAAACTTGTCAGGTGACAGTTTCCTTTGTTTCAGGTATACCATGCAAAAATGATGGCTGTGCAAAGTCCATGATCTGTATGGGTTTACAGAGCAGGTCTTCCTTGACTCTGCAGCTGGCAGCACAAGTTCCAACTGCAGCTGCTGATGGAGGCAGTATAGAGCAGTGGTCTAAGGCTCTGAACTGCAAATCTGGTGATATCCAGCAGACTAAACCTGGGTTTGAATCCCACAGCTTCCACTTGCATACTACGTGACCCTGATCAAGTCATTTAACCTCTTTGTGCTCCCAGGTCACTCCCGTAAAAAAGCTTTCAGCTTAGTGTACTATACCTGGTTAAACAACTAAAATAAAAAAAAAGAAGTCAAAATAATACCGTTCTTCTCATGCAGAGAATGGCCTTCAAGCCATTCTCTTGATAAACTGGCAAAAGACATAAAAACTTGTTTGGGACCAGCTTAAAAAGAAAAAAATCAGAATATTCCCGAAGAGCTGTGATCTGATGCTTTTTGTATTTTTGGTTTTTAGAACATTAGGTACTTTAACATTCTTGCTAAGCGGCAAACAAGATGGCAGATGCAACCCAACTCAATCGATGGAATGACTGTGAACTGCGTGCAAAATACCACTCTTCTTTGCAAAAAGAAGCTAGTATTTTTCTCAAATAAGCACATATTTTTTTACAGTACTAGTACTGTGGGAAAAGAAGCTGGTATTTTTTGCACAATACTCATATTGTGCAAAAAATATATTTGTTGTGCCTGACATATACATTTTCCCATAGGAAATAATGGGAAAATTTAAAATGTCTTAACATTTGGAGTGATTAATATGTTTTCACCAAACCTTCAAAAGACTTTCTCCCCTGGAAATTTCAGACCAACACCTAACGCCATTTCTGAGATCCAGGATGACAAAGAAATTTAAAAAGAAACCGATTTTTCTGTTTTTCAACACTTTATGTCTCAGAAATCACTCAACGGATTCCCTCAAAATGTAACAAGTCAAGAAACATACCTCAAGAGATTATGCATGCCAAATTTCATGCAAATCCATTGAGCGGTTTCAATGCTATAAAGGTTTGACGTTTGGACTTAATATAAAAGTGCAGTTTCACCCTAACTATACTGGCATGACCATGCCAGTAATATGTATATATATATATATATATATCAATATATATTTTTTTCTGAGAATTTTGTCTGCCTTGAATACAAAGTTAGCAACATATCATGAGTGCACAGCAAATGTACACACATAACATCAAAGTGGCTAACTGAAATGGTTGGAGTCAGATAACTAGTCCCACCCTACCAGCAATGGTGCACTTGCTTAAGTGGATGTGGAGGAATTCAAGCCTGAGTTCTTCACAGGAGATGTGTGATATTAAATGTAAATGATATTCATTATGAAATCATGTCTTTCACATCCCTGCAGGTCTGGGTTCCTCCAGGGATGTGTGACATTAAATTTAAATTATATTTATTTTAAAGTCACTCAAGTCCCTGTACAAATGTTGAGCTACCAAGTCTCACTCCCCAGTAGTCATGCCTGACTACATTCTCTGAAACAAAACTATTTTTCAAAAATGTTTCTTGGGCACAAAGTCAAGCCATGAATAACTATAGAAAAAAGGTTTGTAACATCTAACTGAACTTCTGGTAGATTACCTGTCTTGTTCTTTGATTCAGGCAGCAAATAAGTTACAGAAATGTTAACTTTCTAATCAAAATAACCCACTACAAAACTGTCTTTATTCCCTTAAGCTGTTTCTCTTCAGAACACTACACTGCAGCTTTAAATCTTGTTTGGCATTAGTATGGTACACACATGCACACAGCTTGTGAGAGTGTGTATAAGTGTGTGTGTGTGTGTGTGTGTATGCATGTGTGCTGTTGGGGCCTGCCTGCCTGTCTCTCTCAGAAAAACTAAACAGCCCTTCTATTTTCCCTTTCAGAAATGTATAATTTTCACCCTACAGTGTAAAAAACTCAACTCTTTCTTGCTTGGGATTAAGAGAGGGAACAAAAAATTTCAAGATTTCTGATATTTGTCTGGTTTGAACAATTGGGTGGAAGTAGTTTACTTCTCTACAGCAGCTCAAGTCATCTGTCTTTCCTACCTAAGGCTTCTGTAAGTGTTGGATCACATGAACTACCTTCAGTGAGCTTCCAAGTGGCCTTTGATTGGACAGGAAGTCTCAGACAATCATGAATACACACCAAATAGCAATATGTTTAATAGCCCTAAATAATGTCCATTATTCATTTTTCATAACAAATAACATATTACTCTGCTATTTGGGAAATACTGTGTGTTACCTGTACACCCCTGGTACAGACCCAATGGAAAATTATCAAGAAGGGAATAGCTAAAGCAATGGCATGCCGTTTGAAGGAAGTAAGCGAGGGCAGCAGGAAGAAGAGGCCACTATGGTTCTCAAAGAAGGTGACTAAGGCGGTAAGGAAAGAAAAAAAACACTTTAAGGAGTTATAAGAAGACATGGGTGAAAGTGAACAGGGAGGTATATCTGAAAAAGCAAAGGGAAGCAGGAAGGAGATTGATGGAAGCTCAGGCACAAAGAGAGAAGATGATCGCCAAAGAGGTCAAAAAAGGGGATAACATTTTTTTCAGGTACCTGAGATGTAAGAAGATGAAGAAAGTGGTGGGATAGTAAGACTCAGGAGAGCTTGGTGAGGAACTGTCCAGATGAAGATCAGGAGAATGTAAAAATGTTACATGGGTACCATTATTGGGCCTTCACAGTAGGGAGGGGGAACAAATTGTATCAGCAGGCGAGTGTGGACACAAGACATATTCCAAGGAGAGTCTTTGAAGGGGATTGGAGTCCATAAAGGACAACAAGGCAATGGGAGCAGACAGGAGTCATCCAAGAGTTCTAAACTAACTTGGCACAATGCCAGCCATCTTTCTGATAACACTATTTAGCATCTCATTGGAGATGGGATATCATAGTTTCAAAGGAGTGGAGTGGTCCCTGTGCACAAGAGCAGCAGCAGGGAGGAGGCTATCAGTTACAGACTTGTCAATCCCACATCAGTGGTGGGGAAATTAATGGAGACCCTGCTGAATGAGAAGCTGATGGAGTACCTGAAGACAAATGGACTGTGGGACTACATGCAGCATGGTTTTACAGGGGAGTGGTCATGCCAAATAAATCTAATTGATTTCTTTGACTAGGTGACTTGGGAGGTGGGTCAGGGGAGGACAGAGGATATGGCCTATCTAGACTTCAGGAAAGCCTTCCATATTGTGCCACACAGGAGGCTAATACAGAAACTAAACAGGAAAATGTTGCACTCTGGAAGTTGAGGAAGTGCAGAATAGGGCATCCGACCTACTAGTGAACATAGGCACAGAACTCTGCACTCTTGGATCCCAGTAAAAGAAGTCAAGGCAGTAGGTATTCTATTTACTTTTAGGAACCAAGTGGAGGACACTCAGATTAGAACCCTCAGCCCCAGCACTTCAACCCTATCCAGGTCTTCATCAAGGGAAGGGTCTAATTCATACTGTCAGGTCGGGTCATGTTTATTGTTCTTCCATAAAATCATATGGACATCACATACTGGGAATAATCTCCATATATAGTATACATATTAGGCCCTATGCACTAATGCGAAGAGTAGTGGTGGGCAAAGTGGCCAAAATCTGCTAAGTGAGGCAATTCACGAATTAAGGCAGAATTCCCAAAGTAACCCGCAATGTGAAGTGGAGTACTTCGCATCATAATGAAGAATGTGAAGTCCATTGGAAACAATGAGTCTGTGATATTCCTCCTTTCCCCAACCACTTCTACACCAATTTTAATGTGAAATGCATTGAAATCAATGTACTTCACATCACTTCACCTTGTTGGTGAGCTCCAAGGCGAATTTTGCAGTGATTCATGGGATTGCAGCCACCTTGATGGCCTCATGGGCTCTAGATTGTTCTGCACAGCCTCAGTTCTGTGTGTGTAGTGGTAACTGGAAACAGTTTGCTCTCAGAGCTCTGAAATTCAAACTCTCTAAAAACAATCAAAATTCTTTTTGAGACATTTCTTTTCTCACAATTTAGTACATCGATTGTTGGAAACCCTCCTGTGCTCTTATCATCGAGTGTTTATTGTTCATTCGTGGATTTTGAATGTTAGTTTAGAACATTCAGTCTGTATAGTGACAGACACTTGAAGTGTGCTTAGGGAAGGGCCGTATCTGTGGTGGAGCTAGATAAACTGGGTGAAAGGCAATCTTTCTGTTTTGGTTATGTTTTTCTTGTATAACTCTGTTAATGTACACATAGAAATATTTTCAGTAATTTTTGACATTGTTTTGCAGACTGCTGTGGTGCACTGCATAATTTCACTTTGTTTAAAAGATTTGGTTATATCACTGAAGAGTTCAATTTACTGCGCATTACTTGTAGTGTGTGTGTGTGTGTGTCTGTGTGTGAGCGGGTATGTGATGTGAACATTAAATCAGTTACATTTTATTGTGTCACACAGTAATTGCAGCACTGTAAACCTTCTATCCATCTGTGTTATTTTGCACTGCTTTGTGGTATCTTGATAGCGGACTGTTACTGCAGTGCAATGTTCCCCCCCCTCCACCCCAACCATCAAAAGGTATTGTTTTCCAGATTTGGTTTGTGATTTGTGAGCACTGGTTAAGGTGTTCTGCCTTTGCATCTGCATCTGTACCTCTTGAGGGTGCAGCGCAAACTTAATCTGTCTGTGCATTTGCATCTGTTTAGTGCCCAATCTCCATCTGCAAGACACATTTGTTGTTTTTTTGCTTCCCATCCACCAGCCCAGACTGAAAGTTCAGAAATCTAAATTTGTTTAGAATTTTCTTGGTGATCCCAAAAAATGCCTGCAGAGCCATGCAAGCAAAGCTGTTTCTGGGAATGGCAATGCTGCCAGTGGCAAGATTAGCCACAGTTGTAGTAGTACACAGTAGTGCATATCTGATGTCAGTAAAGGGATTTCTCCATCAATGTTTTTTGCAGTGCAATCTGTTGCTTCACTGATAGTTGGAGAAGATGATGTGGTACCCACTGGTGGTGTTAGTGCAGTTGCTGCTGGCTAGAGTATTGCTGCCCCAAGTTCCACTTCTGACCAGTTAACCATTTTAGAAAATATAGTTGAGTCTAAAGCTGTGACTGACAGTGTAGATGATGTCATACTCCCCAACATCCCCATGGTAGTTGAACATGATTCTGATCCTGACGATAATTCACAATGTCACATTTCTTTCAGTGCTGTTGAGATCATGCCTTTGCCATCCAATGATTCAAAGAGTGGCGCACAAATATCAGGTGATGATAATGATGCTGTGTTTGGAACATGTTCCCATGTGCCCTACAGTGTGTAAGCATATGTGATGTGTGTGAGCTGTCTGTGACTTCTCGCACCACCCTGAAGTGAAGTAAGGCTGAGTGAGCAACATGAAGTCATAATTACAATGTGAAGTGGTGAAGTAATGGTTTTAAATGGGCACTTCATGTAGCAGAATGGCAATGTGAAATAGGCCACTTCGCATCTACTTCACAGGCAAAATTGAACTTTGCTGCATCTCTAGTGCAGAGTGGCTATGTACCATGCAGCCATGGCACATAGCCACTCTGCAACAATTGTGCCCCCCACACAAGTTACACTAAATGGGGTGCAAAGCCCCTATGCACCTGATCCCCAGCCACAGGGACAGAAATGCACTGGGGGCAGGTGGGTGGGCATGCCAGCACTTCATGCCATGCACAATGGCATGTAGTGGCATCTGCAGGGGAGTTCAACTGTCGGTTGGGGAAATCCTGCCATAATTGCTTTCTGTGCTGTGGTGCACACAAACACTCACTTGGTCCATCTATCACAGTACCCCCACACCCATCCACTATGCCTGCCCATCCACCCCTGCACACAAACGTGGCACTCCTGTCACTGCAACCCTCCCCAAGAGGGGACACCAGCCCAGGGAATGCAGTACCCCACCAGGCTCTACTTATTCAGCAATGTACATTGCCAGACACTCCCCCTAACCTGTACTAGTTACCCTGTGTAGAGATGCCCCCAACATAATGGACAGTGGCCACATACACACTGGGGGCTGTGGTGTGAAGGCCACTCCCTGAAACTGTCTGCATGTTGTGAAGCCGCTTGTGGGAGGTACTGCCTGGACAGCTCCATAAGACCCCCCAACCCCCAGTCCTGTCCCCCTAACACTCATTGGTGCTTCGTGGCCCCCCTGCAGCAATGACATCCTCACCCATACCTGTATAGTCAGTACCGCATTCCCGATGGCCAGCAGCAAAGCCCTACACACACCTCCTCTGCTGCCATCCATCTGAATGATGCTTGGAACATGCAGCCTATTTACTTGGGCCTATTCCCAATAGCACATGGACGGCTGGGTGGCCAAGGAGGTGTGCAGAGGGCTGTGCTTCTGGCCATCTGGCCTTGGCCCAGACTATGCAGGTATGGTTGAGGATGTCAGTGCCATGGGGGTTGAGGGAGCCATGGACTACCACTGAGGGTGGGGTGGACAGGATCAGGGATTGGGTCTGTAGGACCGGGGCACATGTGTGATGGGGGGCCTGTGATGGACACCAGAAGGGGGCCTGTGATGACCACCATGACGAAGCAGCAGTGGGCAGAGGAGCTGTCATGGCACACACTGAACAGCCATGTGTGGGAGCAGGGAGCACTTTGTTCACTGTAGGGATGGGGCAGCACATGTATGGGCAGTGCATGCTGCATGGGTGCCAGGGGTACTGATGAGGCATTACATGTAACTGGACTACTGAGGGGCTTGAGCCACTATCCCTTCCACCCCAGTATGAAGACACACAGAAGCCAGGGGTTGGTCGCATTACTTTGGGGATGCTTGTCAGGGGCTACTGTTCTTGGATTCAAGGCTCCAGCCCCTCGTGTCCACACCTTAAGATACCCCAGCAGCTGCCGTGTGTCGTAGGGTAGATGCAGTAATTTTACGGGTGGCACCTGTGCTCCAAGGGCTCAGTCATGGGGTCCACCACCAGATATGGCAGGGTCATGTCAGTCCAGAGTGTCTGCTTTTGCTACTCACACACCCAGACCCACACCCTGCCATGCAAGGGATCCTCTCAGCCCAAGACAGACGTCTAATTGGATGCCTGACTGGGTCCGTGACTCTACCCCCAGCTGCCCCACGAAGTCCTGCTCAACCAGGGGGGTGAAGCCATGGCAGGCAATGACTGATGATGAATGCTGGCTGTGAGCACCTGTCCACAGGTGCTGAACTACATGGCCAGGATATATGCCTCTGGCATGTATTTCCCACCTGATTATGCATAGGGCCCATTACATTTAAATTGATACACACCATAAACTAAAATAAATTATTAATGATACAAAAGATAAAGCTCAGGTGTTATTACAAAAAATACCCAAGTAAATAATGAATGGTGGCAGCTTTAAACAAAAGAAAAAGAACTATTAAATACTAAAAATAAGAGACAGTCAAAATTCCCAGGACTCTGTCACCAGTAAAGTAGCCCCTAACACACCACCACTGGTTACATTTGTCTCAGACTATCACCCATTCACAGGATGCTTAGTGGGACTGGAGACAAACTCTGGCCTGTGACTCTTATAGACCCTGTCCTTAAAAACTGCATTGATGCAATGCCAAGATTTGTATTCAGAGAGGGTGGAAGACTGGAGACATGCTCTCCAGCAGCCATTTTATAACAACAGAAAGGGAGCGATCGGGTTTAAAATAACTGCCAAAAAAGCATATGTGTTTCTTTAAATGTGGAAAGTGTAGCTGTTATAAATATACAAATCCTGGCCACAAATATACCACAGGTACCATTAATGTGGACATCAAACAGTTTATATCTTGAACTGTGCAGTTCACTGTTTACAACCGTTGATGATCCTGTAATGTGGCCTACATTGGGAGAAGTATCAGTCCAGTGTACAGTAAGTGAGGATGCAGGAGCACATGTGGGCAATCACAAATGGCGATCAGAATAATGATATTGGAGCCTGCTTTTTAGAAAAAACACAATTCAAAATCAGATTGTCTTAAATTCATGACTTTATTAAATGCCACCAGACTCTCCAGAGGTGGGGATAGACTATGATATGTACTCACCTGCAACAGGAGACAAAATTGATTATTCCATTAAACATTGCTTTTCCTTCAGGTTTAGATTGAGAGGTGGATTTTACACCTTACATATGAACTCTGTTAAATGCTTATCCATCTATACTGCAGTATAGATGACCTGGGATTATCAAATTTTGTCACGATTTCCTGTCAAACATTTTGTGTCAGAAGTTTTCTGTCAATGATTTTCTGCCATGATTTTCTGTTAAAGTTTATTACAGCTGCTTATTGATCTAAATTGTAATGGCTTTCTTCTCTTTCCATTTTTTTTTTCAGATTTGTGACATTTGTAGACACTCAAGATGGGAATACTTTGTTTAAGTCAAAGCCACACATTCCATCATTGCACCTGAGCCTGTACGTTAATCTAAATGGAAAATGTACAGGGGTCTCATTTAGGTTTCACACACATGTTGTTTGGTTTGAGGAGCTAAACTAACTGACTCCTTGGATCCTTATCCATCTTTTTCTAAAAGCTCCTGATTTTCTCTAGCCTATATCTCTCACCTCAGTTCATCTCCTGTAGATGCCCACTCCTCTCACTCTACCATTTCTTTGATCCCCCCACCCCACTGAAATATCTATCTCTTTTGTCTCTCATCCTGTACTCTTTCACCGCTTCATAATAAGCATCTTTCCTTTTCCACACCCATTTGCTCCTTTCTAAACTTCTATTTTCTATTTCCTGGAATGATATGCCCCTTAGACTTTGCTAGTAATTTCCTTGAACATTTGGCTGTTTTACTAACTTTCAGTCTACATTTATGTGCAAAACTGTAAGAGCTATCAACATTTTTTCTCTGCTTTTTGTACAAGATTTGTGCTATTATAGGATTAGTACTTATCAATTTTCTATTACAAAATAGAGTAGTATACTGTATGTAACAGAATGTCCACTTCTTCTAAAAACATAGAAACACAGACTTTGATGGCAAATTAGGACCACTTAGCCAACCCAGTCTGCCCATTCCCTACATATTGTATAAGCTGCAGATCCTAGTTTTACCAACAGCCTACTTCCTCCTACCTCCCACTAGAATTGCCTTATGTCTCTCCCATGCACTCTTAAATTCCTGCAAAGTTTATTTTTGCATTATTTGTTTATCTCCCCAGTGTCCAACCGCCCATCCTTCAGGCTCTGTCAAGGATCCCCCGCATCTGCTCTGAACCGCTCAGTGCTACTCCCAACTTCATAATTGCAGCCAACAAAGGGTAATCCAACGTATCCCTTCATCAGATGGGTTCTCTCCTTCTGGGGAGAAAGGGCCTTCTGGCTTATCTTTCTTGGCCCTGGGCACTGCTGAGGTTGGCCTCGGCACTCTGAGGGCTCTGTGGATGCAAGGGTCCAGACGGCTATCATGCGGTCGCTCAGGATGCCATTTTCTGTAGTTTTCCTAGCTTGCCTGTTGTGCCTGCATCTGTAGTTCTCCCAGTCTCCACCAGGGGCAGCTGCAGAGCGAGATAAGCTCCATAGCCCATCCCAGGAGAGGAGAGCAGTCCTCCGGATGCTCAATCCTCTCCTCCCTCTGTCATCCCCAATGACCCAAGTCCGTTCCCGAACCTGGGTCACCGGCATGGTGCGAGCTAAGGCACTAGCACCTCAGTCCTATGCACCCCTGGACCTCTCCCACTGTTTTTAACCCTGCAACCTCCTCAGAAAGGCCATTCCATGCATCCACCACCTTTTCCTTTCCTGCCTGTCTGCTGTAAAAAAACAATCAGGTGCCTGAAATGTGATCCTAGCTGAGGGTAGCTCAGAAACCTCCAGAAATAACTAGCAACAGAAAGACAAACTACCCGAGGCAAGCTAGTTCTGCTTCAACAGCACTGCTGCTATGTGAGAGAACTCACAAGTATTTAAACACAATTAGCTGTAAACTCATCGTAGCTGAGGGGAAAACATAGAAGCTTACAGAAGGTTGCTAGCAGTGCCTGTTGAAATATAAATCCCAAACTCACAATATAAATCAAAAAAACAATCATATTAAACAAGTCCAGGAACTACTACAAGGAGAAAGAACACACAAGAATGTAACACAAGTACCTGGAATGTGATCCTAGCTGAGGGTAGCTCAGAAACCTTCAGCAATTTCATGTGAGACAGGTATATATAATGATTATCAGTGAAGCATGGTTAACATAACAAAATGGAATTTTGACCTTTTTTTGCCTTGGTATAATGGCTTAACAAATGAGGTGGTGGGATCATTCCATATTTTGGAACAAATAGTATATTAGAGGTAGAAAAAGTGAAAAACAAAGACCTTATGCAAATTGTTTCTGGTTAAAATTAAACTAGGTAATACCATACAGATATCCTTAGGTAAAATTTATAATCCCCTTAAAACAGTGAAAAGAGACTGGAAGAGTTAATGGAAATTTTTGCTAATATGAAATATGGTGAGTTATTAATTTTGGGAGATGTAAATTTAAATTGGTTAGGGTCACTGAATGAGAAGTACTGTATACAATATCTTTGTTAAAGGTGCACCTGGACCAAGCTGTGCCAGACATAAATACAGAAGACAGTACAATAAACAAAATAAGGGTTATCTGATTTATTGGATTCTGACTAATAATAGGGAAAGGGCCAGATATTCAAAACGTTCTACTGGGCACAAACCATTTGCACAGGGTTAGCATCGGGTTAACACGGGTCCTCTATATTCAAAAGATCAAATAGCACACTCAAACTGCATTAGCACTGGGCAAAATTATAATGTATGCAAGGGGCAAACTGAGGGGCTGTGTACATGAATACAGGCGCAATGCTATATTCAGCTAATAACACTGCACAAAGTGTTTTTGCGTGACTTAGTGCAACTATTTGCGCTGTGCAAATTACTACCTAGGAAAAAGTAGTCTTAACTCTGGGCAAACCAGCTTTATGTGACTTTGTGGCTTTGCACAGCTTTGTGTGACTTTTGCTCAGCTTTACATGGCCTTACCCAGTAAGTATGACACATAGAAATAAGTCAGAGAGAAGAAACATGCTGCTCATGGATGGCATCATCTGCCACCAGTCCCGGCCATGCCAGGCAGTACGTGGTGACCCAGCTCCCAGTGGACACCAAGGCAGTGCGGTCATGCAACACACACCTGCAGACCACCCTCCGTTGGAGACCAACAGATGCCAGCACACACATGCAGCACTGTGGGCATGGAGGGTGTTGAGGGGAAAGTGTACAAGAGGCCAGGCTGCACCACAGACTGGGTGCAGCCACAAAGTTGGGACAAGCCATCTGGTGCAAATGAGTCAGTGCTGGGAATACCCCAACACCAGTGGGCCTGTCTGATGGGATGTGCCCCCCCACCCACATACCACACATCTGTACAGACACCACAGCATCCACAGCCAGCCATGTACAGTATATGTCACTATGAGTGTCCCATGCCAGTGGTGCAGCATCTGTGGGTCATACAACATCATAACAGTACCGTCCACTGTCAGTAAACACCTGCAAGTTGTGCCTGTCACTGTGTACAGTGCAGTGGTTAACACTGCGTTACTGACCATAGGCATTGCTGTGTCCCTCACACTACTGGCCCCCCCATTGCTACTGTAGTGTCTGCTGTGCACTATAGCATGACCTACAGTTTGACAGCTGCATGCAGCACCAGCACCTGCGCCTGTGCTGTGCAGTCCCCTGGGGCACAATATGCTATGCTGTACTGTACAAATGTAGCATGCAGCTACCACCATGCACTGTCAGACTGACCTACAGGTAGAGCTATGGGCAGACCTAGCCAGCTCCTGTACTTCCAGACTGACCTACAGGTGGAGCTGTGGGACCTTGCAATAGCACTGGGCAAACTGCATGCAAATCTGGTCATAATGAGATGCTAATCTGGATGTTTGTCCACAGACTGCCTAAGTAGGTTCATTTGCATGTCGCTTTTGAATATAGCAAAGTTTTCCCCTGACAAACGTGATAGCGCTGGGCAATGAGCTTATCTCCAAGCTAAACCTGCTCAAATGTGTTTGCACTGCGCAAACATTTCAGAAACATTGCACATTTCTGCACAATGTAATTTCACATGCACTGATACTTGCAGCTTTACTGACGCCATTCTTTTGCCAAAACACACATTGGCCATATGCTCCAGCTCTACCTTCCTTCATGTTGCTGTGCAATTGGATGCTGTTGTGGTTTGCACTTCCTGGTTGCTATATTCAGAACTGTCTTATTCACTGACTATTTTTGCACTTCACTTCCAGCCCTTTTTACCCGGCTTCCTTAGCATGCTATATTCAGCAGGTTTAGCACTGGGGCTGTCCCTTTTGAATATAGAGGGCTACTGGTTCCAGGCTAATTTAGCACAATGGGCAGTGCTAATTTAGCCCCGGGACAAAGTTTTGAATATCTGTCTCTAAGTATTTCTGCATGTGGTACTCTGACAGATAGTGTAAGCAGGCTCTCACCTGTATTCTGTATATGGAATAACAAGAGGCCAAAAAGTACCAAAGCTAATAAAATTTAGAAAATAATGCAATAACTTTGAGAGTTTGTTTAAAAATGAATGGTCTAACTTAAACTTATCTCCACTAAATACTATATTAGATGTAAATGTGGCCCGGAAGTTCTTTTAGAAAGCATTAAGTCAGGTTTTGGATAAATATGCCCCTATCACAACAGAAAGAATTAGGGGAAACACAAACAAATAGTTAAATTCTGAGGTAGTGATCTTAATAAATAAACTCTGGTCAGAGCCAACCTGGCAGCATAAAGCCATTTACACCAATCATGGAGAGCATGGAGCTCATGTGGGAAAATTGGAAACACAGAACCATAGAAAACTGATGGCAGATAAGAACCACTACCCCCATATAGTCTTCCCTTTTTCCTTACCTGTAACAGAGGCTGGTGACCTTATTTGGACATCAACTTAGCCTCTCCTTCCCACTTCTTGGGTTCCTTTATGTCTATCCCAAGCATGCTTGAATCCCTCTACTGTGCTGGCTCCCACCACCTCTTGGGGCAGACCATTCCATGTATCCAACACCCTGTCAGTGAAGAAGAATAACTTCCTCATATTTCCTTTATCCTTCCCACCTCCAGTCTTATATTGTGCCCCCTTGTTATTGTACACATTCTATACCAAAATATGTCACCCACTTGCACCTTATTTATGCCTTTAAGATACCTGAAGATCTCTAACATATCTCCACTTTGTCTTCGCTCCTCTAGCGAATACATATTGAGTTTTCTCAATGTCTCCTCATATGTCTTGTGATGCAAGCCCTGTACCATCTTACTAGCCCTTCTCTGAACCACATCCACCCTGGCTACACCTTTACAAAGATGTGGCTGCAGAATGGAACAAGGTATTCCAAATGGACTACACCAGCATAATGTACAGTGGTATCACCACCTCCCTTCTTCTGCTCATGATACCTCTCGGTGTACCCCAGCATGCCATTGATTCTCCCTATAGCCTTTGTGCATTGCTTGGCCACTGTTAGGTCATCCAAGATGATAATCCCCAAGTATCTGTCTTCCCTAGTGACTGCCAGCAACCCCCCAACCCCATCCTGTGGCTCTCTGCAGGATTTCTGCACTCCAGGTGCATGACTTTGCACTTACTCACCTTGAATCTCAGTTGCTACACTTTGGACCATTGTTTCACCTTTTCCAGGTACCTCCTCATTTTCTCTGCCCCATCAGGAGTGTCTACCCTATTGCAAATCTTGGTGTCATATATTAAGAGCCCTTTCCTTCCAGCCCTTCTGCAATGTCACTAATGAAGACATTGAAAAGGACTGGCCCCAGGACTGCTCACTGAGATGCCCCACTGGTCACCTCTTTTTCCTTGACTCGATATCATTGTCTACCACCCTCTGCTTCCTATCCACCAGCCAGTCCTTAATCCAGTTCCTGTGATGAAGTTCTGCTTGAAGATGGAGCTCACAGCAGAAAAGTGTGCCATGTCCAAGATGTCCACTGGAGTTTGTGTATCCGTACAGACTCAAGAGATCCATGGTAATCAGAATCATGAGGTGGCATAATACACAGTTTGTGAATAAAATTGTTCACCCTGTATTATTATAGTGTATAGTATTTTTTTATTAATTTGTTAACCAGGTTGGTTCACTGGTACGAAGACCTTTTTCAGGCATGGCCTGAACCAGAAACTGGCACAATCAATGGTAAAATACAGAAAGCAGCAGCAGTGAATCATACTTGTGCAACACAGAATCCAGTACAGTCAGGCAACATACAGAGGCGGACAAATAATACAAGCACACAGTGCAAGATACAACAAACCTGGTGGGCATTATACAAGACATATAAATATGTAAATACAGGCAAGGTATTAATGTCCTGTAGCAATAGATTGCATTACAGTTATGTGAAATGTGCAATGTTATAGTTATATGATATGTGCACACAGCAGTTCTTTGACTTTTAGAATGAAACTGTCATATGCCGTCTCTAGAGGTTCCATAGTGCTGTTGTACCACAGAAGGGTACAATCACATTCAATGACCTTTGAAGTGTGGTACAACAACATTTTGAAAGGGATGGAATTCTGCACAGAGCAATTCTCTATTATACACTGTATATCAGTTCTTGGTAGATAAGGATGTCTTTTTTCTCCTAGACAGACTGTTTCCCATACCTACTGTGATGAAACAGACCATACTTATTTGCCAGCTTCATCCTCATCTCCACTGCATCAATGTTACATTATGCATATCTTATGCATTCATGAATGCCAGTGTCATTTCTGACCCTACCACCTCTGCTTTGAGGATGTTCAGTGCATTCACCGCCCTATTGGAGAAGAAGGACTTTCACACAATTTGCCTAGGTCTGCCCTGCCCCAGCTTCATATCATGACCCCTTGTTCTTGAACAGCTTTTAATCTGAGTATGCCTCCTCTTGAACC
This sequence comes from Neoceratodus forsteri, assembly GCA_016271365.2. Lineage (NCBI taxonomy): Eukaryota > Metazoa > Chordata > Ceratodontiformes > Ceratodontidae > Neoceratodus > Neoceratodus forsteri. The sequence goes on from CM057452.1 coordinate 1,363,947,921, forward strand.
TTATTTATACCTGTAAGGTATTTGAAAGTCCCTGTCTTTTCATATCATACCGTATTGTATTCATAGTTACCTTTAGAGTATATATAATGAGACATTTTAGTCTCTGGTCATAATTATTTTATAACTTGTCAGTAATTTTTTACATAGGTTGACTGAGTTATAATTAGCCAATATAAGCCATAGGTTATAATGTCGAGTACGCACCGAGTCACTCAAAATACAGTAACTCCCTGGTTGGCTGTTGCTGTACTACTGGACAGGGTAAATAGTTTCAGAAACATGCTGGCTCCATATCCCACATATCGAGGAGCTGCCAGACCAAAAGACATCATCAGTTTCTTTTTTTTTTTAACCATCTCAAAATCTACAAACAAACAAAAAAAATCTGGTTGATCCTGTCATTCGGAACTCGCTGTGGACAACAACTGCCAGCGGGAACCAGAAATGGCTTAGAGGCTGAAATGCCTGAGGTATGTCTGATCGAGATTGCAATCCAAATGCCCAGCTCTGCAAGTCTGCAAGTTAAAAAATGTATTCCAGATTAAATAGAAAAGCTTTACAAGAAAAAACAAGGAAAGGAGACAAAGATAGACAGTGTGTGTGTATGTGTGTACATGTGAGTGTATATGTGTGCATGTGTGTGTGACTGACACATGAGTGGGACACAGCAATACCAAATGCACTTAGACAAAAAAATTTGCTGATCGGTAATTATAAAAAAAAATAAAAGATGGTGAAGTTTCCTATTTGAATGCAGTGGTCGCTCTCGATGTGGGATGCTTTAATAACCCTTCAGACTTCACCCTCAAAGCTTATATAGCATCCCACACCTTGGATGACCATTAAATTCTCCTAACACACACTTTCCCATCCATTATTCTATATGTTTCAGTCACTGCACCATTTTTTTTAATCATAAAATATTTTATAATGATTTTTCAATAATAGAACATACGTGAAGCAGAGATGACTTGTCAAGTGCAGTAGGTAACAGTTGTATACTTATCTTTTGCTTATAGGATACACTGTTTGCAAATACAGGCATGCACTGAAGGAATTTAACACTAAAGAGAACTCTACATTGGGTTGATAAGTCCCTTTCTATATTAATCATAATAAATAAGAACATCAACCATTGCATGGTGAACCCTACCCTCTACCCCTGAGTCAATAAAGGAGTATGCAGCCTGGGTATACATCAGCCTGGAAGTGGTGTGGGCTCATCTTGTTGAACCTTTATAGAAGGGCACTGAACAAAATCTTGATTATTACCAGCTATTGCTGACCTGTCTGGTGGGGCCCTGATCCTTTATTATTAAGAGTGCCCTTTTCTAAGACCCATCATCCTATAAGGACTGAAGTGAACCAGTATGGGTGGAAGCTTAATGTGGAGTTAGACTGTTGTCTGGGTCAAAAGGGTGGGTTGCCAGGTGGTGGGGTGGGGGAAGAACATAGGTGTGCTCTGTGGTAAAGGAGCCATTTCTTGTTGTAAACCTGTGTGTGGTTGGCGGTAGTGTATGCCAACCATTCAAAATATGCTAACTAAGCCACTGTCGTATGCCATGTAAGAAGAGGGGGAGGTAGATTCAGGCACCACCTCATCATGATAGCCCTTTTGGCTTCAAGTACCACCACAATGAGCCATTTTAACAGTTTGACACCTCTGAGGTATTGCCCAAGAGGCTTAGGGTTGGGGCAGCAGAGCCTTTTGTTTCCAGGATCTTGGAGCAGTCCAAAATTACTCCTGTCCAGAAGGGCACCAGTATGGAACACTGCCATAGTATGTGGAGCAGATTGGCCTGTGGGGCCTGCCACCCCCAGCATGTGGAAGGGGGGATGTATCCCATCTTTTGGAGTGTGTCCGAGGTACAGTACCATCCCAGCAGTACCTTAAGGTCTATAAGCTGGCTCCTAGAGTCCCCGTAGACCAGATAGGTATCCTTGAGGTATTGCCACCATTTGGTGTCTGTTATCTTTATTTAGGTCCTGCTCCCATTGCACCTTACACTTAATTGTGGTATCAAGTAGAGAGTCCCTAAGCATACCATACATCTTGCCTACAGTGCCCTTTACTTTACCTTGTTTATGCATGGTGGTCAGCTATTTTGACCCATCTCCCATAAATGTTGTAGCTCTGAGGGTTGTGGATGCATTCCTGAGCTGTAGAAATCTCCAGAAGTCTGTTTTGAGTAGCAGATACTGTGCCTGCCTTTGCAGGAAGGACATCATGGGTTAAGAGTCCTGTGTATAAAGACCTGCTATTGTACAGATGCCTGCCTGCTACCAAGAGTGCCAGTTGATGGTTTGCCCCCCCACTAGCACATCTGGGTTGCACCATAAGGGGCAATACTGTGTAGGTGGTGCCCATAAGGGGGCTGGACATTGAGTGAGATGTTTACACCTGTGCCAGGCTTCTCTTGTCTCTTGGATAACAGGAAGAAGGTGGCCCTTTGGGTGTCCCCCTTTGCTCAGTAGGTTCCCCAGTCATCTGGATTCTGATAGGTCCATTTCCAGATTCACCTATACAAGGGTATTTGGAGTTTTCGGGAGAAACCATCTGATTGCCTGTGCAGTCCTATATGCTAGTCAATACTCCTGCAGCCAGGAGAGACCCATCCCCCCCAAGACCAGTGTACCAATAACCTAGTTTTTCCAAATCTTGGAGCTTTGTCTTATCAGATGAACCCTGCTGTCACCTTGTTGATTTTTAGAAGTGTGTTTGGTTGCATAGGGATTGGTAGGTTGCACATGAGGTATGCTGTCTTAGGCAGCATTAACACGTGTACAGCATTTACCCTGCCTTTCAGGGATAGGTGTAGCTTAGTCCATCTTAGTGTTTCCACTCTGATGGAGGTTGTAATGGGTGTATGGTCTGCCTCAACCAAGTTCCTCCATAGTGTGGTGATGTTTATCCATAAGTATGCAAAACCTTGAGGGGGCCATACCACTGGAGTGCCCTGTAGGCATTCCCTTGTGCAGGGAAAGTTTAGTGGTGACAGCATGCCACTACAATATTTTAGTTGCCCTCCGCTAGACTGCCTGTAACCTATCCATGTCCATTCAGAGGTATGTTCTCCAGAACAAGACACAGTACACTAGTTAAGGATTCATCAATTAATTTTACAGTAGTGAAAACACTTCATACTTCTTGCTGGTGATACCTATGCACAGCGACATTCCACTGGTGCTCCCACCTATTCTGTCACACTGCTTGGCTTCTTTTAGGACATCAGAAATGACAGTCCTGTTTTCTTTCCTCTTTTGTGCTCACCATTGCAGTACCCCCTTTGTGTACTCCCCCCTAGTTTTCTATGCACCAAGTACTTGATTTATCATTTGTTGACAATGAATGTATGGTATACTGTAGAGTGTTGTTCTGTGTAGAATGCCTTGCCTTTTAATACGCTGTTGTACCACAGTTCAAAGGTCATGAAATGTGATTGACCCTTTTTGTGTTACAATATCATTCTGAAAGCTAAAGAAACTGCACCCCTCAATTTTATTCTGAAAGCAATATACCATAACTGCTACATGCACATATAACTCAATACTATATACATTAAATAAAATACAGGGTGTGCAACTTTACTCACAACCAGTATGTTCTGCAAACTCGGGGTTCTGAGTTCCACTGACATCTCAAGCTTCACTTTCGAGGTTGGAGGGAATCAGATCCCATCTATGGCAGAACACACTGGTTGTGCATAGTTGCCCATCCATTATTCTCTATTTAATGACGCACACTGGACCACTCCTCAAGCTTACGTAGTTCTGTCTTCATTGTTCCATTCAGTTTTCCACCCCTCCACCTTGATAGTGTCTACCCTGTGGTAGATCTTTGCCTCAACCATAAAAAGGCATATCTTACCTTCTAATCCCTCTTTATTATCACCAGTGATGTCAATAAAGAGTACAGGCCAAAGTACTGATCCCTATGGTGCAGCACTGGTCACTCTCCCAATATTAGGTGAATGCCATTTTCAACCACCCACTGATGCCAAGTCCCCAACAAATTCTCTACCCAGTTTAACATTTTAGTACACACTCCCAGGCTGCCCAGCTTCTTTACCATTTTGCTATATGGAAAAGTATTGCATGCCTTACTGAAATCCAGGTAAGCCACATCCACCACTCCACCCTGATTAATATCCTTCATCACCCCCTGAAAGAAAACTAATAGATCACTTTGATATCGGCTCCCCTGTACCCTCAAGTGAATCCATACAGCCAAAGATACTGTAAGTAACAACATTCTAAATATTCCTGAATCCTTTCCTTCAACAGTGTCTCCATTACTTCAGCCTCCACCAAATTCAGGTTGATGGGCCTGTAGTTGTCAGCTTACTGCCTGCTGCCAGCCTCCTCCCTGCTTCTACCTTTGTGCAAAAGATCCCTTGGTGAGGGTACAGCTCTGCAATAGTGCTAGCTCACTTGTTACCTGATGTTGCAAGCATTATGCAGAGAGGCAGTTATGCAGAGCATTGCAAATGTGATGAAGAATGCACTTGAAGGGTCCCTGACAGTGGGCCACCTTTGTCACATTCACTTGGCACAGTAATCTAGAATAGAATTCCCGGCTTTGAACATTTAGATTATTTTATGCTCTAACACAGTACCTCACAACAATATCTAATTGGTATTCCTGTACATACTGACTTACTGTGAAAACATTTTTTTCTAACATATTATAGATTGCAGTATAATATTGTTAGACCCCCCCAACACAGTCTGACCAAATGTCCAAGCAGTGTCTCACACTTTCAATAAAAAAATACTTTCTATCACTACCTATTAAGTTGCACACTTTCAGCATAATTGTAAGTCATCTTTTGGTTGCGTGTCTACACACATGCACTGTCTCTCTCAGTCCTAACACAGTGCGTGTATGAAAATAATGTTTAGCCTGGTGTTTCACTTTACTATTTGTAGCTAGCAGAAGATGTTTTGAAGGAGAAGCCTCCAGTGTATTTATGAACTGGATATTTCTGGCATATTTTTCATGCATTACATAAGTTAATTCAAGTATATCAATAAGAGATCGGTCATGTTTCTGTTCTAACACATAGCAAGATTCTGAGGCAGTAACACAAGCTTGCTTGTAACTGTTCAAGTCAATCTCATTGTGCATGCAAATGGGACACTTGTAATACAACCCCCGCATTCTTGGATAGCACTTGGCACTTTTCACTCAGAAGCTCTGAAAGCATAAGGTTTTCAGTGTTCTGTTGTCTATATTGCTTTCAATGCTTCCTATTTGTATTTTATGTTGTTGCAAAGGCTTAAAACAGTCCTGTCACACCACTCACACAGTGTGTAGTACTAATAGCCTTTATTTGTGCAAAATGTATTTTTTTATATTTCAAATGCTCTTAAACCACAGTTGTTGACTGGAAATACCATGGCAGCTAATGACTACTGTATGACATGGGAGAACTGAAGTAAGCACCCCCCCACACACATTCCTTTGTAAATTAACCCATTCACCACTGACTTTAGATACATTCTTGATGGACTTGACAGAGCAGCACAGAAGGGAAAATGCACCACATGCACACAGGAAGCATAACCAATTGTCAACAAATCAGTGCACAGGTCTGGGGAACAACATGGCAGGTCTACAAATGTAAACAAAAACAAAGAAGAAACTGGGATCAAATGCTGCACTGCACAACAGAATTTTAAACAGCTGCATGTGCATTGGATCAGAAGAAAGACATCTATGTGGCAATGACTATTTTAATATATTACCGCTGCTTTAAGAGGCAAAGATTTATGCCTCAGCTCCAGTCGAAACAGCAAGCATAGGACAACTACCTCACATTCCTGTACCACACTAATTTTTTCTCTCCTACATCATGGCAATATGTCAGCATTGCTCCGCTCATGCTGCCATAAAAAAAGAGAGATGAACTCTGGAAAAGCTATGCAATTTCAAGAGACATAAACATCTGGCAATAATATAGAAATCTGAGAAACAGATGTAGAGAGAGAGAGAGAGAGAGAGAGAGAGAGAGATCAAAAAGGCAAAATAATCATATTATAAAAATAGAAAAAAATCTCTGATGGGAAAATGTTGTGGAAATCAGAAAACTAATTTGTTAATCCAAGAACAAAGACCCAAGTAAGTAGAATCAGTGAGGGGGATAGTGGACTGGTTGTTAAGTAAGAAATAGCAGATAGGTTTAATCAATCCTTTACGAATTTTGAAAAATATGTGCACCAACTGAAACCACAAAATTACATGGATAACCAAAAACAGGAAATAAATAAATGTCGTTTTTGCCTAAGGGTGGTGACTAGAAAGGAAGTCCTTAAATGTCGGAAGTCACTTGATGTAACTAAAGGACCTAGGTGGATGGCATTTAATCAAAATTTGTAAAGACTGGGGCAAATCATCTGGCTTATTCCATAAAGAAGATAATAAAGCTGTTCTTCATGACAGGTGTAATTCTGTAGCTTTGGAAGGCAGTGTTTGTTATCCAGTTATACAAAGGTGGTGGATCAGAGACCTTTAAGTAATTATGGAACCATATCTTTGTTATCTTGTCTAGGCAAAATTCAGGAGAAGCTTGTTCACTCCCAGCTAATGAAGTATTTGGATAGACACCAGCTACTTACTGAATCCCAGTTTGAATTCAGGAGAGAGTGTGGGGTACAGCGACTGATGTGATCAGGTACATAAATGACTTTCACCTGAATATGGAAAGGGTTTGATGGCTGCAGTCTTTGTGGACCTGACCAAGGCATTCGATCTTGTGGCTCAGTCCGTCCTGGTGGCTAAACTGGATTTCATTGGAGTTGGATAATCATCAAATATGTGACTTATTGATTATTTGAAAGATTGTAAATAGTATGTGAGGCTTGATGGTGTTTTATCTTCTTCATGTTTCGAGTACAGCATGGTGTTCCACAAGGATCAATTTTAGGACCAGTACTATTTACAGTTTTTATAAATGGCATGCCAAACGTATGCTTACATGCAAATTTCATTTCATTTCATTTTTATTTTTATACTGAAAGGTCTGTGGACTAAGAGCCCAATTTCACATACATCCAGTTAAAACACAACACAAATAAAACATAAAAACATAATAATCAAATACAATAAATTAACTGTGAAAATGCACATTCAGGAAAAACATTTGCAAACGGAATTTAAAAGCATAGTATTTCTAATAATTTAATTCTGTATGCTGACAATGTAGTAATTTACACTGCAAGCTCAACTATTAATTCATTAAAATGAAAAATTATAGGCCAGCCTGTTGGCACAGTGGTTGGATTTCTGATGTGATACCTATGACCCAGGTTCAGGAATGGACCTGAGTCATCAGAGGGCTGGCCAGAGGAGAAGGATTCAGGCATCCCATGGATTGATCTCCTTTTCCAGGGGGAGGCTATGGTGTGTGACCGGTGCTCAAGGGACCCCTGGTGGAGGCCGGGGGCACCACAGTGACCGGCCCCAGCAAGGCTTCAGGAGCAGGATGGATGCTGGCATCATTGCACATTCCTGCCCTCACCTACAGGGGAAAAGCTAAGCCTACCCACCACCTTCATGATGCCCACCACTGGTTGCTATCAGCCTCCAGGCTGACTCCCACCCTATCCATCATTCACGTCACCCTTTGGAGGGGCCGAGTGCCATGATCCCACCCTGGGGGGCAAGCCAGGGGTACTGGGAGGGTGGCTAATGTGGCAGCCACAGCTGAGTGGTCCATGACTGGGAAGAAGCCCAGTGGTGGGAGGTGCAACAAGAAAAAAAGAAAAGAAAAATTATCACTTGAGTTTATAATACTACAGGAATGGTTTGAGGTTAACAGATAACTGCTGAACAGGAAGATAAAAGCCATGTTTTATTGTACATCTCAAAGGCATACAAATGCTGCTAGACAACTTTGTGTGAGACTGTCTGATAAACCACTCTCGAACAAGTGGAGCATTTTAAATATTTGGGGGTTACATTGGACTCATGTTTAAATTAGGAGAGACATAATGTAAGGCTAATGTAACAGATACTTTGTACATATTTACACATTTTCTTTATAGAATAAAAAAGGTGCTTACTGTTGAGACAAAACTGGTAACTGCTAGAAATGTATTGCTCCCTACGTTAGAATATGGAAGTGTAGTTTGGGGGTCAGCTTCAGCTGGGGTCATAAATAAATAAGATGTTGTTTTTAACACAGTAAGTTGTTTTGCTACAAACAGTTCATATAGAGAAAATCAATAGAAACATAGAAACATTGAATTTGATGGCAGATCGCTCACCTAGTCTGCCCATTTTCTTGCTTACAGATAAGCAGCAGATCCTAGTTAACCAACATCTTACTTCCTCCTACCCCCCACTAGGACTGCCATATGTCTGTTCCATGCATTCTTGAATTCCCCCACTGTTCTTGACTCCACAACCTCCTCAGATAGGTTGTTCCATGCATCCACAATCCTCTCCATGAAAAAATACTTCCTCACATTACCTCTGAGCCATCCCCCCTCTATCTTCAAATTGTGCCCCCTTGTTCTTGTACATCTCTTTTTCTGAAAGATGCTACCCTCTTGGACTTTGTTGATTGCCTTGAGGTACTTGAAAGTTTCTATTATGTTCTCTCTTTCTCCCTTCTTTCCTCAAAGGTATATATATTAAGCTTCTTTTGTCTTTCTCCATATGTCTCCTGGTGCAGACCCTGCACCATGCTGGTTGCCCTCCTACAGACAGCCTCCACCCTGTCTATGTCTTTGCAGAGATGGGGTCTCCAAAACTGCACACTGTACTCCAGATGGGGTCTCATCAACTGTCTGTACAGAGGGATTACAACTTTCTGTTTTCTACTATTGATCCCTCTCCCTATGCATCCCAGTATCCCCCCAGCCTTTCTTACTGCCTTCTCACATTGCTTGCCCACCTTTAGGTCATCTGATATAATTAACCCCAGGTCGCTTTCCAATTTTACTGTTGTCAGTATCTCAACCCCCACTGTGTATTCTTTCCCTGGGTTTTTGTTTCCCAGGTGCATTACCTTGCTCTTCTTTGCATTGAATCTGAGCTGCCATACATTTGACCATTCCTCCAACCATGCCAAGTCCCTTCTCATCCTTTTCACTCCATCCTGTGTATCAACCCTGTTGCAGATCTTTGTGTCATCTGCAAAGAAATATACTTTTCCTTCCAGTTTCTCTGCTATGTCACTCATAAAGACATTAAAAAGGACCAGTCCCAGTACTGAACCCTGCAGTATCCCACTAGTAACCCCTCTTTCTTCACTGTGGACTATGTTTACTACTACCCTTTGCATCCTATTGTCTAGCCACTTTTGTATCCAGGCTACCACCTTGGGACCCACTCCAAGGCTGGCTAACTTGTGTATTAATCTTTTGTGTGAGACTGTATCAAATGCCTTGCTAAAATCTAGGTAGGCCATGTCCACAGCCCCTCCCTGGTCTACTACGTTGGGCACCAAGTCAAAGAAATCTATTAGATTCATCTGACATAACCTTCCCATCATGAATCCATGCTGCCCTGGGTCCTCTGCCCCACTGGCCTCTAGATACTTAACAATTCTTTCCCTCAGAAGTGATTCCATCATTTTCCCTACCACTGAGGTCAAACTAACTGGTCTGTAGTTTCCTGCCTCTGTCCTGCTCCCACTTTTGTGAAGAGGAATCACATCCACCCTCCTCCAGTCCTCAGGTACCACTCCATCTTCCCATGATTTGTTAAAGAGAGTAGTCAATGGTGTCACTAGTTCTAACCTTAGTTCTTTTAGAATTCTTGGGTGAATCCCATCAGGCCCCATTGCTTTGTCCACCTTTAATTTTATTAGTTCTTTCAGACCCCTTTCTTCTGTAAATGGACTGGTATCGACCCCCATCTTCAGAGTGTTTCTCTTGTTTGGTTTAGGTACCTTCCCCTCATCTTCCTTTGTGAATACTGAGCAGAAATATTAGTTCAATATCCGTACTTTTCAGCTGTCACCCTCTGCCCACATTCCTTCCCCTTTATTTGGCCTCGGTATCCCTCCTTTGGTATGTCTTATCTCCCTAATGTACCTATAAAAGGTCTTATCCCCCCTTCTTAACAGAGTTGGCTATCCTTTCCTTGGTTTGGGCCTTTGCTATTCTGACTGCCTCCCCTGCCTCTTTCTGCTTTAACTTATAAAGTTCTCTGTCCTGCTCCTTCTGTGTTTCCTTATATTTCCTAAATGCTATCCTTTTCTCCTTAACCTTCCCTGCCACCTCTTTTGAGAACCATAGTGTTTTTTTCCTTCATTGTGTTTTGTTGATTTGCTTTACACAAAGGCCTGTTGCCTCTGAGATGGTTGTTTTGATTACTACCCATTGTTCCTCCACCCCTCCTTCTTGCCTGTTTGCTAGTGCTTTTCTGAGGCACTGTCTCGTTTTCCCAAAGTCATCCCTCCTAAAATCTAATACTCTTGCTTTTGTATGGCTTGATTGTATGGCTGTGTTTATCGTGAAGCACACTGTTTAGTGGGCACTTGTTCCCAGATAGCTACCCACTTCTAAATCTGAGATTCTTTCTGTATCCCCATTTGAGAGTACCAGGTCAAAGATTGCTCTCTCCTGAGTGGGTTCCAATACTAGCTGTCTGAGGCATGCCCCTTGTAGGGCATCAAGAATGATCCTGCTCTTGGTTGTGTCTGCAGTAAAGGTGCTCCAGTTAACATCTGGCATATTCAGGTCCCCCATCAACAATATCTCCCCTTTTTCTGCCATTCTAAGGATGCCTTCTATCATTTCCTTGTCCATTCCCTCCCCCTGAGATAGGCGTCTGTATACAACCCCTGTGCGGATTGTGTTGCCATTTCCTGTCTCCTGGGTGACCCAGAGTGCCTCATCTGCTCCCTGTTTACTCTAGTTCTGTTGCTTTCAACCTTTCCTTTACATAGAGAGCTACTCCTCCTCCTCTTTTACCCTCCCTGTCCTCCTGTCGATTGTGTATCCTGGTATGTCAACATCCCAGTCACAGTTGTCTGCATACCATGTTTCTATAACTGCCACAATGTCCAGGCAACCCTCTTCCATCAAGGCCACTAGTTCAGGAAGCTTGTTACACAGTCTACAGGCATTGGTACTCATCACCATCCACTTTCTAATGGCCTTACACCTTTTAGCCCCATCCCTGTCCTTACTGCCTTTGCCTTTTTTTTACATTCACCTCTGTCCTGTTCCGTAATGATTTCTCTACCTTGGGTTTATCTCACTAATTACCATGTTTTGTAGGGGGAGGCTGGGATTTTACCTGCTTCTTTTCAGTGCCTCCCCCTTGGCTAGTTTAAATGCTTGCCAATGAAGCATTTAAACCTCTCATCTTGGATCCTGTTTCCCACCCGGACAGATGCAGACCACTGTGCCAGTATAGGTCTGCTTCCCTCCAGGTGGCTCCACAGTCCCCAATGAAGCCAAAACCCTGAGCACCACACCAGTTTTTGAACCATTCATTGAATTCCCCAGTGAAGAGTACCCTAGCATCACCCTTGCCATAGACAGACAGCACCTCCGAGAAGGTTACCATATGCGTTACTTGTCTAAGGCCCCTCCCCAACTGTACAAACTCCTCTTGCACTGCTCTGATCCCATTCCTAGTCAGGTAATTTGTCCCTAGGTGGACAATGACATCCAGCTCCCTCCCTCGTGCAGCTGCTCCCACAATCCTGAGGATTCAATTCCTGTCCCTCCAAGCCATGGCACCAGGCAGGCACCTTACCTCCCTCTCCCCTTCCTCCCCCACTTATACCTCCTAATGATTCAGTCCCCCACCAGGAGTTGTTTCCTTCCCCTGTGGGGTTCTATGCCACCCTCCTGTGGGTCTCCTTTGTGAAGGTTCCCAACATCCTCGTTGGTCTCCACTGCAGGCACCTCCACAGAGGAACCACTATCCACCAGAAGAGTGTATGAGTTGTGGAGAGGTACAGCTGGAGGGATGCAACTCTGTTCCACCATCCTCTCCCTCCCTGAGCCCATCCTGGTCCAGCCTCTCCTCTTTCTTGGCAACCTCTGAGGTAGTGGCATTGGCCCTGGTGGTCCCTGGGTGGGGGAGAAGGTTTCACAAATCCTAGCCAGGTCAGCCTGGAGACAGGCAACCTCCTCCCTCAGACCAGAGATATGCCTGCAAATAGGGCAGCATTGCAACCTCACAGAATGTCTCCCAGAATACTACTGCCCCACAGCCATTGCACTGCACCACTCCTATCATGTCTTATTTTGTGTTCCCTCTCCTGTTTCTCTCTATGCTTACTCTCTCCTCTCCTTACAACTCTCACCCTTCCTGTTCTGGGACAGCAACTTCCTATATTCTTCAGTAGCCTCTTTCCTTGCTCAGTGTCAGATCACCACCAGCTGGGGGGAGAGTGAGCTACTTTTTTCCCTTAGGGTTGACAAGACTAATGTTTCTCTATAATCCTCCCCTTCCTACTGCCAAATAGGAAGTTCTTGTTGTCAGTCATCAAGTGGCTATGAAAGTAGAACTGGCTTAGGGTGGTGGGTGGGTGGTGGAGGGTAGATGGATGGCAATTAATAAGAAAAAAGGCTAGCAACAGAAAGTTATAATTGGAGTCACCTGCTTTTATATTCTCTAAGCCACAACCCCAATTAAGCTCTCTCTCTCTCTCCTCCTACTGATTTAGCACAGTAAGTTGATACAGTACCCTTTCCAGCACAGAACACACATTGATTTTCTTTCTTTTCTTTTTTTAACCCTAAATAAGATCCCTTCTACTTCTAATAAAGTATCTGTTGGCTTAATCTCAACAGACACTGATTCCTGCTGAGATAGAAGTGTTAAATTAGTAAGAAAATGGTAGCTTCTTTTAGTTAGCTGCTTTCTGTTCTACAGGCTAGCAACAGTGTAAAGAAAATGAAAAAATAAAATTGTTACCATTAGCATAGAGATGCACTTTTCAGTTATTGCAATTAATTTACAAAAATATCAGCTTAGAACATAGAAATCCCATTAGCAGATGTGTTAGTTAAAAAAATCTCCAACCAGGACCTAAGATCAGCTGATCAGTCATGGCTAGTAACGCTTATGCAGAACTGGTATGGGTTAGAAAGCTTTCTCTAATTGTGTGGTAAAAAAAAAAATTAAATGAGTTTCCAAGAGAGATTAGATTAGCATCATCTCTACATATCTTAAGACAAAAACTATGAATATATATGTCACTTACATGGAGGGATTTAAAAAGGACCTGAAAACATATTTATACATTCAGGCTTTTGATGACTGATTTTATTTTCCTAAATGTAACAGCTGTTTTATATATTTTAAGATCTGAATAGTTTGACATGTTTTTAAAATTCTGTAAGGCGCCTTGGTTTTTTGAAAGGTGCCAAAGAAAAGTTGTTATTATTATTATTATTATTATTATTATTATTAATATTACATCTGTATGTAAATGTTACTAGCAACATGTGTAGCCATGATTACTTCATAAGAATGTGGAATAAACTTTTTCTATTTCCTTAAGAAAATAGACTAGCATGTCCGGTTATATTTTTAGATATATAGTAACAAGTTACTTATGTCTTTTATACGAATGCCATTTGTACAGCAATGTTTTATTGCATATGTTAAATTACTTGACATACAAAGTTTTTTATGGTGAAAAGAATGTTGCATGTTTATCTGCATGTTTTGTAAATTAAGTGTGATTTGTGATACTAGTGCATAAGTTGTTTTTTATTAAAAATACCCAGGTTGTGGATGTAATCAGACCTTTGGTCTAGTGTATTTACTAGGTAAACAGATAAGATTGAAATTTAACTGAATTTTTGTTTATGCATTTTAATCACAGTTACATTTGCTATATCATGATTTGATAATTCATATATGTTACAGATGCACAGCCATTAGACCCCCCTTGGATTGGGTACTTAAATCAATCTACTACTACTATTTCAGCTACCTCATCAAGGACAATGGCAGAGTGTAAACAGTCAACAGGAGGGCTTCCAAAATGGTATGGGAGTTACATTTGAAGCCATGTGAGGAGAGACTGTTGGACATCAACATGTAGTCAGTGGAGGACAGAAGAGGAGCACTCAAGTGGACATGATTAAGACATGTAAGTACCTCAAAGGGGTGAACAAGGTGCAGGTGGGGAGTCCCTTCCAGCTGAAGAAAAGCAGCAGAACAAGGGCATGCCATGAAGCTAGATGGGGGGAAGTTTAAGAGGGATGTGAGGAAATACTTCTTCACAGAAAAGGTGGATGATGCTAGGAATAGCCTGACAGAAGAAGTGGTGAAGCGATGATGGGGGGGAGCTTCATTCATGTGTGGGAAGGGCACACAGGCATAATAAGTAGAGGAAAGAGAGGCAGCATGAACACCAGCATCCAAATAGGGTCCAAGGTGTTGGAATTGCCAGGGAAAAGATAGAGTAGATTGGCCCATCAGTACTTTTCTGCAGAAAATCTGGCAGTCACTCCAAGTCTCCTCTTCACAATGTGGGACTAAAAGTGAAAGATCATACATTACTAAGTGTCCTGGCATTTATTCTCAACATGGTGCACTCTTGGACTATTGGTAGGTACTAAATAATATACATATTGTTCCATCATTGTCTATGTTTCTAAATAATGGGGGAAACATGGCGAAAGAAGTCAGTAATTGCAATTTCATCAGCATTGATTGCTTTACTGATATCTTAAATCAAGTGGTTACAGCTGCGCTATATCACAGTTCTGAGCGTAACAAGATTTTATCCACAGCATACTCCATATATGCTCATTTGTGTTGCTCTGTAAAGATGACTAACAAACTAACAGAAGTGCAGCAATGCCTTGATCTTGTGTCATCAGTTGATACACAATGAGAGTACCACATGAAGTTCATCCTAACTGATGCTTTCTACACTGCAAGAATAGACATGGTCACTTGAATGAAACATTGAAATATAGAATTTGACAGAAGATAAGGACTGCTTGTCCCACCCAGTCTGCCCATTTTTAACCATGTCATGCCAATGGATTGTGAAATTGGAGGAGTCCTTGGCCAACATGAGTCATCACTGAATGATGCTATGGTGACCTATATGAGCCATGTGAGAGAAGCACCCATTTATTTATTTGTTTTTATTTATTTCAGTCTAGGATTACAACAGTACTTTTGAGTTGAGGCTCTTTTACAAAGGTTCCACATCAGAGTGTACAGTATACATCATTTTGGTTATAGACAAACACATTTAACTAACAGGACATGCATTATCAAGGCACAAAGGAGAGCAGCTACTAGAGACAGAGGCGATACTGGGGAAAAAAGGGTAGAGGTGACTAGGAGAGAGAAGTGTGGGTAGGGTCAGAGGTCGAGAAAGGAGGAAGGGGTGCTGGAGTGAGGGAGTCTAGAGAGGTGGGGGAGGGGGAGGGGTGAAACAGGGAGGTGGTGAGGTGGGTGGCAGTGCAGCCCGGGAGCCTTGTCGTGAACTAGATTGGAGCAAGTGCTAGGGAGGTGCAGAGATTGTTTTAAGTACTATGTGAGGAGACATGGGCAGTGAGAATAGTGGTACTACTATGCTGAGCAGTCACAGGAGCTGGAAACAAGCAGTGAGAGGGGCAGCTTGGACTTGAATTGATCGAGTGTGGGAGCAGTGGCTATAACGCTGCCAAGGGAGTTTAGCCAGCTGGTTGCCCGATAGATGAAAGATATTTTTCCTTGGGTTGTGCGATGCAGGGAGATTTGCAGGGAATGAGGTTTGGGCCTCTTTGTATAGATTTTGCTGTGTCTAGGCGTAAGGAGGGCACAGACTCCAGGTGGAGCAAGCCCCATTTCGTGTGATGCAGGTTTGGTATTTTATGCAACTTTCAAGTTGTACCCATCCAGTTTGCGAGTAAAGGTCACATGTGTGGGTGTGGCGATGGGATTAAGTGATGAGTTGACAGGCTTTATTTAGGGAGGTCGCAATACGTTTGAGAGAGGTGGCAATGGCAGAGCCATAGATGATAAGTCTGTAGTCGATAATGCTTATGATGGAGCTTTGAGCGGTGACTAATAGTGCTTCAGGGGTTAGGTGTTTCCTGTGCCAGAACAGTAGGCCTAACTGGGTATTGGCAGACTTTGCAACATTGTTGATATTGGCAGCGTAGGAGAGGAGGGGGTCGAGGGCAATGCCTAGGTACTTGAAAGATTGCATTTGTTCTAGGTGATTCCTTGCTTGGTTTCAATGGAGAGGTGGAATTGCTTGTTTTTGTTGTGTGGGCTGCTGAAGACTATAGACTTGTTTTTTTTCTGGTTGAGGATCAGTTTGTGACTTAGGAACCAGGATTCAAAGGAGGAGAAGCCCTGTTGGAGTTTATTTTGTAATAGTTTTGGGTTGTGGTGCAAGGCAAGGATTACAGCATCATCTGCGTAAAGTATTATTTGTTCAGGGCAGCAGACCTGTAGTGAGTTTAGGAACAGACTGAAGAGGAGGGGTCCCAGGATGGAGCCCTGGGGTACTCCCGAGCTGACCAGTCTTGGGTCAGAGAGCATTTCAGCAATTCTCACTGTTTGGATCCAATCTTCAAGGTAGCTCTTAAACCAACCAAGGGAGTCAGGTGAGAGCCCAGTATTTTGGAGCTGGTTTAGCAGGAGGTGATGATTGACGGTGTCGAAGGCCTTTGTTAAGTCGATGAAAATAGAGCATGTTATCTGGCCAGAGTCTAGAGAGTTATGGATTGTACCAGTGAATTTGAGTAGAGTCATGGAAGTGCTGTGACCCTTTCTGAACCCCCGCTGTTGTTTGCACAGGATGTTGTGTTTATCCAGGGAATCAGTAAGCTGGTCTGAGACAATGCGTTCAAGTGCCTTTGAGGGGGGTTGTAAGGAGATTGGTCTGAAGTTCTCGAGGGCAGTTTTGTCACCACCTTTGTGGATGGGGGTGACAGTGGAAAATTTCCACCTGTCCGGGAACTGGCTAGGGCAGAGAGAGAGGTTAAAAATTCTGGTCAGAGGCCCAAGCACCTCTTCCAGTGTAAGGGACAGGAGTTTGAGATTGAGAGAGTCCTTGCTAAATTTGGATTTACCAATGGCTTTGGTGACATATTTGTGTACCTGATGAGCCTTTACTGCTTTGAAGTGGAAGCGTGGTTGGTTGTTAGGGGCAGTGTTTGTTGAGGACACTGGAACATCATCTTCTTTGAAGAAATCTGGAGGTAGGACAGAGTTGAGGTCAGTGAAGGCTGTGTTAATAGTATTAGCTATGGTTTTAAGGTCGAGTGTTGTAATTCCGTTGATGTTGAGTACTGATGGGGGAGTTTTGGATGGATTCCAAGTGATTTCTTTTATGTTTTTCCAGAAATCACTGCTGTTGCCCCAGGAGTTTGTGAGTGTCTGTTTATAGTAGGCTGACTTCATTTGTCAGATGGATTTGGTGCAGTCATTGTGTGCACATTTGTAGTTTACGATGTCATTTTGCCTTACGGAGTTTCTGGCCAGCCCCCAGAGTTGGTCCCTTGTTTTTAGCTTCTTAGGGAGGTCTCCTGTGAGCCATGGGTTACAGAGTGATTTTACTTTGTATTTTAGGTGTATCTACTACAGTTTTTGTTCACTTACTAAATCCCATGCAAGAGACAGTCTTTAATTCACACTTGTGTGTGATCATTTTCAGTGTTGCTTAGGAGAACTGCTACAAGGATTTATTTCCCCAAAAAGTAAAAAAAAAATTAGTCTTATTAGACCTATTTCTCCTCTGCAAACAGAGACAGTGGCACATTAACGACATGCATTTTTATATTTTTTTGTGCACTTTTCCCTGTGAGCAGTCACAGGTGAACATAAGAAAAACACAGAAGTTTTTTGTGCACATTCCTGTTGAGTAGCAAGTGCGGTAACACATGAAGAGGGTGAACGAATAACGGCAAACCATCACAGCAGTGAAGGAACCACAGTGCCAACACTTTTGCGTGACCATGATTCTGCCCATCCCTGAGTTTTACCCCTCTGGAGTAGGAATCTAAATTATAGGGGTGTGGGGGCAAAGCCCTCAAAAGGGGGGTGGGGGGTTAAGCCCCCCACAAGAAAACACTTTCCCAAAAGTGTCCACATTGATGATTCAGCACCGTTGTGATGGTTCGCCATCATTCATTCTCCCTTCAGAGACGGAAGTGCAAATGCCAAGACAGAGTTTAGAAATCAACAAAACAGGCTGCTTTTTGTTAGACATTTGTGTGACATATTCAGTGTTTCTTTCTATAGAGTTTTTTCTTACCACCTCGGTGATATCTGGTGGCACTTCTTCACTGCTCTTAGCCCCATCACGGACCTTCTGACAACCAGGACCGCTATGTGGTGGGTGGCCACGGGCCAGCTATGGTGGTCATATGAGAGCCTGTTGGGGGTATTTTCTTCCAAACCTCTGGTTTTCTTTCAGTGGCGTGGTATACAAAGATAAGCAGCTACAGCCATATTGGGGGTGGGATTGACAAAAGTCAGCAGGACAGTGGCACCAATATAGTACTGGGAGCTAATGAATGGAAACTGGACTGCACAGCTGCATGCTGATCTTGCTGTGGAAGAGCAGAACCGCAGGTGTACTGACACACTTACCTCCCATCTACAACAGGTATTCCACCATTGCATGAATTCTCAGCTGTAACTGAGTGAAGAATTCTATACGTGGGAGAGGGTCCACAGTAGTGACCTATTGTGCCAGTGCCCTTTCAAGGCAGTCTTGTGCTGACGGCATCACATTGCCCATCTAAGGGTATCCTACCCTCCCTTCCTAGTGTTGGAATCTGTTGGTTGAAGGAGCCCCACCAGGGTTGGGGAAATAGGAGTCGACCTGCGGAAGTTCGGACACTCCTAGGTAAGGTGTGCTCTTTTTGTGTTTAGAGCTGTCTGTTGCTGATCTCCAAAGAAGAAAATTTTTGATTTGTGAGAGAAAAGAAAATATCTTTGCAGTGACTTTCTCGATAGAAACCGAAACAGCATCTATGTCCATCTCCCTCTTTTTAGCATCTGATCTATATAAATTATGAATTGTTATATGCAATTTTAAATGTTCAGATGCCCAGATACTTAGTTCTGTGAGTGCTCTGACTTTTGTTGCACCTTTCTGCACCATTTCTATTTTTGCCATTTAGGGCAAATCTTACATTAGCTCTCTACCTGAGTCACCAAAATTAGTTAAATTGGGACAAATTAGATTAAATTAAACTCCTTTTTAGTCTCTTCAGTGTCCTCAGATAAGCTTTGGGATGTACATTTTTAATTGATAATTGACAAGTGATAAAGAGGAATATTTTGAATCTTATGTGAATATTATGTGATTTGGGTGTTAGCAGTAAAACTCTAAATTAATTAACTGGATCCGCCAAGGGCTGGTTTTGCCTACCAAAAAGCCATGGGAATAGTGAGCACTATCTCCAGGTTTAGCTGTCCCTAATTATTAACTACCAATTACTCAATTAGCAATGGACTGCTGGAGAGATAACTGCATAGGTGCAGTGTCTCTCCCTCATTTCAACCTTAGCTTTTGCTCCATGTGAGCTATGCTGTCTACGCAGATAGCACAATTGAACCCTCAGTGTCCATGATATCCTGAGGTTTTGTTCACTTTGCCTTCTCCTTACAATATCTTTTGGCTTTTCCTTTGCTTACCTGTCATGTGGCAGAACGGCAAATGGCAGAATGGTAGAGTGGTTATGATTTTGTTCATAGGCCAGCCTAAAGCATTAAATCTGGCAGCCTGCATTTCTACCGAAGACACTGGATTGATGTTTTAGATCCTCTAGTTCTTAGGGAGTGCTTCTAAATTACACTTGAACTCTATCATAAGTACGTATTGAACTTGACTCTTAAACACTCCCTGGAGCACTTAGGTTTGATTTTATTTGTGTTTTTTTGCTTGTACTGATATGTATTTCTCTGATTCAGATTGATCTAACCTGTGTTTTTCCTTAGTACTTTATGTATAGGCCTTTTTGCTTTCAATCTTTGCTGCAGCTACAGTAAAAATAGCTGTGGAAACCTTTTATTTGCCCCGTTCTTGTGTTTCTTTTTACTTTTAGTGAATCTGTCCCTTGTGGCCAGAGCCTTAATATTTCAGTGAAAAACCTGTAGACTGAAATGTGAGGCTGTTTATTCCCTTGAAAGCTTGTAATTTCAGAATTCATTTTGGAACCTATTTGGATATTTGGTAATTTTTGAATCCAGGAAATTTAGATCACTGCAGCCTCATAGCTGTTTTATAGGATTGATTGCATTTGCACTTTTGGCACTTTTGGTATGTTCCTGCCATTTATTTGTATCACAGCAGGTCTCCTTTGGACTGGATTACTATGACCTTTCTAAGGAAGACTAGCTGATTTGCGTATTGAGACTTTGGACTCTTATTCATCCCTGTGTTCTGTGTATTGCTTAACATTTTTAGATTTTTCTAGGTTTGATTCATACTAGCATACTATTTGCTAGCAGATTAGGCCTTACAGTCTATCGAGTCTGCTCGCACCTCAGATCCCTAGTTGGGTGCCGAGCCCCCCCCCCTTGTGTTCCAGAAACCCCTATCATCCATCCCCACCCCCCTGGGACAGGCCATCATCTGATACATCCACTTTCTGTGTCTGTCCCACCCTCTCTTGAAGCTCTCCACTGTGGATCTCTGAATCAGTTTGTCAGGCAGTGTATTCCAAGGGTCCACCACCTTCTCAGTGAAAAACCTCCTCCTCTTTTCCCCCCCTCACCCTTCCACCTTCCAACTTCAAACCATGCCCTCTGGTGATACCTCCCTACTTTAGTCTAAAGATCCCCTCCATGTTTACCCTATTTATTCCCTTGAGGGACTTGAAGACTTCAAGTCATGTCCCCCCGTGTCTCTTCTCCTCCAATGAAAACAGGCAGAGCTCCTCAAGTCTGTCCTCATACGTCAAATCCCCTAGCCCTCGTATCATCTTAGTTCCCCTCCTCTATACCCTCTCCAGGAGCTGTGTGTCCCTCTTCAAGTGGGTCTCAGTACTGTGCACAGTACTCAATGTGTGGTCTAACCAGTCCATTGTATAGTGGCAGGATCACTTCCTTGCTCCCTAAAGGTGATCCCCTTGATGCATCCCAACATCCTGTTTGCCTTGCTTCGCTCTCCTGTACTGCTCAGAGTTACTCATACATGCATCTACCATGACTCTAGGTCTTTTTCCCCTATTGAGGCCTCCAGCACCTCCCCTCCCAGGGCGTACCTGTGTTTAGGGTTTCCCCACCCAAGATGTAATGCCTTGCACTTGGTGATATCGAAATTTAATTTCCATGTGTGAGCCCAGCTTTCCAGGGTGTCCAGGTCCCTTTGCAGGGCCAACCTCCCCTCTTCTCCCTCAACTAATGCTCCCATCTTGGAGTCATCAGCGAAGAGACTCATTTCACACCCTATACCCTCCCTGATGTCTGATATGTATGCATTAAACAGGATCGGACCCAGGACAGAGCCCTGCGGTACCCCACTACTAACCTCTCTAGGGTACGAGAGCTCCCCACAAACCACTACTCACTGGGTGCATCCAGCTAGCCAGTTTTCAATCCATCTGACCATCCAAGGGCCTACTCCCAACCCCATCAATTTCTCCACCAGTCCATTGTGGGGGACAGAGTCAAACGCCTTGCTGAAGACCAAGAATAATACATCCACAGGCATTCCCCTGTCAAGTTCTGATGTTACCCATTCGTAGAACTCCACAAGATTGGTTTGACATGATCTACCTGGCACAAACCCATGTTGCCAACTATCCAAACCTCCCATCTCCTCCAAGTACACCACCAATCATTCCTTTAGTATACTCTCCATTAATTTTCCCACCACCAAGGTCAAACTGATGGGTCTATAGTTATCTGGTTCTTCCCTCGACCCCCCTTTATGGATTGGCACCACATGTGCCTCTCGCCAATCCCTAGGTACCCTCCATGTCTCAAGTGACCTGTTAAAGAGCTCCGCCAGGAGTGCAGCCAGTATGTCCGCCAATTCCCATAATACTCTTGGATGAATGCCATCTGGACCAGGAGATTTGTCTTTCTTTAGGGCCTTGATGGCTAACCACATCCTTTTGGTGGAGATAGCATCATCCATCCCCTCCACCTTACTGACCTCTTTATCCTTATCCTGATGTGACACCCCTGGGGTACCTCTCCCTCCCTCTTGCTCCATTTCTGTTGCTCCACTGATCCCACTTACTGCTGCTTCTATCCCCATCATGCCTTGCTTTGTAGATATCCCACCCCCCTTCCTAGTGAACACAGAGGCAAAGTACTCATTAAATACCTCTGCCTGGTCCCTCACCTCTTCCACCCACCCTGCTTCTGATGTCAATCTGCTGAGTTGGCCCTTTGTTTTTCTCCGCTCCCCAATGTACCAGAAGAACCCCTTTTCCCCTCCATTTATCCCCTGTGCCAGCCGTTGCTCTTTACTGGACTTTGCCCCCCTCACCATCCGGGTGACTTTTCTAGATGCAAGATGGTACATTTCCTTAACCCTATCCCCTCTTGTTGTTTTATATTTTTTGTAGGCTGCCTTCTTTTCTCTGACCACTACCTGAACCTCACTGGACCACCAACATGGTTTATGGGACCTTGCTCCCTTACGTTTCACCTTAGTGCAGGTCCTGATTGCCTCATAAAGTCCCTGTTTTATGACCTCCCATCTCCTTTCCACATTTGTCATTGATGTAATCCCCTTTAAGTGATCCTTGAGAATGTTTCCCATGTCCGTAAAGTCCACCCCCTGAAGTCCACTGCCAGTGTCTCTGATCTCAACTCCCTCCCCCCATGCTTAATTGAAACCAGACAGTATTGTGGTTGCTCCCAGTCAGGGAATCCTCTACAATCAGGTCCCTTACCAGATCCCCATCTGCCAGAACCACATCCAGGACATGCCCCACCCTTGTGGGCTCCATCACATGCTGTGTTAAGAACACATCCTGGAAGCCATCCAGCAGCCTCTGCTCCTTGGCCACCTTAGAGGACTTGGTTCCCCAGTTTGTACCTGGCATATTAAGGTCCCCCATCAACACCACTCCTTCCCCTTTTGGTCGCACTGGGCAGATGATGTTGTCCAGCAAACCATCCTCCAGAACATCACCCATCCCGGGGGGCCTATATACTACACCCAGCTTAACCTTATCTCCCACTGGGGATCGTAAGGTGACCCATAAGGCCTCCACATTTCCCTCTGCCTCTTCTACCCTAGCAATTTCTATGTCATCTCTAATGAACATAGCCACTCCACCCCCTCTGCCCTCCTTTCTATTCTTCCTAAGCATAGTGTACCCCCGCACATTTAGGTCCCAGTCATGGTTTTTGTTGGCCCACATCTCCGTGACCACTGCCACATCCACCCCCCCCCAAACAGCATGGCCTGGAACTCTGGCAAGTTGTTTCCCAAGCTCCTGGCATTTACTAACACAAACCCCACCCCTTATCCCTGATCCCCTTTGTCGAACCCCTCCCAGGTTCCTTATACTTCCATCCTCCCTCTGCTCCTCCTGAAACCTCCACCCCCAGTCTGTTTTCCCCTCCCCTTGGGTTTGAAACTACTCCCCATCTGGAGAGAGTGCTTCTGGTCAGCCCTCCCTTATCTCTTCCCCTCACAGAGTTTACACCCCACCTTTCTTGAATGTGGTCAGACATCCCTGTTTAAGGACTTCCTTCCCTAATAGAGGCAAGATGAAGACTGTCCTTGGCATACAGTCCCTTATTCTCCCAAACTCCTTTCCAGTTCCCTAACACTCCCAACCCACTCTCTTCACCCCACTTCCTAAGCCAGTCATTAACCTCTGTGATCTTCAATTTTTTCTCCACTGAGGCCTTTGGTATTCCTTTTCATTGTTCCCATCTTTTTTAAGCTAAGTGTTCCAAAAAGGGTAGCTCCCTATTAGATGAAATCATGAAAATTAGAAGTAAAAACTGTTCTTTAGTTCAGCCTGTGCAGAATAATCAAAAGAATATTAAGGGGAAAAGCTGCCTAAAAATGCAAAGAGAAGCAGAAAGCTGATCTCCCAGTAGAAAGGGAAGATCTGACTCCTGCTACAGATAAAAGTAGCAGTGAAGCATCGTATCAAAAAAAGAATTCATGTCAAACTTTAATTACTCAGCACCTTCTGGTGCCTAGAAATAACTCAGTGGAACTTACTTCCACTCCAAAGTTTATTTCTCCACCCATTAATACAGAAAACTCAGCTATTCTTCTAACTCATAGTCAAAGTCATTGCAACATACAACTTTTAGTCCAAAAAAGAAGGTGTTTAAGTGCAGCTCTGAAATAGTCCTCACAGAAAGCACCAACACAACTTCTGTTGCTGCTGTACCTTCAATAGAACAGTCACTGAAGATGTGTTTTAGTCCAGAAACTGAAGAATCCCCACAAAAGGGTAAAAAAGAAGCACAGGATGGAAGGCCCAACCAGCTACCTATGGATTTGTCCCATGTGGGCCTATCCTTTTTCGATGAATCAGAACTCACTGGGCAGGATTTTACAAGTCCAGAGAATATTGAAATGAAAGAAATAAGAATGGTATTAGACAAAACAATAATAGGATTAAAAGAAATAGTCAAAAAAGAAAAAGGTCTTGTAGAACTAGACAATCAGCCAACCCCTTTTTCACATATCCTAGATAAGAACCTAGTAGCTGACTTACAAAAAACCTGCACTTAGCTAACATTATAATCATAGAACAACTTATAATGTTAAAAAATTAATTTGACTCCCTAAGAGGCGAGGTCACTATTAATGCTGCTAGGCTCGAGGATATTCTGATTTGCCAAAAAAAAAGAGTATGGAGAGATACCATCCTCCCTCTCAGTAGCACATGACTTGACTGATTTGGAAACTGAGGAGACCAATCCTCTGGATGTTCCTCTGTCACATCCAGTCTTCCCGGTGTCAGTCAATTCAAGTTCATGTAAAAGTAAAAACAAATGCCACTTAAAAGTTAAGCAGAAAGTTAAAAACAAAACCAAAAAAAGGAAACAGTCCTACACACGGATGGGGCAAATTATCGAGAGAGGGGATATTTCTCCTCAAACCAAAGTGACTTGGAAGAGAGAGTAGAGATGGAAGCTGGGCTACTCAATAAAACAAAGGTAAAAACCACATCAGTAGGGGTCCCCAAAATCCAGCTTAATGAGGACCAGTCTATCAATGACTCCAGCCTGGTGAAAGAACAAGAACCTAAAGTAGTTGCAAAGAATACAGTAAGAGAGGAAGGTTCCCTGGTAGGGGAACAGGCTAGTATTCTGCTTAAGGGTGTAGCCAGGGACAACTCAGAAAATTCATCAGGTCTCACGAATTTGAGTCACTTACTTTGTACAGAAATATTAGATCTGGAACTATTGCATGATGATATACATGATGCTTTTAGGGTAAATGCCCTAAGCTTAGAAGATGTTATTTTCCTAGTTTATAAAAATGAGAGTGATTCATTATGTGTGGAGAAATTCTAGATATTTGGAGTACTACTCCCTATCCATGGACTACCCTATGACTACCTTGAGACTAATTAATAGTGATCTAACAGTGCAAGCAGAAGTAAATAGCCTGTTGGCAGAAGGGAATTCTCTGCATGACTTAGTTAATTTTGTGTCTGAAGGGAAGAATGTCTCTGAAACAACTTTCTTCATTTTTGGTATAAATCAAATGAATAGGGAAATTCCAGCAAAACTAAAAACCCTGACTGTTCACCTAGTTGACAACTTATTAGTAATAGAGTTCTACAAGGATGATATTGTGTTCATACTGAGAACCTTTAGAAACATGTTGGATGGAAATCAGATTGATCTGACCTTGTCAAATAAACAACTGGTGGATAATACACTGGGGCCCGAATATTCAGACTGCGCCAGGCTGTGGTGCAAGCCTGGGTGCAGCGCAAATTGTCTGTGCATTGACAGGGTGATAGTCAATGGAGCTGTGCCATGGCACAGCATCATTGAATATTGCACCCTGGCCACCCGCAGTGCACATGGCGCAGTGGCACTGCGCCAGCTCAAGTGGCCAGAGTGTAAAAGAGGGATGCACTAGCACAAGTTCCATTGCACTATGTGCTACAACCATGATATTCAAAAGTGCACATGCAAATGGGGCCATAATGTATACAAGGCACAAATGGGGCATTTGCATGTCATTATGGCCCCATTTGCATGCAGGTGCACCAAGCCCTGGTGACTTGCACCTGGCGCCCTGCCAGGCAGCAGCCGTCAGGGACTGACACCCCCTGCACAGTGTGGCAATGCGCCACTCTGCCTGATCGTGGGCATATGTAGAGTTAAATAATCATCCAATATCCCTGGTGGTCCAGTGGACCACTCGCAGGTCGATCACTGGCTTCAATATGAAAATAATACATCCAATATCCCTGGTGGTCCAGCAGTACCCCCCTCCCCACCTGCCCACTGAGCCCCACTGCCCGGCTCCCCTTCCCGGTCAGCAGCAGGCAGCAGCACCCCACCCACCTGCCACCCTGCCATCCGCCCGACTGACACCATACGATAGGGCTGTACCCATTGGTCCACAGTGTGAGCCACGTGGATGTAGTTTACTGAGCCACATTGAACCAGACCCGGTGGAATGGATCCATTCACAGATCTGACTGTGTAGTACAGAAAGGGCTGCATGCCCATTGGCTCACTCTGTATATAACATGTTAGTGTCAGTGGCTCAGTAGGTAGCACACTCGCCTCTGAGGCTGGGAGATCAGAGGGCTGTGGGTTCAGTTCCCACATCTGCCAGTTGGGTTAATATCCCAGTAGTGACACTGTAATGCAGCATGAGAGGGGTGCTGCATTTCTGAGGTGCCGTCTTTTGGATGAGACGTTAAACCGAGGTTCCCATCTGCCTGGATTGGTGGTAGTTTAGGTGGATGTTAAAGATCCCATGGCACTTATCGAAAAGAGTAGGGGAATTTCCTGGCCAAATTTCCCTCATTCACTAAAATACCACCAACAGCTTAATCTGGTTCAAGGTCAGTTGGCATTCATCTGTATCCCCCTCCCCCGGGTTGTGCCTGAAAATAGGCAGGATTTGTCTAGTGCACTTACCTGGTCAAAAAAAGCTAAATAAATATTAAATGAGAGACTGCCCTCTGATCCCACTGGTAAAACAACTTATGTTGGCTCTAACGGGTTCAACAATTATTGATTACTCACTTGTGTCTATATATGCTTTACACAGATAGAGTTTAAAGTCATAGGAAGGACAGAGAGTGACCACTGGCATTTGGTTACTTATAGAGACTCCGTACTGGTAGATAACATACTATCAAACAAACAAGTAGAGATAATAAATGATAAAATAAGCTGAGCTCAATTAACCAACAATGAAGTCAAGGCTTTGAGTAAGAATTTTATTAATGCATGCCTTGATATATATCAGTGGTTGTTTACCTAGATTCTATACAAGAGATCTGCATACTGTACAGTAAATCCATTGTTTTTTGGAATGGAACAATAAAGCATACTTAATATAAAAAAAAAAAAGAATTTTATTAATACAGTCTCTGAGAAAGTAAAATCTGAACTAGACTCTGGGCCAATATATGAGGCCCTTACCTCAAAGTGCAAACTTTGCAAGGAGTAACAAAATTAAATAAAAAATAAAAAAGAAACCCATTCAAAAAATCTATGATAATTGGTTTTATAAACATTGTAGGGAGCAAAAAAGAATGATAACTAGTTTAACTAGACAGATTAAAAAAAATTGCCAAAACAAAACTTAAAAAATTTAAATAATGGCAGGAAATTATGCAAGGAATATATTAATAGACAGTGAATGAAACAAGAAGAATTATGGAACTCAATGCTTCAAGCTATTGAAGAAGAAAATTAAAAAAATACTGGTTGCTAGTTGCAATGGGCACAAATAACTACAATTCAAGCTATGATATTTACATAGCCCTGATACCTGGATTGAACACTGCTCATTTGGTATTTTATGACAATACATTACCTGCAACTATGCATAGTAAGGAAATAAGTGAGACTTTCCAGTGGTTTATGCAACTTGAAATAAAAACTGCAATAGAAGGCTTTCAAAAAATAAAGCCCCCAGTCCTGACAGGATTCCAATTGACCTTATAACTGTTAACATAGACTGGTGAGCTAACTGCCTAGTGGGCTATTTCAATAAACTTGTTATTTATGCTGATATTCCAAATTCCTGGTTGGGAAGTCACGTTATTCCTATACACAAAAAAGGTTCCACAAAAACCCTAAAAATTACAGACCTTTCAGTTTAATTTCCAATATTTCCACTGAAGTACTACTTAATAGATTCACACATGGATTGTAATCTACAAATGTGCTGCCTGATTTACAGGTGGGGTTTAAAAAAGATACAGGTACTTTAACTCAAATTTTTCTTTCAAACCACATCATTAAAAAGTCTACTACAATTAAAAAGCAACCTATTTTCATTGCATATGTTGACTTTTCATCGGCTTTCAATACTGTTTTACGTTCACTTTTATGGGATAAAATGTACAGCTTGGGAATTGATCAGGATCTCATTACACTTATCAAAAGAATACATATAAATACATGGGCACAAATTAAATATACTAAATCTGGACTACCAACTGAAAAAATCAATAATAATCAGAGAGTCAGACAAGGATGTGTTCTTGCCCCTACTCTATTCAAAATATATATAAATGATATAATTATTGTACTACGTGATCCTTCTCTTCATTTGGTGAGAAATGACAATAGACATATCCCTGTATTAGCATACACTGATGACTTGGCTATTGTATCTACTAGTAGGGTAGGACTACAGAGATCATTAAATAAGCAAGAAGTATTATGTAAATCTCATAATCTTAGACCGAATCCAAACAAAACAAAAATTATGTTTTTTGGAAAAAAACTAAAATACATATCACTAAGGTAAGGAGAAAATAAACTGGATTTTGTTACTGAACTTGCATACTTGGGGTGGTACTTGCACATAATACCAAATGGAATAAGCATATTGCATGGACAGTTAAACATAGAGTCTGATCTGATGGCAGATAAGGACCGCTTGGCCCACCTAGTCTGCCCATTTCCCTACCTAACGGATAAGCTACAGATTCTAGTTAACCAAGAGCCTACTTCCTCCTACTTCCCACTAGAATTGACTTATGTCTGTCCCATGCATTCTTAAATTCCCCCACTGTTTTTGACTCTACGACCTCCTCAGGAAGGCTGTTCCATGCATCTACAACCCTGTCTGTGAAGAAATAGTTCCTCACATTACCTCTGAGCCATCTCCCCTCTATCTTCAAATTGTGCCCCCTTGTTCTTGCACATCTCTTTTTCTGAAAGATGCTACCCTCTTGGACTTTGTTGATTCCCTTGAAGTATTTGAAAGTTTCTGTCTTGTCTCCCCCCCCTTTCCTTGAGGCTATACATCTTAAGCTCCTTTAGTCTTTCTTCATATGTCTTCTGGTACAGACCCTGCATCATTTTGGTTGCCCTCCTCTGAACATCCTCCACCCTGTCTATGTCTTTGAGGAGATGGGGTCTCCAGAACTATACACAGTACTCCAGATGTGGTCTTATCAACTGTCTGTACAGAGGGCCAACAACTTCCTGTTTTCTACTGGTGATGCCTCTCCCCATTCATCCCAGTATCACCCCAGCCCTCCTTGCTGCCTTCTCACATTGCTGGCCCACCTTTGGTCATCTGATATGACTACCCCCAGATCCCTTTCCTGTCTTTGTTATTGTCAGTATCTCACCCCCCCCATTGTTTACTCTTCCCCTGGGTTTTTGTTTCCCAGGTGCCTTACTTTGAACTTCTTTGCATTGAATCTAAGCTGACATACATTTGACCATTCATCCAACCTTGCCATGTCCCTTTTCATCCTTTCCACCCCACCAAGCATATCAACTCTGTTACAGGTCTTTGTGTCATCTACAAAGAGACATACTTTTCCTTCCAGTCCTTCTGCAATGTCACTTTTAAAGACATTAAAAAGGACCTGCCCTAGTACTGAACCCTGCGGTACCCCTCTAGTAATCCCTCCTTTCTTCACTGCAGATTCCACTTACTATTACCCTCTGTTTCCTGTTGTCCAGCCAGTGTTTTACCCAGGCTACCACCCTGGGAACCATTCCCAGGCTGGCAAATTTGTTTAATCTTTTGTGCAGGATTTTGTCAAATGCTTGCTTAAGTCTAGGTAGGCCATGTCCACAGCCCTTCCCTGGTCTACTACTTTGGTCATCCAGTCAAAGAAATCAATTAGATTTGTCTGACATGACCTTCCTGCTGTGAATCCTTGCTGCCTTGGATCCTGTGCCCCATTGGACTCTAGGTACTCAACAATTCTTTCCTTCAGAAGTCATTCCAACACTTTCCCTACCACTGAGATCAAACTGACAGGTCTGTAGTTTCCTGCCTCTGTCCTGTGCCCACTTCTGTGAATGGGACTCATATCTGTCTTCCTCCAGTGCTCAGGTACCACACCATACTCCCATGATTTACTAAAAAGGGTAGTCAGTGGTGTTACTAGTTCTTCCCTTAGTTCTTTTAGAATTCTGGGGTGAATCCTATCAGGCCCCATTGCTTTATCCACCTTCAATTTTAGGAGTTCTTTCAGAACCCTTTCTTCTATGAAAGGACTAATATCAACCCCCATATCAACAGTGCTTCTATTGACTGGAAAAGGTATCTCCCGCTCTTCCTTTGTGAATACTGAGCAGAAGTATTTGTTCAGTATCCCTGCTTTTTCACAGTCACTCTCTGCCCAACTCCCTTCCTCTTTATTTAGCCTCAGTTTCCCTGCCTTAGTCTTTGTTTGCTCCCTAATGTACCTATGAAAGGTTTTATCCCCCTTCTTAACCAAGTTGGCTACCTTTTCCTCATTTTGGGCCTTTGCTATTCTGACTTCCTTCCCCACTTCCTTCTGCTTTAACTGGTACAGTTATCTGCCTGTCTCCTTCTGTGTTTCCTTATACTTCCTGAATGCTATCTTTTTCTCCCTAACCTTCCCCGCCACTTCTTTTGAGAATTATAGTGTTTTTTTTCTTTTGTTTTGATTTGTTTATTTGCTTCACACAAAGGCTTGTTGCCTCTGTGATGGCGGTTTTGATGTTTCCCAATTGTTGCTTCACCCTACCATCTTGCCTGTTTTCTAGTGCTTTTCTGAGGCACTCTCCAATTTTGACAAAATCAGCCCTCCTAAGGTCCAGTATCTTCACTTTTCTATGGCTTGACTCTACAGCTAAGTTTATCATGAACCACACTGTTTGATGGTCACTTGTTCCCAAATGGCTACCCACTTCTAGATCTGAGATCCTCTTTCTGTCCCCATTTGAGAGTATCAGGTCTAAGATTGCTCCTTCCTTAGTGGGTTCCAAAACTAGCAGTCTGAGGCATGACCCCTGTAGGGCATCAAGAATGGCCCTGCACTTGGGTGTGGCTGCAGCAAAGGTGCTCCAGTTAACATCTGGCATATTCAGTTCCCCCATCAGCAATATCTCCCCTTTCTCTGCCATCCTAAGGATGCCTTCTATCATTTCCTTGTCTATTTCCTCCCCCAAGACAGGGGTCTGTATACAACCCCTGTGCAGATTGTGGTGCCATTTCTAGTCTCCAGGTTGAACCACAGTGCCTCCTCTCCTCCCTGTTTACCCTTTAGTTATGTTGCTTTGATCCTTTCCCTTACATAGAGAGCTACTCTCTGAAAGAACTCCTAAAATGGAAGGTGGACAAAGTAATGGGTTCTGATGGAATTCACAACAGAATTCTAAAAGAATTAAGGAGAGAACTATTGGCACCACTGACTACCCTTTTTAACAAATCATGGAGGATGATGTGTTACCTGAAGACTGGAGGAAGGCAGATGTGATTCCCCTTCACAAAAGTTAGAGCAAGACAGAGGCAGAAAACTAGAGACCTGTCAGTTTGACCTCAGTGGTAGGGAAAGTGATGGAATCACTTCTGAAGGAAAGAACTGTTGAGTACCTAGAGGCCAGTGGGGCACAGGACCCAAGGCAGCATGGGTTCACAGCAGGAAGGTCATGTCAGGCAAATCTAATTGATTTCTTTGCCTGGGTGACCAAAGTAATAGACCAGGGAGGGGCTGTGGACATGGCCTACCTAGACTTTAACAAGGCATTTGACACAGTCCCACACAAAAGAATATGATTCAAATTAACCAGCCTGGGAGTGGTTCCCAGGGTGGTAGCCTGGGTAAAACACTGGCTGGACAACTGGACATACAAGGTAATTGTAAATGGAGTCCACTCTGAAGAAAGAAGGGTAACTAGTGGGGTACCGCAGGGATCAGTACTGGGTCCAGTCCTTTTTAATGTCTTTATTAGTGACATTGCAGAGGGATTTAAAGGAAATGTATGCCTCTTTGCAGATGACACAAAGATCTGCAATAGGGTTGATACACAAGGAGGCATGGAAAGGATGAGAAGGGACTTGGCAAGGTTGGAGTAATGGTGAGAAGTAAGGCAGCGTGGATTCAGTGCAAAGAAGTGCAAAATAATGCACCTGGGGAAACAAAAACCCAGGGGCAGATTAAACAATGGGGGGAGGTAGTAACAATAACAAAAATGGAACGGGACCTGGGGGTAATCATATCAGATGACCTTAACGTTAGTAAGCAATGTAAGAAGGCAGTAGGGAGGGCTGGGGAAATACTGGGATGTATAGGCAGAGGCATCACCAGCAGAAAACAAGAAGTTGTTATCCATCTGTACAGACAGTTGGTGAAACCCCATCTAGAATACTGCATCCAGTTCTGGAGACCTCATCTCCACAAGGACATAGACAGGATGAAGGTAATTGGGAGGAGGGCAACAAAAATGGTGCAGGGTCTGCAAGAGAAGCCGTAAGAGGAGAGACTAAATTAACCAGCCTGGGAGTGGTTCCCAGGGTGGTAGCCTGGGTAAAACACTGGTTGGACAACATAAAATAGAAGGTAATTGTAAACGGAGTCCACTCTGAAGAAAGAAGGGTTACTAGGGGGGTACCGCAGGGATCAGTACTGGGTCTTGTCCTTTTTAATGTCTTTATTAGTGACATTGCAGAGGGATTTAAAGGAAATGTATGCCTCTTTGCAGATGACACAAAGATCTGCAGTAGGGTTGATACACAAGGAGGCATGGAAAGGATAAGAAGGGACTTGGCAAGGTTGGAGGAATGGTCAGAAGTATGGCAGCTTGGATTCAATGCAAAGAAGTGCAAAATAATGCACCTGGGAAACAAAAACCTAGGGGCAGATTAAACAATGGGGAGGAGGTAGTAACAACAATAAAAATGGAAAGAGACCTGGGAGTAATCATATCAGATGACCTTAAGGTTAGCAAGCAATATGAGAAGGCAGTAGGGAGAGGTAGGGAGATACTGGGATGTATTGGGAGATGCATCACCAGCAGAAAACAAGAAGTTATTATCCATGTGTACAGACAGTTGGTGAAACCCCATCTGGAGTACTGCATCCAGTTCTGTAGACCCTATCTCCACAAGGACATAGACAGGATGGAGGCAGCCCAGAGGATGGCAACTAAAATGGTGCAGGGTGTGCAAGAGAAGCCATATGAGAATAGACTAAAGGAGCTTCATATGTATACCTTTGAGGAAAGGAGGGAGAGTGGGGACATGATAGAAACTTTTAAGTACCTCATTGGAATCAACAAAGTTCAAGAGGGTAGCATCTTTCAGAAAAAGAGATGTGCAAGAACAAGGGGACACAATTTGAAGATAGAGGGGGCTCAGGGACAATGTGAGGAAGTATTTTTTCACAGAGAGGGTGGTGGATGCATGGAACAGCCTTCCAGAGGAGGTTGTTGAGTGTAAAACTGTGGGAAACTTCAAGAATGCATGGGACAGGCATAAGGCAATTTTTGTGGTGGGTAGGAAGAAATAGGCTGGTGGTTAAATAGGATCTGCAGCTTATCCTGTAGGTAGGGAAATGGGCAGACTAGGTGGGCCAAGTGGTACTTATCTGCTGTCAAAGTCTATGTTTCTATGTTTCTGTGTTACTCCTCCTCCTCTTCTACCCTCCCTGTCTCTCCTGTAGATTGTTTAACCTGGAATGTTGACATCCCAGTCATGGTTCTTTGTGTACCATATTTCTGTGACTGCCATGATATCCAGGCATCCCTCTTTTATCAAGGCAACCACTCTGGGGAGCTTTTTACCTAGACTACAGGCACTGGTACTCTTTACCCTCCATTTTTTATAGCCTTATTTCTTTTTGCCCCATCCATGTCCTTACTGCCTTTTTCCTTTTCTCCATTTACCCCTGCCCTTCTCCCTATCGACTGCCCTAGTTTGGTGTTTACCTCACTAACTTCCCTGACTTTTGGAGTGGGGGGGCTAGGATTTTCCTTCTCCTTTTCAATGCCCCCCCCTTGGCTAGTTTACATACTTGCCAATGAAGCATTTACCCTATCACATAGAATCCTGGTTCCCCTTCTGGACAGATGCAGACCATTGCACCAGTATAGGCCTGTATAAAAAGCTTGAGAATTCGGTTAAACTTCTAAAAAGATTTAATATACCTATGGAGATAAAACTGTAGTACCTACAATTAATGCAACACTTATCTCATAAGCTGCATGTGCAGTGGAGGTATGAGACTCACAAAATTAACACAAAATAGATTGAGTTTTAAATAAAACATATAAACAGTTATTAAAAATTCCAGCCAGTATATTAAATGCATTGGTTAGATCACAATTAGGCCAAATCAGTGTTGTTTTTCTAGCACAAGAATGTATAAATTCCTACTGGAATAAATTACAATCTAAAGCAAAAGTTTCATTACTGTCTAGCTCATTAAGGGAAAATAACTGTTTACTGTCCTATAATCAGTGTGGTTGGATCAGCTTGGTAAATACCTTTCTTACTAAGTTTGACCTTTACCATTTAAAAATATAGAAAGAACAACATATTGGGATTTCTACCTGCTATATTAAAAACACACAAAAAAAAATAATACAAAACTATGCCAGAAAAGATTATCTTGGTATGATAAAATCTGTTAGGGTCTCTAGATAGATAGTCAACAACACTGTTGAGCATTCCTTAAAATATTTTCTAGATGCCGCATGGGAACCAAAACATAGGTATATACTTGCACAATACAGATTTGAAGTATTCCCTAGCAATATGTTGACCATAAGATAAGGTCAAACTCCTAATCAGTCAACTCTTTGTGTCTGCACTTTGACTGAAGTCGAGGATCTGGAACACATTATATTTAGATGTCCTAAGTATCATGGAGCTAGAATAAAGTATATGAATGAACTAATCGGCTCCCTTAATATGTCATTCAGATTTCTATTGGATCTACTTTTTAACTCAGAAAATCCTGATGTGTTAAATAATCTTGCACTTTATCTTACCCAAATTATTAAAATAAGGAAAAGATACATGATACAATACCAAGATTCTATAAATGTTAATGCCAGTGCTTATGGTACCCGGATGAACCAATAATTTACAGGAAGATCTGGAGGGTACTGCCAATATTGATGATGTAATTTAATTTATTTACTACCCAACTGTCCTGAAACAGTTGTTCTTAGTGTGGGAAGTGCAATATGAATCTATATGATTTAAGAGGCTAATGCCATTAATATATTTGTATATACTGTCCTAATTATGTTTGTTTTAATGTTGATTTATATGACTTATAAAATTGCTTAAAGCTGATCAAATAAATTGAACTTGAAACTTAAACTTGGAAACTTGGAATGGTACTGGTATGGAAGCATAATGATGTAGTAGCAAAGTAACATGCATACTGTGTGGCCCCAAGCAGAGCAGAGCAAGTGACATACTTTATACTAGCTTTACATCAGTATGCCTTTCCTGGACATCAGTTGCAAAATAAATTAAATAAAAGCAGGCCACTGCCAGATGGACAGATGGGTTGGCCAGACCTTCTTCTGTTGACCAAATGTTACATGTTTTTGTATTTTGGACACAGGGAAGAACGAGGGGGGTCACAATTTGCTGCCACCTAATGTCTGTCACTGTCATTTTTAGTTTTTCTCTTGGCTTCTTGAGTTCTCTCTCTCTCTCTCTCTTGGTTCCCTTGCAGTGTGTTGTTTGGATTTGGTTATGTTGCAGTATGCTGAAGTGTTTAATGTGTCCATCCCCTGAACCCTGTTTTGTTTGTTTAGGTTTTTCATTTCATTTAATATTGGGACATATTGTAATAATGATACAAAAAAATGTGTACAATGACAATAACAATGATTGTGACAGACCAGGCTTGCCTGTGTCACAAAGGCATTTTACATGCCTATAATATAATAATTCCTAGCTGTAGTCAAGTCACAGAGTCAGATGGCATATAAAAAGGCTACTTGAACATAACATGTATGAGATACTTGATCCCAATCAAAAAGCCCTCACCATTGTCACTGTTTATATTCCATCTCGGGAACAAGACCTTGGCATCAAAGAAGTCCTTAACTTCGTCAGTGCACAACCCCCTGGCTCTGAACACATCTTTCTTGATGACTTCAATATTAACTGGCTCGCATCTGATGTCTGCACTCATAAGGACGACATTACAGCTGCAAACCTCTCACAACTGGTTATTACACCTACTAGGATTAATTACAAAACTGGCACCAGCACCTTACTGGACTGGGTTCTCACCAATCACCCTTCCAGGATCTCCAGTCCCTCTGTTCTCCCAGACTCTCTCAGTGACTACTCCCTGATTCTATGTGAGTGGTCTAATAAATTTCAAAAACCACCCCCTTTAATCATAAACAGCAGAGTCCTTCCACGAGGCAAACTTACCCATCTCATACAGCATCTATCCCTTCAAGACTGGTTGCCTATTCACAATGCGTCGGATGTTAACATAGCCATCGATTACTTCATTACCACCTTCAACAAGGCCTGTGACCTCTTTGCCCCCACTAGAAAATGGAAAGCAAAAGCCCTCTGTAAGCCTTGGATAACTGCGGAGCTCCTCTCACAGCTGAAATATAGGGACCACCTATGGGCTGTGGCTAAAGCCACAGGCAAACAATCTGATATCCATAAATACAAACACGCTCGTTATGTCTGCACCAAAGCCATTCATCTCATGAAAAGTTTACATTATAAGGATGTCCTCACCAACACCTGGGGAAAAGGCCATGCTTTCTGGGACAATATCAAGGACTTCACTGGGAAACAATCAAAGTCCCCTCCATCAATGCTAATAATAGATGGGTCCACTACCCTTGATCCTGTGGTCATTGCTAACACCTTCAACACAACTTTTACCAGCCTCAGCTCTGTTCTTCCACTTGATTTCTTCCTGGTTAATGACACCCCCTCAAGCACTCCCTGTGCTTCATTCAAC
This sequence comes from Neoceratodus forsteri, assembly GCA_016271365.2. Taxonomy (NCBI): domain Eukaryota; kingdom Metazoa; phylum Chordata; order Ceratodontiformes; family Ceratodontidae; genus Neoceratodus; species Neoceratodus forsteri. The sequence continues at coordinate 1,363,985,190 of CM057452.1, forward strand.
CAGCCACACTTCTACTTAAGGGAGATTAAGATGATTGAAGACCGGCGCCACATCGCCTTGGCCATCTCTAAATCTAGAACCAGCAGTGACACCCTAGACCTCAAGCTGCTATCACTTTCACTTGATGAGGTCCTTTGTCCCCTCACTAAAATTCTTAACCTCTCTCTCAACAGTAGTACATTCCCAGAAATCTGGAAAATTGCCAAAGTGGCCACTGTCCACAAAAATAGGGATAAGACCAGCCACGCAAACTATCACCTGATCGCCATATTGCCACCACTCTCCAAGGCCCTTGAGCATATCGTTGCAGACCTGCTCACTGACTACTTGGACAAATACAATATTCTATGCCCTCAGCAACATGGTTTTAGAAAAGGACATAGTACCACCAGTGCCCTACTTGCATGTACTGCCAAAGTGCACAGCTCCCTTGATAACGGTCTTCTCACTGGGACTGTCTTCGTCGACCTATAGAAGGCATTTGATACGGTCCATCATCAGCTACTGTTTGACCAGCTACTCATTACTGGCATTGCAACTGACTCAGCCCTCTGGTTCAGAAGTTACCTTGAAAAATGCTCTCAAAGAGTAAAAATTGCCAATGTTCTGTCACATACCTTGCTTGTAAGTTCTGGAGTCCCCCTCGGATCCATACTGGGCCCACTCCTTTTCAATCTGTTTTTAAACTCCCTACCTCAATCCAGTTTGGAACAAATCATCCTGTACGCGGATGATGCTGTTGTCTTCTCCATGCATCAGGACCCTGCACCACTCCAACTCAGTCTACAGCTTGGATTCAGTGCCATTGAAACTTGGTTCTCCCATCATAAACTAGTCCTAAATCACAGCAAAACCAAGTCCCTGCTTTCTGTAGTTCTCATAACTGTCACAGGCATCACCCCTTAGCCATCTCCACCAAACAGGGTTCCGTCCTTGAACAAGCATCCTCCTTCAAATATCTAGTTATTTTGCTCAACCCCAAGCTCTCTTACTCTGCTCACATCAACAGCATGGCCAAAGCTGCCAATACATGCCTTGGATTGCTTTACAAGCACAGGCAACATCTCACCCCAGAGGCCCTGAAGATTGCCATCCAGAGCTCGGTGGTGTCAATTATTGATTATGGCCTCATTATCTATGGTTCTGCCTCGACATCCACTCTCCATCACATAACAATTGCCCTAAACAAAACTTACCAACTCACAACTGGTGCCCACCACCTCACCCACACCTATTCCCTCTATGCACAAACCAGTTGGCTCCAACTCTCCAACCGATTAAAGTATCTCACCTGTACCATGGTGAGAAAAATCAACCTTGGCCTAACCCCCACTGGTGTTTAAGAATTGTCTGTTTAATTGATATAGCAATTAGAGATATTGGGCCTGATTATAGAAGAGATATACCTGGTGTAACTTGACTTGCACAAAAAGAATGGCGCAGGTAGCAAGTTATGCCAGCAGTTGCGATATACAGTATTCTACAAAGTGGCCTGTAACATGCCACAGGCCACTTGTGCCAAAGTGGACATACTCCAGCACTTACGAGCTAAACCCTCTGTGACAAAGCACTACAGGGTTTACGGCAGCAGTCGCGCCCTATTCTGGGACAGCAGCAAAAAAAATCCGAAATGTCAGGATTCTACACAACCCCCAGAGAACAGTCAGTGTTAGTTACACCAGCATTTAGCTGGCATAACTGTACTTACACCCTCCAGGAGTTGTGTAGACCTGCTAGCAGACCAGCACCTGGATCCATGTTTCTTCCCCCCATGCCCTGACCACCACAGTAGGTGCCCCATAGGGCATTTTTCACCCCCTTACCCCCCGATCACCCACACAGTATGTGTCCAGCAGGGCATTACACACCCCCAGCCCCCCAACCTGTCTATGCCCCACAGGGATGCCCACACATCCTGTACCTCCAAACCCCCACACTGTGTAGAGCCCTGCAGTACAGCAGTAGTGCCTCCCCAGGACCAACTCCCCAAACCCTGAACCCAGGACCCTGCAATGTCAGCAAATGTACATACCACCTTATTCCCTGGTAGTCTAGTGGCCCCCCGCCCTCCACCCAGTTGTGCCAGTCCACTCAGCACCCCCTAACCCACTCCCAGCTGGTAACTGTCACATCCCACCTCTCACCTCCACGGCCAGCCACCGACTGAGCTCTGTATGAGCACATAATGTGTAATAGTGCTCAATGCACGAATGCACATTCCTACATTGAGCATGATTATACAGTAAGCACTCCTACTGAGCTCAGTCAGTGGCTGGCCATGGAGATGGACTGTGCCAGTCGCAGGCTGGGGATGGGTTGGGGGTACAGGGTGGACTAGCACAGCTGGCTGAGGGGTGAGGGCCACTAGACTACCAGGTAATAAGAGGGTATGTATATTCTGTCATTTTGAAGGGTCCTGGGTTCAGGGTTCAGGAAATGGATTCTGGGGGTGTAACACAGCTGCCCTTTGGGGCATATCCTTGTTTGGGGGAAAGGGGGCTGGGGGTTCACAGCTGCCCTGCAGGGCTTTGGGGGGGCACATGTGCTCTCCAGTGGGGAGGGGGATGTGACTTGCAACATGTCCCTTAGTTATGCCCTTTGTTTGGCATAGCCATCTGCATGCTGCAAGTCACAGGACTTAGCTGTGGGAACCCTGCCCCTTCTAGAATTTGGTGCAGGGTCCATGTCACAACTAAGTTTTGCACAAGTCACCTTTGGCAGCAACTTAGGCCATTCTTCTAGAATTGTGCCCAGTATAGATTTATCAGACAGAGATGCCAGGCCCTCCACAATATCCAAAATATAACATTCTAAGTTGAAGACATTATGTAAAACCAGTTTGTCCATCATTTTCTCCCTAATTTCATTGCATCATTTTTGTATCATTGGACAGTACGATATGGGATAAAGAACCGATGTCTAGGTTACATCTGAGACATTTGTCAGAGTTTGTAAAACCTTATTTATACATCTTTGAAGGTGACATATATAAATTTAGTAAGGTTTGAAACTGAATCAATCTAAGGATGTTTAAAGGGGATATAGTTGTATTTTGCCATCCAGTAATTTAGACTGTTTTGTGGGTTTTGTTTGGTTTCTGCTTGCCAATTAACCAGTCAGATTGGAATTTCTATAAATTTCAACACTAACAAGGTTAAGTCTATATTAGCAATGAGGTAAGTTTTTTTTTAATAAGTTAAGCTTGTTACTATTATCTTAGAAATCGACCTCCAAAGGAGGAGGACCAAAGTGAGCTTTTAGAGCTCTTTTAGTAATTAGTAATTTACTAAGACATTTTTTACATAACTTAAGGTATACCTTATTCTTGTTTAGGGGAAGAAAATGGCCCTGACTTAAAAAGGATACCACTGATGGATTATAGCCTACAGGCAACCAGAAAAAGAATTAAAATAATTCCCACTGATTGAGAAACTAGGGTTGTACACTATCAGCTGGTTAATGTCTTGGTCCAATCTGAGACCAAGGAATTTGCAAGTCAGATTGTGCATCTTTAATGAGATTCTTATTACTGAATTCTTTAATACTTCAGGAATACTCTTCATTTGGAATAAAGTATATTCTTTGGGGTCACTATACAGTATGTTTCCTCATGAGTAACAACACTATTTCCAGCCAGGTATGATTATATAGATTGGAATAAACTGGATATTGAATCCAGTTAAGGCATTTGTTAAAATGTGATGCCATGTAGTACAAAGCAAAGTTTGGGATTTTAATCACCCCCTGGGATTTATGGTATGCTAATTTCTAGAAAGCAATTCTCAGAGTTTTCCCTTGCCGAATGAAATTATTTATAAGAGCATGTATAATTAAACCATGTTAAGGGTAGAAAAACAATGAGCATATTAAGAGGTAAAATATTATGGGGGAAAATATTTATTTTAATTATGTTCACTCTACCCCAAAATGAGATCATAAGTGATTCCATCTTTTAAAATCTTGCTTTAGCTTGACAATCAAGTAATCTAAATTAAGTTTAACACTCTGGGAAGGATCATTGGAGAGATAAATACCTAGCTATTTAGAACAGGACAGAGACCACGGAAGCCCTAGATTTATACTATCATTTTTAAGTGGGAAATTATTTAAAGGCATTACTTCCACCTTGTCTCTATTTAGTCTATAATTAGAGAATCAACTGAAATGTTGAATAGTCTTTAAGGTCTGCTTTTACATTGAAATAATTGGGTTGGCATTATGTAAAAGAATATCTTCAGCAAACGCTGATAGTCTTATACATATGTCACCTATGAGTATTCCTGTAATGAGTGGATTACTATTTAGGAAATATAATAACGGTTCTAAATAAAAATTAAATAATATCAGGGATAGGGAGCATCCCTGATGAGTTCCACAAAATAATCTGAAGGGAGGAGAGAGTATACTGTTACAGAAAATCCTTACTGTGGGATATGAATATAAGATCTTAAGTCAATCAATTAATCAAATTGCGAACACAAATTTGTACAATGTAGCATATAAAGAAATCATTGTCCTCCCTGTCAAAAGCTATTTCTGCATCCACTGACATCAGCACGGCAAGGTATTTGGAGTCCCTGGTCATGGAAAAAATATGTGAAAGCTTTCTCAAATGATCAGATGCTTGTCTATGGGAAATAAAGTCTACCTGTTCTTTATAGATTAAAGGGTGCCATATATGTTTAATTCTTTGGGCTAAGACAAAAGTTAAGATTTTCATGTCATAATGTACAAGTGGCCAGCCTGCTGATGCAGTGGTAGGTTTACCACTTACGGCGCAAGTGACCCCAGTTTGGAAATTGACTAGGGTAGCTGGAGGTCTGGCCAGGGGGAGAAGGATCAAGAGCCCATCAGCTGCTATCCTTCTCTGGGAAGAGATGGTTGCCTGTCCCACTGCTCTGCCCCCACCTGGGTGACCATGGGTGGCAGTGCAGCTAGGACAGCCAGTGGGAGGATGTTGGCTAGGAGCCAGAGCATCTGCACATCATCACGTGCTCCACCTCTGGGCCCCATGATGGCACCAGAAAAAACAGGGAAAAAGGACCCTGTCATGGAGGGTGAGACAGGACCCAGATGCCCCAGATAACCCACAACCAGGATCCTGGTGGATGCCGCAGATGGACCTCCTGACATACACTAATAGACTGAAGGGGTAAAGGGGTTCCCCCCTCCTCCCCACCCGGGGGTTAGGCTGAGGAAGCATGGAGATAGGTATGAGTGTCACCATTGGAGATACCAGGGGATGGATATGGGGATCATAGTCTAGAGCTCCCTGAGGAAGTTTCACCATGGCAGAGAGAAAGGGCAAAAAAAATAATAATACATAAGTGACATTGGGTGATAGCTATTCACTTTATTCTTAGGTTTATTAGGTTTGGGTAGCAAAATTATAAGTGCTTCTCATAGGGATTCATCACTAATTCCATTCTCCAGGATACATGTAAATAAACTTTTTAGGATTGGAATTTAAGTACCTTTAAAGGTTTTATAGATCCCTCTTTCTTCCTGGGCTTTCAGCTTTTTGGTTTACATTTGTCTGTCAGCAACTGACAGAGGTAGAGAAAGAAGGGCTGTGTTTGTCCCTGAATATTTACTCTGAATAGTAATATTGCATGTTTTCAGAATTTAAATTGTTGGTTACTTTCACTAGTGCTAGAGAGTAGGGTGGAGATGGGATCCAAGGAACACCATGGTAGCAATGAGAGGGTATGTTTCAAAAATGAAGTTATCATTATTCAAACACTGATTCAGTTACCAACATTTGTAATGCAACTGACCAAGGAAGAAAGAGGGATGGTGATGGGTCATAGAAGTGATATTTTCTTGGAGTATGACATCAGTCTTTATGAGATCTGACAACAGTTGCAGAAGTATGCATGCTGTATTCGGAGTATGCGACGTGGGCATTACAAGGTTAGGCATGTTCTGCCTCCCAATACAAAAAAACAGATGGTGTGAAGCTGTCAGGTAGTTCAACAATCATTTGTTAATGCTGAATATTGACTTGTTGGCACTGGCATTGGTATTGCAGGAGTTAGAGAAATGCACAATAGGATTGGCAATGAAGTACTGAACTGATGGTGACCCAGCCCCACCATGCAGAGAGTGACAGGCAATGGGGTGTGCCTTTGGGTCACTGATCATAACACTCATGCCATTTCACCTCACTCTACCCCACAGAGACCAACAAGTGCAGCGATGTGCCTTGGGGTCTTTGGGCCTTACGCTCACCCCATTCCATAAGGAAATATGCTGACATGGGTGCAGTGTAAGAGAATGGGGTGAACATTGGGGCAGAAGGGTCCAAGGCACACCTCAATGCCTGTCACTGGCTGCAGGTGGGGGTGGAATGGCATAAGCATTACAGCTGACAATGCCAAGTCACACTCCTGACACCTGTCAATCTGTACAGGGTGGGGCATTACGGTTGGAAACCCTAATGCCCAGGGCATTTGTTGGTATTTTTAACCCACATTTTCAACATGGGCCATTTGTGACCCCATCTCATGAACAGTGGCACTATGAGTTTGTTTGCAGAAAGGTGATTTTGTACAGTGACTGTGCATTTTGGCACTTCAGGTGTGAGAACACATTTTGGTCAGGATATGAAAAATGACCGATGCACTGTTCATGAGGAGGTGTAAAAAAACGGCATCATTGAAAATCTGGAGTGAAAATATAATAAATTGGTGAAATGACAAGTGTGCATAGAAACTGCACAACGAACGCCCGCAATGCAATTATTTGGGGGATTTGTTTAACCAAATTCTCAACATAGGCATTTTGGGAACTCCAGTCATGAACAGTATCACTGTGATTTTGTTAATTGGGCCCGAACACTGATTTCCCACAGCAACCACGCCATTGTTTGACACTTGTGAAAACACATTTTGGGCAGAATGTGAAAAATGACAGCTGCGTTGTTCATAAGGAGGTGTACAAAAATGACAGTGGTAAAAATCTGCAGTGAAAATATGAAAAATTGGTGATGTCATGAGAGTGCATAGAAACTGTGTAATGCATGCCCGTAATGCAATTATTTTGGTATTTTGTTTTTCAAAATTTTCAACAATGGCATTTTAGGACCTCCACTCATGAACAGTGTCACTGTGATTTTGTTAATGTGTCCTGAACATTGATTTTGCAAAACGACCACACCACTGTGTGCCACATGCATGAAAACACATTTCGTCCAGGATGTGAAAAATGACAGCTGTACTGTTCATAAGGAGGTGTGAAAAAGGGCAATGTTGAAAATCTGTACTGAAAATATAAAAATTGTCCAGGTTACGAGTGTGCATTGAAAATGCACAATGCACACTCATAACATAGTCATTTTTTTGAATTTTTCCACCAAATTTGCAAGATTGGGTTTTTGGGAGCCCACCTCATGAATAGTAGCACTGTCATTTCATTAATCTGTCCAGAAAGGTGATTTCATGCAGTGACCATAAAATGACATTTTGGAGCTGAGTAACAAGATGACAGTGCATGTGTTTATGAGGTGGGATCCCAAGGACCCATGTTAAAAATCTGGAGGCAAAATTCCAAGAAATGACTGCGATATCCACTTAAGTTGAAAAAAACAAATTTATGCCATTATACAGCTTACTGGCATTTCTTCAGTTCATGGTCAGATTTAAAGAGTCCAGACATGTTCTTGATCTACCGAAGATTGTTGTGATAGGCTCTGGAGGTGAATATGGGGTGAGGGGCAGTGTGGGGAGGTGGGGTGCGCAGATGGTGGCTGTGGGTTGGGGGAAGGGACCCAATGGTGAGAAACCATTTTCTTTCTTTCAGGTAATTAAAAAACTATTTAAATGAACATTGCAGACAGTTTTCTTTTTTTTAGAGTTGTATGAAAAACTGTTGTGCACACTGGGGTGGGCTCCCAGTGTGGCACAGAATGGGGGCAGGGGCAGGAACATGTCCACGATAGTTGGCTTTGATTATGGGGAGGTACACTGGGGTGGGCTCCTTATTTACCATGCCGACAGGGGGATTGAGCACCCCTGAAGTTGGTTTTGTAGGCATTGTGCAGCAGGTGGTCACGGCAGCAACTGCCGCCATGTTTATTGAAATAATTCACCAGGAAAGGCACGTCAGGAGGTTTGTTATTGTTCTGCTGCATGACAAACTTGTTTTTCATTGCAGTGGCACTTTCTTTGCAAGTTTTGACCACCTTACATATTTCTTGTGTGAGCACCTGCATGCTGTTTTATTGGGGAATGATGGATGAACCTACTAAAGTGTGCCCTCCATTCGCCCAACTGACACGCTTCTGAAATCTGCTACTACCACAAGATGTTGGCTTGCACCTGTGCAAACCAACATAAAAATTAATTAAGCACACAAATGTAGTTTTGAACATCTAACCCATTAAAAAGACACTAAAAAACCATTACTAAAAATTAATGATTTATTAAATAGGCAAAATAAGAACTAAATCATTTCCTATCTCCTTTAATGCATTCAAGAGCAGATTAAATACATAGGCAATATGGGGATTACAGATTATAACTGCTGTTAAAGTGCAAGCAATTTAAATGGGCTTCCAGCCTTCTGTTGTCTATTCCACCCTATGATCCTACAAACTGTGTCTTCTGTCAATCTTGATGTAAGGACATGTTGAGCAGTGGACAGCCCACTCACTCTCTAAGTGCTGCTGCCAGTACTAGGTATTACTTCTCTATCTCCACCAGTGGAACCTGCCTGATCTGAAGATGCCATTCTGTCTCTCATGTGAGTTTGTTCTGTAGCCTCACATGCAACCAGTCAGATCATAACACAGCTCTTGTCAAAAGTGACTCACTGTATGGCAATTCATAGCCTTGTGAAGGTTCTCACATTTGAACAAGGGATTCAGCATGGCTGCAAAAATGTGACTGTGGCTATCCATAATTTTTGCAACTTGCATCAGTCAGCTTGCAGGTACTGAATCAGCAAAGTTGCCCTATCTGGAAATGAAAACTCCCTATGTTCATGTACATATTTATCCAAGGATATGTTCAGGCTATGCACTGCTGGGATCATCTGACTCAGCATGTCAGTGGTCTTTTCTTCTTTGTGCTTAAATTTTACAAGTAGATGGAAGAAGATCTCTTTCACAGCAGCTCACATCTGTCTCTCTTCTTTTCTTTCCTTTTATTTTAAAACAGGAAAGATAGCAATAACCAAACCTGCTTTTGATAATTTAAAATGGTTTCCTAAGAGATTTAAACAGTTTTTAGTTGTGGTTGCAATAACTACTAAATACAATTAAGCAATAAAATATGTAGCACACAGTCAAAAAAAGCATTATATATCTATAGCTGTTGATTACTAGGATACCAAACATGGAACCCTTAAAACTGTACTGGTTCCCATTAACCACACTTTAGGGCATACAAAGAGGACAGAGGTCCATTTAAGGGGTGTACATTGAGAGGAAGAGTATTCCAAGACTTTAATTCTTTAAATGAATGGGGTTGGTCATCAGTCACTCTTTTCACAGGTGATAAACAGATACATAGATGTTGTCAGCAGATAAGGGCCTTGTGGCCCATCCAGTGTGCCATGTCCCTCTTTTTAATGCTTAAGGTAACCCTAAATGCTACTTGTCCCCCCTTCACCCTATGTGCCTATACCACGCATTGTTGAATCCCGGAACCATGGCTGCCCCACCACTTCCTGGGGAAGACTGTTCCATCTCTCCATCACCCTTTCAATGAAGTAGAATTTCCTGAAGTCCCCCCTAAGTTTTCTCTCTTTTAGTCTCATGCTTTGCCCCCTTGTTCTGCAATTTCCCTTCATGTTAAAGATGTTCCCCTCTGGTACCCTGTTTATCCTTTTTAGATATTTAAAGGTCTCTATCATGTCCCCTCCTTCTTTCTTCCAGGGAGTACATATTGAGAGCTCTGAGTCTCTCCTCATATGACTTATGCTGCATTCCGGACACCATTTTTTGTAGCCCTACTCTGTACCATCTCCATTCTACGTCTTTTTGGAGATGGGACCTCCAGGACTGAACACAACACTCCAGCTGAGGCCCTACTAGGGAGTTATACAATGGTACCACTACTTCCTCCTTCTACTTGTTATATCCCTCCCTATGCACTCTAGTATTCTGTTAGCCTTCCCAACTGCTTTGTCGCACTGTTTAGCCACTTTGAGGCAATCTTCTATGACTATGCCTAGATACCTTTCCTATGTGGTGGCCTCCAGTGTTACCCTGTCTAGCTCATACTCAACCCTAGGACTCCCTATCCCTAGGTACATAATCTTGCACTTTTTTGGATTAAAACCCAACTGCTATTCCTTGGACCAGTTTTCCAGCCTCTTCAGATCTCTCCTCATTTTTTCCTTCCTGTATATCTACCCTGTTACATAGTTTTGCATCATCTGCAAACAGGCTAACCCTCCATTCTAGACCCCCTGCAATATCACTTATGAAGACATTGAAGGGTAATGGTCCTAACACTGTTCCCTGGAGTATGCAACTTGTTACCCATCCCTCCTGTGAGCTATCCCATTTACCACCACTCTTTGTGTTCTGTTTCTCAACCAGTTTCTAACCCATGTGACCACCTCTGTCCCCACCCCCAGATTTTCCAGCTTGTGGAACACTCTCATATGTGGGACTCTGTCAAAGACCTTCCTGAAGTCCAGATAAGTCACATCTACTGCTCTGCCCTGGTCTATTTCCTTTATCAGCCACTCAAATAAATCAAACATGTTGGTCTGGCATGACCTCCCTGCCGTGAATCCATGTTGCCTTGGGCCCAGCAGTCCTCTTGTTTCTAGGTAGCCCATCAGCTTTTCCTTAAACAGGGTTTCCATCATTTTACCCACTGTCAAGGTCAAACTAACTGGGCAGTAGTTTCCTGCTTCCTCCTTGCTACCACTTTTGTGTGGGGGTACCACTTGTGCCCTCTTCCCCTCCTCTGGAACCATGCCTGTTTCCAGTGATCCACTGAACAACTTAGCCAGAGGTTTAGCCAGTTCCTACCACAGCTGCTTTAGGATCCTCAGGTGTATCCCAGTGGGCCCCATAGCTTTATCTACCCTAAGCCATTCTAGTGCTCTTTTTACTCTCTCTGAAAAAGGTCTCATGTCCACCCCTTCTCCCTGCTTGCCCTTCTCCATCAATGTCTTCTTCCATGAATATGGAGCAAAAGTATTTGCTGAGGATGGTCATGAGGTGGAAGTGCATTGCTAAGTCATTTTCTGACCTAAGACTATTCTTAATAGAATGTGGTCAAAAATAAATCTCAAATGTAGTGAGGTAGTTTCTGCTTGGTACGCTTCCACATTAAGACCAAGATGTGTATCAGTGTTTTGCTCAAGACTCTACCATCCAAGGGTCTTTAATAGGTTAGAATGCTGGGTACATCTGGAGCTTGAAGAATAAGTCTAGCAAGTTTATTGTAAGCTACAACAAGTTTAGATAAATGAGTTGAGGGACAGAAACATAAATACAGATGACAGATAAGGATCTCTTGGCCCACCTAGGCTGCTCATTTTCCTTACTTACTATAATACCACAGACCCTGCTTGATATCCAGCATTACCCCCTCCATTCCGTACATCTAAAGTTCCCTATGCCTATCCAATGCATTCTTTACACCCGTTGCCATTCTTGCCTCTACCAGCTCTGCTGGGATGCTGTTCCAGGCATCCTCCACTCTATGTGAAGAAGTACTTCCTCATGTCTGTCCTGAGCCTCCCCCTCCAGCTTTATAGCACATCCATCTGTTCTTGAGCATCTTATCCTTTGAAAAATGCTTCCCTCTTGATCCTTATGTATACCCGTGAGGTATTTGAAAGTTTCTGTCATGTCCCCCCTCTCCCCCTAATGTCCTTCAGGGTGTACATATTGAGGTCCTTCAGTCTCTCCTCAAATGGATTGTGATACAGATCCTGCACCATTTGGTTACCCTCCTCTATATCATCTCTATGCTATGTCCTTCCAGAAATGGGGTCTCAAGAACTGAACATAGTTCTCAAGGTGAGGTCTCACCAGTGATCTATATAACAGTAACACCACATCTCTCTTTCTACTGGTGATACTCCTCCTTATGCAGCCTAGAATCCCACTAGCTCTCCCCACTGCCTTGTCAAACTGTCTGGCCACGTTCAGGCCTCAAATATGATTACCCCAGGTCCCTTTCCTGTTGGTTGATGGCGAATATAACTCCCTGCATGTTATACTCTGGCCCTAGGTTTCTGTGCCCCAAGTGCATTATTTTGCACTTCTTTGAATTTAAACTTCACTGCCACACCCTTGATCTAGCTTTCTTGGATCTCTATTAATTTTTTTCCACCCCTTTGGAATGTCTACCCTGTTGCAGATTTTAGTGTTATCTGCAAAGAGACATACTTTCCCTTCTAACCCCTCTGCATTGTCACTAATAAAGATAGTAAAGAGAACTGGTCCCACTACTGATCCCTGTTACACCTCACTGGTCACCCTCCCTTCCTTGGAGTGAACTCCATTTACCACCACCCTCTGTCTCTTGTCCCCCAACCAGTTTCTCACCCAGTTTACCACCTTTGGATCCACTTCCAGGCTTCTCAGCTTATTTACATGTCTCCTATATGGAACGGTAACAAAGGCCTTACTGAAATCTTAGTAGGCCACATCCACCACTCCACCCTAATCTACCTCCCAGGTCACCCAGTCAGAAAAAAATATCAGATTTGTTTGACATGATCTCCCCCCAGTGAATCCATGATGCCTTACATTGTGTAGGTCACTGGATTCAAGATATTCCATAGTCCTCTCCTTTAGTAGTGATTCTATTAATTTCCCCACTACTGAAGTCAGGCTGACTGGTCTATCATTTTCAGCCTCTTCTTTGCTCCCACTTATTTGAAGTGGAACTACATCTGCCTTCCTCCAGTCCTCCAGAACCACTCCCATCTCCAGTAAGTGGTTGAACAGGGCTGTCAAAAAGTGTAGCCAACACCCCCCTGAGCTCCCTCAATATCCTAGGATGCCCCCCCCCCATCTGGCCCCATCACCTTGTCCACATTCAGATTTGCAAGTTCCTTCAGGACGTTCTCTTCTATAAATGAACTGGTGCCTACCTCCCTTCTTTTGACGCTCCTGGCTCTTATCTGTGGTCTCTCATGTTCCCCTTCTTTTGTGAACCATAAACATACTGTGGAATGCTGATTATGTGATGATCTGCTATATACATAGCTGTTTAAAAGGATGAAAATCAGAACTGAAAAGACTAACAGTTGCTACCTTGGCTCCTAGAATTATAGATACAGTGCAAGAAAAATTATGAAGAAGTGACACCTATGTCAATCTTTGCAGGTAGTTCATGATGATTTCTGAGGAAGTGGAAGGACCACTGTTGACCAAGTCATTGTGATATGATTGTTGGAATTAGTGGTAACAGAATTGTTGACCCATAAGGGGGCCCATGTAATGGCCATGGCAATTGTTATATATATTTTTAAGAGAGATGAAGTCATCTGAAACTGGAACTGCAATCATGGCAGACAGTCTTGGGACAGCAAACCAGAAATTATTGTACAGGAAACTGTAGCCAATAGAAGAGTTAGTATCCATTAAGACTTCACTGTGAACAGCTGGGCTAGGGATCTTGGTAAAACAGAACCATGCCATTTCTATGTTTCGGGAAAAAAAATCATATAACTAGGTCTAATTTTCCTGTGGCTGTGATGCTGATATGATGGTCCATGGATGCAAAGTATGGTACAGTAGCTAGTAAATACAAAAGGGAGGATCTGCCTTGAAGTATAACATGCATAGTTAAATTGAGGCAACACAGGTGCGATAGTAATTATCTTTTAGTACAGGATGATCTGGAGAAAAAAACAGTGATGAGACTCCCTTGTGTATGTGGAAAATGTTACTGATTGAATCCTCAACCCAGGGAGATGGCATGGGCAGAAACAAAGGATTCTCCTCCCATGTCTATCCCCATCCACCTGCTATTGTTAGTTCCAGCCACCTGACACAACATACAGAAACCATAATTTCTTTGGTTTTTGTTGTTAGGAGCAAACAGGAGTAGTAAGAATGTAAATCATGCTAACCTGGGAACAAAAATGATTGGTTGTTAGTACCAATCTCATCAATTGAAAAGCCTCTGTACCAAATGATGTGGCCAGCCTCACAGAGCACCACTGAGATTATTCATACACATATCAGTCAACTAAGGTACAATGATAAGTAATGATACATTATATGAATAATGCAACAGGACTACAAAGTAAGGAAGGTGCAAAATAGCAAGGTGTGCAAACATGGAATCCATAGCAAACTACAATAAATGGTAGTTAATCAAAACAATCACAGTTAAAAAAAGTACTGGGTTACTCCTGCCAACATACGCATTGCCAGGCTAGCATACCAGGGACGTCTAGAGGCCACCAAGTGCAGAGGTGTGGGAAGGTTGGCAATCACACACATTTTCTACTGCTGGTTCTGGTGTTGGCAGAGTATTTGATGTACAAAAACACCTTCAGGGCCTTTAACCCTTGCTGTATCTTAAGTCACAGCTACAGTACAGACTATATTTAAGTAATGTTGCTGGTAATGAGCCGGGGAAACTGACTCTTCATACAGTAAATGAACTGCAAATGCAGTGCAAACTAACTTAAATGCAGTCTGTCTGGCATCATTATTTCTCAATTTTGCCTAGTGGTAGGACAATGCTGATAAAAGGCCCTTAGAACAATGTCTCAGCTGCCAAATACTCAGTATGACCCTGAGTAAGTCATTTTTCTTTAACCTCCCTTAATGCCACAGTAAACTAAAAGCATATTACATGAAACCTATGGAAATCATCCTAAACATAGTGGTAAGTTGTTCTCCTCATCCTTGCACTTGTAAGGCACCTTACACAAAGCAATATATTGTGTTAAATTACTTGTTCTAACCAGAACTACCTGTAGGTTACAACACACAAACTGGATCAATAAAATCTAGAAAGAGATTTGAAAACTGAAGATGAACAACAGGGTCAACATTCCCATCTTTGCAGTATAACAGAAAACACCATTATTACCAATCATATCTCCCTCCTTTCCAGTCTAAGGTCCATGGAACAAATGCATTTATTCAAATATATAACCTGCCTGCTGTCCTGTTTCTTAATAGAAGCAAAATTTATAGGCAGAAAAGGACCACTTGATCCACCCAGTCTGCCCAGATGGACCCTGCCTAGTCTGTCTCCTCAGACCCTAACTGATTCCCAGTGGGTGGTGGACAAGTGGAACACCCTGCCAGAGGAAGTGGTGGGGGCTGAAACAATCACGGGATTTGCATGGGATAGACATAAAGGAATTTTTGAGGTCGGGGTAAAGGGAAACAGACTTCTAGAACAACATAAACTGAACTTACAAGCTCAAATGGGCAGACTGGGTGGCCATAGACCCTTATCTGCCGACACTGTCTATGTATCTATGACCCTTCATTCCCATTTAATATTAATATTGCCCATTGCCAATCCCACGCATGTTGAATCCCCAACTTCTGCTGGCAGTCTGCTTCACCAGTCTTTCAGTGAAGTAATACTGCCTTCCATCCCTCCTAAATTCCCCTCCCCAGCTGCATCACATGCCCTCTGGTTCAGGTGCTCATCCTCATTTGAAAGGGACTCCTATCCTGCACCCTGTTGTCCCCCGTGAGGTACAGCACAAGTTGCATTAAACTGCTCCACCAATGAGTTGGTTTAGCATTGTTTTTCATGGCTGGCAATGCACTGGCAACTCATATTGTATTGTCTTTCAATGCTTAACCAGCTCAAGAGCAATGTTTGTAAAATACTTTTGCAGCTCATTTGGAATGCATCATCAGTCCAGTTACACTAGATACATAGATACATAGACAGTGTCAGCAGATAAGGGCCTATGGCCCACCTAGTCTGCCCATTTGAGCTTGTAAGTTCAGTTTGTTTTCCTAGAAGTCTATTTCCCCTTACCCCTGACCTCTAGAATTCCTTTATGTCTATCCCATGCATTCTTAAATCCCGTGATTGTTTCAGCCCCCACCACTTCCTCTGGCAGGGTGTTCCACTTGTCCACCACCCGTTCTGTGAAGAAATTCTTTCTCATGTTTCCTCTGAATCGTCCTCCCTCCAACTTCATCCCACGCCCTCTAGTCACTGCAATGCAAAACTGAGTTTGAACTCTTAAAAAACAGTTTGTGCAGGGCTTTGTACTGTATTAAGCAACACGTATGCAACTTAGTCAGAAATGCTAAAACAACTCATTGGAGGAACAGTTTAATGTGACTTGTACTGTAATTGTAGGTCTCTCTTGTGTTCCCTCTTTCTCTCCTGTCTTCCAGGGTGTACATGTTGAGATACCTCAGTTTCTCCTCATAGGCATTTTGGAGCAACCCTTGCACCATTTTAGTTGCCCTCCTTTGGACTGGCTCTACCCTATGTCCTTTCTGAGGTGCTGCCTCCAGAACTGGACGCAATTTTCCAGGTAGGGTCTCACCAGTGAGCAATATAGTGGCAACACCTCCCCTCTCCTCCTGTTGGAGATACTGCTATGTATGCATCCCAGCATCCCACTTGTACTATCCACTGCTTTGTCTCACTACCCTGTGACTTTGAGGTAATCAGATACGACATTGATAACCCTAAGGTCCCTTTCGTGCTTTGTGACTGACAGTACCCTCCCCCCCCACAATGTCCCAGCAGCTAATCAGATTTGCAGCATTATTGGGAGATGATAATGTGCCTATCCTGTGAAATATGAATTTTGTGATCTATGGCACAGGCCCAAAATTCTGTCACAGCATGCGCAGAGTGCACATTTGCCTAGCTTTAACATTATAGTGAGGCCACGCAGTGCATGAAAATAAATGAAACTGGAAATGGCGACTCCCACACACCCTCAAATATCAAAGTGCTTTACAATGTGGGAGTTGTGGATCTATTGATGCCAATAAGTCTGCAAAGACCTATAACCCCTCTCCACCCACTCGCACATGGAGTTGGTTTTACTGCTTAGATGAGTTTCCCTAACTTTAGTATGTCATATACAAAAGGGAACAAAGCAGTAAAACAGATTTGGGGTGGGGGGTGTTACAGAAAGATAAAATGTGTTAGCAGAAAATGACCTCTTGGGCCATCTATTCTGTCCAAGTGTTCTCTACCTATTTTTTGTCTACAGGCCTTATCTGCTCTCCTGCAACCCTCCCTGCCTGTGCTCTAATATATACTTATGTTTATCTCAAGCATGCTTGAAGCCCCCTGCTATTTAATCCTCCACCACTTCTGTTGTCAGTCTTTTTCAGACATCTGCCACCCTTTCTGTAAATAAATATTTCCTCATATCTCTTCTGAACTTCCCCCCTCGGGATGCATCCCATGTCCCCTAGTCTTGGTACTGCTGCATTCTGTTCACCCCTTCACCTCTGTGAGGTACTTATATGTCTCTATCATGTCACCTCTCACTCTCTGTCTACTCTCTTCTAAGGTGCATATGTTGAAATCCACCACTGTCTCCTACTGGAGTTGCCCTTGCAAACCCTGCCTCACTTTAGTTCCCTCTTCTTGACCCCCTGGACCCTGTCTATGTCTTTTCTGAGATGCAGTCTCAAAAACTGGGCACAGTACTCCAGCTGGGAGCATACTATGGAGCAATATAACAGAAGCATGACTTCCATCCTCTTACTGAAGATGCCTCTTCCTATGCACCTTAGCATCCCTCTCACCCTGACCATGGCCTTGTCACACTGCCCTGTCATCTTGAGGTCCTCTGATATAATAACCCAAAGGTTGCTGTCTAATGACTGTCAGTAACTCTGCCACATCCTATGTTCTTCACTAGAGTCCTATAGATTAAGACCTAGTTGCATGATTTTGTACTTTTTGGCATTGAACCCCAACTGCCATGTTTTTGACCACTTCTCAAATTCGACCACAAAGGCAGCCCCCCAACACCCTAACCAGTTGTTTAATTAAATGACAGATGGCAAACTCCACCATCAGTATCCCCCCTCCTGCTTGATGCAGATGTATATTTTAACAACCATCAGGGGCTGCCCCACCTTGATGCTGGACCCCCCCCCCGCTTTGTGACCACTTGCTTACACTGTGGGTGGTGCTCAACTTTACTGTTGGTATACTCCTAATCCAGCTATTTTATAAAAACAACAGGTTCTGGGTGCCCAAACCCTCTACCAGTCTCCCTCCTCCCACCTCACCCATCAATAATTTTTAATTACAGGCGGTAGGTGACCAACCCTACCACTGGTCATCCTGCTTCTGGTGACCCAAAAGGATATTAAAAAAGGTCTGCCCTCTAACTACCCACACTACCCTCCCCACCCTACCAAGCAAAGCTTTGGTCTTGTGTCACAGATCCTCAAGGTCACTTGATGCAATTGTTCAATGTCCTTCAATCTGTTTCTCTATCTGCATTACAAAAATAACATGGATAAAAACCTAAGTCCAAGAATGAGTGTACTATGCATGCAGCTGGACCTACTTTTTTTCCTGTTACTTTTTTCTGTTTGCCATTTTAAGTTCTTTCAGACCAGCATATTTAGGGTGGACAGATCACCATCCCACCTCATGACTACAAAAGAGACACCTTGTTAATACTACCCAAAATGCATTTTGAGGGGTCCAGACCATATTATAAGTAAGGAAATGTGACATTGAGGGTTTTGTAGAGCCACCACCCTCTGTGACTATGGAGGGCAGCTTGTGTGATGATGCAGCTGCTTTCTATCAAAGCCACTATTCAACTAACAATGTTTGATATAGGTCTGCTCCTTGCCACGTTTTCCAGGCCTTAGCCTTCCTTCTGACTGCACTAGCAGGTCAGTACCAGCAGCAAACCCCACTTCATTTCCATTGTGCTCTTGGCATCAACACCAATAAATTCTCCTATAAATAGTATCACACATTTAAACCACTATCTTCCTAGGCACTCTCACAAACTGCTGCCACTCTGCAGATAAAACTCTCTTCCTGCCTAGTGCAGATTTGGCCTTCATGTACAGTAAGTAGTCATTTTTAATAATATTGTTAATATTGAAATGTCTATAGTCAAAAAAGTGGACATACTATACATCAGACGAGCCTCTGGGAAACGGCTCTTAACAAATAAGCGTGCCTCGTCTACATAAAAATAGATTTATAAATTGTGAATTACAGGGCTAGTAACATAGAAACATCAAAATATAGAATGTGATGACAGAAAAGGATCGCTTGGCCCACCCAGTAATTCCATCTCATCTGATTATGGCATGCCAAGCAAAGGATTTTGATGTTTCTCTTAGGCATGCAGCCAGAGAAGATGGAGACCACTTGAGAGAAAATAATGTTTTACATAAATGTCATTGTTAATAAAGTATAAGAGAAAGGTAAATACAGGAATTATTAGAATTAAAAGTTCAAGTCTGTCTAACAATTAGGTTTTAGAAGTTTTCATGGTGACATCAGAGGCTCTTTGATGTGCTGTTCAGTTTAAACCAAAGCCACCATTCAACTAATGTGGGTCTTCTTTGTGGAGTGGTGCCTATGAATTGAAACAAACAGCACTCTGAAATAAATAAAAAATAGATTTGAAAAGACACCGGGATTCACTTCAATGGAGAACAATTTAGTGCTCTCAAAACAGTTTAATCAGAAAATTCCAGTGTATGGGTCAGGGCTCTGAACTGGGAAATAGAAGTGACTGATCTGCTAGCTACACAAAGTCAAAATATAATCCCTTCATTCACTAAATTTCAGTAAGTAGAATGCTAAGCACCCTATACTGCCTGTCTTACACAGATAAAGGGCTACTTGGCGCCCATAGTCAAACAGCTAATATTGTATTAGCCGACCAACCGGGTTAGGGTTACACTAAAACCATGAATAGTAGTGCCAGCAGTCAGGGCAGGGCCCATATTCAGAGGTTTCAGTGTGCCACGGTAACCTGATAGCATGACTCAACAGAATATACTGCTGCAGTTATGCAAATGAGAGATCCTTCATACATAATGGGCACAGCAGCATATTGAAAAGTTTCAGCAGCGCTAAGCAGCTGTCATCACATTGCTAGGTAACACTAACAAAATGCTGCCTTTAAGTAGGTGTAATGACTGCACCCCTCCAATCTACCATTCCTTGTTTCTGAACTGTTCCACACATGTCGCTGGTAGTCTAGTGAATCACCCACCCTCAATCACCAATGCTGTTTCTTTTAAACATGTTAGAAACAGACAGACTCCAGCACTCCAGCGTGTCAGTGAGCTGTAATACCCTTAATAATATAGTGTGACAAAAAAACAAAACTGAATAAATACAATATGATAAGATCAAACTGCACACTTCTGTCCGGCCCCAGCACTTCGAGGTACCAAACCTCAACCTCAGGGGACCTCACACTGTATCATTAAAAGTATTATAGCTCACTGACATGCTGGAGTGCTATAGTTTGTCTGTTTCTGATGTCTTGATTTTCCAAGCACCCAATGAAGCTGAGACCACAACCTGTTTTGTTCAATAGTCTTTTAAACATATTCCCCTGGCACCTACTGATCCCCCCACATCTGATCACACATTCTGTTTCTTTTAGTCATATTCCCTGGTGCCTAGTGTTCCCCCTACACAGTTGTCACCTTCCCCCTAGCCCACCTGCTCTGGATCCATAGGCCCACACCCCCTCACTCTGAACACCAGTCAGTGCATACTGACACCGATGGTAACCATCACAGCCCTCCACTCACCTCCTTGGCTGACTGATGTCTGACTGTCAGTGAGCAATTATGACAGTCTCATTATTGCTCCTGGACAGTCAGATGGTGGCCTGCTGAGGAGGTGAGCAGAGGGCTGCGCTGATCTTCTTCAATGTTGATACATACTAGCACATGTCTGGGGTAAGGGGGGGAGGTTGCAAGGTGGTAAGTCTGAAGTGGGCAGGTCGGATGGTGGTTTTACTACTGTTCAGAGTGTGGGGGGACCACTAGATGACAGAGATTATGATTAAAAGAAACAGCATAGTTGATCAGGGGGTGGAGGAATCATTAGATGCCAGGGAACATATTTAAAGTTACAGGCTGTATGCACAGTATGTCAATAAGCCCATAATGATCAAGCTAAAGGATCTTTAGCACATTGCATGACTAATGGTCTCATTGGCATGCTAGTGCTGAATGTGGCCTGCAGGAGCCCTGACACTATCCCATTCGAGCCATGCTATCTCTAATGGACTCCTCAGCAGTCCAAAATTCAGCCGTGGGCTGTGTCAGTGCAGTGTACAGTCACTATGTGCTGTGTTGGCATGCCCCGTATTCAGACAGTTAGGGTGCTCTGGTCTGAGTTTGCTAACTGTCTGAATATCTCCCCAAACTTGCCATAAACTAACTGCCATGCAGCACTCCTGTCTGCACAGAGCACATGACCAGCTTTCAACAGGGGGATTCATGTGTGTTATTTATCTGAAGGCAAAAAGAAGCGTTCCTTAAATAACCTTCCCTCTGCCTGTGTCTCCTCATGCATGCATACAGTAGGTATGTGTAAGACACAGTAAACTTATTCTCAGTCATAACTTTATAAGCAGCAAAACAGAGCACAAAGTGGGCCATATTGCTCTGACCCATAGAATTGCAGCAGTGTAGCTGGCCCATTGGCAAAGAGGACTAAGGCACTATGTGCACCCTACCTTTTCCCATGCCGGCAACCCAGGTTCAGGAATGGACCCGGGTCATGGGGCTCAGATGGGGTAAGAGATGACTGAGCATCCAATGGAATTCTCTCTTGTCCCATTGGGGGGTGGCTGCTCACTTTGCAGTGGGACTGCCACTAGGTGAAAGCCTGATGGTAGGATGGTCTAAAGCAACACCTTTGGGTGCTGTGGGACTCTGTGGCCCAGCATCCGGGAGGGACAAAAATGAAACATGGGAAGATGGGCTTAATGAAATTTTGTCTGCCTCCCTGTAGCCTGCTCCACTAAGTCACAGATTGGAGGCATCAGGATATGTTGCCTGGGGGGAGAATGGCCCTACCCCACCTAACCCTGCCATGGGGGAAATCCCTTGGAGGCCACCACCTGGAAACTATTGGTGCTGGAAACCAGCTGCAGATAATGGGGACAGGGTTGAACAGCTACCGATCCAACTACCTTAATGGCAAAAAGAAATGCTGTCCTGAGAACATTAGATTTGTTTTGGGTGGCAGAACCCTTCCCCGTGCTCAAATCTTCGAATGCAAATGGCGCATTCCAGATGTCACTGCATGAAAAATAGGTCTGTGTACTGTAACAGTGCACATTATTGGCTTATACACATCTGAGCATGACAGAGACAAGGACTGCCTGGTCTACCACAAACTCACATCAACCCCACACCCACCTGTACCTTTGGGCTGCTTGTGTCCTGTCAGGAAAGTTCTATGATCTATCCTCGCAGTCATCCCTGGTAATCTAGTAGCTCCTTTGCCCAACCCCAAGAGGAATCAAGTCCCTGGTAGTCCAGTAGATACTGCCTCTGTAGCCCCGATCCCCTACTTGTGTCCTTTTTAGTTTCCAGTTTCCTCACTGATCTTTGGTCTCCAGTGTCTCTCTTTGTACTATGTAGTGGGTGTAGCCATCAGTTACCTCTTCTGCCTGCTAATAACAGTTCTTAGTGGGGTGAATCACAAAGTACTGTGCTCAGTGCACTGGCCATAGTTGACTATGGTACAGCATGGCATTCAAGGTCCAGTCCTGCTTCTTCAATGTACCAGCACACTTTTATGTGTGCAAGCACTGAAGGGTTGTCCAACCCCTGAAGAGCAGAGCTTGAGGGGGACACAGTCAAAAGACTGTCATTACATCATAGTGCAGTTAATTAGCAACAGTTCTTTCTGTCTAATACTTGGGTCCAGTCACTTTTACCACAGTCCTGCTGCCCCTGAATATTTAACAATCTTACTATAGCACAAAACACTGGTTACTATAAGCAACCATTGCTCTTAATGCAAAATAAAATGTTGCCATGGTTTCATCATGAAGTATACACTATCCAGGCTTTCTGCTACTGTCATGTCACCATCCTTGACCATTCCACAAGTGACTGTCTTGACCAGCACCCTGATAGCTCTCACTACACTAACACTATCTGAAATAATGTTCTTCCTGACTCCGGGCTGTGAGTCACAATAAAACCTTCTCTCTCAGTCCACACGCACAACTTGAAATGATGCACCCACTCTCATCTGCCACCGCAAGTATGCATGCATAAAATACTCAATGAATGATGTGTTGTACTTTGTGCTAAAAAGTTCACTGAATCATTCTTGAACATCTTCACTGACTCGAAGTAAGTATTTTAAACAGTTCAGACAAAGTGTGAAGCAGTATTGTAGTTAGGAAGACAAATCTGACGTGACTCAGAGCCCTGTACCACAATACAATCAAGTCATCCCCTCTATCTAATAAAAATGGTTACATGACAGTACAGTGAACAGTAAAAGACAAATGCAAAAATGGTGAAGAAAGAACAGCACAAACATAATAAGCAACCGTGAACAACAGCGACCTCTGAAAATTGTGCAAACTGCAAGTCACTAACATAATGAAATTACACTTTGGAAGGGATGTCAGAAATGGGGAAACTCTATGAAAATAATTCAGAAATAGCATGCAACTCAGGGAGGTGGACAAAGTTGTTGGTCTGCAACCTGTATCTAAGATGGCCGCCAGGCTGGCGTTGTAGCTATAGTTGGCGTTTTGAATTCATTTTATTTTTAGCTTTTTAGTTCATTATTAGATCAATTTTGTTAATTTTGTGTCTAATTATATTTTTATGAGTTCCACGGTTTCGGTGGTGGTTTTTCATCATCGCGGCAAGATTCATTTGGTGGTGAGATGCCGGTTGGGCTCTTTGCTTTTATTTTTTCCTCTAGACTTCAGTGCAGAGCCCGGGGGGGGGAGAGGAGTTTTTATCTGAGTGGATGTGAGGATATACTGCCCTGGCACTTTTTTGGTAAAATAAAAATGACGTGGAGTTTGATTCTGTCCTAAGGACATCAGGATTCTCAGTCATAAGTCACGAGTCTCTTCTGGCCAAATTTCATGGTAGAGAAGAGTTTGTATTTTGGATAGGGCTTGAAGAGCCCCGCTGCATAGAATACCGTGGTGGATTTGCAGTGGGCTCACTCCAGGAGTGTCGTTGGATGGGTTTGTTCCTTTTCTTTCCCCTCAAAATAGTGGTTTTTGGGGTGTTTTGGATCTGCTGAGGTCAAAGAATTAAAGTACTGGACAGCTCATAAACATGGAGTTCCGAGGTTTTTCGTTTTGTTTGGTGATTTTACCTGGAACTGTCTTCTATCAACATACTTGTGGATTGTTTGGTGTCAGCCTCTGTTGCTAAATATCCCGGTAGGTGTCTGTTTGGAGCTTTGCTACGCCACGGGGGGGCTGGGATATTTTCTTAGTTGGGGAGCTGGCTGGAGTACCCCACTCCCTTGAACCATGAGGATTGCTACAAGTGTGGTACGTTTCATGGTTCTTTGGTAAGGGTGGCTTAGACTCCTTTTAAAGGACACTCTTTTTGGGAGTTAAGGGGCATGAGAGTGGCTGACTTTTTCCTGGATTCACTTTCCTGGTTTCTTGAAATACCTCGGTTAAACTTCATGACTTTTTGGTATTCTCCTCCTTTTGTGCTTCATTTAACTGTTCCTGCATGAAGTGGATCTATCCTGGAACTCTGATTTTTATTTAATTATGTTAATTTTAGCTCTGCATTGAGTGATTGTCGATTATAGCTTTCGGACACTAGGTGGTGAGAGAACTTTGTGTCCCTAAGTTTTATGTGTGTTACTTATTTATTTTTATTTTATTTTTGATTTAAAATTCTGTCTCCTTCCTGGCTGTGGGAAGATCAAATAACATCATCCCCCAGTTGTGAGAGAACTTGTGAGGAGTTTTGTTTTTTGCCTCTGTTATCTCCTATGATGGTTAGGCAGTGAGAGTGCCTTTCCCTCTTTTCCCGGTGGTGAGAACAATCCGGGGAGTAGAGAAATAGCTCAGGTGAAGACCTATTTTCTCTTTTTTTTATTCAAGGTTATATTTATTATGTTTTATTTGTTGGTTGATTGTTAATTTAGTTGTGTTGGGTTTTTGGTGTATTTTAGTCAAATATCAACATGTGCTGGCCTCTAGCCCCCACGGCGGTGCGCTACTCATACTCCTACCTTCGCGCCCTCCGCCCCTTTGTTACTCCTCCTTTGCTTTTTGACATCTACCAGTGCTGCAGAGCGCTGGGTATTGTTTTTGGGAGGCTGGGGAAGGGGATCTGTGAACAGGGGAGGATGAACGAGCGGGTTCATCGTATCGGGATTGTTGGGTCCAGAAGGCACCCTGAGGTGAAATGGAATCCAGATCGAGGTTCACCTTGTCTGGTATCCATACCCAAGGGCACTACTGATTTCAGTAGGCAGACAGGCTCGACAACCTTTGAAGTTTGTCCAACTCGGACGGTGTTATGCAATACCAGGTCTGTTAGGAATAAGACCGCCATTATTGCCAATCTTGTTGGTTCGGCCGACCTGGCTTGCATCACCGAGACCTGGCGAGATGAAAATTCTGGCCTTATATTGGTGACCATGATTCCGGCCAGGTACTTGGTGATACAATGCACGAGATTGGATCGCAGGGGTGGGGAGGTTGCAGTCTGTTTTAAGACTGAATTGGGTCTTTTGAATGTAGTAGTAGGTGAGGCTGGATCTTTCGAGTGTACAGCCGTAGCAGGTGTAGGCATTCAAATCGTGCTCATCTACCATCCACCCAGAGATGGGAGATGTTTCTTACAGAAAGTAGCAGATTTCCTCATCGACATGTCATTTGAGTCACCCAGATTGATGGTTCTGGGTGATTTCAACGCATGGGTCGACGATGAACTCTCTAATTTTGGGAATCACTTCCTCCAACTGATGTCTTCTTTGGGCCTCACACAGGTGGTTTCCACTGCTACACATAAATCTGGACAGTCTAAAGAGTGAGCCTTCCTTCTAGGGATCGACGCATCTGACATGGGGATGGAACCAGTCACCTGGTCTGATCACTACATTGTGAGGTTAAATTTTTGCACCCCCACTGAGAAGACCAGCCCCTGTGAAGATGGTCAGGTGCTGCCCATTATAGAATGTTACTCCACAAGGTCTAGTGGAGGTCCTTGACCTATCATCCTTCGGATCGGTGAGCAATAGTCCAGAAGCACTGGTGTTGGCCTATAATAAGGCCATCATGACTGCCCTGGATTCTATTACTCCTGTTCATGAGTGCCCCCTATCCCTTCACCCCAGATCCCTGTGGTTTGATGGGACCTTGAGGGAGATGCGGAGACAGGGTCAAAGGTTAGAGCGTCACTGGCGCAGGTCTGCCCTTGATGCCGACCACTATAGATTGATGGAACATTATGTTAGCTATCAATCTGCAATCACCCATAAGAAGGCAGAATTCCTGTCCAGGGAGTTTGCAGTTGCTCAGAATTGACCAGTTCAGCTGTTCCAAATGGTAGACAGACTATGCAACCCAGCCTGCCTGCAAGTTTGGAAAGCTTTTACGCAAGTAGAGTGTGATGAGCTTGCTCTATACTTTGCAACTAAAGTGGTCGACATCAGGGCAAACCTGGGTCCAGCATCCTGTAAGGGTGATGCTTTTGGACAGCGTGGGATCACAGTGCTCCATTTCTCCTGGAGTTTCCTTTGTCGACCTGAGTTCATGGACATTATGAGGATCGCCCATACTATGCATCCCACAAGTTGTGGTTTGGATCCCAGACTGACTCCCCTCATTTTGGGTTGTTTTGATATCATCAGTCCGGTCCTGGCGCAAAGTCTGGTGCTCCTTGGAGTTAGGTGAGTTTCCCTGCTATCTGAAAGAGGCAGTGGTGACTCCTCTTTTGAAGAAAGCTTCCTTGGACCCAGACTGTTTTTCAAACTATCGGCCTATCTCTAAACTCCCCTTTATTGGGAAGGTTATTGAGAAGGTCGTAGCTGTTCAATTGGATGACCATTTAACCATCCATAATGTCTACGAATCCTTCCAGTCTGGCTTCCGGAAAAGACATAGCACTGAGACTGCGCTGGTTCGGTTGTTAAATGATCTTCTGATGGTGAGGGATCAGAAGAGACACTCTATCTTGGTTCTTCTTGATCTCTCTGCAGCCTTTGACACTGTGGACAACATGGTGTTATTAGCTCACCTGGGGCAAATCTGTGGAATGTCTGGAACCGTTTTTCAATGGTTCACGTCATTCCTCACCGGGAGATCACAAAGAGTTGTGTCGGGGAATTTTTCCTCTGACACAACTTCTTTGTTGTGTGGAGTGCCTCAGGGATCTGTGCTATCACCCATGTTGTTTGCAGTGTAAGTACTGCCCCTCGGAGGTATCATAAGACGATATGGGCTGAGGTTTCACTGTTATGCAGATGATACCCAACTCTATCTGTCTTTTGCACCCGACCAGGATGGAGCTCTCTCGGTGTTTAATAACTGTCTGGGGGAGATCCAAGACTGGATGGATTCTAGTTGGCTAAAGTTGAATTCAGTGAAAACAGAGGTTCTGGTAGTTGACCCAGGTGGTCGGATTGAGAGGCCGTGTATTGGTGCACCATCTGGAATTTTTCTCGGTGGTGTATCTCTTCCGTCCTTTGAACGGGTGCATAACCTTGGGTTTATTCTTGATGACAGGCTGACTCTTAAATCTCAGGTGTCAGCCGTTGTCAAGACTTTCTTTTAACATCTCAGGAACATTGCCAGGGTTAGGCACCTTGTTCCGTCCAACTCCTTACCTACCTTGGTCCATGCTTTTGTTTCTTCATGTTTGGACTATTGCAACACCCTTTACTTTGGGCTTTCTGGGGTTGAAATCCATTGCCTACAGCTGGTGCAGAACGCTGCAGCCCGGGTATTGACTGGGACAAGTAGGTCCTGTCATATCACTCCCGTGCTGTGCGAACTGCACTGGCTTCCTATGCAGTGGCGAATCACCTTTAAAGTCATTTTATTGACTTTCAAAGCCCTTCACAACCAGGGTCCAGCCTATCTGAAAGATCTTCTGGTTCCTTACTGCCCTGACCAATCACTCCGCTCAGCCAACATGGGGTTGTTAGAGATCCCAAGAGTGAGTTTAAAATCTTCTGGCAGCAGAGCGTTTTCGCATGCTGCACCCACTCTTTGGAACTCTCTACCATGCTGGTTACGGTAGTGCACCTCTTGGAGTTATTTAAGAAAGACTTAAAAACATATCTATGGAATATGGCCTTTTTAGATAACGAAGTTATTGTATTAATCTCTGGATTTTATTATTTATATGATATTTGGATGATATGCTGATTTTTATGGATGTTTTATGATTTTTATTTAGAGTTTTGGATTGTTTGAAATTGTTCAGCACCTTGACATCTTGAAAGGTGCTTTATAAATAAAATTATTATTATTATTATTAAATAGTCCTACTCAGGAGATACTTTTCAAGGAGAGGAAAAACTCAGGGTGGGGGCAGATAATATATTCCCACTCCAGAGGTGGCACAACTCAGGGAAGGGGGCAAAGTCAGGAGGACAGGTTGAACCTTTAAAAAAAATCACTGCGCTTCAAGTCTCGAACCCAGGTCTGCCAGGCATACAGATAGTGGCTCGAACCTGTAGGCTACACTGCCAGCATAGATCAGGCCATGCAAATTATTGCCTACAGTACATGCTTGCACAACTGACTACCTACATCATTGACTCAGGGTCTTGTCTATCAAGAATGACTGGAAGATGGTGGCAGCACTGTGCTAGCCATTACACGTAGTTACCACTACTGCAGCTTTCTTTGTAGTTATTCTTTTTATTTTAGCTTTGGTTGTTTATTTAGTTATTTTTTAGTTTCAATATCTTTTTAGCCACTTTTGCAGTTTTTGTTTAGACTTTTGACTGGTTTGGTAGTCGAACTAGGGAAGTCACACTTGTCGGCGTTTGCAGGCACATTGCTGTGTGCTTTCAGTGTGCACTTCCAGTGCTTGGAGTTTGATTTTAGCCACAGCTCTATTTTGATCTTGGACTGGCCTGCGGTGGGTCGATGAGTAGTTAGGTGAATTGTATGCCTTGTTACATGGCCCTAATCAGCGTTTGTACTTGTTGTCATGAAGCTTTCTTGGATTATTGAACTAAAGCATAAGACTTGGGCATAACGTCGGACTTATTTGACCTCAGAAGTTGTGAGCAAGAGTCTTGAGTGTTTGCTATCTCCCTGGTCTTAGAAGATAAAAATGACAACAGGATTGCTGTAATTCCTGGAGGGGCTATTGAATGGAAACTGGGAACATTGCTTTCCTTGGTAGATTAAGTGGACTGTTGGTGCTGTAGGAAGGTAGGGGGGAGCTTTGGAGGGTCTGCCTGGTGCCGAGTTGGAAGGTGATAACTGTAGGGTGGCCCCGCTGTGGAAGACACTGGCTTGGGTCAGCTGGAGGGTGAATGCAGTTTACCCGTGGTCTCTTAGGTTTTCTCAGGGGGCCTGCTGTTGGGTGGGCCCTAACCAGGAGGTGGAGTAGTGGGTCTGCCTAGGTGGTTGGGATTACCTCCTGGGTAGTGTTGGACTGACCACTCCTGGGGCTCCCTAAATATATTCCTGCTTACCACAGAGACTTCATTAGATTGTCGGAGGCAAAGCTGGACTACAGGAAAAATGTCTTAGGGGACTTTCTTTGTTTGCAAATAAAGACAGTAAAACCTTGTTCCAGGCAATGAGAGTGCCTGTATGGGCCTTTTGCCAGCATTTAATTAGTCAAATCCAGGGAGAAGACTTTGTACACCAGGAGATAATGGAGGCTTCGTGGGTCCTCACTTAGGACTTGATCAGACCTTTTACTTTTTCCTTTTCACCTTTGTCAGGTTTAATTTTTATTTTATTTGGCAGTGAGAGTGCCTACTCAGTTTATTTTGTATTACATATCTGGAATTTGTCTGCCTACGTGAGAGGTAGTGTGGACATTGGACATTATTTTGTGGCAGTGGGAGCTCCCGGAAACAATTACCCTTCAAGTGAGACTTCTGGTGACATTGGTGACTACCTCTAAACATTGATAGTTTTAAACATTGTTTTATTTATTGCTATATTATTTTTACTTTATATGATTTAAGCCTTTTTTGTTTATTTTATACTATTTTGTTTAATATTTCTTCCTACTCTGTGAGAGAGTGGTGTTTTACATTCTGTTATCTTAGTTTCATTCTTTTTCATTCTCCACTCTGTGAGAGAGAGTGGAGACTGTATTTTCGGGATTGTGCTTTTGAGGTGGTTTTATTGGGGTGGTAATTACTTTAAAGTTTGGGTTCTGTTATTTTTAAGTTTTCTCCACTCTGTGAGAGAGAGTGGAAGAGTGTATTATTAATTGTGAGAATTTGATTTATTTTATGATTCTTTGTAGCTGCATTTTTGAGTATTTTGGGTTTTCGGGTGTGTGAAGAAAGATTTAGGAGTCGAGATGTGTTGGTGAATTGCCTCCCCGGTCATGTGCTATTCACCCTCTGAACTTCGTGACTTTTGCCCATTTATTCCCCCCTTGCATTTTACAATATATCAACACTGTAGAGTGCTTTGAATTGCTCCTAGGAGGAGGGGTTGGATCGGGGGTTGTGAACATCGGAGGGTGAATGAGCAGGGTGCTCATAATGGGGAAGTGAGGCCCAGGAGATGCCCTGGGATGAAATGGATTCTGGAACATGGCCCTCCATGTCTTGTCTCCATACCCAAGGGTTCAACAAGTGTTGGGCAGATAGCTTGGGCGGCCACGGAATCCCGTCCCACTCGAGTGGTGTTATGCAATGCCAGATCTATCAAGAACAAGACTGCAATAATTGCAGATCTTGTTGGGACAGCAGATCTGGCTTGCACCACCAAGACCCGGCTAGATGATAATGCTGGCCCCATATTGGAGGCTACTGTTCTGGCCAGGTACTCAGTGATACACTGCTCGAGAACAGACCTTGGGGGTAGGGGGGTGGCCATCTGTTTCAAGAGGGAACTGGACCTTACAAGTGTGCTAGCTGAGGGGGCCAACTCATTTGAGTGTACCGTGGTTGCAGGTGTAGGTTGTAGTATCACTGTCATCTACCGTCCACCCGGGGATGAGGAGCAGTTCCTTCAGGAGGTAGTGGAGTTCATGGTCAACAACGCATTTGAGTCATCCAGGTTGATGGTCCTGGGCAACTTCAATGCCTGGGTCAATGATGAACTCTCACAATTTGGACATAATGTCCTCCAGCTGATGATATCACTGGGCTTTATACAGGTGGTTGCCTCTGCTACCCATAGGTTTGGTCACTCTCTTGACTTGGTCTTCCTCCTAGGGATTGAAACCTTCAATTTAGTGGTGAAACCAGTCAGATGGTCAGATCATCGCACTGTGGGGTTCAGTTTTTATGCCCCTCTGCATAGGCCTGCCCCTGTGGAGATGGTCCGATATCACCCTTTACAGTACGTAATCCAGAACAGTCTATCAGCGGTGTTGAACCTATCAGGAATTACGGAGGCAAGTGGGAGTTCAGAGAGCCAGATCCAGGCCTATAATAAGGCTGTAACTATGGTCCAGGACTTTATTACTCCCATCTGTGTTCGTCCTCTCTCTCTTCTCTCTCGGTACCCATGGTTTGATGGGACCTTGAGGGAGCAGAGGCGACTTCGACGAATGTTAGATCGCTGCTAGTGGAAATCCACCCTGGAGGCTGACTGCCTTAGATTGATGGAACATTATCAAGTCTATCAATCAGCAATCTCCTGTAAGAAGGAAACGTTCCTGTCTGGAGAGATTACTGCTGGTCAGAATTGACTGGCTCAGCTCTTTTGAACAGTGAACAGGCTGTGAAATCCAACCTGTCTTAAGGTTCAAAGAACTTTTTCACAGATTGAGTGTGATGAGCTTGCTCGGTTCATTGTGGATAAGGTGGCCAGCATCAGGGTGGAGATCCAACCAGCACACTCTATGGGAGTTGATAGTGATCAGTGTATGGCCACTACACCTCAGTTTGTCTGGAGTTCCTTCGACTGGCTGGAAATCATGAATGTTGTGTGGATTGCCCAGGGTATGCACCCAATGTGTTGTAGCTGGGATCCGGGCCCAACTTCTCTGATTATGGGTTGTTGTGATATCATTGGCCTGGTCCTTGCAAGAATAGTTTGGTGCTTCTTAGAGTTCAGTGAGTTTCCTAACTCCCTGAAGGAGGCAGTGGTGACACATCTCCTGAAGAAAGATGCTCTGGACCCAAGCAGCCTTGCAAACTACAGAGCGATCTCTAGCCTTCCCTTTGCTGGGAAGGTGATTGAGAAAGTTATGGCGCTGCAACTGAAGAACCATCTGACCATCCATGATATCTACAAACCTCTCCAGTCTGGTTTTTGTAAGGGGCATAGCACTGAAACTGCTCTGCTTTGGGTGTTCAAATGATCTCCTGATGGCAGGTGATCAGAAGCACTGTTCCATCTTGGTACTTCTTGATCTCGCTTCACTGTGGACCTTGGGGTACTTACTGAGCACCTGAAATTCATTTGTGGCCTGTCTGGTAAAGTTCCTTGGTGGGTTAAGTCCTACCTCACTGGCAGAACTCAGAGAGTGGTCTCAGGGATTTTTTCCTCTGAGCCATTTTCTCTGTCATGTGGGGTCCCTCATGGCTCGGTGTTGTCCACCATGTTGTCCGTGGTGTATATGCTGCCCCTTGGAGATATTGTAAGATTGTAAGATGGTATGGGCTGAAGTGTCGCTCTTATGCTGATGATACCCAGCTCTACCTGTCTTTTGCACCTGACCAGGATAGTGCATGTTCGGTATTCAACAACTGCCTCATCACAATCCAGGACTGGATGAGTTCCAGCTGTCTGAAGTTGAATTCTGGTAAAACTGAGGTGATGGTGGTGGATCCTGGTCACCAGACAGAGGGGATGGGGCTGGTCAATCCACCAGACTTTTTCTGGGGGCATCTAGCTTCTTTCCTCTGAATGGGTACAAAACCTGGGGGTGATTCTCGGTGATGGTCTGACTCTGCATTCACAGATGTCAGCAGTCGTCAAGTCCTCTTTTTACCATCTGTGGAACATCACCAGTGTTAAGCATCTTGTTCCATATGGTGACCTTCCAACATTGACCTTGTGCCTTGACTAACGCAACTCCCTCTATCTAGGGCTTCCGGGAGTTTATATCCACCACTTGCAACTAGTGCAGAATGCTGTGGCCCAGTCATTGATGGGGACCCCATGTGTGAGTCACATCACACCAGTGCTGTGTGAACTGCACTGTCTGCCTATTCAGTGGTGGATCACCTTCAAGGTCAGGCTTCTGACCTACAAGGCCCTACACAGACTGGGCCCAGACCATCTGAATGAGCTCCTAGCTCCTTACTCCCCTGGATGACTGCTGATGAGGGTTTGCTAGAGATTCCCAGGGTGAGCCTTAAGTCATCCGGGACCCATGCATTTACATATGCTGCCCCAGCCCTGTGGAATTCTCTACCCCATCAGATACATGAGTGCATGACCATGGAGGGCTTTAAGAAGGTTTTTGAAATCACACATCTGGCATAACGCATATTCAGATTAACTCTTTGCCTCCTCCGTAGCTCTCTGAAGTTGCAGTATTTGTCTCCTGAATACTGCAAAGAAATCCTAGGCCTTTCGAAGCAAAATCAAGCCATAATCAGCATGCCACAAATAAATGCTAATAGCACAAAAACCATACATGCTAGACACAAAGTATGAGTGGCAAACTTTTTCAGCATAAAATTACCTTTCCAATGGTGGCATGCAAGTAATAATAGGTAATTTACATTTTTTTCTATGCTGGTCAGAACAGCAAACAAATATATGTTTTCCACTAAAAAATGCACCACAAGCCTTTTTTTTGTTAGGAAATATGTAACTTATCAACACCAAATTAAGCATCCAAACATTAGATGTAGTTTTAATAATTTGTTTATTAAAATAAACAGCCATCTGTGTAGTACTAAACATACTTTTTTCCCATTTTAGTCAAGGTGCATTGGTGAAGTTTGAGAGACAAATCTGAACTTCACACACCATACAATAAGCAAATTAATTTAATTCCTAATACACACAACATATCAGTGGCAACGTTGTTCCACACAAAATTTCATTTCCAACGGTGCTAAGCAATCAATTGTGCCCAGTTTGAATTTTGTTTTATACTGGCTGAGATATCCAGAATATTTGATTTCTTCAAAGTGTTTAGGTGGTTCTTGATGGACTAAATGTCTACCATACACACCATGTCATAAACAAATGTGAATAACTCCTAAAGTGAACATGATACACACAAAGTGTTGGTGGCAAAGTTGTTCAACACAACATTACCTTACTAGTGGTGCTATGCAATCAATTCTAATCAATTCTGGCCAGCAAGTAATATTAAAACATGTGAGTGACTTCTCCAGTCATTGCTAGGGCATACAAGAAGTCTGTAGCTGACTTCTGTAGTCATTCTGGGACACACTGCAGTACATTTGCTGCCTCCTACAGGCGTATTCTAGGAGGCAATGAGTGAACCTTTAATTTTTTATATTGCCATTCTGATCATTCAGTATTTTATTGTTTTATCTATTTATATTGTTCAGTGCCTTGGTATTAAAAAGGCGCTTTATAAATATTTATTATTATTATATTTATGTACAGTGCTGAAGTTAACATGCACTGTTAAAACCAGGTCACTCACATGATACGTGCAATTTTTAAGTTGCCGAAACTGACTCACTTAAATGGACTAGCTGTTTTCATGCAATACCAATAAACATGACATTATCTCTACAATGCTGGCATGAAGTTCACTAACGTTCGAGTAAGGTGCATAAGGCCAAGACCCATGTAAGTACCTATCAATGAGCCACAATAGGATTGATTATTATTTGATAACAGTAGTGTATTAAGCCTATTTTTGCAGTACATTTTGTTTCACTAATAACAATCCCCAGTGGTAATAAGTTCCAGGGATTAAAAACCTTTTGAGAGAAAAATACAAACTATATTTGATGCAAACATATTTTAATTTCTTTTACCCTTGCTGTCAAGTAAAATGAACTGAAACCAGGATGGTGTATTACTATTGTTTACACTGGCACAAATAAACAAGGTCACTTGGAAGGTAACTTTTCTTTTGCCTTTCTTCTCATAATATTAGTGCATTTCATAGTATGAGTGAATGCTCGTATAGGTCATTACTACCAATTGTTACTGTCTTACAGTTTGGCCCTAGAACGACTGTGTCCATGGTGCTGATCCTAACTGCTCTGATAAGAAGTCTCATGAATGTTCTTGCCTTACTTTGACAATGACTGCATGATCTACAGGACTGTCCTTAAATCATCCCATAGCAAACTGGACAGTTTCTTTAACTACTGAATATGCTGCTTTGCTCTTGACTACCCTGTCATTACTAATGTACCCCATTCAGCACTCTAGGTCACTACCACTGGGGGAATGTTTTCAGATACATAGTGTTACTTTACTATCCAAACTCTGGTCAGAAACTCTTTCTAGCTACTGTACCTCATCTCTGTAGCCCATCTGTCTGTGCCCCCAAACAAGTCAGCACCAATACTCCTTCATGATAAAAGGCTAGTAGATAAATTGAGTATATATAGAGACACTTTTAGTAGAGATGCTATGAAATAAAACTTTGCTGGTGAAGTTCTGGCCAAATGCTAAACATTCACACTTTGCAGAGTTTTGCAAAGCTTCCCCACACCTGGGAAACTTCACTCAAATTGTAAAGTTTTTGCCACAAAGTGTGGAATTTCACCTGCAATGAGCATAATCCATGGGAGAATTTCATCACTTTGTGATGAATTTCCACACTTCACGATCAGCGAATTTCACAAATTCGCACTTCACGAATTCTGTGAAATTCGTGAATTCATTTGTAAGTGAAATTGACAGACTTCTCCCATCTATAAATTTTAGTCTGTAGAACAGTCTCTCATTTTCAGCTCATAATGCTCCTTCTCATGATTACATATCTTCATACCTTCTGAAACTCAACAAATCTAGTTGCTGCTGTGTTAAAACTCCCATGTATTATAGTGGCGCAGCAGCGCCACTATAGTTAGGGTTGAGTAGGAGTTTCTATGTTAAACCTCAAATTTTGCACTTTAATATCTTTGCAACCACTCAACAGATTTGTATGAAATTTGTGGTGCCCAGTTTTGGTGTTTAGCTCTCTTTGTGAACCAGGTTTCATTCTGATCAGATGTGTAGATTCTGAGAAGCAGATAGCAAGCAAGTTTAAAAATCACTGCTTTTTGCTGTTTTGTTTTGTTTTGTTTTTGGCCTAGTGCCCAGACAGTGTGGAATTAGAAATTTTCAGAATAGAAAAGGCTTGGTTCATAGAGGTGCCTTTCACTGGTATGGTGAAACAATATTAATCCTTTCTAAAGAAATTTCAGTTCTGAGCATGCTCAGTACAGTCTTTCGGATAGCTGCTTGGAATGAAAAAAGAATTTGGCCCACATGAAAAAGGATTCTTTTCCATATGTAGGTAATCCTTTTTCATGAGGCAAAAAATCTTTTCTGTATGACAACCATCTTGTTTCCATTTTTTTTATTTCAAAACCCACAAGAATAATATCCTGCACACACACCAACATATGCATCTTGCTAACTGGAACCCGGGTAGGTGGATTGTCCACTTAGTTTCTGGAAACATGACCCAGAAATGTATTTTTTAAACATTTAAAAATCCTTTTTTGTTAGCCAATTTTCTTTTCTCCCATGGGCATATGAAAAGAGAATTGGTCCATAGGAAAAAGGATGGCTTTATACAAAAAAATAATCTGGACTTATTGTTTTTTTTCCAATTCTTTTTTTCATATGAACAAAAAAATATATGACAAAGGATGCCTTCATGCAAAAAAAGAATGGGAAAAAACTAAGTCCAAATTCTTTCTTCATATGAAAGCATCCTTTTTTATTTGGCTTTTTTCATTCGTATGAAAAAAAGAAAAGCTGTTATAAAAAGAAAATTTAACTTTGTTTTTCCCCCATTTTTTTTCTGTATGAAGACTTCCTTTTTCATATGCTTTTTTTTCATTGACAAAAAAAAGAATGCCCTCATATGAAAAAAAAATTGGGGGCTTTGTTTTTTTTTCTCCCGTTCTCTTTTTGTATGAAGGCATCCTTTTTTGTATGGCTTTTTACATTCATATGAAAAACTAATGCCATCTTAAGAAAAAAGAATGTGGACTTAATTTGTTTCCCATTATTTTTTCATATCAAGGCATCCTTTTCCACTTGGCTTTTTTCATTCATATGAAAAAAGAATATCCTCATATGAAAAAAGAATTTGAATTAAATTTTTTTTCTCACATTTGAACTTTAACAAGCCATAACATTCTCCATATTTGGGATTAAGGGACAATCTATATATCAAAACAAAGGTCTTCGGGGGCATGGCCTGACAGCAACCAAGATGGCCATATAAATGAGCAGCACAAGCTATCTAGGGCATCAAATCCATAATTTTATTAAGTCAAAGTACACTCTGAATAAAGTAAAGCTCACCTGCTGCAACAGGAATATTCATGCTACTGTAAAATCTGTTTCAAGCACTGATTGAAGTTACAGGGAGCTCACACATACTGTTTTCTCCTGCAGGGTCTGCACCAACCCAACTGCATGTCAACAAACATGGAGGGGATGGCAGGGCTGGAGGCTTCTATGGGGGAGATGTTCACCTCATTAATGAAGCAAATGGTGGACTTCACCCTCACCTCTAACAATGCCATACTAGCCCTCCACCAGATGGACTATGGGGTGATCATAGCAGAAAGATCTATAACCCATGATGATGCAACAATTGAGGAGCTGCAGGCTGTGGTGTGGGACCTGGCACACCAAATCAGGGCCCTTCATGATAGAGCTGAAGATCAGGAGACTAGGAGCCACTGCTACAACCCGCAGCTCCTCGGATTTCCAGAAGGAACAGAGAATGACAGGGTGGCTGACTTCCTACAAAGAAAGCTGACCAAGATGTTACAGCTGCCAGAGGATACCAAGCTTAACATTAGAGAGCCCATAGGTCACTCCAACCCCGACCCAGGCCTGAGAAAAGACCACTGCCTTTGCTGGCTGGATTTTTAAACTTCACAGAGAAAAGGGCAGCTCAAGCTAGGGTGAGAGAGCTGGGAGCTATGAGCTGGAGGGGCTACAAAATCCTCCTTTTCCAAGACTATTCTAAAGAACTGGCTCAAAAAGAAAAGGCTACACTGATACTAGACATCTCCTGCATTCTCTGAATGTTCCATTTTTGCTAAGATACCCAACTACTATGAGAATTGTCCTGAACAGCTCACCATTACTATTCCATACCCCTGAAGTGCTTATGGGCTACATCACATGGACCTGTCCCAAGGCAGGAAAAAACAATCCATCATGGCCTATGCAGTACAATACTGCAGGCTACAGCACAAGAATACCAACAGACCCTGACAGAGAAGGGAGATGTAGCCTGTCAGACCCAGAGACTGCACCCGCATACCCTGTGGGACAACCAGAGAGAGAGAATCACTGCCACCAAGACCCAGGAAGTGACTCCAACAGGAGAGGCATACCAGGAGGGAGCACCCAGCTGAAAGAGAGAGACCCAGCAGGAAATATGAGGACCAGGACTTCACTAACTATCCCAGCCCTACAGAAGAGCACGACATCATCACCAGCCATACTTCATAAACAATGGCTAAGCACTCAGGCTGCTCCAGAGTGCTCAGCCAGAACAGGGACACCAGGACCTCTTGTATCAGCCAATGGGCAAAGGGGAAACCAATCCACCTGTGACACAACAGCATACCTGGAAATGGAAGTGCCATATGGTCCTGAAATTCAGCCTGAGGAGGACAGCACTACTACAGGCCTAGATGAAGGAACTGCACTCCAGACCACAGGACAACAGCAACATGGGCTTGCAGGTGGCCATCTTACCAGACATAATGGACCAAACAACCAAGCAGTCAGATAAGTGGAATTTTGTTTTTTTTTGGGGTGGGCTCACACAGTGAAGAGTGCACAGGGGAGGGTACTCAAGAGGGAGGGGTAGATATGGATTGGGTGTTCAGGGTCCCCAGGGCCCATGTACTGGGAATCCCCTCCATGAAGGTCACCCTTCTGGGTGCCTATCTCACTGCCCTTACCCCAGGTGTACTACAAGGGAGGGCAGTACATGCCTAATCCCCCTCTTTGGGGAGCCCAAAGTTAAAGACATTGTTTCATTTCCTTGAAGGCAGTGTGACTACTCACAGGCAGACAAAAGTGTGGATTTGGGGTTCATTAGGATGTTATATTTTGAGACTTGTTAAACAGTTTGTCCTTAGTGAGTAAAGAAACCCCTAGCTCCAGATCAAGTAAAAGCTAGGTCAGACCAGAGCTTGAAGCTTCAGACCAAAGTCTGATGTCAGAATTGATCTCAAGGCCAGGTTACAGGGCACATCATGTTATCTGAAGGGCATATAGTGTAGTACTGAAGAGCACCTCATAGTTCCCCCCTACCCTCCCAGGATCTGGCCTCTTAACAGAATAAGTCTCCCCACAAGATTGGGCCAAGCTCAACTTACCCAGGGTCTCATCACAGATATTGACAATTCACATGGAGGGACTACCCCAAGGATGGATCCTTACAAGGCAGGGTTCCCCGCCATGGGGCAAATAAGATAAGACTTTTGGGGGTATTATAAAGTTCCCCCATGATACATAATGACTATTTGGAACTCAACTAAAGCAAGCTAAAGAGCATGGCACTACTAGTCCCCAAGGTATGGTTAGCTCCCCCCTTCAATAGGGGACCAATGATTAACAAAATATGCCATAGGTCATAAATGGCCTTCAACAGCCTAGTGCTAACCCTTGCTTGCACCAACACTAAGGTGCAACTGCTGATACTGGCTTGGGCACCATGGTGAGGCATGTGGATGCTGAGACACTAGCTTGCCCCTGCTAGCACTAGACAGCTTCATTGGCTGAATGCTGCCTGCTGAGGCAAGACTAACCCCATGTGGCTGCTATTCCAGTCAGCTCAGACCACTGCAAGCTGTTCCATTAATGTGGAATTCAATCACTCAGACCAGAACGAGTATGACACAGCTGACATCCCCAAAGATGCCAGGAAGGCCATTGGGTGAGCTAGTTCATTGACTACTAGCCTGACAGCCTCCTTAAGTCAACCCTTAGTTAGGTTTTATGTATATGGTTCACTGTTACATCTTGTAATACTGTATAGTATTGTGTGTTTGTTAAGCGGGCAACTAGCCCTTACAAGTGTGATGAAAACAAAAGACCCAACATAGCAGGAATTTGAAAACTAAACTGGAAGGTAAGGAGACACCATCAGTTTATAGTGCTTACAGTATAAAATGTGTTGTATTGGCCAAGTCTACCCTGAAGAACACCCACAACATCAGTAGTGCGCTACTTTGCTTCAGGCCCATGTTATGCATTAGATCCCCACTGAATGACCATGGATTAAATAGTGCAACATACATGGAATGTCAGGGGGATTAATACCCCCAATAAAAGGAAGAAAGTCCTTTCCCACTTAAAAAAGCTGAGGTCCAAGGCGCTTTTTCTTCAGGAGACCAAACTGACTCATAATGATCATTTGTTTTTAGTGAAAGACTGGGCTGGCCAGGAGACTCACACTAGCACACCATCATGGAATAGAGGTGTGGTCATCCTTCAACACAAGTCCCTTAACTGGACAATAGCATCGTCTATAGCAGATCCAGAGTGTTGCTGGGTGATAGCTAATATCACCACTCTAACTGCTCCACTAGTTTTATGCAACATTTATGCCCCTGACCAGGATGACTCATGCTTCTTCCATGATCTGGCCAGCTCTCTGAACACCAACATACCCCAGAGCACCCCAGTACTTCTGGGGTGAACTTTAACCTCACTCTAACTGCACAGATAGATAGGAGTGCTCTGGTAAGGAAACAGACATGAGAGGGAATAAGGCCCGGCATCAGTTTATTGTTGACTTCAGACTTACAGATAGCTGAGGGCTACTCCACCTCCAAGCATGAAATTACTCATTTCACTCTTCAGGACATGCCTCATATAGCAGGCTTGACTTCTGGTGCTCCCCCAACCCCTCCCAACACAAAATATTCTGGACATGGCTTTTTCTGCCCCTAGTGATCTCAGACCATGTTCCAGAACAACTGTTATTTTTATGTGCCCCCTCCCCTGACCTCCAAGTCTTGGAAACTACATCCACTTCCACTTAGGGATCCCAAATTCACCCCCTGAGCTCAGAGTGAGACATCTCTTTTCCTCCAAAATAACCCTATAATAAACACAAATCTAGGCTACACTTGGGAGGCATACAAAGCCACCATGAGAGGCAACATCATGAGTTTTGCCTCGGCAAGGCAGAAGGAGAGGGAGCAGCATCTCATAACCCTTGAAGCCAACCTAAAAGCTGCTCAAGCAGTATACATGGCCCTCTCACACCCTTCCTCCTACTTACCACTGGGGAGGGGAAGTATTGGGACTAAGAATGGAGATCAACCAGCTTCTGAACAGGAAGGCAGAAGTTGCAATCTTAAGACTGCTCCACAGATATTGAAAGGGTGGGGAAAAGGGAGGTAAATTGCTTGCCTACCAGCTGGGGAAGCAGATGGTAGACAGGCAAACAGCAGGTCTAAAAGGCCCCTACAGGCAAGTAAGGAACAACCCCAGGACATCAATGACACAATGGCAGCCTTCTACACCAAACTGTATACCTCCACACATGCCCCCCCAACATGGTACCCAATGATTCTTAGATCAACTTACCCTTCCTAAGTTCTCCCAACAGTAGGCTCAAATATTAGACACATTTAGCTCAGAAAAGGAGGTAACACAGGCCATCCTAGACATTCAATCCCGCAAGTCCCCTGGAGGGGATGGATGCCCCATGGATTCTTTTCAGTCAATAGCTACCCAGATAACTCCCCTTCTGACTAAGGTGTGCCAGGATGCAGAGACCCATGGATATCTCCCCACCACATGTAGAGAGGCTGTGACAGCATTGACCCCAAAGAAAGGGAAGGACCCTGCTATGGCAGCAAACTAAAGACCCATATCCCTTATTAATGTGGACAGTAAGATCTATGTAAAGATCTTGGCCAACAGACTAAGCCTTCTTCTGGCAGGGTTGATCCTCCCTGCACAAGTGGGCTTAATTCCAGGGAGGAATAGCTCTGATCATGTTCAAACCCTTATTAACCTCATGCATGTGGCAAAGGACATCCCCACTCAGGCAGCAGCTATTGCTGTAGATTTTGAGAAGGAGTTCAACTCCCTGGAATGGGACTTTCTCCACATGCTGCTCTCCCATTTGGGAATAGGAGAAAGGTTTAGAGCATGGGTCTGGGCCATCTACCACTCCCCATCAGCCAAGGTCACCACAACTACTTACTGTCTCCATCATTCACACTAGGGCAAAGCACCTGACAGGGGTGCCCCCTCTCACCACTCCTGTTCATCTTGGCAGTGGAGCCCCTTGCCACCACAATTCATCAGCTCCTGGATATTCCTGGCCTAGAAATTGGGGACAAAAGGTACTCAACCCTTGTGTATGCGAATAACCTCCTCATCCCACTGGTAAAGCACAGATGCCCTTCCACCACTACTGAAGATCCTAGACTCCTTCACTGCACACTCTGGCCACAAACTGAACCAGTCAATAATGGAGATGATGCCCCTGAACCAATGCTCCACAAACATTCTTGCCTCTATATAAGGCCTGCTGTGGGCACCACACAGTATCACTTACCTGGGGATCAAATAACCCCTCATCTCAATAAATTATGTTGCACAAATTTTCAGCCCTTCATAAATCCATAAAAATGGAATTTGTTAGGTGGAACCTCCAACAGCCTACTCTGGCTGGCAAAATCACAGCAATACAAATAGTTATCACCCCAAAGCTCTTCTACCTGCTCACCCACATCCCCACCTTCTTCCCTAAGAAATGGCTGCAGATCATTGACAGACAAATAGGAGATTTCCTTTGGGAGTGGAAAAAATCAAGGTTTAGCTGCAATAAGCTAAGAGCTCACTGGGAAGAGGGGAGTTGGAGTATTCCCTGGCTGGAGGGGTACAAGCTGATGTTCCCTACAGCACAGCCACTGCATTGGCTGCACCCTCAGTCAGAATACTCCCCACAATGGGTAGATATGGAGCACATTTTAGGTGGGGTATGCTTACCATCAGCTCTCCTACACAAAACACAAGGCCTAGTCAGGCCCCAATATCACACAATCAACCCTTCTGTGAAGTACTGGAACACAGCTCATCAGAAACTTGGCCTATCCTCAATCCCACCTTTGCACACACCCTTATGGGTCAACCGCCACATCCTCATAGACAAAAGGACTTGCCACTGGCCACACTGGTCTGCTAAAGACATCCTACACATTCCTGATATTCTTGACCTCCCATGTCCCAGAGGTGCCCCCTACCTAACCCTTTAAGGACAAGTGGAAGCTGCAGCAGATTGACTTCTGGAAGTTCCTCCAAATATGGGAGGCTGTGGAACCACTCCTCACAGAAAGGCATCAGATCAGAAAAGGGAGAGAAGTTAAGTCCTAGCTAGCCATGTATAAGGGCATGGCTGGGAAAATATACTCTAAGCTAAGGGATACCCTGCTGCCCCAATCAAAGGACTCAAAGGTCAAATGGGAGAGGTCTCTAGGAACCCAAATATCAAAGGAGTAGTGGGCCCAGGTATGGAGGGATGCACATCACTAGTTCAGAGACACCAGCAGTAGACTGATGCAGAATAAAACCCTACATGCATGGTACAGAGCCCCGGTGGCCCTATACTTAGCTAAACTGACAGACAATGACAGGTGTTGGAGATGCCAGGAAACCAGGAGGACCTGTACCATATACTCTGGGCATGTCTCAAAATCAAGCTCCTAAGGCAACAGGTGACCCACATAGACTCCCAGGTACTTAAGAGACCCATTCCCATCTCCACCCCTCTCCTCTTACTAGGACTAAGAGATGCCAACCTCAGGTTATCACCACATGACTGCAGATGGCTAGCATTGCAGGTCAAGAGATCCCTCCTATGCAAGTGGAGAACAACACAAATCCCTACCCTAGTGGAGGTCCTGGGGGCACCCACAGAAGCAGCCAAAATAGACAGACTTTCACACTCTCAGGAAAACTGTATGGCTAAATTCTATGCCTGCTGGGGCCCATAAATGGCTTTCACAAGCTTTCCTACTGGCATAGGGTATCTTCATCCCAAGGCATAGGGCTATGGTCATCCTTACCCTGCAAGACTGTACAATTTCGATGCTCCCAGTGCTTTATGTATCCTGCTTTAAAGTCCATGTTACTGCCTCTTCAAGGGAGCAGCATACTACTGAGTGACAATCTCTCTCTCATTCTCACTTAGTCTTTCTGTACAATGTACTTAATGTAACTAGTTTGATGTTTATAGAACACAGTTATTCTTTGTGTTATATCATGGTTGCAGAGGCCTGAGTGACTACTGAAGCAGCTGGTCCAGGGACACTGGCTCAAGATCTTACAGGAGACCGTGATGATATAAGTTCAAGTCACCCTATGTTATACAAGGTGAACCCCTCCCCCCGATAGCAAAGTAAGTAACTCTATTATTTGAAAATCCTGTTTAAATGGTAACAATCTTCTAGCCAGGGTCCAAGAAACATAGAATATTGTACCTTGAATTGATAGCATC
This sequence comes from Neoceratodus forsteri, assembly GCA_016271365.2. NCBI lineage: Eukaryota > Metazoa > Chordata > Ceratodontiformes > Ceratodontidae > Neoceratodus > Neoceratodus forsteri. Next base: position 1,364,029,876 of record CM057452.1, read on the forward strand.
CTGTATTTAACCTGTGTTGTGTTCTTCAGTATATCCTCATGCCATTATATGTTTAATGATGCCTGGCACCTTGTAACCACCTACAAGGCCAGACTTCTGCTCGGTACCAGTCCTTCCTCTTCTGGTATGCTAAGGCTGTATGTTTGAAATACACCAATAAAACTTTAAACTAAACAAAACAAAGATCTTAATGAGTACTACAAGAATAAAACATAATACCCCTAAAATAATTTAGAGCTCACATAAAAACATACACATTAAAAAAATTAACATTCTCCTAGGATGACACTGGAACTTTAATAAGCCATAACTCCCTCGATATTTGGACTTAAGGGACAATTATATATCAAAACAATGGCCTTAATAAGTCCTGCAAGAATAACACATAGTTTCCCCATTAACATTTAGGGCAATATGAAAAAAGAATACAAATAAAAAAAATGCAAATTCCCATAGAATAACATTGGAACTTTAAAAAGCCATACAACAAAGTAAAAAAAATACTGTTTTGGTAGAAATGGAAGTGCAGGGCCTCGACCTTGTACTTCCACAGCAAGATGCATGTGTGCATCAAAGGAGTGAAGGAGGTATACGGCCCAGCAAATAAGAATAAGATCATCTCAAAATCTCAAATATCTCAAAAGTAAGGAAATTATTTGCAAAAACAAAATACTTCATTAATGTACTCATTAGGGTTAAACCAACAAAAATAGGAAAATGTGACATTAGGGTTTCCAACCCTAATGTCCCTCATCCACCATGTAGGCAGCAAAAGGAGAAACATAACTGTTTGACCTCTCCTGCATCTTCGCAAATCAGGAGTGTGGAGTTCCTTGGGGTTGTCAACATTAACACTCACCCCATTCTTATATATTGTACACAACCATCTCAGCTTATTTACTGGTAGAATTGGGTGAATGTTATGGCTGACAACCCCAAGACACACCCTATGTAGAATCAGTACTTTATACTTCAGTTATATCAGTGTATTTTTGACATTTTTGAACATGGTTTTCATTGATTTTGGTCTATATATTTAGTTTTTAACAACCCATTTTAATTGCACTGTATCCACAGGTCTATATATTAATTGTTACATATTAGTTGTTCTGTTTTGCTGTGTATTCTGTCTCCACACACTATCTGAAAAGGATGTTGTAAGGTAAAACTTTGCCCCAGATATGCACCCTTTTGCATAGTTTTCATGAAGAGGATAACACATGAAAAATGCCTTGAAGTGAAGTATATCCTTTACTGGAAAGTAAAACGTGAAGTGCATTTTCATGACATTTTACACTTTGCAGCTTTTTCCCACATAGTATACACTGTTCAGCTCTTTCTCCTGTGAAGTATTCACTTCAGAGAATTGCTTCCACTAAGTTTCATACTTTACAAAGTGAAAACTGAATGAAGTGCTTGACTTTGTGTCAAGGACTATGAAAAGTATTGTTTGGTAATTTTACCCACAACTAGATATGAAAAGCTTCCTAGCTCAGCATGTCTTTCCATGGCAGTTACTACTAAAACAAATAAATGCATATTATAGAAAATTAGCATGCATCGTGTGATTAAAATGGAATCTTTTGCATTACATCAAAAAGCATCTCTACTCATAACAACTACAAGATGTATAACCAAAATATATGACTTACATTCACAGTGCTGTATGCTTCTTGAAGAATCATGCTATACTGACTGCAGTTCTGTATAAAGAACTGATAATAATCAGTGTTGGGTGGAATGAAAATACCAGTCAGTCTCTTGGCATTTAGAGAATTGTAATTAAAAAAATGGGAGTAGCTGGTCTCAAATGATCTATAACCTTTAATGGTGCTGTCAAAACTGGTGATTTTAGAAGCTGTAGATGCGGCCATTGACCAGGTTTCCACAGTCATTCCTTTTACACCTGTAAATTAATGATAAAAATGTAAATAGAAACATAGTATTATCTAGAACTTCAATACTTAGTTTATAAGTCACATAGTAACATATTCATTTCAGTTTACATATGTTTACTTAAGAAAAGCATCTCAACAAAACATAACAGATAACTTTGACTCAGAGTACAGGAGACATGTGTTTCTAAAGGTCTGCCCAGGTTGAGTGGGGTAGATGTTTACAAACATACATGTGAACATATAATGATTAAATCTGCTTGACTGGAAAGCCACGGATCCAGTGATTACAGTGACAGCCAATGCAATAGATGACCCTCTTCTGCCAACCTAGTCTCACCCTCTCTTGACCCCTCTACAGCATTTGAATAATAAACTGAGATGGGAGTTCATTCCACTCTGACACAATTTGCTCTATAAACAAGTGTCTCCTTATCTCCTTCTTGAACTTTCCTCCTCCACAACTTATAACAATCCCCCCTTGTGATCTTGCTCACACTAAGACAGAAGATGTCCCCTATATTCACCTTGTTTATAACTTTAGTGTACTTAGATGTTGGAATCATGTCCCCTCTCTCCATTCACTCTTCAGATGAGCACATGTTGAGTTGTCTCAGCCTGTCCTCATATGCCCTGACTTGCTGTCTCTGAACCATCTTTGTTGGTTTTCAGAGACACCTTCTAGAGACTGTAGTGCTGCTCCATCTGCATGCACCTCCCAAGGTTGGAGGAGGTCACTAGACTCCAGGCTGAGTTGGCTAGGATTTGGTGGACCTTCTCCCCCACTTAGGGGCAACCAGATCTGACAGTGTTACCTCAGAGGATGCCAGAAAGAAGGGGTGGCTGGGATATAGTAAGCTTGGGAAGGGGTGGTTGTAGTGGGCTGTGGAATGCTTCATTGTGGGTCATGGAACAACCAGTACCAATATAAGATTCCATCAGCACTCTATCAAGGTGGTTCTTCCAGGAGGAGGCAACTTTGGTTGTTGCCAGAAAGGATGTGGGGGCCCTCCATAATGAGACCCCAAGGAGGGAAAAAGGAACCCCAGAGAAGGAAGAAGCAACTTCTTTTTTTTTTATAACCATCTTTATTACATTTTAGATAACCATACAAACAAACATACACCATTACCCCGGATTCCCGGGTACCCACCCCAAAACTGGGTAGGACAACTATGTACAATGACTATATACAATCACAGCTGCAGAAGTCACCCCACCCCATATCCAGACACTTGCTCTATCCCAGCAACACCCAAATTAAGATCTGTCCAGTCTGGAACTAAACAAGGACCACTATTTATAAGGGATGAACTTGACCCAAAACTCCTATAGTTCCCAGAACCCTTCAAACAGTATGGGGCTGGTCCTGCAGCTGCGTCCCGAGAAAGAGAGAGACCCAAAAAAGACTTTGCTTGGCAGTCCAGTACTTATCTACTTTAAGATGCACATAAGATCAGACCTAGTACACAGAATCTTCCAAAACTTAAAATAAAAAATCACAGGTAGGCCAAATGCAGATATTAAAATATTATTAATTTGTTTACCCACCACCTCAATTAACTACACTTAGACAGACAGACCGGTGGTTGGGGAGCTTAGACTGGAGTGCATAAGTTACCTCTAAAGCTCTCCACCTCTTATTATATGTTTCCTTTTTGCCATCCCGGGACATTTGCCGCTTGATCCTGCCTAATGTCCTCATAAGGTCCACTAACCATTGATCATATGTGTAAATACAATCACTCTTCCAATGCCTCAAGACAAAAGCTTTAATTAAAGCAGACATCAACGCTATATGGTACCTAATCTGAAACCCTGAGATTTGGGCCATATCCCCCAAAATACAAATCTTAGGCGAAATAAACTCTGCATAGTTTAAGAAGGGGTCCATATTCTGCTTAACCTGAACCCAAAGCGGGTATATCCTAGGGCAGTCCCAAAATATATGCAACATATCCCCCAGACTCAATCCACACCTAAGCCTCCTAGCACATAGTTTGGCGGGGGTATAGTACAGATTAGAAAATATAAAGAATTGCATAGTTCTATACTTAGGAATAGGTATGTAGGCCAAACTTTTCCAAGTTGCTTCCCAGTCCGGCCTCAGAAGGGTATCCCAGTATGCTACCTTCGCAGAGACCTCCCTACCTAAGAAGTCCAAGAGCACCCTATATGCCATTGACAGGGGTTTATGTGCACACTTAAGTTCCTTAAGGTCGTCCCAGGTAAATGGAGTCCCTGAGGGACATATGTTTTCCCTCTGCAGTTTCTGCAACATTTTAGTAACCTGAATCTTCTTAAAAAAATTAATACCTCTACATTGAGGCGGAAACACTACTTTGTCATCTAAAATAAAATCTGCCCAGACAAGATTACAAAGCTGTGGAGCCCAGAAGCTCCTAATTACTCGGCTGCCAATAGTCATATTAGGATTACCCAAAATAGGTTGATCTCTACAGCCCTTCTGAAGCTTTTTATGAAACGGGGATAAGAGAGCCCACCAGGCCAGGACTGTCTTAAATATTGGGGAATCTTTACCTACTTCTGGCAAACTTTCCAGATTGGTAAAGAGCAATGAATCAGGGGAAATACCCTTATCTCTCAAAATTTGCCTTTCAATATGCAACCAAGTTGGAGTGTAGCCCTCTCCTTCATGGGAGCTATTCCACTGGCTCATTATAGATAATTGCCCGGCTACATAATATTAGTGAAGGTCTGGAATTTTAAGACCCCCCAGACTAAAAGGAAGCCGCAAGACTGCATGTTTTCTCCTTGGGGATTTGAAATTCCATAAAAAATCAGAGAATAGTTTTTGTATTCTAATAAACCAGATCTTAGGAATATTGTACTGGGACAAATATATAGGATACAAAAACCTAGGCAGTAGGTTCATTTTGATTAAACCCATTCTAGCCGTCAGATTTAGGGGAAGCTTACTCCACCTACCCAAGTCAGCCCTAGCTGCTGCCAGTACCTTATTCAAATTTGCCTCTACTCCCTGCTGCAGATTAGCAGTGATCCAAATACCAAGATATTTAATACCATCCGGAGCCCAATTCAGTTGCAGCAGCTCGAAGTCTGCCTTATACACATGCGGGGTAAGGGGGAGAACCTGCGTCTTGTTAAGGTTTAGCTTATAATTTGAGACCACCGAAAACCTCTTTATAATATCCAAAACCCTTTCAAAGCTCTTCACTGGGTCTCGAAGATGCAACAGAATGTCATCTGCAAAAACCGAGAACTTCAACTCCCTTCCCTTAACCACAATCCCCCATATTTCCGGGTCAGACTGAATCGCCCGTAGTAAGGGCTTCAGGTAGATATTCAATAAAATTGGTGAGAGGGGACAACCCTGCCTGGTCCCATTATCAAGGCGAAATTCTTTTGACAAAAAACCATTACAAAGAACCCTAGCCGTAGGTGCGGCATAAAGATTCCTAATGCCCCTGAGAAGGCCCTCCGGGAAACCCATCTTCTCCATAGTAGCAAATAAAAAGGGGTGGGAGACTCTATCGAAGGCCTTCTCGGTATCTAAAGACAAAAGTGCCATATCTGAGCAGGAGCCAGAGGCCTTCAGGAGCACATGGTGAAGCTTTCGTAAGGCATCATGAGCCCCCCTACCTGGCATAAAGCCAACCTGGTCCTGGCTAATAATTAGAGGAGCTATCCTTAAGATTCTATTAGCTAGTATTTTAGATAGTAATTTAATGTCCTGATTCAGGAGAGCGATAGGCCTATAGCTCCTGGTAATTCCCAGGTTTATCTGGCTTGGGATAAGTGTAATATAAGCCTGGTATAATGGTAAATGGGGAACCCCATCTGACATAATGTTAGAAAAAACTCCAGGAGTAAAGGCATGAGAGTTTGTGAATGGTCTTTATAAAACCGAGCTGAGAGACCATCTGGTCCTGGAGTTTTACCCTTGGGCAATGCATTAATCGCATCTCTTAATTCAGCCTCTGATATAGGAATCGCTAATGCCTGGGCTTGTGCTTGATCCAATCTTGGCAGACTTATATTCTCCAGAAACCTCCACACTCCCTCCTCAGTGCTACCTGATGCCCCTTGATTTAACTCTGCGAAATAGTCCGAAAAAGCATCCGCCATAGCCTGCAGGTCTGTAATCACTTCCCCCTGGTATTCTAGTAATGAAATTGTACGAGCGGCCTCCCACTCTTTAACTCTGGTTGCAAGAAGCTTACTAGGCAAATCCCCTTGTAAAAGATATTCAGCTTGGAGCTTTTTGGTCCAGGCCTCCAGTTTATTATACAAAATATCTGTCATTTCGTCTCTCAGTTCCTGAAGTTCCCTGTCCACTTCCTCGTTGGATCCCTCCAAGGGGGTAAGTGAATAAATAGCACCCCAAATAAATTCCTCCCTTGCTTTCCTCATCCTGTTTCTCCTAATGGCAAAACTCTGAGCTACACTGGTGTATAGTACTTTACAAGTAGGCCAAGCTAAGTTCTTATTGTCAAGTGTAGGGATCTGGGTCAGAACAATATCCCTAAGAGCTTCCTCCAGACGAGATAACATATTATCTTCTGAAAGAAGAGATTCATCCAGCCTCCATCTAAAGGTTTCGTCTGAACAGACTCCATTACCCAAGACAGCTGGACTGGAGAATGGTCAGACAAAATTCTACTGTAAGTAAACAGTTTCTTAACCCCCTGCAGGGCCTCCTGATTAACCAAGAAGAAGTCAATACGTGTTTGAGTTTTATGCGCCCCTGAATAAAAAGTCATAGAAGCATAGACTTTGATGGCAGATAAGGACAGCTAGGCCCATCTAGTCTGCCCATTTCCCTACCTACAGGATAGGCCACAGATCCTAGTTAACCAACAGCCTATATCTTCCTGCCCCCACAAGAATTGCCTTATGTCTGTCCCATGCATTCTTGAATTCTCCCACAGTGTTAGACCCCACAACTTCCTCAGGAAGGCTGTTCCACACATCCACTACCCTCTCTGTGAAATAATACTTCCTCACATTTGCCCCTGAACCGCCTCTTCCTCTATCTTTAAATCGTGTCCCTTGTTCTTGCAAGTCTCTTTTCTGAAAGATGCTACCCTCTTGAACTTTGTTGATTCCCTTGAGGTACTTGAAAGTTTCTATCATGTCCCCTCTCCTTCTTTCCTCAAGGGTATACATATTAAGCTCCTTTAGTCTCTCCTCATACGGCTTCTCTTGCAGACCCTGCACCATTTTAGTTGCCCTCCTCTGGACTGCCTCTATCCTGTCTATGTCCTTGCGGAGATGGGGTCTCCAGAACTGGACACAGTATTCCAGATGGGGTCTCACCAACTGTCTGTACAGAGGGATAACAACTTCCTGTTTTCTGCTGCACCTATGGAGGCACCTACAGTGGAGACCATGGAGGATGCTGGGAACCTCCACAAAGGAGACCCACAGGAGGGTGGCAGAGGACCCTGCAGGGGAAGGAAACAACTCCTGGTGGGGGACTCCATTGTTAGGAAGGTAGAATTGGACAAGGAAGGGGAGAGGGAGGTAAGGTGCCTGCCTGGTGCCATGGCTTGGAGGGACAGGGAGCGAATCCCCAGGATTGCCAGAGCAGCTGCACAGGGGAGGGAGCTGGATGTCATTGTCCACCTAGGGACAAATGACCTGGCTAAGAAAGGGATTAGAGAAGTGCAGGAAGAGTTTGTGGAATTGGGGAGGGGCCTTAGTCAAGTAGCACGCACGGTAACCTTTTCGGAGGTGCTACCCATCTATGGCATAGGAGAGGCTAGGGTGTTCTGTACCATGGGATTCAATCAGTGGTGGCAAAACTGGTGTGGAACTCAGGGATTTGGCTTCATTGGGGACTGGGGGTCTACCTGGAGTGATGCAAGCCTATACGGGCATGATGGGCTGCATCTGTCCAGGAGGGGAACCAGGACCCTAGGTGATAGGTTTAAATGCTTCATTGGCAAGATTTTAAACTAGCCGGGGGGGCACTGGAAAGGATCAGGAAAATCCTAGCCCCCCCAAACAATCACGGTAGTAAGTGTGGCAAACACCAACATGGAGGTGTCGATAGGGAGAAGGGCAGGGGCAAATGGAGAAAGTGACAAAGGCAAGAAGGACAGGAATGGGGGAAAAGGGGGTAAGGCCATCTGGAAATGGAGGGTAATGAGTACCAATGCCCATAGTCTGGGCAACAAGCTCCCTGAGCTGGTGGCCTTAATGAAAGAGGGATGCCTGGATATTGCAGCAGTCACAGAAACATGGTACACAGAGAACCATGACTGGGATGTTAACATACCAGGGTACATAACTTACAGGAGAGACAGGCAGGGAGAAGAGGGGAGAAGTAGCTCTCTATGTAAAGGAAGGATAAAAGCAACTGAGCAAAAGAGTAAACAGGGAGGAGAGGAGGCACTGTGGGTCACCTTGGAGACTGGAAAGGGCACCATAATCCGCACAGGGGTTGTGTACAGACCCCCATGTCAGGGGGAAGGAATGGACAAGGATATGATGGAAGGCATTCTTAGAATGGCAGAGAAAGGGGAGATACTGTTGATGGGAGACCTGAATATGCCAGATGTTAACTGGAGCACATTTGCTGCGGCCACATCCAAGAGCAGGACCATTCTTGACACCATACAGGTAGCAGGCATTAGACAGCTAATTTCAGAACCCACTCGTGAGGGAGCAATCTTAGACCTCGTACTCTCAAACGGGGGCAGTGAGAGGATCTCAGATCTAGCAGTGGGTTGCCATCTGGGGACAAGTGACCATCAAACAGTGTGGTTCACGTTAAATTCAGCTACAGAGTCAAGCCATACAAAAGTGAGGGTACTGGACTTTAGGAGTGCTGACTTTGGCAAGATGGGAGAGTGCTTCAGAAAAGCACTAGCAAACAGGCTAGAAGGAGGTGTGGAGCAACAATGGGGAATTATCAAAACTGCCATCACAGAGGCAATAAGCCTTTGTGTGAAGCAAATAAACAAATCAAAACGAAAGAAAAAGCCACTATGGTTCTCAAGAGAGGTGGCTGTGAAAGTCAGGAAGAAAAAGATAGCATTCCGGAAGTATAAGGAAACATAGAAGGAGCAGGACAGAGAGCTGTACCAGTAAAGGCAGAAAGAAGCAGGAGGGAAGTCAGAGAAGCAAAGGCCCAAACTGAGGAAAAGATAGCCAACTCAGTTAAGAAGGGAATAAAACCTTTACAGGTACATCAGCAAGCATAGAAAGACAAAGGGAGGGATAGTGAGGCTGAATAGAATGAGCGTGGTGGGCAGAGGGGACAGTGAAAAGCAGGAATACTGAATGAATATTTCTGCTCAGTATTCACAAAGAGAGGAGGAAGTGCCTAATCCAATTAACAGAAGCACTCTTGATAGGGTGGTCGATCCCAGTCCTTTCACAGAAGAAAGGTTCTGCAAGAACTCCTAAACTGAAGGTGGACAAAGCAATGGGTCCTGATGGAATTCACCCCAGAATTCTAAAAGAATTAAGGAAGGAACTAGTGAAACCACTGGCTACTCTTTTTAATAAATCATGGGAGGATGGTGTGGTACCCGAGGACTGGAGGAAGGCGGATGTAATTCCCATTCACAAAAGTGGGACCAAGACAGAGGCAGGAAACTACAGACCTGTCAGTCTGACCTCTGTGGTAGGGAAAGTGATGGAGTCACTTCTGAAGGAAAGAATAATTGAGTACCTAGAGGTCAGTGGAGCACAGGATCCAAGGCAGCATGGGTTCACAGCGGGAAGGTCATGTCAGATGAATCTAATAGATTTCTTTGACTGGGTGACCAAAGTAGTAGACCAGGGAGGGGCTGTGGACATGGCCTACCTAGACTTTAGCAAGGCATTTGACACAGTCCCACACAAAAGATTATTAGTCAAATTAACCAGCCTGAGAGTGGGTCCCAGGGTGGTAGCCTGGGTAAAACATTGGCTGGACAACAGGACACAGAAGGTAATTGTAAATGGAGTCCACTCTGAAGAAAGGCGGTTACCAGTGGGGTACCGCAGGCTTCAGTATTGGGTCCAGTCCTTTTTAATGTCTTCATCAGTGACATTGCAGAGGGACTGGAAGGAAAAGTATGCCTTTTTGCAGATGACACAAAGATCTGCAACAGGGTTGATACACAAGGAGGCGTGGAAAGGATGAAAAGGGACTTGGCAAGGTTGGAGGAACGGTCAGACATATGGCAGCTAGGATTCAATGCAAAAAAGTGCAAAATAATGCACCTGGGAAACAAGAACCCAAGGGAAGAATACACAATGCGTGGAGAGGTAGTAACAACAACAAAACAGGAAAGGGACCTGGGGGTAATCATATTAGATGACCTTAAGGTTAGCAAGCAATGTGAGAAGGCAGTAGGGAGGGCTGGGGGTATACTGGGATGTATAGGGAGAGGCATCAGCAGCAGAAAACAGGAAGTTGTTATCCCTCTGTAAAGACAGTTGGTGAGACCCCATCTGGAATACTGTCATATTGCAATCCCCTTGCTTAAACCTCCAAAAGGGGTCTGTCAATGCTGCAACCTCAAGGAATCTAGCCAGAGAAACCTGCGCTCTAGAGGGCGGCTTTTTAGAAGGGGGTGTCCTATCCAAAAGGTTGTTAAGGCAGAGGTTCCAGTCCCCTGCTATAATTAAGGGGTGAGATGAAAAGCTAGCTAAATCCAGCTCCAGCGAGGCGTAAAAAATCAGGGTTAGGAGGAGTTGGCCCATAAACAGAAGCAACTGTTATTAACCTTCCCATAATAGTGCCCATAACGAACACTCCCCGTGCGTCCTCCAGCACCTTATATCGCAGGGGGACAAATGGGCAGCTCTTCACAATCAGAATCGCTACACCCCCTGAAGCTTTAGCATTCCCCTCTCCTAGAACTTGGCCCATCCAGAGCTTTTTCAACGGCGTTAACTCTTCCTTTAACAGGTGGGTTTCCTGCAATAAAGCTACTTGAGCCCCAATCTGAGAAATATGCTTTAAGACCACTAACCTCTTCTTCCTCCCTCCCTCTGAGACCTTTAACATTCCGAGATATAATGTTAAACATTAACATAAAAGCATACTATACCCCTTCCTGGCCTCCCAGCCCAGACTGCCAATAAAGTAGAATCTACCCTTTGGACACTCTCTCTTCCCCATCCCCCCAAAACCCTCACCCACTTTATCAAAATCCCCGATCCTCTGATCACCCTCCTATCCAACGTCGAAAACGAGATGAGCCAGCCACTGAGAGCGCACCCTAGCCCACTCAAACCTTTAGTGAACTTAAACCAAGTTTCTTTTCCCCTTTACAAAGGATACAAATACTTTGAATATTTTATTCCCCTTTTCCCCCATTTTCCCTTCTTCCCCCCTTCTCCATCCCCTTTGCAGCTCCAGCACATTCCCCTCCCATAAAAACTTTAAGTCAAAGAGCACAGAGTCCTCAGGAGGGGTTACGCAGCAGCTCTACCGCGGTGGCCTGATTCCTAAATATTATTTATAACAAAAACAGTTCTCAGCCATATCCAGCAATGTCTTCTACAACAAAAATTCAGGTTGCAGCCCTGAACAGATCCGGAAATTCAGCTTTCAGTCCCTCTGCAGCATCCCTCGCTGTCAAAAACCTCCTGTCTCCCGACTGAAGCTTGACCACCAAGGTAGCTGGATGTTGCATTCGAAACTTCACACCTGCAAGATAAAGCCTTTTCTTGATATCTATATATTCCTTCTGCTTCTCACGAATGGCAGGTGTCTGATCCTGAAAAAGCCAAATTGCAGCTCCATTCCAATGCAAGTTTTTGAGGGCTTTCGCTCTCATAAGGACATGGGTCTTTTCTCTATAATTCAGGAACTGCATTATGATGACCCTGGGGTGAGCCCCTGGAGGGGGAATCTCTCTTAAGGACCAGTGTGCCCTCTCAATATTATATGCCTCCCCAAATGGTGTTGGGCCCAAGATCTTTAGTAGCAGCCCCTGGATAAAGGTAATACAATCTGAGCCCTCTGACCGCTCTGGCAAGCCTGCCAAAATCAGATTATTCCTTCGGCTGCGAGATTCTTGGTCATCTACCCTCTCTTCAAGCTTTTTCAGCTGTCTCCTTAAGGTCACCAACTCTTGTTCATGAGCTGAAGTTTTCCTCTCCTGTGAGGTGGCTCTGACCTCTAAATTCCCTATTCTCTGTGCCAGAGCATTCAGGGTTGGTTTAATCGTAGCAAAGTCGGCTACCAACCCCCGAAGGAGTGATTTAATTTCAGCTAAATCATCCGGTGGAGTCTGGCCTTTCTCCTCCCCACCCAGGTACGCCTCCCACTCCTCTGGCACTGGTGAGTGGGGTTTCGGATGCTTGGAAGCCAGCGCCAGTACGTCAGGGAGTTCGGGGCTTCCACACTCTATAATAGGCAGTGCACTGCGAAGAAATTCACTCATGTCGCAAGAACGAGTATCCGCACCAACAAGCCCCCGGGAAGCAGAGCACTCAAATGCCGACCTGAATACCACTTATCGGCCCCTTCAGTGCAATCGGGGATATTTAAAGAACTTAATTAGGTAGAGCAGGCCCAGGAGCAGCGCTCAGCACATCTTCACTCCACTAGTTCATCACGTGATCCCAGGAAGAAGCAACTTCTGGTAGAGGACTCAGTTGTCAGGGGGAAATATTTAAGAGTGGGAATGGAGGCAGAAAGGGAGGTCAGGTGCCACCATGGTGCCATGGCCCGGAAGGATGGGAAACATATACAAGAGATTGCTAGGACAGCAGGAAGAAAGGTGGAGCCAGATATATCACTGTCCACCAGGGGATAAATGACCTGGGTAAGAATGGGAATGGGATAATGCAGAAATAGTTTAGGCAACTGGGGAGGGCTCTTAGTTGGCACATTTAGGAGCTTTCACTGAGGTGCTGCCTGTCTATGATGTGTGCAAGAGAGGATTCTCTGCACCAGTACCTTCAACTCATGGCTGAAGGAATGGTGCAGATAAAGGGTTCAGATACACTGGGACTGGGGACCCACACTGCAGGATGAGTGCATATATTGTACAGGGGTGATGGCTTGCATCCATCTGTGTGGAGAACCATAGTCATGAGTGGGTGGCTTAAATGGTACTTCAATGAATATTTAAACTAGCCAAGTGCAGTGGTGGAAGGAGTCAGGGAGGCAGAAACTGCCCCCTCAACAAACTGAAGTAGAAAGTTGAGATATCCCAATGGCAGAGCCCCCCACTGCAAATTAATCAAGGAAGGAGGAAGATAGTAATGGAGAGAGGGGGAAGAGAACCATTAGAAGGAGAGGGGGAGGAGGTGGGACAAATGGGAAAGCTAGGGTAACAAGCAGAGTGCAAACAAAATCTGGAAGGCCAAGTGTGCAAATGCTAAACGTCTAGGAAACAAGATTCCAAACATACAGTACAGGCCATCATGCCAAAGGCCAACCTGGATATAATGGCCATTATTGAGTCATGGAGTGCTGAAAACCATGACAGGGACTTGTCCATACCAGATCACACTCTGTTCAGGCAGGACAGGGTGGGAAGGAAAGGAGGAGGTGTGGTGCTTTATGAGAAAGAAACCATAAAAGTGATGGTGGTACAGGGAATTGGGGGGGGTGGCAGAGGTACTGTGGATCATTCTTAAAAAAGGGGATGGAGCCACTGTTTGCACTGGTATGATTGACAGACCTCTGGCACAGGGGTAAGAGTTAAATAAAGTACTGTTGGAAGCCAGTATCAAAATGGCAGAAAATGATGAGATGCTGCTGGTGGGGGACTTCAATCTGACGGGTGTAGATTGGAGCCTTCCAACTTCAGCTTCTGCTAGAAGAAGGGACATATTGAACTCTCTGCAGGGGGCATTCCTCAGGCAACTAGTCAGTGCGCCCACTTGTAATAGGACAATGCTGAACATGGTTCTCACTAAGAGGGACAGTGTTGCAGATGTCAAGGTGGGAGGCCATCTGGGGACTAGTGATCCCTATGCATTGTGGTTCAATGTAAAGGCAGCTGTTAAACTGAAACACACACTGGCTAGAATCCTGGACTTTAGAAGGGTACATTTTTTTAAAGATAAGTGAGTGCCTTAAAGGTGACCTGGCAGGTGGTAAAGGAACAACTGGCCAAGGTAAAAAGGAATACAGTGAAGGCAACAGACCTCTAAATCAAACAAAGTGAGCAAAGGCAAGAGGAAAAAGAGACCACTATTGTTCTCAATAGAGGTGACTGAAAAGGTATAGCCTAAAAGAGTTGCATTCAGAAGGTACAAGGAGATACAGAAGGAGGAGGATAGGGAGGTGTATCAGGGGAAACAGAGGGAAGCAGGGAAAGCAGTAAGCAGCACAAAGGCACAAACTAAAGATTGATCCTAGGCAGTATTAAAAGGGGGCAAGACATTGTTTAGGTATGTAAGCTAAGCCAAAAGAGGAAGACCAAGGCAGCAATTGTAAGGTTACAAATGGAAGGGGGGATTGTACAGAGGGAGACCAGAAAAGACTGGCATCTTGAACAAATACTTCTACTCAGTGTTCATAGAGGAAGGGGAAGGGGAAGAACTGCAAAAATGTAGTAACAGGAGTATCAAAGCAGGGTGGACACTAGTCCTTTTTCAGAGGAGTGAGTCCTGAAAGCACTGACTATTCTGAAAGTGGACAAAGCAATGGGACCAGATGGAGTGCATCCAAGGGTGTTGAGGGAGCTCAGAAAGGTGCTGGTTTCACCCCGACAGTCTTATTTAACAAATCTCTGGAAAATGGAGTAGTTCTGAAGGATTGGGACAGAACAGATATAGACCTAGTTCACAAAAGTGGTAGTAAGAAAGAGACTGGCAATTATAAGCCAGTCAGCCTGTTGGGTGAAGTTAATGGAAACAATGCTGAAAGAAAGGATTGTGGAATATCATGAATCCATTGGGTTACAAGACCCAAGGCAGCATGGATACACAGGGAGGAGATTTTGTAAAACAAATTGGATACATTTATTTGACTGGTTGACAAACAAATTAGATCAGGCAGAAGTGGTGGACATGGCCTACTTAGATTTCATTAAACCATTTGACACTGTTCCACACTGGAGACCAATAAGCAAGCTGGGCAGCTTAGGAGTATGTAAAAAGGTGGTAAACTGGGTAGAGATTGGTTAGGGGACAAGCAACAGATGGTGATGGCAAATGGAATTTGCTCCAAGGAAGGGAGGGTGACCATGGGGTGCCTCAAGGATCAGTACTGGGAATGTTCCTCTTTAATGGCTTTATAAGTGACACTGCAGAGGAGCTGGGAGGGAAGAGGTCTACCTCTTTGTAGATGATACCAAATTCTGCAACAGGGTGGACACTCCCCAGGGCGGGGTGGAAAGAATGAGCAGAGACCTGAGAAAACTCAAGAAATGTTCAAGGGTATGGCAGCTGGGTTTCAATGTGAAGTGTGCAAAATAATGCTGTTAGCCAAAGAAACCTTAGGGTGGAGTGGTATTGATTACCACCAAGCAGGAAAGAGACCTGGTGGGTAATCATATTGGATGACCAAAAGGTGACCACACAGTGTGACAAGACAATTGTGACAGTTACTGTGATGGTAGCATGCTCAGGAAGGGTATCACCAGCAGAAAGTGGGAGGTGGTGTTGCCCCTGTATAGATTGCTGATAAAACCCCACCCTGAGTACAGTGTCCAGTTCTAGAAAAAAAACATCTCTGGAAGGAAATAGAGTGGAGAGGAGGAAAACCAAAATGTTGCTGGGTCTGGATCATAAACCCTACAAGGAGAGATTAAAGAACTTCAATATGTGTATCCCGGAAGATAGGAGGGAGAGGGGTGGTAAGACAGAGACCTTTAACTACCTCATTGGGGCAATAAATAGTGCAGTAGTTAAGTATTTGTCAGCTTAGAGGGATTCTGGGGGGTGTAGTCCAGCCAAGGACTACACATCGCAAGGAGCAACTGAAAACCACTCAGAGGGGAACAGTTTTCAATTTTAAAACATTTATTTGATCAACCAGATGAGCTGGGAGGCCAGAATGCCAGATAATCTGGCAATATAAGTGTATTTGGCAGTTTTCACTATTCTATTTTTGGGTTACTGCAGCATCATATCTGGGTCATGGAATATTTAACCCATCTGCTCTGAGAGTGGGGTGAGCATGAGCAAAGAACGTGCATGGAGATGTGCGCTGAGACAAGCGTGTCAATGCATGTCAGTAGGTATCTGTAGGGACTGCAGACAACAGAGAGGCCAAACTGTCTTTATTGGGAAATAATATCCTAGGCCTACAAGGGTTATAAAACTTGATGTAGGTAGATGAAATGGCTTCTGTGACTTCCTAGTAATTGCAGAAGAAATCAGTGTGGTGAAAGAATGCAGTTGCATTTTAGTATCTGTGTGATTGGCTGTAAGTGAGGGCACCTAAGTTAACACCATTGCTTTTACAACAGCATATTACTGTGCTAAGGGTTTAATTACATCACATAAACACACACAGTTAGAGAAACAATGTTTTGCTTAGTGCATTACTCTAGAAGTACTAAATTCCGTTTGTAATTTGCACTTGAAAATATTGAAACATGGCCATACTATTATTACATTAAACAATGGCAAACTGGGAATTAAATGTATTCAGTGTAACAAATTTACCACAGAAGCAAACACAGACTTTACCCTATTTACATGCCTACAACGTCTGGAACTTTTTGAGTTAAAAACAACAATATGTGGACTAGAACTGGAAATAGATAGTTTAAAGAAACAGCTTAATGAAGGAAGCATAAATGTCAACAATGAAACATTAAACATGGAAAAAGGATATGAAATCACTAGCAAAAGGCAGAGAGAGACAGTGACCATGGAGATGATGCTACTAGGTTAATAATAATGTGGAACACAAGAAAAAATGAAAGGGAAAGAGGGAAATGGAATTTAATCTAGAAGTAGGGAACAAATTTACAACATTGCTGAATTCAATGTAAAGCCTTGAGGAAAGCATTAATGATTTATTAACCCTTGGAAGAGATCATGAGACTAACAAAGAGGAACCCCCTGCACAAAACATAGAGTTAGACAGTGAGAATACTGAGAAAGCAGCAAGGCAAATTTATATTCTACTGTAGACGATTCTATTACAAGATACACTGATTGTTTCATGGCTGATGGCACTAAAGAAAATGCTGCAAGCAGCAGCTTTCAGGTGCTACCATAAGTGATACTGGGGAAAATGATTCCAAACACATTAAAATCTGTAGGAAGGAAACCCTTGGTAATAGTGCATTCAGGGAAAAATAATATAAGAAGACAAAGCTATAATGAAACACTGAATGAATACAAACAGCTATACAAACCTCCTAAAGACAGGGATTGTGAGGTCATCCTATCTGAAATCCTACTAGTTCCAAGGGTCAATTATAGATGGACTCAAAAAGTCAAATACTTGAACAATAAACTAATGCAGTGGTGTTTGACTGAAAATAGTAAATGTATTAAAACATGGGAAGTATTTGATGATAGATATGATCTGTTTGGCTATGATGGATTACACTTAAGCAGGAAGGGAGGCAGACTACTAAGAAATATATTTTATGATGCAATATGAAGTGCAAATTTAAACTGACTTTGAGTGGGGAGAAGAGTTTTGGAAACAGAGCAACAACCTAGGCAATTAATTTAAAACATGCATATGTCATAGATAAAAATAATAATATGCCTAGGAAACAATTAAAGAATCATTATATACATGTGCAAAGCACAGCAGATATTAAGGTTATAGCAGTTAATGCCAGAAGTTTAGTTCAAAAAGTGAAGAATTCAACCTTCTGTTACAACGGGAACACATACAAATCTGTGCAATAACTGAAACGTGGTAGAGAGACGATTGTTGGGGAAACTATATAACAGGCAATAATTTGTTTTTTGTCAATCACTCAAACAAAGGGGGGTCCTTATTAAGGATACTGTTAATGCTCAAAAAATAGACTTGAAAATGGAAAATGGAGCAAATGTAGAACAGATATGGGCCAATATTTTCCAACCAGGAAACAAAACAATTACTATAGATATATGATACTGGGCACCTGGTTTACAAAGTGTGGGCAATGTAAATTTATAGAGGCAATTGAGAAGATGGATTTGAGTGGAATAACCTTGATTTTAGATGATTTTAGTCTCCCAGAAATTTGACTGGAAGAATTTGGTTGAGCCAACTGAAATTGAAAAAAGTGTATAGAAATCCTTATTACTAATAGCTTTGAGAAACATGAACATCAAAACACTAGACACCAACATTTGTTGGCTGTTGTCCTTAGCAATATGGAGGATGACATTATGGCATGTGTGATGAGACAACCACTGGGAACCAACAAACATAATATAGTATAAATTTAAATATCAGGTAGGTGGAAAGCAGAGAGGGGAGCCACAAGATTTAAATGCTTAAACATAGCAAACTATATCGGGACATGAGAAATTATTTAAAAGACTGGAACTGCAAAAAATAATTAATGGGACTAAGTGTACATTGAATTAGGGATGGAATAAAATATAAGATAGAATACTGTGTAGTGACTTATATACCAGAAAAGACCAAATATAATGGCATTGGGAAGATCCCAATATGGTTCAACAGTAAAATTAAAAGATGCAGTAGAAGAGAAAAAACAAAGGCCTATAGTAAATACACAGTAAATCCAGTGCCTGGATAGTGGCAAATATTCAAAGAAAGAGCTAAAGAGTGCAAAAAAGCTAGTAAGTCAGCTAAAATGAATGACGAGATGAAGGTAGTCACTAAAACAAAGGATAATAAAAAATCATTTTTGAATTATATACAGTAAATATAAAAAAAAAACAGGCATGCACAAGGTTGGCCCAATCTAAATAGGGGAAACAGTGACAACAAATTAGCAAATTGTGGCAAACACCCTAAATGAGCATTTCCTAAGCATTTTTCAGGCCAAAGAAGTGCCCACCAGTCAACCTGATACTATTGTGGATGATCATAAGTAAATCATAGTTTTTGAGATAAATGACATCATGGACAGATTAAAAAAGTTAAAGGCATATAAATCACCAGGACAATATGGTTTTCATCCATGAGTGTTAAAAGAGCTTGAAGCAGAATTAGAAAGGGCGAATAGCTGTATTGTTTAGACAATCACTACAGGATGGTGATGTTCTAGATAACTGGAGGACTGCTAATGTGACACTGATATTTAAGAAAGGATTAAAGGCAGACTGCGAGAAGTATAGACCCATAAGTTTGACCTGTATAATTAGTAAAATCTTGGAGGAATTTATAAAAGGACAATTAAATCTACATATGCAGTATGATAATGGATATATGGAAATAACCCAAAATGGTTTCATGCCCAAGAGATCTTGTCAAACTAGTCTTATTTTTTTAACCAATTAGTAAAGCACTAGAGGATAGTTTACAGATGGATTTAATCTACCTGGATATCTTGAAGACCTTTGATCTAGTCCCTCACAAGGAGGTTTTTGTTAGAATAAATGAATTAGAGGTTGACACAGTTATTACAGAATGGATTAAAACATGGTTGAGGGATAGAAAACAATGTGTGTGTATACGAGAAATCATGTCCAGCTGGGTAGATGTGACCAGAGGGGTGCAGGAGGGATCTGATTTGGGTCCAGCCTTGTTCAATTTATTTGCATCATCATTGCAGACATCTGACAACTAGTGGTTATGTAAGTTAGCTGGTGATATATAATAGGAGTGGTTGTAAATAGTTAACAAGCTTTAAATCATTTTCAAGAGGATTTAAATCGAATAGAAACATGGACAACCGAACATAAAATATGAATATTGATAAGTGCAGTGCTATGCATTTTGGTAAGAGGAATAGGCTAACACAATATACCCTACATGGTGCAGAACTTAGAAGCACTGACAGTGAAAGAGACTTGGGAGTACTTATCACAAATGAGTTGTCATTTAAACAACACAGCATAGAAGTGAACTAGAGAGCTACTAAAATGATAAACTGCATACTCAGGAATATCCACAATAGAAGAGTGCAGTCATAATGCCACTTAATGGGTCATTGGTTAGACCCTAAATGGAATACTGTGGTCAGTTCTGGGCTACATGACATAGGGAATATATTAAGCACTCGGAAAGGATCCAGAGGATAGCAACTAAGAAAATAAAGTTAAAACATCTCACGTATGAAGAGAAATTGCAGGACCTGGGGTTATATACCTTAAAATACCATATTATATGTTTTTCATGTAGGGACTCTAGTATAGCACACCATACTCCTGATGTGGTCACACCAAGGGTCTGGACAGTGGCAGTATAACCTCCTCTCTTCTGCTCATGAATAGAGGTGGGTGAAATTAGCAAATTCTGAATGTGTTGAATTTTTGTGAAATTCTGCAAATATTCATTAAATGTTGTGATTTGTCTTAAATGTTTTGAAACGTCTTAATCAGCAATAACTCAGTCCATGTTTAGGGTAGGCATCTGACATTTGGCATGCACATTTATGCATGGGAAATGTCAAACTACTAAATTTAGTGCAATTTGCAAAATTGCTATTAGTTTAAATAGTTGTAAATTGTAATTTTAAAATATCCAAAGATTTGGAGGCTTATACCTCAGTGATTTGTAAAGACAGAGATGTAAAACTTGGTACACTTATGAAAGGGCACTGAAAATGCCAATGTTAAAAATGTGGCACAGTTTGGATAAATACTTTTTAAATTAGATAAAAATAACTGAAATTAAAGTTTTGCCCAATTTCACAAATGTTTCATGGAAATTTCACAAAATTTTGCAGAAGTGAAATCAGCATTTTGCCAGACTTCCACTGCCAGAAGAAAAAATTCACCCATCTCTATTCATGAACCTTCTAGCAATACAGCCCAACATTTGGTTTGCCTTGGCTGCTGCTTTTCTGCACTGTGTTGTTTGCTTAAGTTAAGATCACTGATGATGACTATTACCAAGTCCTTTTTCTCATTCGATTCAATGACCTTGATCCCACTAGACTAACATGATCCTCATGTTCTTTCCTCCTATGTGCCTGACATTGCACATCTTCACATTGAACTCAAGATGCCATATGCCATAGAAACATTGAAACATAGACTTTTATGGCAGATAAGGACCACTTGGCCCACCCAGTCTGACCATTTCCCTACCTATGGATAAGCTGCAGATCCTAGTTAGCTAACAGCCTACTTCCTCCTACCCCCAACACAAACTGTTTTATGTCTGTCCCATGAATTATTGAATCCCCCCACTATTTTTGACCCCACAACCTCCTCAAGAAGGCTGTTCTATGCATCTACTACCCTCTCTGTGAAAAAATACTTCCTTACATTGCCCATGAGCCATCCCCCCTCTATTTTCAAATTGTGCCCCCTTGTTCTTGCACATCTCTTTTTCTGAAAGATGCTACCCTCTTGGACTTCATTGATTCCTTTGAGGTACTTAAATATTTCTATCACGTCCCACCTCTCCCTCCTTTCCTCAATGGTATACATATTCAGCTCCTTTAGTCTCTCTTTGTATGGCTTCTGGTGCAAACCCTGCACCATTTTAGTTGCCCTCCTCTGGACTGCCTCCATCCTGTTTATGTCCTTGCAGAGTTGAGGTCTCCAGAACCTCACACAGTATTCCAGATAGGGTCTCACCAACTGTCTGTACAAAGGGAAAACAATTTCCAGATTTCTACTGGTGATGCCTCTCCCAATGCATCCTAGTATCCCCACAGCCCTACTTACTGCCTTCTCACATTGCTTGTCTATGTTTAAGTCATCTGATATGACAACCCCCAGGTTCCTTTCGATTTTTGTTGTTGTTAGTACCTCCCCCCACATAGTGTACTCTTGACCTGGAGTTTTGTTTCCCAGGTGCATTACTTTTGCACTTCTTTGCATTGAATCTAAGCTGTCATACTTTTGACCATTCCTCCAACCTTGCCAAGTCCCTTCTCTTCCTTTCCACCCCCTGTTGTGTATCAACTCTGTTGCAGATCTTTTTTTCATTTGCAAAGAGGCATACTTTCCCTTTCAGTCCCTCTCCAATGTCACTTATAAAGACATTAAAGAGGACCGGTCCCAGTACTGAACCTTGCGGTACCCCACTAGTAACTCCCCTTTCTTCGGAGTGGACTCCATTTACTATTACTCTCTGTGTCCTGATGTCTAACCAATGTTTTACCCAGGCTACAACCCTGGGACCCACTCCAAGGCTGACTAACTTGTTTACTAATCTTTTGTGTGAGACTGTGTCAAATGCCTTGTTAAAGTCTAGGTAGGCCATGCCCGCAGTGCCTCCCTGGTCTACTGCTTTGGTCACCCAGTAAAATTAATTAGATTTGTCAGACATGACCTTCACACTGTGAATCCATGCTGCCTTGTGTCCTGTGCCCCACTGGCCTCTAGGTACTCAACAATTCTTTCCTTTAGAAGTGATTCCATCATTTTCCCTACCACTGAGGTCAAACTAACAGGTCTGTAGTTTCCTACCTCTATCTTGCTCCCTCTTTTTTGAAGGGAAATCATATCCACCCTCCTCCAGTCCTCAGGTACAACACCAATCTCCCATGATTTGTTAAAAAGGGTAGTCAGCGGTGTCACTAGTTCTCCCCTTATTTCTTTTAGAATTCTGGGGTGAATCCCATCAGGACCCAATGCTTTTTCCACCTTCAGTTTTAGGAGTTCTTTAAGGACCCTTTCTTCTGTAAATTAACTGGTATCGACCCCCCCCCATCAGGAGTGCTTCTATTCTTTGGTTTAGGTACCTCCCCCTCCTCTTCTTTTGTGAAAACTGAGCAGAGGTATTCGTTCATGATCCCCGCTTTTTCACTGTCACCCTCTGCCACTCCCTCCCCCTTCCCTTTATTAAGCCACACCATCCCTCCCTTGGTCTTTCTTCACTCCTTAATATACCTATAAAAGGTTTTATCCCCATTCTTAACTGAGTTGGCTATCTTTTCCTCAGTTTGGGCCTTTGCTATTTTGACTGCCTTCCCCACTTCCTTCTGCTTTAACCGGTACAGTTTTCTGTCCTGCTCCTTCTGTGTTTCCTTATACTTCCTGAATGCTACCTTTTTCTCTCTAACCTTCCTTGCCACCTCTTTTGAGAACCATAGTGTTTTTTGCCTTCTTGTTTTGTTTTGTTGATTTGCTTCACACAAAGGCTTGTTGTGTCTGTGATGGCTGTTTCATTTGTCCCCATTGTTCCTCCACCACTCCTTCTTGCCCATTTGCTAGTGCTTTTCTGAGGCACTCTCCCATTTTCCAAAAGTCAGCCCTCCTAAAGTCCAATTCTCTTGCTTTTGTATGGCTTGACTCTATGGCTGTGTTTATCATGAACCACACTGTTTGGTGGTCACTTGTTCCCAGATGGTTAGCCACTTCTAAATCTGAGATCCTCTTTCCATCCCCATTTGAGAGTAGCAGGTCTAAGATTGCTCCCTCCCGAGTGGGTTCCAACACTAGCTGTCTGAGGCATGCCCCCTGTAGGGCATAGAGAATGAACCTGCTCTTGGATGTTGCTGCAGCAAAGGTGCTCCAGTTAACATCTGGCACATTCAGGTCCCCCATCAACAATACCTCCCCTTTTTCTGCCATTTTAAGGATGCTTCTATCATTTACTTGTCCATTGCCTCCCCCTTAGGTGGGGGTCTGTATACAACCACCGTGCAGATTATAGTGCCATTTCCTGTCTCCAGGATGACCCACAGTGCCTCCTCTACTCCCTGTTTACTCTTTAGTTCCACTGCTTTGATCCCCTGCTTTATATAGAGAGCTAATCCTCCTCCTCTTTTACCTTCCTTGTCCCTTCTGTATATTGTGTACCCTGGTATGTTGACATCCCAGTCATGGTTCTCTGTGTACCATGTTTCTGTGACTGCCATGCTATCTAGGCATCCCTCTTCCATCAAGGCCACTAGCTCAGTGAGATTGTTACCCAGACTATGAGCACTGGTACTCATCACCCTCCATTTTGTGATGGCCTTACCCATGTTAGCCCCATCCCTGCCCTCACTGCTTTTGCCTTTTTTCCATTTACCCCTGTCCTGCTCCCTATTGACTTCTCTACCTTGCTGTTTACCTTGCTAAGTACCGTGCTTTGCCAGACACCTTTGCAGCTTTACTAGGTCTTTTTTTAGATTCTGCACCCCTTTTTCCATATCCACTCTTCCACAGAGCTTGTTGTCATCTACCAAGAGACATATTTTGTCTTTATTGCCATCCCAGATATCATTAATGAGTCCCCCCCCCACCATCCTTTGTGTCTTACTACTAAGCCATTTTGCCACCCACCTTTTTAATTTGCTTTCTGCTTTAGGTCCTCCAATTTTCTGATTAACATCTTGTGTGGCACCAGCTTAAAAACCTTGATGAAATCCAAGTATAGAATGTCAACCACCTGCCCTTGTCTGCTGCCTCATTAACCAGACAAAGAAACTGATTAATCTAGCTTGATAGATCTCCTTGACTTGAATGGGTGTTTCCACTCATTCTGGAGCCCATTTGCCTCAAGAAACCTGACTACGCTTTTCTTCAGTATGGTCTTAATTTTATTGCCAGTAATGGAGTACAAACTGACCAGTCTGTTGTTCCCTAGGTCACTTCTGGGCCAGCTCCTGTGCAGCAGTGCCACATGTGTGGTTTTCAACTTCTGCAGTACCACTGTCATATCTAGTGATCTGTTGAACAGATCTACCAAAGGACCTGCCAGTTCTGCCACCTACTCCCTCAACACTCATGGATGCATGCCATCTGGACCCAGGAATTGTTTACCTTCAATGGCATACAGTAAGCTATTTCCTAATCCTGCCCTCTGTTACTCTGTCCTCAGACATGTTCCCACCTTTTCCTCCTATCCCACCATCCTCTCTTGTAGCACTGGTCCATCCTTTTCCTCAGTAAAACAGAGCTGAACTATTTCTTCAACATATCAGCCTTCTCTTTATTGCCTTCTATCCACACCTTTCCCATTTTTTTACTTTACTATGCCTACATTTGTGTCCCTCTTTTCAGTGATGTACCAGAAGAAGGCTTTTCTCCTTGATTCCCAGTCCAGTTTTCAGCATCTTCCTAGCCTTGGCTTGCCTGAACATCATACTAGCCTCCCTAGCTACCTTCAGGTAGTATTCCATATCTTTTTCCCTTTGGTACTTCCTTAATGTTCTGTACATGTCCCTCTTTTCCCTCACTGAATGGCCCACTTCCCTATTAAACCAACATGGTTTCCAGTTTTTGGTGTTTTCCCCTTTTGCCTAATGAAGTTGTTAGTAGCAGTTGCTATCCTTCCCTGATCACTGTCCCATTCTGTTCACTCATTACCATCCATAAGACTTGTTAGGTTTCCCCTCAGTATCTCTCCCCATCCTACTATAGGTGGACTTCCTGAAGTCTAGCACTTTCATCTTAGCACTTGTTGATTTCTTACCCATATCCACTCAGAGCCACACCATTTGGGGGGGTCACTACCCCCACGGGCTTGTCCATCTTGATGTCCCTGATGTGATCCTTGTTTGTTAATACCATATCCAGGATGCCTCCCTCTCATGTGAGTTCAGTCACTCCCTGAACCAGGAACCCATCCAAGACTGCATCCAGAGGCAACTGGCTACAAGCACAGGTGGCAGATGGGATACTCCAGTCCACCTTCACATCTTGAAGTCCCCCAATACTAGCACTTCACCCTTGTCTGCTGTCATCCTGATCATAGTACTCAGCCATCTGTCCAAGTCCTCATCCTGATTTGGTAGCCTGTTAATTACATCCATCCTCAATTTCCTTTCCATTGCTGTGTGATGCTGTGCCCACAGCACCTCTGCCTTCTCTTCTCCTTATTGCTCCCTGGTAGCAGTGATGCACTCCTTGACATAGGTTGTCCCCCTCTCATTTCTCCCTATCCTATCTATAGAAAGCATATGATGGAATAGAGGGATCCCAGTCATGGTTTGGGGTAATCCATCCCTCTCTGACCACTGCCAAATGAACCTTTCCCTTAGCCATCATGGCCTGCAGGTCATACATTGTGTTTCTAAGACTTCTAGCATTGAGGGAAACCACCCTCAAACAGCTCTGGTTCCCCCCTTCTTTTTCAACCAAGGGCCTCTTCTCTCCACCTCTGGTCTGCATGCCCCTTCCATCTTTTACCCTTGAGTCCTTCTTCCTTTCTTACCCTAACACACTTCTGTTCACACCACTCTCTCCCTTTCCTGACCCCTTAGTGCTTTTTACCTGATCATCCCTAACTGCAGAATATGCACACCATGCTGCCATGCTGGCTTCTGCTCTCCTGACTCCCTCCCATCTCGTACACCTCCACATCTTCAACTGGAGAGGGTCTTGGCTGCCCACCCATCCAGGAAACCATTGGTGCTGCAATCTTTTCTGACCTCCCTTTAAGTTAAAATTTAAGTTCCTGCCTATATACTCCCTAGTGTATTCCTTGAGTAATGTGGATCCCCTCTAGCTTAGATGCAGCCTATCAGTGCATAGTGGGTTTTATCATCCCAGGTTCCTTCCCAGTTTCCTATGAACCCAGATAACCCTTCCCTGCAACACTTCCTCAACAAGCTGTTATATTTCTCTATCCTATTCTCTATGCACATGCTGATGTGGAACCTTTGTAAAACAGCCTCTGCTCAAAGGTAATGTAATCCTAGATTGAAATAAATAAATAAAAATAAAAGTAAAAAAATCCAGTGTTTGCTAGCTGTGCTGGCCCTAGCCATTGGCAACACTTCCAAGAAGGTGACCGACCAAGCCTCCCCCTACAAACCTGTCCCACCACCTTCAATCTCTCCTGCACAATCCCTACCTTGCATCCAGCTAGGTAACTGGTACAGTTGCTAGGTAAGCTACCACATGTGACTTTCCCCTATCCCCTGTGTGAGAGGGCTCACCATCAGGGGATATGCATTCTGCTGTCATACATGAGAGGCACATCACTTTCGTACCTTGTTGTTTACCCCATCTAATCACCCTTCACTTTTGAATCCCCCAGTATTATAACCCTACTGCTAGCCTTCCCCTCCTCCATTCTGCTTCCTGCTGGAACTACCCTTTCTTTTTCTACTCAACCTACTGCCATCCACCTCTGCCTCCTCCTTTGCTAAAACCACTGTCTGCTTATCATCCCCTCCACCTTCTCAGCTACCCCACAACCTTTCCAGCCTCAACTAGACTCTGCCCATCCTGTCCCTCCACTTTACCCTGTTCCTTACCCTCAAGGATGCCCCCTCCTACTCTTGTTTTCTGTACCTCACCCATTCCTAGCTCTGTATGTACTGCTTCCTCCCCTAAACCCACTTCACAGACTATCTTCCCCTCCTTCGTCTGTGTCCCATCTAGGTCACTCCATCCCTTACCATACTCAGTGGCAGAAAATGATGCCTTGCTGGTACCACCTTAGCCCCTTCTCTTGCTAAACCTTTCCACTCATCTGCACAGTCTTCTGTTCTGCCTCCTGAGGCTTCCTCTCTCTCTCTCTCTCTCTCTCTCTCTCTCTGGGGTAGAGGGCATCATTGCATCTGGACCCCAATTCCCCATGTCCTCTAACTACCCCTACTCCTAATTCCATCTAGTCTGTTGCCCACCACCCTCTTACCTTTGCTGTTCCATTGCCCTTTAAAAGTGCTAGTGCAGTCCCCTCTTCCACCCTTCCCAGCTGACAACATTAGCTCCAGTCCTGAACTCAGTATGCTCCTGCATGTTGCAAATGTTGGTATCCTTCAGCACTTTATTTTATTGTAATTGCAAATGCAGTTATTCTCCAAACATTATTATAGTGTACAAATCTGGTTATCATCCAGCACTTTAATGCATTGTTATGTATTTTATTTCTCACAATACTTGTCTATACATAATTTTGATTTATGCTGTTTATTCACCTATTATTGCACTGTATTATTGTTCTTAGTGTTCCTCATTGACCTCTCTTCCCCCTCACCCAGACATATCTGTAAGCAACCTGTTACATACTCACTATGTCTTTCCTGGTGAAATGTTAAAAATACATACATGCAGAAATAAATGAATAAATAAATAAATCCTTCACCCCTTGCACAGCCCAGCTCTACTGCCTCTGTGCCAATATTCCCACCTCCTTCCTTAGTATCTGCACCTCAGTCATCAAAAATATAGCTTCCATAGCTGGCCCAGTGGCACTGAGGGTTGAGGCACTGGACGCCACACCCTGCGCCACACCAGTGACCTGGATTCAGAAATAAGCCAGGGTCATCGGATGCTGGTGGGGGGGTGTGAGTCACTGCCAGCTGGCAGCGCTCCACCTCGGGAGGAGATCTCCAGCTCTCTCTGAGCTTGACCACCTCCTAGTGGAGGATGGAGGGACAGTGCCACTCTTGAGGAGCTCTGATGTTAGGTCAATGGGGAGGGTGGAAGGACCTGGTCTGGAGATGTGATACACATTGCGCCTCCATGCGCATGTGTTACAGCTTCCGGGGGTCCAGGCTAGCAGCTACAGGAGAAATGGAGGAAAACTGTGGGGGCTGATGAGGATGATGCCCCCAGACTGATTCTGGGGATCTGCTGGGGCATGCATGGCATTACAAGTCCCCAAAGGACCCCGAGTTTGGCAGACTTGGCAGAAGTAGAAGTTGACCTAACACAGGAGGATAAAAACAGTTGATAAAAAACAAAACTTAGCTTCCTAAACTCTGGTCAACCCCTCATCTACTACCCTGCTGCCTCACACCCCTACAGCACACCGCCCTATTCTTTCCTGCCTCAGCATTATTTTAATTATCGTCTCCTAGCTGATCTGTGAGTATACCCCTTAATAATTAATAGCACTAACCCTTATGCCACACTTTTAACCTCATCTTATGTAGGGAGTAGTGCTGCACGCTCCCCCCACCTGCCTCTGCAGGCTTACCCGAGATTGGGAGTGATTGCACTTACCTAGTTCACCTGTCTCCACAGGCCTACCCTAGAGAGGGAGTAAATGCAGTCACCTAGTTAGCCTCCTTCACAGGCCTACTCTAGAAAGGAAATAGTTGCAATCGCCTAATTATCCCACCTGTGCCAGCTTACCCCAGTTTGACAGTACTTGCAATCATCTACTTAACCTGCCTCCAAAGGACTATAAAGTAACCTATTCCTTCTTTACACCCCCACACTTCTCTCAGTGCCTACCCCGCTCATCTTCCTGGGCTTATCTCATCACTTCATCTGTGCCCTCCAGGGTAGACTACTCTGCGAATCCCTACAGGCACTCCTCTTGCTTCATGGCACTCACACTTCAGGGTTGTTTATGCTTTGGGGTTGCTTTGAACTCTGGTTCTCTTAAAGAGACTACAGCCACCCTATTGCCAAGTTGTTGTCATGTGATTGAGGTTGGCCTCCAGTGGTGCCACTTCCAGCCCCCTGAATCCAGCTACCCTGTCCCAACCTCTGTCCTCTTCCTCCCTCTTTCCCATCCCTTCCACATAAACAGCCTAGCATGTTTTTTTCCTTATTCAACTCTTTACCATGAAGGGGGATCTTATCAGCTTTCTCCCCACCTCCTCTGGACAGCACCCCCCCCACAGACCTAGCTGCAGCTGGTTCCCTGTGGCTTTCCCCTGTTGTGGGGCTAGTGGGCAGAAGGCTGTCCTTCACCCAATAACCACAGAAGACACCTAGAAGTGGTGGTGTGGGCTGGAGGAGATGTGCAGAACTTCATGTAGCCCACATGTCCTATTTCCAGGTTTTCTGTCACATGTCTCTCACTACAGCAGCATGTAAGAATGTCTGCATGAAGGCACACACATACTACAGAATCACAGCCCCCTCCATTGTCTGTGTCTCTCATGCCTCCACTACCACCAGGCCTCCACCTGATGGCAGCCAAAAGCTGAGGTGGGATGCCCACCTTCTCAGGAGAAGAGTGGAGAGGAGAGGAGAGCAGGCTCATGGATGCTGGATTCTCTCCCACCCTGGCTGCCCCCACAGCCACCGTGTGGCAGGAAGTAAGGTGCCAAGTGCCTCAGCCGACCATGCCACCAGGGCAACCAATTCTAGTATGCTTTTTACTTCTAAAGGTCAAGAAAACACATAATGCAGTTCAGGACAATGGAGAGCAATACAACAGTCATCTATCTTGGAACAGCTTTGTCCATCATCTGACTTCCCTCATTCTGATTTTTTTCAACCCCAATCCACTTATAAATTATCACAAGGAATAAGATGGTTAAAAACACAGTAACAGCGTAAAACACGGGAAAGGGTAACACCTGACAGATATTTGGGGCACAATATTCAAACCATCTTCATTTGCTAATTGGTTGTTCCAGCGCATATTGCATCATAAGAGTTTAACTCTGTTGTATTTCTGGCAATACTCTTTAGAAATTCATTAAAGCCATGTTGCTGCTAAAAGAAGTCTTTAACAAGTTTCTGGAGTAACTGCATTTTACATACAGATCTTTTGACTACCTGTCCCTGATCTTATTTATTATTTTACTTATTTTATTTAGTTTTTGTTGACCAGGTAAGTGCACTAGACAAATTGTGCCTATTTTCAGGCACATCCCAGGGGAAGGGGATTAGCCCAGTATTGACTTTTCTGCAGGGTATCAGGATAGATAGGCTTATAATGCTGCAGTTAACGTTGTACTGCATTAGACTACAATGGATTCAAAAATGATGTCTAATGTTGGACTGGTACTATGAAGCATTGAAACAAAGACAATATGAAAAGATAAAGATCATTGCTCCATTCAGTCTTTTCAGTCTCTACCTCAACACAGAAGTTGGTTTATTAGTGGCCAGATCATGTCTCATTATACAATCGTCAGTCCCTCAGTCTTCTTGCTATCCCCCCTTCCCCTTTCTGAGTTTACCCTGTTTCACACCATATATATCCATCCCCACTATATTTGAACACATTTACCATCTCACACTAATAAACCCCTGCAGCAGTTGGTTCCCTCAGTCCACCAGCCTTTCCATTATAAAGTACTTCCTCATCTGAATTTACTGCCCTCTTGCTTCAAATTCTTTCCCCTTAAGATGTTTTTTTCCTTGAGTCTGAATATCTTCCAACAGTCCACTCTACTGATGCCTTTAAAATACTTGAAGGTTTAAATCATATCCCCCCTTTTTCTCCAGACAGTACTTGTTGAGGTCCTCTAACCTTTCCTCAGTTGATTTTTCCTGCTGGCTATGTGTTATCTTTAGTCATTCTTCATTGAATAGCCTCCAGATGGTCCCTGACCCTTTTCACATTTGAACATACAAGGATGGACAGTTTCCCATCAAATATATTACATCATCATTGTCATGCAGTATCTGATCTAAAAATATTTACTATACAAAAAACAGTCAAGTTAAAGAAGTGGCAACTATTCAGAGAAATGATACACAGAGGAGGAAAGAAGCCACATTATAAAATTGGTTTGAAAAATCATGAAACCGGATTGGTGAGGGCCATCTTTATCTGTGCTGTTGTCTTAGCACAACAGCACTAGATAAAGGTCCAGCAGCCTCTTCACAATAAAATCCATACAAACCACAAATCCATGACTGCCATCATATACATTGCTACTACAATTACTCACTTAAAACCTTTAATTGGGACCTAAAATTAACAAGCATTTGTCAATGCTGAATGTTTGATAGCTGGTATTAGCATTGGAAATGCAGGAGTTAGACAGATGCAGAATAGGAATGGCAGTGAAGTACTGAACTTCACGCCAATCCCACCTCCATCCTGTAGAGATGGACAGGCATTGGGTTAAGTGTTTGGGTTGTCTCCCATGATAGTCATGCCATGTCACCTCACCCTATTCTGCAGACACTGGCACATGTTCAAGTGTGCCTTGGGGTGTTTGGTTTTACAGTCACCCCATTCCATAAGGGCATACACTGAAATGGGTGCCCCATAGGAGAATGGAGTAAGGTCTGGGGTTGAAAAGTCTAAGGTACACCTCGATGCCTGTCAGTCTGTACAGGGTGGGACGTTATGATTAGAAACCATAATGCCCCAGGCATTTGTTGGTATTTGCACTACAAATTTTCAACATGGCCTTTTTCTGACCCCCACCTCATGAGAGCATTTGGGACCTCTTCTCATGAAGAGTGGTAGTGAGATTTTTTCAATGTGTCCCGAAGTTTGAGTTCCAACAGCATCCATGCCATTCTATGTCACATGTATGAAAACACAGATCCGGCAGGATGTGAAGAATGACAGCTGTACCATCCATACAGAGATGTGAAGAGATGGCAATGTTGAAAATCTGTAGTAGGAATATTAAAAATGCTCGCACTTCTGAGCATATGTAGAAACTGATCAATGCATGCATGTAACACAGGCATTTTATGGACTTTCATCACCAAATTTCAACATAGGCATTTTAGGACCTCTGTTCATGAATATTGTCACTGTAATTTTCTTAATGTGTCCTGAACAGAGATTTCCCACAGCAACCATGCTATTCTGCACCAGAAGTGCAAAAACACTTTTTGACCAGAATGTGAAAAATGACAGCTATACTGTTCATAAGGAGGTATGGGAAAATGGCAATGTTGAAAATCTGGAGTGAAAATATTACAGATTTTCAAAGTTTTGAATGTGCGTGGAAACTGCACAATGCACGCTTCTAATACAGTCATTTTATGGACTTCTGTCACAAAATTTTCAACATGGGCATTTTAGGACCTCTGCTCATAAACAGTGTCACTGTGATTTTCTTAATGTGTCTCAAACACTGAATTCCCACAGCAAACGTGCTATTCTGTGCCAGAAGTGTGAAAACACATTTCAGCCAGGATGTGAACAATGACAGCTATACTGCTCATAAGGAGGTGTGGGAAAATGGCAATGTTGAAAATCTGGAGTGAAAATATTACAAATTTGTGAAGTTACGAGCATGCACGGAAACTGCGCAATGCACGTTCGTAACACAGTCATTTTATGAACTGTCACAAAATTTTCAACATAGACATTTAGGACTTCTGCTCATGATCAGTGTCACTGTGAGTTTCTTAATGTGTCCTGAACACTGATTTCCCACAGCGATCACATTATTCTGCACCGGAAGTGCAAAAACACATTTCGGCCAGGA
This sequence comes from Neoceratodus forsteri, assembly GCA_016271365.2. Classification (NCBI taxonomy): domain Eukaryota; kingdom Metazoa; phylum Chordata; order Ceratodontiformes; family Ceratodontidae; genus Neoceratodus; species Neoceratodus forsteri. The sequence continues at coordinate 1,364,062,748 of CM057452.1, forward strand.
TGTGAAAAATGACAGCTGTACTGTTCATAAGGAGGCATAGCAAAATGGCAATGTTGAAAATCTGGAGTGAAAATATTGCAAATTCGTGAAGTTATGAGCATTTGTAGCAACTGTGCTACACACGCTTGTAAAACAGTTATGTCTTGGATTTTTTCCACCAGATTTCAACATAGACTTTCTGAGAGCCTACCTCATGAACACTAGCACTGTTATTTCATTAATTGGTCCCGAAAGGTGATTCCATGCAGTGACTGCAAAATCATCTTCCAGGACCAAATGACATTGAATGAATTCATGAGAAGGGGTTCCGACAATCCCATGTTGAAAATTTGGTTTCAAAATTCCCAAAAATGCCTGAGACATGCACCAAAGTTGAAAAAACCCTATTTATGCCATTATACAGCTTACCAGCATTTCTTCAGCTCGCTGTCGGCTTTGAAGAGTGCAGACATGTTCTTGGTCCACCAAAGATCATCACGCTCAGCTTTAGAGGTAAGGATGGGGGGTGTGTGGGGAGGCAGGGTGCACAGAGGTTGGCTGTGGGTTGGGGGCTGGGCCTCCAGACTCAACGAGGGACCGTTTCCTGATTTACAGGTTCAATACAAAACAAAAAAAACAATGCTGAACAGGTTTTTGTTTTCAAAGGGGCATTTGGCATGCTGGGATGGACTCTGAGCATGCCACCCAACTGTTTACTGTTTTTTTTGGAGGAGCTGAAGCTGATGGGGATTGGGCACACCCATTGACACATACCGGGGGGGCAAGAGCCAAGGGGATTGGACACCCCCCTCGGCAGAAAGCAATTTTTTGTGACATTATGCCAATGTGAGTGGCCTCCTGTTGGCAAATTAAACTGGGAAGGAGGGACTGAAGTCAATGGGGATTAGGGACCCCATCAGCAAACAAAGACAGTTTGGGGGGGCGCATGATGGATAGGGGGATTCGGTGCCCCCTTGGCATTGGGTGTCTGTGCAAAATTGTTTATGAATGTGGCAGCGGCTTGCTGCCATGTTCACAAACAATATCATACTAGGTAACATTCCACCCTGTAATGACGGGTTGCTCCTTCTTTGCAGTGGAATGGCTGACGCCACAGTGACAAGGCAGCCCCTAATTGCTGCGACGAAAACGTTATAAGTTGGTAGCACTTTCGGAAGCCAGTGTTATCAGCACACTGTGCCTCCATTGGTCCACCAGTGCTAAGCCCCAAAATGCTATGCCTCTGTTGGCTGCCACAGTGCTGCACCTCCACAACCCATTTCTCTCCTAAGCTGCCGCATAATGTTTTTTGCGCATGCATGCAAGCAAACATAAAAATGCATTAAATTAAAAAAATCATTAAATGTGATTTGCATTCATAATCCTCTTCTTACACCCACATACATACATTTAGAAATGCATTACCACAGTGCTTACAGTTTTAACTGTTGAGTGTTTCTTTCCTGACCATGAAAGCTCCCCTCCAGTCCTTATTTGTATACCAGGGAAATCTCTGCTGTTTAATCTGCTACAAATACAACAAAAGCTCTGCTTCTAGCTGAGACCTTCTGTTGTATGAGTGAGTGGGTGAACGTGTTGCCAGCAGAACTGAGCAGAGATTTGAATTCTTGTATTCCATCCATAGTAAACATTCCATCTCTTGAGTGTTGAGGTACTAGAAAAGAAGCAAGGTGGGATAAAAGGGAGTAAATATTATAAAGAAGGATGGAAGTTGAGGAAACAGGTAAATGAGGGTATGTTTGGGAAAAGAGAGGGTTTAAGGGCCAATTTAAAAAAATGTATTTACCTGTGCATTATATTTGAAACTGAGATGGCATGTTAAATGATGGGAAGTGCTGGAACTATTTTGTTTGGTTGGGTGGACATTAGAAAATCATTTAAATGTGTAATTTGTTTTTATTTTTGTGTAGTTTTTCACCCCCCGAAGAAAATCTTAAACCCATTTTATAATCTCAATAAGACATTCTAGGGTGTGCTTTGTGGGGGGATAATGGCACTTCTCAGTTGGCTGAAGGCACTCGGTGATACCTTGTTCATCACAACACACCCAAGATGTGTTGTTATTCCACCACAGTGCACACTCTGTAGTGTCTTATAGATTAACTGGATCAATGGGCATTCATTTAAATGAGTAGTATCTTAGGAACATTAAAAAATGAAACTCTCTCACTGGTTGAGTCTGAGTCCACCGCATAGGTTCTAGGTGGACATTGAATTGGACTGTTTATCTGCCTTCTCCACTGATAGTTGTCTTTTTTACATTAACCTTCAGACTAGGCTATGTTAACATTTCAATTCATTTATTGAAGCTACACTTGAGGTCTTGTGAAGCCTGATCTGTCATCCCAAGCTCACTAATTCCCTACTATTGCTGCTCCCATAAATTTCTCCAGCTAAGTTAGATAGTACCTTGTGCACACAGTATATATTAGGGCTGACCTTTCCTTACCATTTTTTTAGATCAGGTTTTCTCCCCTTTCTTGGTTACTTGGTTGAAAGGACAAAAGAAGGTCAAGGCCCATCGGGATTGTCCTCCACATGTGTGGATCATTATTGTGGTACTTCTCTGGTTAACCATTCATCAAGTTTGAGTTTAAAAGTCATAATGGAGGTTGCATCTACAATACCTTGAGGGAGGGTATTCCATAGTCGAGGAGTTCTTATGGAGAAGAAATTTTGTATTTTATTAGTGTTGCATTTAACTATATCCAATTGTTTATTATTTAACCTAGGTCCAATTTTTCTGGTAGAAAGTGAAATGCCACATTGCCTCATCAGAATAAGTGATTTAATAATCTTAAAAAGTTGAAGTAAGTCCCCTCTTGTTCTTCTCATCTTAAGAGAATGCAAACCTGTCTTGTGTAGTCTGGACTCATAATCCAGATGTGCTAAATGAGGAACGATTTTTGTAGCTCTTTTCTGAATCTTCTCAACTCTATCCACATCCTTGATGAGGTATGGACTCCAAAACGGGAAGCCATAATCAAGGTATGGTCTAATGTGTGATCTATACAGAGCAATGATGTACTGTTTGGTTTTAGAAACAAATGTGCCACAAGACCTTGGTACCCAGTTATCTTTCCCCTATTTAGACTTGCAATATATTGTTTTTACAAGCAAAAGTTTATTAAGACTACATCTGGCATCTACTATTTTAACAGGAGTGCATGCCTTGGTTCACCTTCTTAGAGACATGCAGTAGGGTCAAATTTTGACTCTTTGTATCCCTTCATAGTATAAGGTCTTGTAGGCAGAAAAGCCTGAGCTGAAGCTTGTTGCCATGACTAAATGCAAGCAGAAGCTCTTTAATCCTTATTTTTAACTTAAATTTTATTGGGTGTCTAATTACGTAACATATAGGGAATGCAAATAATGTATTACACTACCAGAGAGAGAGAGAAAAGAAAAACATCTGTACCCTTATTAAGTTACAGTCCTCATTGGGGAGATTTAAACTCGGATCACCCAAGAATTTTTCAATGTCAAATGTTGCTTACTTGTATATCAGTTCATACTGTGATCCTGGTTTGCCAGTGTGTTTTTGTTTTGCTTGCTACAGACTGGAGAGGCATTGGAGGTACAGCACAGAAAAGGCATTTCTTTTTGAATTGAGGTAGGATGCTCTTTCCATTCTGCGGTCCAGTTTGCAATTGTGTTTTTTTTTTCAGTTGCTGCCAATCAGAGCAGCATTGCGCTGGAGAAGTCCAAAAAAGAACAGAAATGGTAACAAAGTGGTGTGTATTTGTTTTAGTATGGGGGAAGTATATATAGTGATATGCAGTGGAATAAAAATACTTATCTCCACCCTGCACGAACACACAGTACTGATATCTACACTGTAACAAAAGCTTACATTTTATACACACAGTGCAAAGATCACTTGTAGATATCAGACAGTGCAAAGGTCACTTGTAGATAGCTTTCTCAGTGAGATAGTCATCACTTATTTCAACTGTGCTGATATCACCCAGCAATACTCAGATTCTGCCTAAGTGTGTGAACTGCTTTCAGAAAGTTAATGAAGCTCACCTGTCACCCCTGCACCTATAATTCTCTCTTTCACTTTCATCTTGTGCACACTATGAAAGCCCCAAAGCAAGCAAATATCAGTTTGAGTTTCATACTGGAAAATAAGGAAAAAAAGAGCACAGCCTTCCACATCCACAAATACCTCAACTACCAAGGAATACAGCCTGCTTCATCCCAAATGGCAAGACAGTGTTTCAGATTGTTTTAGCAAAATTTTCCTTTTTTCTCCTGTGTCTTCTTTGTTTATTCCACAAGATAAACTGAAATAAAACAAAAAGGTTTGGAAACCCCTATTGTATGAATCGGACAAATGAAGCACAGATCATGTGCTATGGAAAATATTTTCTCTCCTGCAGGTGACCTCCTGGATAATCTCATTCATGGCTTTGCCACTCGTGAGTATCCAGAGGTCACTATGCAGGAGAGAAAATATTTTCTATATCACATTCTGCCCATCTCCTATATAATATATATATATATATATATATATATATATATATATATATATATATAGATATATAGATATATAGATATAGATATATATGTACATACACACACACACACATACATACATACATACATACATACTGCTGCTTTCATTTTGCCTGTGGGCCAGAGATAATCAGAGAGGCACTGCAGCATTGCAGTAGAGAAGCCCAAAATAAGAACAGAAATAGGAACAAAGTGGTATTTTTTTAGCACAGGGGAAGCATATAGATACACAGACACTGTTGACAAATAAGGGCCTATGGCCCACCCAGTTTGTCCATTTGAGCTTGTAAGTTCTCTTTATGTTTTTCTAGAAGTCTGTTTCTCCTTACTGCTGAACTCCAGAATTCCCTTATGTCTATACCATGCATTCTTAAATCACATGATTCTGTAAGTCCCCACCACTTCTTCTAGCAGTGTGTTCCACTTGTCCACCACCCTTTCTGTGAAGATATTTTTCCTCACGTTTCCTCTGAATCGCCCTCTCTCCTACATTAACCCAATGTCCTTTAGTGCTGGAACATCTTTTTCTCTGGAAAATAGTGTATTTCTGCACTCTGTTTCTCCCTGTAAGGTACTTGTATATCTTTATCATATTCCCTCTCTCCCTCCTCTCCTCCAGGGAGTACATATTTAAGTCCTTCAGTCTGTCCTCATATGACTTGAGATGCAATCCCTGTACCATCTTTGTTACCTTCCTCTGAACTTTCTCTACCCTATGTACTTACGTAGGTAAGGTTTCCAGAACTGCACACTGTACTTCAGGTGGGACCTCACTAGTATCTTGTATAGTGGAATTATGACCTCCCTTTTCCTGCTGGTGATGCCCCTGCCTATGTATACCAGCATCCTATTTGCTTTACCTGCTGCCTTGTCACACTGTTTCCCTACCTTGAGGTCATCAGAGATAAAAATCCCAAGGTCCCTTTCCTTTTTGGTGCATGCTATATCCTCATCCCCAACTGATATGTTGTTCCAGGGTTTTTATGCCCCATATGCATTATCTTTCACATCTTTGCATTAAATTTCAACTGCCAAACTCTTGACCATTCTTACAGTGTCTGCAGGTCCTTTCTCATTCTGTCTACACCCTCTGGCGTGTCCATTCTGTTACAGAGCTTCATGTCATTAGCAAACAGGGAAATTGTGCATTCTAGGTCCGGTACAATATCACTGATAAAACCGTTGAATAGGTCCGGTCCAAGCACTGATCCCTGTGGTACCCCACTGTCACTCTTCCCTCTGTGGAGTGACAGCCATTTACCACCATCATCTGTGCCCTGCAGCCCAGCCAATTATCCACCCACCCACTGCACTGCTGTCCTTCTCACTCCCATCTTCCCTAGTTTGTTTAATAGCTTTCTATGTGGCATAGTGTCAAGGGCCTTGCTGAAGTCCAGATAGGCCATGTCCACTGCCCTTCCCTGATCTACTTCCCAAGTCATCCAGATGAAAAAATTCAATGAGGTTGGTCTGGCATGACCTCCCTCTGGTAAAACCATGCTGCCTTGGATCCTGTAGTTCATTAACAAGCAGATGTTCTACCAATCTCTCCTTTAGTAGCGCTTCCATGATCTTCCCTTCTACTGAGGTCAGGTTGACTGGTCTATAGTTCCTCGCTTCCTCTTTGTTCTAGCTTTTATATAAGGGGACTACATCTGCTGTCCTCCAGTCTTTGGGTACCTCCCCTGTTTACAGTGATCAGTGAAACTGGATTGCCAGAGGTTCAGCCACCACATCATTTAGTTCCTTAAGGACCCTGGGGTGCACTCCATCTGACCCCATTACTTTATCGACATACATATATGTGTGTGTGTGTATATATATATATATATATATATATATATATATATATAGCCACCTTAAGTATTCATAGACCCTGCCCTCTCTCTTAAGTTACCTCCCTTTTAGTTGACCTCTATTTCTGTTTTTCCATTTCTTCCTTTTACCTTAAAGGGGTAACACCTTCTTTGTCAAGAGTTTAAGATCACTTGTTTACCTTCACCTTGCTGCATAGCTTGTACGTCTGGACACTGTATCAGAGCTGGCAAGTTTATTTGAGAACCTGTACACAGCCTGTACTACCCTGAGTCTATGATAACAATTAGGAACTGCTTTATTTTATCCTCATCTGGTCACAGGTACCTGTGTATGTTAGTTACTACAGTGCAAGTTGCATCACAACCTCACAATGTGGGCTAGTTGTTGGCTTTCCTGTTTGTCCCTTCTCTTACTTGGCTTCATAGACTTAAACTTGTTCATGCAATCACCTCCTAGTGGAGCATATGATTATAACAATTTAATGGACTGTTATTTTAGCTCTGAATACATCAACCGATATTTATGCATTTTTTTCCCAAATCTTTAGCTGATCATACAGTTGCCATGGCATGCTGGAACACTTACTGAGATACAGCTATAGGGTACAGTTCCTTACTCCTATGTCAGTCAGTTTACCCTTCCCCTTACAATTAAAGTTTTAATTTATGCAGTACTGGATCAGCTAGGTGTTAGCGTTAGGGCTCCATCAATCCCTTCCAACAATCACCTTAGATGTGTTAGGATAAGAGAATACAAATCACTCCTAGGTGTCTGTAAGAAACTACTGCTCCTCTTACTGTTGTGCTCAGGTAATGTTGAGCTTAACCCTGGCCCTCTGACAGCCATAGCATCTACAGCTGATTTGCAAAGCCTCAAAGGTATGAGCTTTATGCGTGTCAATGCATGTAATCTTCTGGAAAAAGTTGTCTCTCTCCAGGCTAGGATATGCCATACCTTACCTGATGTCGTGGTCACTGAGTCATGGCTTTGACCAGGTACTACCAATAATGAAGTGAATATCCCTAACTACTCTCTGTTTAGAACTGACAGGCAGGCTAGAGGCGGTGGTGTTGCCATCTATATTAAGGACAAATTCCCCATCTCAGTCATCAACTTGAACTCTGTTCTAAATGAATTAGAATGTCTGTCTCTCAAAGTGGAGATTTCATCCACTGTCTCACTTTGTGTGACAGATTTTTAGAGGCCTCCATCAGCTGGCTTACAATTCTAGAAGCATTTAAGCAACACCCTGGGACCTGGGTTATGTGAGGCTATCATACTAGGGGACTGTAACCTAGACTGGTTTTCTAGTGCCTCAACACTGCTCAAGTCGTTCTGTGACTCCCTTGGGCTGTCCCAGCTTATCAATGAAGCAACAAGATCTAACAAGGAAAACCCTAACAATAGCACCCTGCTGAACATTATTGCAGTAAGCAAACCCTATTTATTTTCCCACACTGTTTTTTTTTTCTCAGACATTAGGGATCATTGTTTTATCGCTTGTGTAAGATCAAACACTAAATCACCATCTGCCTCCAAATTTACCATTAAGAGGTCCAGATGCAACTTTGACCCCTTTGTCTATATTACTACTCTAAGAGACTGTCTGAGTTGGCAGGATTTTTATTTGGCAAAATCTGTGAACTTGGCATACAACTTTTTCCATGAAATCATATTAGGTGCCCTGGACAAACATGCACCGCTCTTGAAAGTCCATGTCAGGAATAAATCTTGCCAGTGGTTTATGCCAGAGCTGAAGGCTGCAATGTTGAGTAGGGACCTGATTTGGAAAACTGCCCTTAAAACTAAGCTTACAAATGACTGGAGTTTGTTTAGGAGGGCAAGGAACCAATATACTGTGATGGTTAGAGAGACAAAGGCTAACTTTTACCACTGTTAAATCAACTCTTCTACGAAGTGTTCCTCCAAATTTTGGAGAACAATAAAGGACATTACAGGTAACACTTTGGGAAATTCTTTACCCACAAAAATCTCTGCTAGTGCATCCACAATCTTGAATAGACTGACAATCCTTGATGCAGTCAACAACCATTCTGCCACCGCAAGGTTAGCATTTGATAGTTCTTCTGTCTGTAATCTATGCTCTCAGCTTAGTGATCGAGACCAAGAAGCCCCCATCCCTAACTCTGCATTCTCCCTTCAGCCTGTATCTCTAAAAGAAATTAAGGACCTTCTGCTACAGTTGGACACTATGAAAAGTTCTGGAGCAGATTGTCTGGACCATTATTTCCTAAAGATTGATTATCAAGTCCTGGCAGTGCCAATTGTGCATCTCTTAAACCTATCCCTCTCCTTGGGTGACCTCCCACCCATATGTAAAACAGCCCATGTGATCCCCCTATTCAAATCCAGTGATTCCAGTGACTTAAACATCAACCATCCTACCTCCCTACTCCCTGTCTTGTCTAAATTACTGGAGAAAATTGTGAATTCTCTACTCAGGATCTATTTAGAGGCCACAAATCTGCTTAACCCCTCGCAGTCAAGCTTTAGAACATGACATAGTACTGTATCGGCACTTGCCAAAGTGACCAAGGACTGGCAGTGTGACTTTGATAAAAAATATTTTGTCTGCACAGTATTCCTGGATCTAAGCAAGGTCTTTGACATTGTCCATCACAGCATACTCCTCTCCACCCTTTGGAATATTGATTTAGACCATCTATCCCTGAGATGGTTTATCAACTACCTTACTGACCAGCTACAGCAGGTAAAAGCGGAAGGGGAAGTTCCCCACTAAACAACCCTCTAGAGGGGTGTACAGCAGAGTCCCATCCTGGGCCCTATGTTGTTTGTGATTTATATTAATAATATTGATGTGAGTACAGAAGAGACTAACATATGTCTTTTTGCAGATGACACGGTGATCTACATTAGTAGACCTACCCCAAGTGCTGCCTGTAATGATCTCCAAGCTGAATTCAATTAGCTACAGCTACAGTTTCTAAATAAAAAATTACTCCTAAACACCAAGAAAACCAAAGCTATGCTTTTATTGCCTTTCACTCATGCATCAAACCTGGTCATCCCTGGAACAATTCCATCAATTACTACTATCTTATGTGAACCATTAGAATTTGTAATGAAGTTCAAATACCTGGGAGTGCGGATTGATTACAAACTCTCCTTCATCGATCACATAGAAGAGCTGACTAAAAATCTTAGACAGAGATTTGATCTCTTTCTCAGAATTAACAATCTTCTCTCGAGAGATGCCAAGTTGAGACTGGTCCAGACTACCTTCCTGTCTCTATTAGACTATGTGGACTTCCTTTATAGCCAGGGCCTGCTACGGCATTCACAAAACTTGACAAGCTTTGCCATAGAGCCCTAAGGTTCATTTCTGGTCTTCCTTTTCCACGCACCATTGTTCCTTGTATGCTGCTGTGGGATGGCCATCCCTTTATTATAGACGCCAATGAAAAGCTGCACTCTGGACTGTCAGACCCATCTCCAGGAAACTGCCCCTTTATATCTCAGATTGTCTATCGCTAAGTTCAATAGGCAAGTACGCACTGAGAAGTACCTCCTACATTTCCCTGAAGGTACCTAAGGTCAAATCACGCTTTGGTACTGCTTCCATAAGTTACATGCTACCTGTATTGTGGAATAAGTTGCAAAAATCCTGAAACTGATTTACCCTATTAACCTAACAGCATTCAAAACACTATATGCTCACTATTACAAGGAATCTTGTAACTGCTTCCCTTGATCTTGATATGTCCTAGTTTTTCCAAAGATCTGCCTTGGCACTGCCTAGTTTCACATTTTCTTACTTGGTCACTCCTACTCCTCCCTTGACCCTACCTAGTTTCACCTTATCTATATTTGGTTCTTTTACTACCACCTTCTCCCACCCACCTCAGGATCTTTACATACTTTCTGCCACAGGAATTTTAACCTTTTCAGCTGTACACCATCTCCCTTTGATACTCACCACCTCCCTTGCCAGGCTAGAGCTGCATGCCTTCTGTTATGGTCAAGCCATTTACCCCTAGTACATGTGTGTCTCTTCTTTCCTTCTTACAGCCATCCCCATCCCTCCCTATGCTTCCATCCATCCCCCTCTACTTTATTGGCACTTATTGGTACTCCTTACCTATACCTGGGATCCACTTCTCTGACTGGATTCTGATCTGGCTTGTCGTGTATATTTTGTCCCTATTCTTTGAAATACCCAAAGATCTGTATGTATCTCTGACTATGCCATTGCTATTGTTTGGCACTTTGTTATTATATTCACCTTTAGTTCCATTTTTGTTTGTATAAGTATTTGTATTTGTATCACATATTGAACTTATATTATGTATTGTATTTTGACTTTGTATCCTACCCAGGTCCATCTCGAAAATAAGCCCTGCTCAACGGTGTCCACCTGGTTAAATAAAGATTTTGATTGATTGACTGATATATATCTACTTACTATATATATATATATATATATATATATATATATATATATATATATATAGACATATAGAAATACACACACACATATACAGTATATATATATATATGTATATATATATATATATATATATATCTCTCTATATATATATATATACAGTATATACACACATACATACACACACACACATATATATATATATATATATATGTATATGTGTGTGTGTGTGTGTGTGTGTGTGTGCAGCTGTGCCCTTATAGTTAGGGTTGAGTAGGCAGTTCAATGTTAAACCCCAGATTTTGCACATCAATAACTTTGCAACTGTTCAACGGATTTGCACAAAATTTGGCATACACAGTCTCAGGTGGTAGAACTCTGGATTTTCCAAGTTGTGTTTTGATTGGATTTGTGGGTTTTGTACAGCAAAGTGTAAAAAATGCTTATTTTGCTTTTTTCGCAAAATGTCAGGGTCATTTTTCAGCATTGCACTGCATGCACACCGTTTGGAATTCTGGTCTGAAGTTTCTACAGCAGAAAGAGGTTATTTCAAGGAACAATCCAGCATTGGTTAGGTGAAAAATATATTAATCTGTTCCAAGGTTATTAAATTTTGAAATGTTTGGTACTGAGCATGCACAGTTCTGTCTTTGGGATAGATGCAGAGTTTCGATCAAAAAATTTCTGGCTGTGAAGGGCTGGCAAAGAGGTATTGCAAAGAGAGATTGGAAAATCTCAGACAATTCCTCTTCATGAGAAAAATCCCTCTTCATCAGCCATCATCTTGTTTTCTCCCTTCGCATTGAGAGAAGACACAACCTACCAACTTGCCCCAGGGTCATTTTTTCTAAAAATCAAGGCATGGTTTTTGGTGAGGGGGGTGCCCTCAACTTGCCCATGCCTTTGTTTTTGTTTTTTACTTTAATAATGGCACTTTTGCACTTTAAAATCCTTTTTTGCAATTCCTTTTTATCAGCTGACCCCTTTTCGCCAGATCAGCTGGCAGAATGGGATTGCGAAAAGGAATTCTTAAACTAACTGTGCTGTTTTCCCTGGTGTCAAGTGGACCACCTGAATCCCTTAAAAGATTAATTCCCTGATGTCTAGTGACCCCCCACCCTCTGATCACTCCCCCCTTTTTTTTATTTTCTGAAACCCGGATGCCCACCGCAGTGTCAGATAACCCCACCTGCAGTTCATTACTTTGAAACATGCCGACATTGGTGGGCCCAATCCCCATGTTGGCTTTTACCTCCCCAACCCCCCAGTAGCTTTGGACATGGGGAGAGCCCATCCCAGTTTCCGAAAATGTGTTTTTTTATGTACCTGAAAAAAAGAGAACAGTCTCCTGACACATTTTTTTTATGCAGAATCCTGCATCAAAATTTTTGATGCAGAGTCCTGCATCCATAGTTTTTCACTGACATTGGAGTGCCAATCCCCTGTGTTGGCATGTATCTCCACCTCCACTACTGTGGCACACTGGGAGCCCACCCCAGTCTGCAGAAATGTGCTTTAAAAAAAACCGTGAATAAAGAAAATGGTTCCCATCTTTTTTCGATATAGAATTCTGCATCGAAAATTTTGATGCAGAATCCTGCATCAAACTAGTCTGCCCAGCTATAGTTTTTTTTTTTGCTGTTATCGGTGTGCTCAATCCCCATGTCAGCATGTATCCCCCCCTCCACTACTGTGGCACACTCGGAGCCCACCCCAGTGTGCTGAAATGTGCTTTTAAACAAAAAAGAAACTGAAAGAAAATCTGTCCCCAATATCTTTTTTTTACCTGAAAAAAAGAAAACAGACCCTTGTTGTCCCCGCCACCACCCTCCCCATCCCGACCCTTCCTCTGTGCACCAACCTCCTTGCACCCCCCTTATACCATAGTTACCTCCGAGGCTCAGGCACTGTCATCTTCTGCAGACCAGGACATGTCTGCTCTCTTCAAAGGCAAACCACAAACTGAAAAATGAAGGTAAGCTCAGTATAATGTCAGTCAATGGGGTTTTCAATGTATGTTGATATCTCAGCCATTTTTAGGAATTTTAGCCAAAAATTTTCAACATGGAGTTCTTAGAACCCCACCTCATGAACACTGGCACTGTTATTTCATTACTCTGTCCTGAAAGGTGATTTCGAGGTTGCTGTGCAGAATCACCTTTCAGGACAGATTACAAAAGAACAGTGCCACCGATCATGAGGTGGTGTTCCAAAAAGCTCATGTTGAAAATTCAGTGAAAAAACACCAGAAAATGACTGCATTGTGAGCATGCATGGCACAGTTTCTATGTACGCTCATAACTTCACCAGTTTTTAATTTTTTCACTCCAGATTTTCAACTTTGCCATTTTTTCATGCCTCCTTATGAACAGTACTGCTGTCATTTTCACATCCTGCCTGAAACATGTTTTCACACCTGTAGCACAGAATGGCATGATCGCTGTGTGAAATCAATTTTTGGGATGGAGTAACAAAATCACAGTGACAGTGCTCCTGAGGGGAGGTCCCAAAAAGCCGATGTTGAAAATCTGGTGAACAAAATACCCAAAATGACCATGTAATGAACATGCGTTGTGCAGTTTCTATGCAGGCTTGTAACTTCACCAGTTTTTGCATATTGTCACTCCATATTTTCAGTATTATCATTTTGTCACACCACTTCATGAACAGAACAGCTGTAATTTTTCAAATCCTGCCAAAAATGTTTTTCCACACCTGTGGCACAAAGTGGTGTTACAGTTGTGCAGAATTACATTTCAACAAGGATTTGAAAGTTTTCTCTACTGGGTACATGTGATGAGGTGATTATGTTGAACATTTGGGATGAAAATTATTTAAGATTTCACAGTTATGACTATTTGTTGCAATTTTGCTGCACCTGCTTATAACTTAATATGTGGAACTGCAGGGGCCAGAGATCCCTGTGTTTCCACAGCTAGATTCATATGTGCATCTGTGGAGGGATGAAAGAGAAGGCTCCAAAGGACCTTGTGCTCACACAGCAAAATAAAGATACTGTTAAACTATCTGCAAAAATGAGGAAAAACCATATATCTGACCAGAACACAACTTGCCAGATGCAGAGATCTATGGTAGCAGATGGTACATGCCAAATTTCAGGCAAATTGGATGAACGGTTGCAAAGTTATTAAAGTGCACAATTTGAGGCTTTAATATTAAAGTGCCTACTCAACCCTAAGTATAGCTCCACTACTGTGCAGCTATAATTTATATATATATATATATATATATATATTTATTTCAAATTTGGATTAATACCTTTGAGCCGGGGGCTCATTTACAAAGGCTCCAAGTCAACAAGGAATATAAGACATTTACAGGTCATGAAACATTGCAGAACAGAAAGAGATCAACTAACAAGTGGTATTAGTATGCAGTTTCAACATTAAGCAGGGTACAACAAGTGAGGAGAAATAGGACCACACTTGTGGAGAAACATATTAATGCAGCACTATATATAATCATTGCAAAAAATGTTGTTAATGCATTAGGTAGATTTGAAGTGACAAAAGTCAGGAAATGACACATTAGGGTTGAGCCCCTAACCCCCCCACCCTACCACGCCCCCATCCTCCACACACCAACAGGCATCAGGGTATGCCATGAGGATGTTAGGCCCAGCTCTCACCCCATTCCATGTGTAAAGAGGCTGACATGGTACAGTATAGAAGAATGGGGTGAGAGTTTTCAAAAGTTTTAAAATTACTAATTTGTGAAGTGGCAAAATCCCCATTCATATGGTCAATACCCATTCATGAGCTTTCAGAATTGCCATTTGTGAGAAATCCTTGAATGTCAGATTTTTGCTATCTGGTCTGGAAGTCACGAACAAGGAGTTTGTCAGCTCGTGAAAGGGGACTGGATCACAAAAAGGGGATTCTGACAGCTTGCGAACATGAATTTTTTCATTTCACGAACGAGGAATTAAAAAAACAATCCCCTTTCATGAGCTGACAAAATCTCCTTTCATGAGTTGTTCCGCTTTTGTTAGGTGTTAAAATCCTTGTTTGTGAGTCAATCTTCATTTGTGAGAAGGGCCATCTGGTCATGAAATGATGATCAAGGATTTTGTCAGCATGCAAAATGGGATCAGCTCAAGAAAGAGGATTTTGACACCTCGTGAAAGGGGATTCAAAAACCCAATCCCCTTTCATAAGCTGACAAATATCCCTCTTTGTGAGCCAATCCTTTTTTGCAAACTAAGATCCCCTTTAGTGGTCCCTACATTGTTATCAAGGATTTTGTTACCTCACGAAAGGAGACCGGCTTGCAAATGGGGATTTTGTCACCTTGTGAATGAGGATAAGAAGCGAGTGACGAACAAAGAATTTTAAAATTTAAAACAGCCATTTTTTGGCTAGAATGAAGGAAAACAAAGGCACAGGTTTGTAGAGGGTGTCACCCTGAACAGAACCTATGCCTAATTTGTAAAAGAAGTCACCCGTGGGGCAAGCTACAACATTTTGTTTGGGTTAAAAAATGAAAACAAAATGGTGGCTCGCAAACGAGGAGTTTTTCCTCATGAATGGGAATTTTATAAATCTCCTTTCATGAGGTGATAAAATCCTTGATCATGAGCCCAATCCTCTTTCGCAAAACACACATATAAATCTTGGCATGACCTGAACATGCTCAGAACCTGAAAATTCAAAATTAAATAACTTTGGAACAAATTAATATTTTTCTCACCAAACCAATGTTGTATTGTTCTTTTACCAAACCTCTATCTATGCTGAAAATGTCAGACAAAAATATCCAACAGTGTGGCCACAGCGTGATGGGCAAAAATCAGCAAAAAAGTGCCCAAAAAAGTGAAAAATTCATTTTTAGCGCTTCACTGTACAAAACTGAATGTCTGACCAAAATGTAACTTGGCAGATCAAGAGATCTGCCATGGAAGATCATGCATTCCAAACTTTGTGTGACTCTGTTGAATGGTTGCATAGTTATTAATGTGCAAAATTGGGGTTTAACTTTAAACTGCCTACTCAACCCTCACTATACTGGCGTGACCGCACCAGTATATTAAAGATATACATAGTTGCAAAAAAAAATTAATTAATGCATCAGCCCTAACTCTCACCTCATTCCATGTGTAACAAATCTCACATGATACAGTATAGGAGAATGGGGTGAGAGTTAAGTCCAACGACCCCTAGGCACACCCTGTCACCTGTTGGTCTGTGGTGGGTGGGGGTGAGGTGGGGTGGTAGAGTGAGAGGGGTCTTAGGGTGTCAACCCTAATGCCTCATTTCCTACTTTTGTCTCTTCAACCCTAACTGATGCATTAACAAAGTTTTTTGCAATAAATGTCCTTATATTTTGAGAAAGTGTAATGTAATTGGCAACTGGCATGAGTTGGTGGGAGTGTGGGCCCTTCAAGCTGCCCATTTTTTATGTGCAATCTTAAATCATTTTCACACCAAATGTTCAACATAACCTTCTTATCACCTCACCACATCTATCCAGTACAGAAAACTTTAAAATCCCTGTTGTAGTATAATTCTGCACAACTGTAACACCATTTTGCTCCACAGGTGCTGAAAAACATTTTTGCCAGGATTTTAAAAATTGCAGCTGTACTATTCATGAGGTGGTGTGAAAAAATGGTAATGCTGAAAATCTGGAGTGAAAACATGCAAAAATTGGGGAACTTATGAGCTTGTGTAAAAACTGTGCAATGCAGACTCGTAACACAGTCATTTGTTCAAGTTTTTTCACCTAATTTTCAACAAGGACTTTTGGGACCTCCCCTCATAAACGGTTGCACTGCAATTTTATTAATCCATCCCAAAAGTTGATTTTGCACAGCAAACATGCCGTTCTGTGTCATGGGTGTGAAAACATGTTTCAGGCAGGATGTGAAAAATGACAGTTCTACTGTTCATAAAGAGATGTGAAAAAATGGCAATGTTAAAAATTTAAAGTGAAAATATTAAAAACTGGCAAAGTTACAAGCTTGCATAGAAACTGTACAATGTATGCTCATAACATAGTCATTTTAGGGAATTTTTTTCACCAAATTTACAACACTTTTTTGGTACCCCACCTTATGAACAGTGTCAGTGTCATTTTGTTACTAGGTTCTGAAAGGTGATTCCATGCAGCAACCACAAAATCACCTTCTGGGACCAAGTCACAAAATGACAATGCCACTGTTTACAAGGTGGGATCCCAAGAACCCCATGTTGAAAATTTGGGACCAAAATTCCTAAAATTGCCTGAGATATCAACCTATGTTGAACCCCTTCCCCCCCCATTGATTGCCATTATAAGGCACTTACCTTTGATTCTTTAGTTTTCAGTTCGGCTTTGGAGAGTGCAGACATGTCCTGGTCCAGAGAAGATCACTGCTCTTGACCTCTGGAGGTAAGTATGGGGTAAGGAGGGATAAGAGGAGGTAGGTGCTCAGTGGGAGGGTGGGGATTTGGGAGGGGACTGGGGAGACGACGAGGGACTGTTTTCTTTTTTCAGGTTTAAAACAAAAATAAAAGACTTTGGGGATGGTTTTCTTTATTTACAGGTATTTTTCTATATGTAGTTATTTGGGCACACTGGAGTGGGCTCCATATTAGTGTGGGGGGAGGGGGACACATGCTGACACAAGGATTGGGCACCCCATGTTGGCAATTGAACAGTACCATTTTCGGGGGGGGGGAGGATCATCTGACACCGGATGTGGGCACCCCGGTGTTGGAAGCACTTAATTTTTATAAAGAAATATATATTTTGTACACTGGGGTGAGCTCCCAGTGTATCATATTAGTGTTGTGAGGTGCAGAACATACATGCTGACATGGGGATTAGGCACCCTGATGTCTGCATTTAATTTAAACAATAAGTGATCCATCATTGTGGATTCCCCATTACTAAGGCAATTCCTGTTCATGAAGTGGGATGAGGACCAGATACTATGTGCCCATCTGGTCTTCATCCCACAAATAGAGATTTTGACACCTCATGAATGGGGATTTTGACAGCTGGCAAAACTTAATTTAAAAAAACAATCCCCTTTCATGAGCTGTCAAAATCCCTTTTCGCCATGCGATCCCCTTTCATGAGGCAACAAACTCCCTGTTCATGAGCCAATCCTTGATCATGAGAAAGCCATCTGGTCTGGAAATTGTGATCAAGGATTTTGACAGCTAGCAAACAAAGATCATTAGCAAGTGATGATCAAATTTTTTTTATTTCGAATCGGCCATTTTAGGGGGCATGGTTTGGCCACCAGGAAGATGGTAGCCTAAAAAGAGAGTTCTCACCCTGAAAGTGTTCATCTGTGCTTAATTGCAGTGATCCCATGGAGCCCTGACCTAAAAAACAGTTCTATGAGTGGGTGACAGTTATACCTTCTGAGTGGAGTCTATTTTAGCGGATATTGGGGAGAGCAGTGGTATCTTTGAGTGCTGTGTATTTGGTGACTTGGCAGAGTATTGAGAGGCCGAGTAGGCCCAACTTGCAACCCTAGCCATAATACATGCTTTGAAGAGGAGTGGAGATGGTAGCTGAGCTTTGTGGGGAAGACAGGTTAGAGAATAACTCAAACCGGGACTGCATTCTTTTTTTTCCTACGTGTGTTGAGCAAAAAAGTTTCAGTAATGACAAGCTCTGCAGCCACTATCGTGGAACAGAATGCATCATCGGTAAGCCCCAACAAGCCCCCTGCAGTAGAGGAGTCCTTGCACCATATCACATACCTGCTGGAGACCTTAATTACATTGGTGGATGGACTAAGTTTGTCGCTCTCAAATACAGTTACAGAGGTCAAACAATTGCAGGACAAGGTTAACGTACTGGAGCAAAAGGCAGAATACTGTGAGGACCAACAGTCACAATTGTGGCAGAAGATGAGACAGCATGAGAAGTGCCTCAAAACCTTAAGGAGCAGGACAGAGGATCATGAAAATAGAAACCAACGCAACAATCTGTGTATCATTGGCCTGCCCAAGGGAGCGGAAGGGCAGGATATGGAGACATTTTTAAACAACAACATCCTGATGATATTAGGTGAAAGAAGGCAGGGCCCTATCGAAGTTGAAAGGGCCCACAGAGTGACCACTCAAAATCAAAAGCAAATGGATCATCTCTGACCTATAGTGGTGTACCTGCTCCGCTATTCAACCAAGGAGAGGATATTAAGGGCGGTGAGGTATTTGAAAGAGCTGCACTGGCAAGGGGTTCCAATTCAAATCTATAGGGACTTCACAAAAGAAACAGCAGCAAAGAGAAGAGCATTTGGCCCTATCAAGAGGTTTCTGTACCAGAATGATTTTCGTTTTAGATTTAAGAACCTAACCAGACTCTGGGTCAGCAAAGTGGGGCAAGAGATGGTTGTGGATTGTCCAGAGGAGTTGGAGCATTGGTTGGCTCGGTCATGGCCTAGTCTACAATACCAAACTACATTACCCAAAAGGCTCTGGGAGCCTCAAGTGCCTATATCTTTGGTTAGGAACCTCTCTGCTGAGTGAAACATGTCTGGGAGCACAATAACAATGGGACCAGTGCAACCAGTTGGTAATCCCCCTGGTGGAAGAGACAGCAGGCCATTGCAAAAACCAAGTCTTGCACAAATGAATCACACTAGCTCCTTGCCACAAAGATCAGACATTTCTTTTACTAAATCCAGACACAGAGCACAAAGTGGACCACAGCAGTCGCCAAATAAAAACCCTCCAGCAAAAATTTTGTGAGGTGATTCACCTGAGCCAGCAGAACACAGGAACTTGGAAGCCTCTTACCATATGGATATGGAGACAGAAGTTAGAGGGGACTGGGCTGATTATCCTGACAGTACTCTAATTGAAGCAGTGGGGGCCCCATCAAGAGTGAAACCTGGCCTCTTGTCCTACGCTGCGGCAGCCACCAAGGCTACTCCTGATACCTGGACTCTCCCTTGGGGACCACCCGAGCGGGCCGAAGGCTCGAATACCTGAACTTTCAAAGAGTAAATAAAGGACTACATGGGGTTATGATTCCTCCTCCGATTCCCCATGATATTTGTTTTCCTTTTTCTCTCTTTCTCTTTCTCTTTCTTGACTACAGAGGGGAAAAGAGAATACCCCCCCGTTTCTTTTTTCAATCACTGTTTAAATCAAGGTTGAAAGTTTTTTTTTAATGGTGATGTGAGGTATTGGGGGTTGTTGTCAGTTCCTAATTTTGTTCTCCTTAATGTAATGGGTAGAGAACATGGCCTCAGGGATATGGCAGTAATCGGAAGGTAGATGTCCCCAATTCCCCCACTCTCCTCCCTGGTCTTCCCTGTTTTTTAAGGGGATGATGTCGAAGAGTGGGTGGGGGACACACATAACCCCTGCCCCTTCCCAGGGCTTTCTCTTTTTTCTATTTCCTTTTCCTTTTGGGTATTTATACCTGTTACCCCCTCTCCATGGAGTTGTGGTGACAGACCAAGGATGTACAACACAGGGGTTGGGTTAACTTGTATTGAGTGACCACTCCCAGTACACAACCCCTTACTGAGTGTTGGAGCTAGCATAGCTGTAGGGTGCTAAAATAACCCTCTTTTGCTGTGATCTCCACTCTCATAGATAGAACTTATCATAGTGCCTGTTTTTTATGGGACATTATTGTGTGTCTTAAAAGTTTGTTGACTGCAATTTAGTTATAAGCGATAACTGCACATACAGCCTTTTTTTTTCTTTTTCTCTTCTAGCACTGTAATATATTAAGAGACTAAGGTCAAGGCATTATCTATTCTGGGCGATGCTTCCACCTCTGTCTGTCCTATTTTGTGGTTGGATAGTGCTGTTGTGGGCAGGGTACAGTATTAAGGTATCGAACCCAGCTATAGAACCACCCCCATGACTCACAGTAAGTAATTCTCTTGATTTCTTACTGAGGGTAAATAAGATGTCAAATGCAACCAAGGCTCTTAGATGGATATCATGTAATGTAAAGGGGCTCAATCACCCTGTGAAAAGAATAAAAGTTCTACAGCATTTAAGGTCCCTGAAGGTAGAAATAGCACTACTACAGGAAACTCATCTTCTATCCAGAGCTAATAATTGGCTGAAGAAAGCATGGGTTGGGAAAATGGTGGCAAGCTCTGCCCCTACTAAATCCAAGGGGGTATCCATTTTGCTTCACTGGACCTCTGTCTGGAGGATAGACAGGGTAAAAACAGATAATCAAGGCAGGTGGATAGTGGTAAGACTGACCACTCCAGAGGGAGTTATGATTTTGGGTAACATATATGCCCCTAACGGGGAACACATGGATTTCTTCCCGGCAATAAGTCAGGCAATCTCAGAGCTACAAGCAGATGACCTCCCTTCCCATTATCTTAGAAGGGGACTTCAATATGGTGGGAGACATATATTTGGATAAGCCCATACCCACGGCACAGACTAACCCTAAGGCGAGGCACTCTCTCACCAAGCTACAAGAAGAATAGGCCTTAGTTGATGCTTGGTGTAGGGAACACCCTACTGCTAGAGACTATACTTTCTTTTCCTTATCGCACCAAACCCATAGTCGTATAGACTTCTGGTTAGTGAATGACCTAGCTTGGGAGGGTATTTCTAGGACCAGGATAGGTTCAGTAATAATTTCTGACCACTCGCCAGTATGGTTGACATATCTCCCCACTAAACAATCTTCTCACAAAGTTTGATGGCGCTGCAACCCATTACTGTTCAAAGACCCAGATTTTAAGAATATGCTTTCTAGGGCCACGAAAGATTATTTTACACTGAACTCAGAATGTGGTGTGTCCCTGAGCATGGTTTGGGATGCTTTTAAAGCGGTGCTGCGGGGGCGTAATATCGTCTTCTCGGCAAACCGAGATAAAGTACGGAAAACTAAGCTGAAAACCATGCAAGCAGACCTGACTAGGTTGGAACAATCCTTTAAGGTGACCCCGGGAGTGAGTATGGATAGGGAGTTGTACCGTAAAATCATTAATTTAAAATATCAAATTAATGAAAGTCTACAACAAAAGGCTGAGTGGCTCCTCCTTCGATCTAAGCAGGAGTACTGGGCCAATGAGGAAAGAGCGGGGAAGCTTCTGGCTTACCATTTACACAAACAGCAGGTGGTCACGAGGATATATTCCCTTCGAACCCCCTCGGGAACAGGAACTTCTACCCCCAAAGAGGTGAATCATACCATGCAGTCATTCTATGAATCTCTATATAAATCCTACTCTATGGTTAATCCCGCAGAGATGAGTCAGAAGTTACTGAGCTTCTGTCATCAAATGCACCTCCCATCCCTTTCAGCTGAGCAGGTGGGACAATTAGAAGCACCGGTTTCTTGTGAAGAATTGCAACTCGCGTTAGGAAAAATGGCGTGGGGGAAAGCCCCCGGACCGGACGGTATGTCAGTCGAGCTATATCAGGTGTTAGGTTCAGATATACTCCTCCCACTTCAACAAACCCTTCAAGACTCTCATAACAAGATTTCCCTCCCACCATCAATGAGGGATGCACTTATCACTCTGCTGCCCAAAAAGTCATCTGATCCACTGGATTGTGCTAATTTTAGGCCAATATCTTTATTGCCATTAGATACTAAGATTCTAGCTAAGGTGCTTGCCACCAGACTGAGTGTTGTGCATCCCTCTATTATTCACCTGGCACAGGCAGGCTTTATGAGGGGAAAGACAGGTGCAGATAACACACGCCTACTACTCGGCCTTAAGTGGATAGCATCCAGGTCTTCCCACCACATGGCTACCATGGTGATAGATTTTGCCAAGGCTTTCTATTCTATTGAATGGGTATACCTACATGAAACCTTAAAGGTGTTTGGCTTTGGGCCATACTTCCAACAATGGATTCACACTTTGTACGAATCACCCAGGGCATGCATCCTTACAAATGGGGATATCTCTCCTCCCTTCTCACTACAAAGGGGCATGAGGCAGGGTTGTCCACTTTCTCCCCTTTTGTTTTTGATTGCCTTAGATACGCTTTTATATGTTATTGGCTCAGACCCATTGATTCAGGGTATTGAATGTGGGGGGGCAGTCGTAAGCAGCGATCGCATAAGCAGATGACCTGTTACTAACTATAACCAATCCTCCACATGCAATTCCAGAGGTGCTTTTACTTCTGGAAGAGTTTGCCACAATCTCTGGGCTGAGGATCAATCAAAAAAAGACCATCATTGTGCCACTAAACCTCCTCTGTACAAGGGAGTGTATATTGAGCACTAGCCTGTCATGGGCAGACCATAGTTTCCAATATTTAGGAATTCAAATCCACTTTAAGTGGGCGGCCCTTGAAATGGCTAATTTCTCCCCCTTATATGCTCAGCTGACTGTGGAAGTGGAGATATGGTGGAAAATTAAGCTATCCCTCCCGGGAAGGGTAGCTACAATCCAGATGCTGTTTCTACCGTGGGTCTTATTTCTATTAAATAATTTACCCATAGCCCTATCTAAAAAACATTTTCAAACATTAGATAAGTTAGCATCTAATTTTATATGGGATGGTAAACCGCCAAGATGGAGTAGGCAAAAAATAAGGGCGCATTGGACATGGGGTGGCCTTAATGTACCTGGGTATTATGGATATCATTTGGCTTGTATGGCCACCCAGGCCACTAGGTGGTTCATGCCACAAAGTAGGGCAACCCCTCTCTGAGTGCAATTGGAAGCGGATTTGGCAAGCCCTTCCTCGCTATACAATTTGTTAGTGGCCCACTATAAAATGGACGTACAACTTCCCCCTATAATCTCCTATACTGCTAAGGCTTGGAGACTATTAGGCGTCAAATCCCACATGCCAAAACAAGAATGGTTTCCCCCATTGCAGCTGGCCCCAATATGGCATAATAAGTTAATCCAGATTGAAGGGTGAGTGTAAACTGGAAGCGATGGCAACAAAAAGGTATACAAATAGTCCAAGACGTGAGTGACCAAGGGGAGGGCCATATGCTTTCCTTTGAACAAATACAGGAAAAATATAGTCTACTGCATAAAGATTTTTGGTGCTATTTACAGATCTGCAGTGCATTAACGTCTTTGATTTTTAAAAGCCCAGTCAGTATGCAGTGGCAGTGGCTCACTGACACTAGCTGGCGAGACTCTCGAAAAGGCCTCATGGGGAGGTTTTGCAGCACTTGGAGGGACTCACAGCCTGACCCAATGCATAGATGTAGAATGCAATGGGAGTCACTATTGGGGGTAGCCATATCTGAGGAACAATGGTGGTCCAATTGCAAAAATATTCATTACTCATATAGAGATCCTAATAGCCATTTCATACAGTTAAAAATACTGTTGCTTTAGTATTGTACCCCAGCAATGCTACATAAGAGGGGTCTATTGGAACATAGCCATTGCTGGCATTGTTCACAGCCAGATGCACATATTGCACACATACTTTGGTCCTGCTCCCTTTTGGCATCATTCTGGGATATGGTAGCCAAGGATTTGTCACAAGTGCTAGGCATCAGACTGGCATTGTCTGCCTCTTTGGTCCTCTTAGGAGATACTAGGCATATTGAATTCCTTTCTAAATCTTTGCAGCACTAGGTGGTCTCCTCCATTCTAGAAGCCTCTTGCTTATGTCCTGGAGACAGCCTTCTTTACCCACCAGAAAGATGTGGCATGAAGTCTTGGCTAGGTTATCCTTGTTTGATAAGCTCTTGGCTTTGCAGGGACCAAATATACAGCCATTTTCAGCTAAATGGGGACCATACTTTCAGTCTGACTATTTACTTATTGTATAAGTAGGTAAGAATCTCCCCCTAGAGTGCCCCTAATTAGGTAGTGGCCCAATAGGATGGGTGGATATCCCTTTCTCCCCTTCCTTCCTTCCTTCCCCCTTACCCTTCTGGGCATATTGTGTTCCATTGGAGTGAAACTGAAGACAGAGGTGAAAGCACAAATAGTATGGTATGGTGGTAGTTATGGTGGATGATAGAAACGCAATTTAGGGATAGTCTCTACTACTATCTTGTGGACTGAATTTAGGGAATAATTATGACATGCAGAATTGTGTAAGTATACATATATAAATAATGTGTAAAAGAAACTATAATATTGGTATATACATGCCTGACCTTGGCTATATGGCTACATCAGTTTGTAACTTTGTGCAGTGTATCATGGTATTTAAAAAAAAGAAAATACCCAATAAAGCATTATACAATAAAAAATAGGCCATTTTAGACAAAAACAAAGAAAACCAAAGGCATGGGTTTGCACAGGGCATCTTCCCGAACAAAACCAGTACTAGTAATACCACACAAGACACCCGTGTGAGAGGTTAAACCATTTTACATGTGGGTAAAACTGAAAACAAGATGGCAGCTCATGAAAGGGGATTTTTTTCCTCATGAATGGGGATTTAAGAAATACCCATTTGTGAGGTGACAAAATCCTTACTCGTGAGCTCAATCCCCTTTCATAAAACATACATATAAATCTAAGACTGAACTGAACATGCTCAGAAACCCAAAATTCAAAATGAAATAACTTTTGAACAGATTAATATGTTTCACCAAACAAATGCTGGATTGTTCTTTGGGCAAGCCTCTGTCTACCTTGAAACATTCAGACCAGAATTCCAACCAGTGTGACCACAATGCGATGGGCAAAAAATAGCAAACAATTGGCAAAAAAGGTGAAAAATGTGTTGTTTTCCCTTTGCTGCATGAAAACTGCAAATCCAATCAAAACAAAATGGTGCATATCAAGAGATATACAATCTGAGACTGGGCATTCCGAATTTCATGAAAATCAGTTGAACAGTTGCAAAGTTAGTAATGTGCAAAATTTGAGGTTTAACATTAAACTGCCTACTTAACCCTAACTATAGGGGTGCAACTGCATCCCTATAACATATACATATATATATATATATATATACAGTCATGGCAAAAAACTCCATTAATGCATCAGTTAGGGTTGTTCCACAGCGACAAAACCAGGGAAATTTGGTGTTAGAGTTCAAAACCCTAACTCTGCATTCCTCACCACCACCACACACACACACACACACACACACATATATACATGAAAGTAAGGGAAGGTCCAAGGCAACACAACCAGTCACAGACAAGCAGCAGGAGGTGTATACCTGTGTTACCGTAGCAAGTGTCAGTGGCTCAGCAGGTAGCGCACTCGCCTCTGAGGCTGGGAGATCAGAAGGCTGTGGGTTCTAACCCCACACCAGGCACTTGGGTTAATATCCCAATATTGACACTGCAATGCAGCTTGAGGAGAGTGCTGCATTCCTGAGGTTCTGTCTTTCAGATGAGGCATTAAACTGAGGTCCCATCTGACTGTTCTGGTGGTAGCTCAGGTGGATGTTAAAGATCCCATGGCACTTCTCAAAAAGAGTGAGGGAATTTCCCCGGTGCCCTGGCCAAATTTCCCCCATTCAATAAAATACCATCAACAGTGTAATCTGGTTCAAAGTCAGTTGGCATTGCTCTGTATCCCCCTTCCCTGGGTTGTACCTGAAAATAGGCAGAATCTGTCTAGTGCACTTACCCGGTCAACAAAATCTGAAAAAAAAAGTAGGGAAAAACTTCAGCCTCAGGTATCATACAGTATTTCCTAACTTGTTCCTTGAGGTTAGTTTACCTAAAGGTGGACCAAGGTGCCAGTAGCGAAAACTGTGTATCTCGTTTCATTTTTGACATATGGGTGCCGAAAGGCATGATGGGCACTGCAATGGTAGCCTAAGGGAAATTGTTAAATTTCAGAGCACTGTAACTTTGTTATCCTTAACTATTTTTGCACCAAAGCAACAAAAGGCACATCTGTGGGACCAGGGCTTGCCACCCTGCAAATTTCAGCCCAAAGGACCCAACCGTTTGCTTGCAGGAGGATGGCATAGATGTGCTGTTAAATACTTTCACAAACACAAAAGTGTCACAAATGGAAAAGAGAACAGTTTCACATTTGTGAAAGCATGTAAAATACTTTCACAAAATACTGTTGCAAACATGAAAGTGTCACAAATGCATAGCACAACACTGTCATATTTGCGAAAGTGATTTGCAAAACTATTTCCAGGAAATGCCCAACATCCTGTTTTGAGGCTGGTAAACCCCAAAAAAGCATATGTGTAGTCTGTGTTATGTGTTGGTGGCAGTGTGGGGCCAAAGATGCCCAGTTGCCCATAGTGATATGTGTTTGGCAGAGTGTGGAACTTCTGGGATCAGAGTTAGCAGTGACAACCCCATGCCACACCCCAACATCTGTTGGTGTGTGGAAGATGGGAGCATGGGGGTGTGGTTTTGTGGTTTAGATAGTTGTATGTTTTTTTCTGTTACCTGCTGCTGGTTGTGTGTGAGTGGTGAATGGTATATGTTGGTTGGAGCCCAGGGCCCTTTGGCCCCCATGATCCCACCATGCTGCCCATTTGTGCGTAATAACCCTAACAGTAATGGTAACGCTAACAGTAATGGTAACAGAAATGGTAACAGTAATCCTAATGGGAACGTTAACATCAATGGTAACGCCAATGCTAATGGTAATGGTAACAGTAATGAGAACAGTAATGGTAAGGGAAGCACAGACACATAAGCTAATGGTAGCGGTAATGCAAACAGCAAGGTTAGTGCAAACACAAATGCTAATGCTAACAGTAACAGTAACGCAAACACAAACAGTAATGGTAACGCCAATGCAAGCATGAACACAAATGCAAATGGTAACGCAAACGGTATCAAAAATGCAAACATAACAGTAATGGTGATGGAAAAGCAAACAGTAACAGTAACGGCAATGCAAACATGAACAGAAATGGAAATAGTAACAGTTATAATAATGGAAATGCAAACGCAAATGATAATGCAAACGATAATGAAAATGCAAACATAACAGTAACAGGGATAAGAACACAAACAGTAACAGTAACGTCAATGTAAACATGAACAGAAAAATTAACAGTTACAGTAATGGAAATGCAAATGCAAATGACAACCCAAATGGTAACAAAAACATAAATGGTAATGTAACAGAAATGCAAGCGCAAATGCAAACAGTAATGGTAACGCTAATAGTGATGCAAATAGTAACGGTAAAACAAACAGTAATGGAAATACAACTGAAAACTTAAATGCAAACACAAATGGTAATGCAAATGGCAACAAAAACTCAAACGGTAATGGTAATGCCAACGATGGCGCAAAAGGAAACAGTAATGCAAACAATAATGAAAACACAAGCGCAAATGCAAATGCTAACAGTTACAGTAACGTAATTGCAAATGCAAATGGAAATGGTAACAGTAACACAAACGCAAATGGAAACAATACAAACAGTAATGGAAATGCAAGCACAAATGTAAATGCAAACTGAAATGGTAACGTAAATGGTAATGAAAATGGTAACGGTAATGGAAACACAAACGCAAATGTAAATGGCAACGGTAACTCCAATGGTGATGCAAAAGGAAATGGTAATGTAAACAGTAATGGAAAAGCAAACACAAATGCTATTGGTTACGGTAATGTAAATGCAAATCATAACAAAAACGCAAATGGTAGCAGTAATGCAAATGCAAGCACAAACAGAAATGGTAACGCAAACCGTAATGGAAACGCAAGCCCAAATGCAAACACAAATGGTAACGCAAATGGAAATGAAAATGCAAATGGTAATAGTAATGGTAAGGCAAACAGAAGTGCAAACTCAAACAGTAACGGTAATGCCAACTTTGACGCAAAAGGAAACAGTAACACAAATGGTAATGGAAATTCAAGTGCAAACACAAATGTTAACGGTTATGGTAACAGACATGCAAACACAAATGGTAATGCAAACAGTAATAGTAATGCAAATGCAAGCGCAAATGCAAACGAAATGCTAATGCAAACGATAACATAAATGCAAGTACAAACGTGAACACAAATGCCAACGGTAATGGTAATGCTAACGCACACACTTTGTGTTTGAAAGAGGTGCATCCAGAAGCACAGTAAATACAAAGAATGTGGGCATAATAGTGGCCCTCGGACAGGAAAATGAGCACTTGGAATACTAAATTGCTTATATCTCAAGAACCGTACGACGTAGAAAAAAAATTAAAATTTCTTATTATTTAAGACTTTCCAGGCTAGTTTTACACTTAGCTCCCCAGTGGGGGACTAAGCATTTGTGTGACAAAAATTCCATATCTCGAACATTTTTGAGATACGGGACCCGAAAGGCACAGCAGACACAGTAATGTTATCCTATGGGAAAAATTGTCAACTTCGGAGTGCCGTAACTTTGCAGCCCTGTAATATTTTGGCACCTAACCACCAAACTGCACTACTGAGTGATGTTGGTTTTCTTTCCTGCAAATTTCAGCCCAAAAGACCAAACTATTGTTTTGCAGCAGTGTGGCAAATACTTCCTGTTGTTTTGGTCATACTTTCACAAACTACTTTCGCAAATCACAACACTTTCACAAAAAAAAAATCATGAAAGTGTTGCATTTGCAACACTATTTTGCAAAAGTACTTTTTACAAAAATGTTAAAAACATATTTCTGGGGTGTTTTACCCACCAAAAGAGACATGGCCAGCATCCTCAGGACTCAACTAGGTGAACACAACAATAATTGTGTTCCTAGAGGGTCCCAGTTTTAAATACCAGGCATTTTTCTGAGCTCTAACTGAAAAAAAAATGTCTGACTCACAAAAGTAAAAAAAGCTCATTTGCGACAGTGAAAACTGCATTTGCGAAAGTGTTGCAATTGTTAACTTTTCCCATAGACTATAATGGGATTGTTTTTTTTTTTTAATAACTTTTGAACCATTTAATTTTTCACAAAATCTTCGAAAGGCACATCGGGGACCCCAGCTGCATGTTCCCTGAAGTTTTCAGACTGATCGCAAAAACCGTGCAGGCTGTAGGCGCGAGCAAAAAACATGCAAAAATCCATAATTTATGCATTTCTTGGCATGCTGTAGCTCCACAACCATACATCTAACTATAATGCAACTTACCACATCCAGAGACCTATGGTACCAGACTGTGCATTCCAAATTTTAGGCAACTCTATCATACTGTGGCAAGGTTATTAGGGTACAAAATTTGAGATTTAACCTTAAATGGGGTGCTCAACCTTAACTATTGTGCCACTACCTTGCCACGATATATATAATATATATATATATATATATATATATATATATATATATATATAAAAATGGGTTAGGAAAATGCACATCAATAAGTAGCCAAAGATCATCAGATGACTGTGTGTGTATATCAGAGCATGACCACACACCTCCACTTTTAACCCCCTCCAAAACAATTTTGATATTTTATAAGACAGATAACCCACTCTGAGGCATGTGGTTGCGCTCTGATATATGCACGTCTTGGGTGGTTGATGCACTCGACCTGCGGCCTCGTGCGTAACAACACACACCAAGGCGTGCATATATCAGAGCATGACCGCACACCTCAGAATGGTTTATCTATTACATATATATATATATATATATATATATATATATCATCTATGCAAAACTTCGTACTGCACCATTTAGGGTTAAAATAAAAGTCAAGAAATGAAAATATTTGGTTGCCTCCCCGACTTCCACCCGTCATCCCAAGATTGGCAGCTGACAGGGTGCGTCATTGGGGTTGTGAGGCCTAAATGTCAGCCCATTCCATCTGAAATTACATTCACAAGCCACAGTAAATAAGAAAGGTGTGACATTTTGGCCTCACAACCCCAATGTCACACCCCGTCAGGTGTTAATCTTGGGATGATGGGTGGGTCCAGGGGGAGAGGCAACCCTAAAGATTTTTGATTTCCTGACTTTTTGTGTTTTAACCCTAAATGATGCATTATGAAGTTTTTGCATAGAATTTCCTTACTTTTTGAAAAAGAATAAAAAAATAAGAGCTTGCGCAAGTTGGTGGGAGCACAGGTCCTTCGGGCCCTGCACGCCCACCAACTTGCAAATGTGGGTGTACCATCAACATCCTCCAAATTTCAATGTAAAACAGCAAACCGTGTCCAAGATATAACATGTTGAAGTTTGAGATTTTCAGTTGTCAGAGATGTAGAATTCCACACCTGCTAATGTTTTACAGGCACAATGACTGAAAACTACATCCATGATACTAAGGCTATGTACCCTATGAATTTCAAGCCACCAGCACAATGCAAAAGACTGCCTGCAACATTTAAATTGTGTCATGCAATACCTCTACAAAACAAATTTTCTTTGACAAGTAAACACCATAATTCACATGTACATCAAATGCTGAGAAACCCCTCCAAGTTTCAATGCAAAAGACCAAACTGTATCCAAGATACAACATTTTAAAGTTTGAGATTTTCATTCATCAGACTGGCACAGTTCCACACCTGTTGACATTTAACAGACACAATGACTGAAAACTACATCCATGACAATAAGGCTATATACCCTATGAATTTCAATCCACTAGCACAATGCAAAACACTGTCTGCAACATGTAAATTGCATCATGCAATATCTCTGCAAAAGAAATCTTCTCTGACATGTACACATCATAATTCACATTCACAGGACATGCTGAGAACATCCTCCAAAGTTCAATGCAAAAGACCAAACCATGTCTGAGATATAACATTTTAAAGTTTGAGATTTTCATTTGTCAGACTGGCACACTTCTGCACCTGTTGACATTTAACAGACACAATGACTGAAAACATCATCCATGACACTAAGACTAGGTATCCTATCAATTTCAAGCCACCACCACAATGCAAAACTCTGTTCGCAGAATGTAAACTGCACCACACAATGTCTCCACCAAGAAATATTTTCCGAAACATAATCACCATAATTTACATCTACAGGAAATGCCATAAACACCTTCCAAATTTCAACTAAAAAGATCAAACCATTTCCAAGATATTTAATGTTAAAGATTGCCAAAATTGCCCTATCTATTCCATCATAAAAAATCTGTCCATCTTGTCCCTCCCTCACGATCAAAGATCATGATCAAAGAATCTCTCGATTAAAGAATTTGCAGGCTCATGATAAAAGAATTAAAAATGCTATAAATCAAAAAATTGAAGAAATTCCAGTAAACCACCATCATGGTTCGACAGAATGAAGCCCCCTGGCCAAAACCCACCCTCATTTGACTTCCTAGGACACCCCTAGAATGAGAAAATTGATTTTTTAATCCGTCCATTTTGTCCCTCACTTGCGATGCACGATCGCGATCAAAAAATCTCGCAATCAAAGAATTTGCAGGCTCACGATCAAAGAATAAAAAAGCTCTAATTTTAAAAATACAAGGAATTGCAGTAAACTACCACCATGGTTCATCAGAATGAAGCCCCCTGAGCAAAACCCACCCTCATTTGACTTCTTAGGGCACCCCTGGGCTGAGAAAGTTGATTTTTTAATCCAGCCATCTCATCCCTCACGATCAAAGAATCTCGTGATCAAAGAATTTGCAGGTTTGCAATCAAAGAAATTGCATGCTCATGACCAAAAAATTAAAAATGGTGAAACATGACTTTTTGGGTGATCTTGTGACAGTAATTTTCTAGTCTGTGGGAAAATGATAGGCAATTCTTTGGCACTGCACTGCAAAAGAACGGATGGGAGTTTGGGGCTGAAATTTGGAGGGAATGCAGTCGACATCTCACAGATGTGTCTTTCAGTGTTGTATTGAAAAAATATTACATGACAGCAAAGCTATGGCACTCCAAAGTCGATGGGTTTTCCCATAGGATAACATTACGGCGCCCAATGCATTACAGGAATCCTTTGGCACCCTGCTGCAAAATAACGGTTTGGTCTTTTTTCCTGAAATTTGGAGGGAAGACAGCCAACAGTCCACAGATGTGTCTTTCCATGGTTTGGTGAAAAAATATTACAGGGAGGCAAAGTTATGGCACTCCGAACGTCTCTTTTTCTCCCGTAGGATAACATTATGGCGTTCACTGTGCCTTTCAGGGCCCGTATCTCGGAAACGGTGCAAAATACGGACTTTTTGTCAGAAAAATTCTTATGGGGCCTAAGTACAAAATTAGCCAGGACAGTTGTAAATCATACGACTCTTAATTTTTTTTTCTATGTCGTATGGTTCCTGAGATATAACCTATTTAGTATTCCAAGTCCTCATTTTCTGCTCCAATACCCATTATTATGCATACATTCTTTGTACTCACTGTCTTTCTCTATTCAGCTTTTGGGGAAAACCAGCCTGTGTGCTTACATTACTGTTACCGCTGCCCTTTCTGCTTGTGGTTCCGTGCCCGTTTCACTTACTGTTGACGTCTACATTACCATGTGCGTTATCCTTTGCGTTTTCATTTGCGCTTGCGTTTCTGTTATTTTTTGCCATTTGTGTCTACAGTACTGTTTCTCTTTCTGTTTTACTTTGTGTTACCATGCTCATTGACATTTCTGTCTGCAGGAACCATGTTACTATGTGACAACACATCACGTGGCAGACCGTTCCTGTCTACACCACCGTAAAGCAAGCACTTTCTGTTCTCATTCTCGCTAGGTTACCTTGTGTGCCACTGTTAGCACTTCTGTTTGCATTGCTGTTCTGTTACTATGCAACAAGGCGTCATGTGGTGGGAGTGTGGGGGCGCCGGGTCCCGCGCCCTTCGCCACATTACATGCCGGGAGCGCGGGACCCTATGTGCGTTATCCTTTGCATTTTCATTTGCATTTCTGTTATTTTTTGCCCTTTGTCTCTACAGTACTGTTTCTCTTTCTGTTTCACTTTGCATCACCATGCCCATTGACATTTCCGTTTGCAGGCGCCATGTTACTATGTGACAACACATCACGTGGCAGAGCATTCCCGTCTATGCCACCGTGTGCGTTGCCCTTTCTGTTCTCATTCATACTTGCATTACCATGTGTGCCACTGTTAGCGCTTCTGCTTGCGTTGCTCTTCCTGTTACCATGCCACAAGACATCAAGTGGAGGGAGTGCGGGGCCCTTGCTCTTGCCGCTACATTACATTCACTATTTCTCGTTATCATTCTCAAAAAGAAGGGAAATTAGAGGCAAAAAACTCTGTTTAATGCATTAGTTAGGGTTGTTCCACAGCAACAAAAGTGAGGAAATTCGCTGTTAGGGTTGAAAACCCTAACTCCAAATCCCCCCAGCACCACACACACAGACACACACACACACACACACACATGCAAGTATGGAGGAGGACCAAGTCAAAACAACCAATGACAGACATCCAGCAGCAGGTGACAGAAATAATAAACAATTATCTAAATGTACTACGAGACATCCCCACCCACCTGACCAGGTACTGCATGCTCAGTGGAGATCAACAGCAAAACTGAGGCCATGTACACCAAATGTACACATTCCTGATTGCAGCTGCACACAATGTACCACACTTCGTAGTTGCATGGCCTTACCTACCAATGCCCCACACCACACCACAACTGTTACTGTGCCGTTAGTCAATATAAATGCTGAAGGTGCATGATCACAGTTGTAGAAAGATTTTAACACTAGTGAGTATACATTAATTAAGAGAAGTACATAAATTAACTACAAGACACTAGCATGCTCAAGATAAAAGTAGTGTTACATTTAGTATGTGATTTACATAGTAATACATTTACTGCAATGGTTTACTCAAGATAGAGAGGCTGATGTAAATGTATGGAAAAGCATTGCCTGTTCAATGCTGTAAAATTTGTGCTGCCAGTATCAGATGCATTCTTACTGATGAAGGTGTACTGCTGATGTACATACATAGACCTTCAGTGTGTTTCAATACTAAAGATGCAGTAAGTATTCTTTGTAAGAAACAGTGTAATTGCATGGATCAGGCCAAGCAACTTCTAAATATCATAGCACTACTGAGCCAACAATGGCATACCTGTATCAGAGATGTCTATAGGATAGATTTTCCTGTAGGCACTTACTGAGTATGTTGGACCTGAGAAAGACAATCTCATTGCATTTGTGATGACTAACTTATTCAAATAGTGATACATTTACTATCGTTGCAATGAGTGATCTATGCCACTTATGGACACAGTGTAATTTTTTTAACAGTTGTTTCATACTCAGGCTCTATGCCTAGTGTTTGGGTTTGCCACACTTCTGTCACTGATGCTATCAAAGTGATAACTATGTTAATTGTGGTACAACAGGAATCAAGTAGGTATAGTGTAGATATAAACAGAATGTCTTTTAGTATTGATTTAACGCACAATAGGGTAAGTGTACTAGGACAGCAGGGGTTATTCTCTATCACTGACTCTGTCAGTTATAATCACACTAAGGTTTCAATGACAGTAATGATCAAGTTACACTGTTCATCTTCATGAGTTCATATTCACAGCCATTCTCCAGTAACTAGACAGTGTATGGTGTAACTGAGTGGGACACTGTGTTGCAAAGCTGCTGCAGTGCCTAGCAGAGGGAGAGTATCTACTCATAAAGATAATTAAGCAATAAGGCATGACCAACAGTTATGTTAAATGGTCTGTTAATCACCCTGTAGGGGTTTAATGTTGAATGAGGTGTAGCCGAGTGCCACATGTCGCTAGACAGTGATAAACTGACCATTAACATAATACCTGGGAGTGGCTTATTGCTATCATAATAAAACTGTTTTTTAAACAACATTAAACCATGTTAATCATATGGTTAGGCTCTACATGTATGTTAATAAAAACTAAACATAAGGCTGTTACAATGTTTACAGTCAGTTAGAAAGCAGCATTTCTCAAACCCTTGTTATAATCAGAGATATTATACCTGTACGACTCCGTGGTTTTGCTCAATTCTATTGCTCAGGTGGCCCACCACATGTGGTGTGGTCTGGTGTGGGGCATCGGTAGGTAAAGCCATGCAACTACTAAGTGTGGCACGTTGTGTGCAGATGCAATCAGGGATGTGTATGTTTGGTGTACATTGCCTCAGTTTTGCTGTTGATCTCCACTGAGCATGCAGTACCTGGTCAGGTGGGTGGGGATGTCTCGTAGTACATTTAGACAATTGTTTGTTATTTCTGTCACCTGCTGCTGGATGTCTGTCATTGGTTGTGCTGACTTGGTCCTCCCCCATACTTGCATATGTGTGTGTGTGTGTGTATGTGTGTGTGTGTGTGTGTGTGTGTGTGGTGCTAGGGGGGTGAATTCGGAGTTAGGGTTTTCAACCCTAACAGCGAATTTCCTCACTTTTGTCGCTGTAGAACAACCCTAATTAATGCATTAAATTGAGTTTTTTGCCTCTAAATATATATATATACACACACACACACACACATATATATGTGTGTATGTGTGTTTGTATATTGATATAAATATATATAAATATATATATATATATATATATATATATATATATATATATATAGATAGACAGATATCATCATCATCAAATTTATTGGTAAGCAAATTGAGAGAAACTCTCTTTTACAATTACAACCAAAAAATTAAAAATATACATGAGACATACAATGCAATACATTATATACATGTACACATATATTGCATACACGTTCAGAGATTATATTTCATTAGTCTATAAAAAAACAGGGAGCTAACCATAACATTCACAAGACTTGTTAAAATATGTCTTAATTAAAATCTTAAAGTGTGAAATAGATACTAATGCTTCCAATCTGTGTTTATTTTTCAGTATTTCTCATGTCTGGGCAATTGAAACTGATAGGGTATAATCTCCAGCTTTCAACTGTGTTCTAGGTATCCTGAAAGTTACAACATTTCTGGATTTTAAACTATACCTACTTTCCTGTACTAATTTTAACTTATTCCAAAAGAAATTTAGGCAGTTTACCAATAACAAAATTATAAGTAAATACCAATGCCGTAATCTAATAACATTCAAATAGTCCCACCTCACAGCAGTATATAAGACACAGTGGTGACCTGACCATGGGAGACCAGTTACAAATCTCAGAGCTGAATGATACGATGTATCAAGAGTACCCAATATTGATCTAGTAGTACTTTTATAGATACTATATAATCCCCATAATCGACAATTGATAGAAACAGTGAATTGACAAGCAATTTCCTTATTGAAAAATCTAAAAAAGATTTGTTCTTATAAAAAAAACGAATAACCATTTCAATCTGTTTGAGATAAACTCTATATGCCGTCTGTATGACAGTTGTGCATCTAATACCAATCCCAAATACCTATAAGTAAGTGTTTGAAAAACTTCATTCCCTTTAATAGACTAAAGTTTATATTTAGAAAAATCAGATTTTTTTTTGGAAAAAATCACCCATTGTGTTTTTTTAATGCTTAGATGCAATCTCTGTTCCAGCAGAAAGAAATGTATTTTATGAAAATTTTGTTGAACATTACTTATTGCTGTGTCCAAATCATTATGACTAGTAAATATGATGATATCGTCCACATATAGATATATTTGTGATAAAGATAAACAGTGTACTGGTAAATCGTAAAGATGTAATAAAAATAATAGGGGTCAAAGGACTGAGCCCTGTGGGGCACCCTGTACTGAAACAATCATGCTGGAATTGAGGTTACTTGTCTTTACATAATGCAAATGTAATGACAGACATGACTGGAACCATTCTATAGCTGAAAAACCTAATCCAATTTTCTTAAGTGTATTCAGTAATAAAATGTAATGAACTGAGTCAAAAGCTTTAGATAAATCCAAATAAACCACTGGTGTACATTGATTTTTTTGTGAAAGAATTTAAAATGTCATCAATAATTTTGGACACAGCTAGTGGCATTATGCCCCTTATGGAATCCTGATTGATAATCTGAAATAAAATCATATTTGAGTAGCTAGAAATTCAATTGCTTAGCCACTATCCTTTCAAATATTCTAATCATAAGCAAGCAATAACACACGGTGAGGTGTGGTTTATCGCCTGATAAGAGAACGCCCAGGGGTGTACTAAGGCATGAGGCACTTGCGCCGAGTGCCTTATGCCCCTGGGCGTGTTCTTAACAGGCAATAAACCACACCTCGGAGTATGTTATTGCACTTATAAAATGGGCCCTTCAATTAATGGATCCTTATGTAAGTGATTAAAAAAGAAGGAAGGAAAAACAAATCTAGAATGGAAGTTTGAATAGGAGAAATAGAAAAAAAATAGTCCCATTTGGAAACTGTTTCCTTAAAAGAAGAGGGCTGGCTATGTATTTCTTATTATATATTTCAGGTGGTTTAGTAGCATCCCCCTTCCCCCACACACACACACACACACACACATATTCTTTTTTTGTTTTGTAGTGTGTTAAGGACAAGTGCTCAGAGTCTCCATTTGCTTGAGAGGAACAGTAGGCGTTACTGAAAATTAGCTTGTAACTGAGTCCTTTCTAAGAAACGTCCTGTGCATTTAACAAATTGTATTTTGCCATAGGTCTTTTTTTTATAAGGTGCTGACATCTGAATTGCAAGAGGAAGAGAGTGTACAATTCAGAAATCACCGCAATCACCAGCGAGCATTGCCATGGAAACAGATGCTGCGGTTTGTAGAATTGTGACCGTTGGACTCTCTCAGTTACTGGGCATTTGGAAAGTTTAATTTTTGGATTATCTTTATTTGTTTTGGGTCTAACAAGGTGCTGAGAGTCAAAATCCCATAGAGAGAGAGTCAGAAGTTCAGAAGTGAGTGGAAGTCCGAGCGAGTGTTGCCATGGCAATGCACGATGACATTTGTCGGCAGTTTTTTGAAAGTACGACTCTAATTTGATACTCCTTTTTGTAGTGTAGGTAATTTCAGAACACAGAAAAAAGACAAGAGAGTCTCAGAAAAAGAGAGAGAGAGAGATTCTTCAGTTTAAAAAGTCTGTCCGTGTTACTCTGAATATGAGGGAATCGAGTGTATAGAGAAGGAAAATGACAGGATTTAAACGGAGGAGCGGAGCGGTAGCCAGCAAAAAAAAATGAAAGTGTGTGCATTTTAGCTTATTAGTGTGCATGTGAAACACTTTTGTTGGTTGGATTTTGAGTTTTTTCCCCAAGCTGAGCTCTGATGAATGAGTTCTGGTTTTGTGATTGGGTTGTGATAGAAGTGTGCAGTTTGAGCAGCTGTCAGCGTGGACTACTGATTTCCTGCTGCCGCTCACTGAGCTGTGCCAGACTCTCTTTTTGTTTCTGCTTGGCACAGCTCAGTGATTTTTTTGTTGTTAAGGGGCAGACTGGCAGACGTTAGTGCCGGTTGGGTAACATATAATGGATTAAGACACAGCTGGGAAGCTGAAACAGCCAATCAGTGGCTCACATTTTTTAGCCTATTTTATGAGCGTTAGTATTGAAATTGGTCTATAACAACCTGGATCCATAATATCACCCTCTTTATGTATGGGAACTATACAGGATGTTTTCCAGTCAACAGATAACCCAGAATTCTGCAGAGACAAATTATATAAATATGTAATGTAAGGAGCCAGAACTGAGGCTGAAATTTTAAAGAAAATTGGATCAGTATTATCATGACCTCCCCCTTTTTAGATGTCAAGTTTAAAAAATTCTCTAATCACCTCTTCTTCCCTGATTTTTATAAATTTAAACTGATTTTTATATTTTATATAAACTCTGTTAATGCATCAGTTAGAGTTGGCATTACAGCAACAAAGATCAGGAAATTTAGTGTAATGGTTCCCAATCCTATCACTCCACTGCACCGCCCCACCCTCCATATACCAACAGGTGTTGGTGTGTGGCTTGGAGTCATCATGCCTAACGCTCACCCCATTTTATGTCTAAGGAAGCTCAGATAGTACAGTATAGTAGATTGGGGTGAGCATTAGGCCCGACGACCCCAAGGCACACCCTGACACCTGTTTTTATGTGGAGGGTGGGAGGTGCAGTGGAGTGGTAGGGTTGGGAACCATTACACAGAATTTACTGATGTCTGTTGCTGAAATATCAAACCTAACTGATGCATTAAAGGACTTCCTTTGAATGAATTTTCTTACTTTTTGAGACAGTATAACAGTATCCTGTGGGAGTGCTGGTTCCTTTGGACCCTGTGCTCCAATCCCTGCATAAATGCACATATGTATGTAGGTGTGGTAAACAACAGTGACCAAATTGTGAAATGGAAGGCAAAATATAATTATGCACAACTGCAATGCCATTCTGCAATACAGGTGCGAAAACACATTTCAGGCAGGATATGAAAAATGTTCACTGTACTGTTCATGAGGTGGTGTGAAAAATTAGCTATGCTGAAAATGTGGTGGCAAAATATTTAAAAGTACCAAAGTTATGTGCATGCATAGAATAAATTCATTGGGTGCCAGTAACTCAGGCACATAGGATTTTTTTCACTAAGTTTTCAACATGGCCTTTTTGGGAGCCCACCTCATGAACAATGGCACTGCCATTTTATTTATTGGTCCTGAAAGGTGATTTCACACAGTGAGCACACCACAGGTATGAAAACATGTTTCGGGCAGGATGTGAAAAATGGTTGCTGTACTGTTCATACGACAGTGTGAAAAAATGGTAATGTTGAAAATATGGAGTGAAAATACACAAAATTGCCGAAGCTATGAGGGTGCATAGAAAAACTGTGCTTAACTTAGGTGTTTTTTGGCATTTTTGCACCACATTTTTAACATTGGCTTTTTGGGACCTCCCTTCATGAATACTTTCACTGTGATTTCATTACTCAGTCCTGAAGGGTGATTCTGTGCAACAACTATGAAATTGCCTACAGTATCAGGACTGAGTAATGAAATGGAAGTGGCAGTGTTCATGAGGTGCTGGAATGTGAGAGAACATTCCATTTATTGTGAAACTGCATGGTCTCTGCCACATTCCACAATTGTATGCACCCACCACATTTCAAAATTGTGCATCACATCCCCACTGCATTACAATATTGTGTCCCAGCCACAATCTAAAATGACACATCCCTGCCACATTCCAAAATTGTGCATCCCTGTCAAATTCTGAAACTGTACATCCCCATCAAATTCCAAAATTGCACATCCTCACTACATTCCAAAGTTGTGTTTCAATGCCAGAGTCTGAAATTGTGCCACAGCCACATTCTTAAATTGTCACTGCCACATTCTAAAATTGGTCATCACCACCAAATTCCAAAACTGTGCATCACTGCCACATTCTGAAACTGTGCATAACCACCACATTCTGAAACTGCATCATGGCCATATTCAGAAATTACATCACTGCCACATTCTAAAACCGTGCCACCACCGCATTTAAGAATTGTGCATCACTGCCACAGTCCAAAATTGTGTGTCACTGGCATATTCTAAAATTTTGCAGTATCACCACATATTAAGAATATATCTTTCTGCCACATTCCAAAATTGTGTGTAAACATCCACATTTCAGAACTGTGTGTCATTGTCACATTCGGAAAATGTGCATCCCTACCATATTCCAAAATTGTACATGTCCATCACCTTCTGAAAATGAGTGTCACTGCCACATTCTGGTATTACATGTCCAAGTCACATTTTAAAATTTCACAACCCTGCCTCATTCTGAAATTGCATGTGCCTACCACATTCTGAAACTGAATCACCACCACATTTTGAGATTCTGTGTCCATGCCACAGTATGAAACTGCATGTTGCCATCACAATCTGAAATCAAGCATCTCAACCACATTTTGAAATTATGTGCCACCACCACATGCCAAATTTATGCATCCATCACACATTATGGCCCTTATGCACAGATGTACGGAGTTGCTGACCCATCCCCCTGATGCAGCACCTCCCAACTCAGGGTTGTACTGCCATGCCCATGCAGCCCACCACATAACACAGTGCTTGCAAGGCTCCCAAGAAGGGCATAGCAAACACCACCTTCCTGGCAACAACTTTCCCCTGTCTGCAGAGCCCCCCCAGGGCTCCTGTTCCATGTAGTACAAGCCCTCCCACACAAAGATGTGCCCATTGAACCCCAACCCAGAACCAAGCCACAGTCACCAGTGGTCCCCACACACACACACACACACACACACACACACACACACACACACGTGGCACCAACAATTCCCTCCAGACAGTTCTATCAGTGCCATGGCTCAGGATGGCCAGCAGCACAGCCTTCTGCACACCTCCACAGCCACTGGCCATGTGACCTATGCAGGCGTGCTTTGGCTACACACCCCTGCATATGTCAGATTGCCAGCAGCCACAGAGGTGTGTGGAGGGCTGTGCTAATGGCCATCCCAAACCATGGCACTGGCAGACCTGTCTTGGGGGGTGTTGTCAGTGCTACAGGTGTGTGGGCAGACAACTGTCCACCAGGAATCATATTGGGGTACCTGGTACAGGGTTGGGAGGTGGACCACTGGCATGTGGCCGAGGGATGTGGTGGTGATGTGGGGGGCACACTTGCCATGTCCAGGTCTGATCCTCTGCTGGGGGTTTCCCATACATGTATGTAAGAACAGGGGCTGCTCCATGGCTGGATGCAGGGGGTGTTGCAGCCAACATGCAGATGAGATCAGGGCACTGATGACTGTTGTAGGGGGTCCCAGCATCTGGGAGGTGGAATGGGATGGCTACTGGTGGGGTTTTTCCAGCCACAGGGGCAGATATCATACTGGTGGGGACACTGGAATATGGGATATGGCCGTGTGGTTCTGGGTGCCGATGGTGCTATTCATGCACCTGGGCCCATGCCTCACTGCACGAGAGATCCACACCAAGTCCCAGGATGAACATCCTATTGGATGCCCAACTGGGACTACAACTCTGCCCCTGGCTGCCCTGTGGAGACCTGTGTACCATAGGGTTAGAGCCATGGATAGTGGACACC
Source organism: Neoceratodus forsteri (assembly GCA_016271365.2). Classification (NCBI taxonomy): domain Eukaryota; kingdom Metazoa; phylum Chordata; order Ceratodontiformes; family Ceratodontidae; genus Neoceratodus; species Neoceratodus forsteri. The sequence goes on from CM057452.1 coordinate 1,364,105,230, forward strand.
AGTTGTGAATACCAGCATGTGTGCACCTGTCCACATGTGTGGAGCTATGCGAGTGGAATACATGTCCCTGGTGCGTAGTTCCCTCCCATTCATGTATAGGGACCAATGAAATTACATATCCCAGCCACCTTCCACAACTATGTGTTCCCTGCATTTCAAAACTGTGTATCTCTTGACACCACCACGTTATTAATTTTTGCATCTCTGCTCCATCCCACAATTCTGTGTCCCAGCAGCTTTCTGAGATTGTGTTATTGCTGCATTCCAGAGCTGCAACCTGGTGATATTTCAACATCTCATACCAGCAGTATTTTAAAAACTGCCCCTAACTTTGTCATTCTAAAGTCATGTTTGTACTGCATTCAACCCCCCATCACATTCTGAAGTACTATACCTTACATCTGCACATAATGTCATTTTTCCTTTTACCGATATTTACTACAACTTCAGTTTTATGTAACATGGGAAGAAAAAATCATATAAGGTAACTTTCAGAGAAGACTAGACTGTGAGTTTAGGATATGACATAATTGGTAACTTATCTAAAACTTACTTTTTTGAACAGGCTGTGAATTTAGGGTTGTAAACTGAAGTGTAACTTTTAAACAGAGTAACTCGGACATCTCATTTTTGGCATGAGGCTGATTGGGGATATGCTGATCTAAATTGGGAATTTTATGGATGGCTGAAATTTTGGTCTGATTCCCTCTTTAAGGTTTGTGTGCCTTTTTCCCCATGCTTTCTCACTGTCACATCCCTTTGCTGAAGAGGGAAATCCCCACCATCACCACCATACATGTATACTCAGGGGATATTCAAGGTGCTAAAGTGCACAATAGTGGTGATTCTTCCTGTTTGCACCTTTTTGTGATTCATTTCCCAGTTTGCTTGCTGTTTCATTTCTTTTATTTTAAACAGAAAAGAAATATTGAACTACAATTTGGCCTCTGCACTTAGTTTGATTTGAAACAAAGTAACTGCCCCCATTCAAAGTGTTAATTTTTCCAAGTAAACTGTTTGCCCGTCCCTTGGCTTTGTATCATCAATGAGATTTATTGCTGAGGTGGAGGCCATAAGGAAAACACAATGAATAATTAATTGATTAAGTTTATTAATTAATTTTTTATTTTCTTTTCTGTCCATTGTTGATCCTTTCACAGCTGACAAATGTTGCATTCTGTCGGCACTGGGCACTTTAATCACTTTACGCCACTGCATACTTTGTGATCCCACTGAACTATTCAGGGAAAGGAGATGGGTTATACCTTGCAAATGACCATTCCCAAAAGTGTAGCAACCTTCTAAAGTCTGACTGTAGCCACCTGCACCTTCCTTGGGTTGTCACCTGGTAAAACTTCCCAGGGCTAAGATAAGGTACAACTGATAGGGTGTCACACAGGGATGGAAGAAATGCCCCTAAGCCACCAGGTACACTTAACCACAAGGTCTACAGAGGAGAAACAATAGATCACTCAGATATGAGCACAACAGGGAATTCTTTGTAAAAGGGGATTTTAATTCCTAATGGATTGTGCATGTATAAAAATAAATTTTTATTAAATCAAATAAGGGAGAGTAACTGGGGAACCACTAGACCACCAGGTGATGACAGGCTACCAAGTTGAATACAGCGTATAGTTCTGGTCCCCACATGTGAGGGAAGAATTTGATGTAATAGCATGCTTCTTTGGTCTGTGAGGGTGGCTATTAGTGTTTGTCTGTGTCATTAGATTAGCTTATGTGGAGCTGTACATTTTTCTACTTGGTGTAACTATGCCATTCTTACACACAAAGTCTGTGAAAGTCTCTTGGACTCAATTTCTGCAAAATATCACCACTATCTACCTGCATTTTCATTTTAAATCAACCTTTCAGAAGTTATCTCAAGCAAATTGAAGAACATATATCTTATCCAGCACATTGAAATACAAAAACCACAGCTGCACCAGCACAGAGTCATTAACACACTGTAGAATACACAACTATCTAGTACTGAACACTTCAAAGATCCGGTATACTTTATGGACAAAAAATCTGGATGCTCCTGTTATGGTGCAGTGATTTGCACCTTATTTAAATGGCTCACTGTTGCTAAGATAGCTATCTGCTGCTCTTCCTGAGTCCAGCTAGGTCCCCTTACCCTGTACACTTTCTCTGACATGCTTTCTTTAGACTGCTTGGAAGTGTGAACCACATCTGGTGTAACTCCAACAGCCACAGAGGCATTGTATTTCCACCTAAGTTCTGGACCTTTTTGCTGTACTGGTGCCCAATTGAAGGTAATACCTACCTGTATCTGTGACCTCCAGGACTGGCTGGGGTAGGGGTGTACCTGAGCCAAAAGCAGAATCAGGGGCAGGGCCCACAATGAAAAGTTCTTGCTGCTGAATCCAATAATTCAGACATTTGCAGCTCATTCCATCAAAGAGACTGCATTTTCATTAGGGATGGAAGAACCTCAAAAGGTTCTGAGGTTTTAAAAGGTTCTGATAGGTGAAAAAGTTTGGCTCCTTATCAAACCTTATCCAACCCCTTTATGACCTTTATTGTTTTATGGTAATCTTATGTTAAAAATAATTCTAAACTGCTTTTAATCAACATATCTGTAGAAAAAAAAAATAAATCACTGTTTAGCAGTAGAGAATGCTCTCTAATCACTCTTCTGTTTCTGACATTTAAGAAAGAAATACTAATACTATGTATATGTTATATTATTAACAGATGTGATTTTTATTTCTTAACATGTACAGGCAAGCACCAGATGTGCTTTAGACAGTTACGTGATGAAGAAGTCATCAAAAACATGTAAACAGCACCAGCCAGAGCAGAGGGCAGCCAGTCAGAGATAGTCAGTCAGACAGTTACCGCTTCAAGACTGCAATCTGCTACTACACCACCTACTGCAATTAGGGGAAAACCAGACATAGTCAACCAGCACTGAAATCAATATAGTTAAAGATCATGTGCAAAGGTTTTTGCATATTGGTAATAAAGCTTGAATACAAGTCCCTGTGTCATGATTAGAGTTTTCTGAAAATTTCATGCTGTTTAGTGTAGTGGTTTTCTTTAAATCAGCATTTGTTAACTTGCTCTACAGTGGCTGAAAACAGTGGAGTTGTTTCTGTCTCTCAGTCAGGCTTGGAGAGTGATGACATTATTGTGGAGTACAGTAGCTTGCTGCTTCAGATTCCCAAACACAGCAGGCTGTAGAATTAATGGTTTGCTCACCAGGTTTCTTATAATTTCAGTCTGCAGTTTATGTTTAGAAAGATTATCTTAAAATCTATAATTTTCTTCTTATTAAAGTTGATCATTTGAGTTTCAGTGCTGAACTGAAGTAGTGGAAAGCTTTCTATGTGAGAGATCAGCATGTCTGTATCACAGTTCTTCATTCTTTCTCATCAAAACTTTGATTTTTTCTTACTATATAACAGGTTTGTTTAATGAATATAAAATACATCTACATTTTGTTCATTTAAAGAAACAGTTTGTCTTTGATGTAGCCTTAATAAATACATTCATGTAAGAATTTCTCATGTCAGATTGAAAAACAGGTACCTATCACACTCTGCTAGTGTTTCAAGCACATGTACCTCTTGCTATCCTGTTTAGCCGATCACTAGAAACAGGGGAGGTACCCAAAGACTGGAGGATAGCAGATGTAGTCCCCTTATACAAAAGTGGGAACAAAGAGGAAGCAGGGAACTACAGACCAGTCAGCCTCACCTCGGTAGTGGGGAAGATCATGGAAGCACTACTGAAGGAGAGATTGGTGGAACATCTGGTTGTCAATGGACTACAGGACCCAAGGCAGCATGGTTTCACAAGGAAAGGTCATGTCAGACCAACCTCATTGAATTTTTGACTGGGTGACTAGGGAGGTGGATCAGGGAGGGCAGTGGACATGGCCTATCTGGACTTCAGCAAGGCCTTTGACACTGTGCCACATAGAAGACTATTGCACAAACTGGGAATATGGGTGTGGGCAGGACAGTAGTGCGGTGGGTAGGTAACTGGCTGGGCAGCAGGACACAGAGGGTGGTGGTAAATGGCTGTCACTCCACAGAGGGAAGAGTGACCAGTGGGGTACCACAGGGATCAGTGCTGGGACCGGTACTATTCAATATCTTCATCAGTGACATTCTTGGGACCTAGAGGCAGAATTTCACTGTTCGCTGATGACACAAAGCTCTGTAACAGAGTAGACACACCAGAGGTGCAGACAGAATGAGAAGGGACCTGCAGAAACTTGAAGAATGGTCAGAGGTTTGGCAGTTGAAATTCAATGCAAGGAAGTGCAAGATAATGCATATGGGGCACAAAACCCTGGCACAATATATCAGTTGGGGTGTGAGGATATAGCATGCACCAAGCAGGAAAGGGATCTTGGAGTTATCATCTCTGATGACCTCACGGCAGAAACAGTGTGACAAGGCAGCAGGTAAAGCAAATAGGATGCTGGGATGCATAGGCAGGGGCATCACCAGCAGGAAAAGGGAGGTCATAATTCCGCTATACAAGACACTAGTGAGGCCACACCTGGAGTACACTGTGCAGTTCTGGAGACCTTACCTACGTAAGGACATAGACAGGGTAGAGAAGGTTCAGAGGAGGGCAACAAAGATGGTGCATGGATTGCAGCATAAGTCCTATGAGGACAGGTTGAAGGCACTGAACATGTACTCCCTAGAGGAGAGGAGGGAGAGAGGGGATATGATAGAGACATACAAGTATCTTGCAGGGAGGAACAGGGTGCAGGAATGCACTATTTTTAAGCGAAAAGATGTTCCAGGACTAGGGCATGGGATGAAGTTGGAGGGAGGACGATTCAGAGGAAATGTGAGGAAGAATTTCTTCACAGAACGGTGGTGGACAAGTGGAACACCCTGCCAGAGGAAGTGGTGGGGGCTGAAACAATCACGGGATTTAAGAATGCATGGGATAGACATAAAGGAATTCTAGAGGTCAGGGGTAAGGGGCAACAGACTTCCTGGAAAACATAAACTGAACTTACAAACTTAAATGGGCAGACTGGGTGGGCCATAGGCCCTTATCTGCCGACACTGTCTATGTATCTATGTATGTATCTATGTACTGTCTGAACTGACAAACTTTAGTTCTTTGGTGGTTTCTGTCTGAAAATACATCATGTATGTATGTAAAAAGAAACACTATATGGCATCCTGATTCACCATGTCTCTTCTCCACAGTTGAGGAATATGAACTCTACTGCCACCTGTCCTCTGCCCCACAAGCTGCCTGTCTTCTGCTCCATATTTGAGACTGCTGCACCCTGCTGCCCACTGTCTTTGCCCACACAGTCAGGGATTGTACACCATGCTGCCTTCATCTCCTGCCTAAAGAATCAGTGTTGCTGCACCCTGCTGCCCCCTGCCCAAACAGTTGAGATTGCTGCACCTTGCTGACCTCTTTCCCCACCCCACAGTCCAGGATGCTGCACCTGTCATACCCTGTTCCTGGCTCCACAGTCAGGACTGCTGTGCTCTGCTAAGCCCTAGAGTCCCAGGTCCCTCTGCCTCCACAGTGAGGCCAGCTGCACCACGCTACCCTAGGTTACCTGAGGGGGGGCTTTTACTGCATCCTACTTCCCACTTTCATTGCCCAGATGGGCAGGGCTGCTGTATTATGCACTCTCCATCTCACATTCAGGGCTGCTGCATCTTGACATGCCCCTGTGTCCATCCCCACAGTTGAGGCTTCTGCACCATGCAGTCCTCTTTCCCCTGTCACCACAGCCAGGGCTGCTGCACCCTGCTATCCACACAGTTGGGGTTGCTGTGGCCTGCTGTGCCCTAGAGCCCCATGTCTCTGCAGTTAGGGCTGCTGCACCATGCTGCCACTTGCCACAAGAGTTAGGGCATTTGTTGCACCCTGGTGCATGCCTCCAGAGTTGAGGCAGTTGCACCCTCCTGCCCCCTGTTACCAGAATCAGATCCTTTGCTACACCCTGCTGCCCACATCTCTTGTCCCAAACAGGCATGGCTGTTGCACTCTGTCCCTCATTTTGGGACTTTTGTACCTTGATGCCATGCATATCTCCAACCTGAACAGTTAGGGCTACTGCACCCTGCTGCTCTCTGTGTCCACCCCCACAGTCATGGACATGGCACCCTGTTGCCCCCTGTTCCTGTCTTCACAGTCAGAGTTGCTATGCTGAGTTACATCCTAGAGTCCCATGTCCCCTGCCTCCAAGGCTGGGGCTACTGAAGCCCGCAATGCACTTCCATTGCCCCAAATGGGCTGGGCTGCTGCACCATGTGCACCATGTGCCACAGTCAGGGCTGCTGTACTTTGATGCCCACCTGTGTCCTGCCCAACATTCAAGGCTTCTGCACCATACTGTCCTCTGTCCCCTGCCACCACTGTGCCCTGCTGCACCCTTCTACAGGAACAGTGGGCAAAACAGTGCCGTGATTGTGGGGGGGTGGGGAAAAAGGGCAGCAGGGTGCAGCAGCCCTGACTGTATGGCCAGAAGATAGGGGTGTCATCAGGGTACAGCAGCCCAAACTGTGGGATGGTACACAGCAGCCATGCCTGTTTGTGACAAGGGATGTGGCAACAGGGTGCAGCCAATGATCTGACTCAGGTGGCAGGGGGCAGTGTGGTGCAACTGCCTCAGCTGTGGAGGTGCTCAACAGGGTGCAGCAAATGCCCTGACTCTTGTGGCAAGTGGCAGCATGATGCAGCAGCCCTAAGTGTGGAGGCATGGGGCTCTAGGGCACAGCAGGCCACAGCAACCCCAACTGTGTAGACAGGAGCAGGGTGCAGCAGCCCTAGCTGTGGTGACAGAAAATAGAGGACAGCATAGTGCAAAAGCTTCAACTGTGGGGCAGGACACAGGGGAGCATCAGAGTGCAGCAGTCCTGATTGTGAGACAGTGTGCATGGTGCAGCAGCCCAGCCCAATTGGGGCAATGGAAGTTGGTAGCAGGGTGCAGCAAAGGCCCCACCTCAGGTGTCCTAGGGCAGCATGGTGCAGCAGCTCCAACTGTGGAGGCACAGGGACCTGGGACTCTAGGGCTTAGCAGAGCACAGCAGCCCTGACTGTTGTGACAGGAACAGGTGGCAACAGGTGCAGTGTCACTGACTTTGGTGGGGAGAGGGCAACAGGGTGCAGCAACCCCCATCAGTTTGGGCAGGGTGCAGCAGAATGCAGGAGGCCTGATTCTATAGGCAGGAGATGGAGGCAGCAGAGTGTACAATTCCGACTGTGTGGGAGAACACAGTGGGTAGCAGGGTGCACAATCCCTGACTGTATGGGAGAAGACAGTGGGTAGCTGGGTGCAGCAGCCTCAAATGTGAAGCAGAAGGTGGGGGGCTTGTGGGGCCGGGTACAGGTGTTCAGCAGAGTGTAGCTGCCTCAGCTGTGGGGAAAAGACAAGGTGCACTGGGATGCCATATAGTGTTTCTATTTATACACATAAATGATATATTTTCACACAGAAACCCCCAAAGGACTGAAATTTGTGAGTTCAGACAGGTCATGTGCTTGAAATAGTAGAATGTGACAGGCAACTGTTTGTCAATCTGACATAAAAATAAATGTTCTTACATGTATGTATCTATGAAGGCTACATCAAAAACAAACTAGTTCTATGAATGAACAAAATGTTGATTTATTTTATATTCATTAAACAAACCTGTGTTACATTGTATCGTTAGGAAAAATCAGCATTTTGATTAGAAAGAATGGAGAGCTGTGATACAGACTAGCTGTTCTCTCATAGGAAATATTTCCTCTACTTCAATTCAGCACTGAAATTCACATTATCAACTTTTATAAGAATAAAATGATAGATTTTAAGATAATCTATCTAAACACAAACCACAGACTGAGTTTCTAAGAAACCTGGTGAGTAAACCATTAACTATGCTGCTCGGCAGAATTCTGAATGTCGCAAATCCTGGTGTAAAGTGCTACTTGCACCATTCTTGTTGGTGCAAGTCACTTTACAACAGGCATAACCTTTTGAGAATCTGACCCCAGATCTCTAGTTTCTAAATAAATGGTCTCCTCCTAAGTCTGATTTTTTACAGATGTAGGCGGAGCCTACAGCAGTTTTGCTTTTGGTACTAAAATGTCCGACCATGGCATGCTGCCATTCGACTTTTGGAAGTATCCTTCTGAAACTCCAACACAGCTTGGAACACTCTGCCATGGTTGATTGCTATGAGGTAACAGCCACACTATTTTGGCTGTTACTTCTGCATTCTGGGACCAGAACTGCACGTGCATGCCTCACTTGCATGCACAGTTCCATCTGCACCACCATTTTGGGAATGGCAGAATGCCATGCACCACTACTATGCATGCATGAGTAAAGCACATGTGCATTGCCTTCACTGCCACCATCTTGGAGATGGCACTCAGTGGATCTCCTTGTCCAGAGCTTTACTGGCTCAACACAGCCATATCAGCTCTGGGTAAAGCTTGTTTAGAAGGGGGTAATAGGGTGTTTAAATAATTATACTTTGTTGTAGTACTACCACTACTAACAGTGGAAAAAACAGAGGTAGCAGCATTTATCAACATGGTTATTTAATTGTACGCATTTAGCTAAATGATCTCCATAGAATGACAAAGTGACTGTGTATGAGATCAGGGACTTGTCTGCCACAGTTGCGACCAGTAAGTGATGACATGAACATGATGTACTGGCCGCACATCCCACCCATCCACAGGATGACAATGATGCTGTCCAAAGGCAGGCAAGTCCCAGATCTCTATTTTTTTAAAACCAGTCTCCAGAGTTTGACTTTTTGTAGAAGGGGTCAGTGTGGTTTTTGGATGTCACCAGTTATGTTAACATAGCAACGGGTCTTAGGATGGAATGCAACACACTGTGATGTGAAAGAACAAGAGTGCTAGGCAGTCCAAAGTTACCACTTCACCACTACTGCTACTACCACCAATATCAGAGAAAAACAGAGCTATGTTTATATAAGAAATAATTATTCTTAGGTGCATTGGGTAATAAAATAAATAATCCCATCAGAATGAGAAAGTGAATGTGTGTGTGCTCAGGGACTTGTCTGCCACAGTTGCTACCAATAAGTAATGATGTGAACATGATGTACAGGCTGCACCTCCCACCCACCTCCAGGATGAAGATGATGCAGTTAAAAGGCAGACAAGTCCCAGATTTCTACTTTTAAGCAGTCCAGTCTCAAAATTGAAAGATGATGTGTCACTCCACAGCTGTAGCACAGATACTGCTGTCAGTGTCATCTTCTTCAAGATTAGTATCACATATGTAGCCAAAGTTTGGCAAGTTGACCTTCAAGAACATTTGTTTCTCCACATTGTCTCATTAATTAGTCACAACCTACCCAGCAGAGCTAAATAAATGCTCAGAGCAGACATTGGAGAATGGACATCCAATATACTTACAAGCTAGGGCAGCCAGCTTTGCAGCATAATTTATCTCTTGCCAGTAAGCTAAAGGGTCATCCTTAATACTAATGTTGGGCTCAGACAGCTACGCAGCTACCATGCTTACTACTGAGCATGCATTTTCTCTCTGTGGAATGTCAATGTCCAGCAGCTAGCCCCAAATGTCATCCTCCTCATTGTCTGCTTCCATACTGGTTTTTGGAGCAGTCCTTTAAATTTGAGGTGGTATCATTTTAGTACTGCTTGCCAATCCTCCTAATCAAAACTCATCTACTTCATCAGTCAAAAGTTACCTATAGTTCAACTCCTCCATATCATCAGAAACTACATCAGGAAGGTGTCTGTTCTGGAAACGTGGCACTAGCAATGTTGCTAAGAGATATTCATTGCTCTGTGTCATGGCTGATAATGTCTCATCATTGCTAAGTCTGGTAAGCATGTTATTGATGAGAGATTGGTTCATATCTAAGTTGCTCCTCATTTTCTCAAGCCTTGTTTTGAGAAGTACTATAGAATGAGTGGAATAACTTGGCTAAGGGATGCCTTTTCTACATTGACCTCTTTTGTAGCACTCATGAATGGTTTCAGAATGTGACACAACTTTTCCAGTAGAGCCCACTGAGTAAAACGGAGTACAGTGCCCTCCCCAATATCATTGTACATGGTGTACTGAATGATAGCTACCTTCTATTCAAGTATATGTTCAGTCATAAAGTAAGTTGAATTCCACCTTGTTACCACATCCTGAACAAGCTGGAGATGAGGAAGACCTTTGTCCTTTTGGATATCAGCAAGGATGTCACAGGCTTTTTCTGAATGGTTGAAGTGGCCCACACACTTTCCACACTGTACCCACAGTGGTTGATATTTGCTGTCATTATCCAGGAAGCTTCAAATGATTATGATAACACAATGGGCAAAACAGCATATACGTCCACAGTTGCCATAATGTAGTGTTTTTTTAATATTTGAACCATTGTCAACAACAAAAAAAACAACTTTCAAACCCTGTGAAGTGACCCAAGCAGTAAGTAGTCTTTCCAGTCCTTGCTGAATGTGTTGTGCTGTGTGTGTGTCTTGAAAGTGGCATACATGTACATGGAGTATTGCCATTTTCTGAAACGTGTAGGTTTTTTTTGAGCTCTGAGAGATAGTAGTGGTAGCAGTAGTACTGGTTGAAGTGGTAACAGACAGACTAGTAGTACATGAGGATGATAATAAGTTGCCCGAAAAACTGACCCAGTGTGTAGTAACAGAAAGATAAGCAATGGTTTGGCTGCTTGTCCACATATCAGTAGTGAAGTGAACTACCTTGACCTCAGCTTCTCTGAGAGCAAGCCTTACTTGAACTACTAAGCTGTCATAAATCATGGGCACAGCAGTTGCTGAGAAGTATTTTCTGCGTGACATTAAAAATCATGGCTCTAAGCATTCTATAAGACTTCTGAAACCCACATCTTCCACAACCTAGTATGGCTGTAAATCAAGTACAATAATTTCTGCTATGTTATGATTTATTGCTAGTGCTATGTGATGGTTTCATGAATATTTAGACTTTTTTTCAAAAACTTCTTTTGACTTCAACTGCCTCTTATTCAGGGGGGTTAGTAAAGTTGCATTTGGCTGGGGATGTTGTATGACTACATGCCGTGCCTGGTAAAACAGAGGACCTTACAGAATTATCATGACCATGAGGAAAAAATGGACTTTTGGATCTTGCCTGGTGCTCATCTCCCACTGCTTCAGCAGAATGTTCCTGTTCACCGAGAGCCCTCCTAGATTTCCAGCCACCAATGTTTGACAGTTGTTTTTAAACCACATACAACAATAGGGTGAATTTGTGAAATATGTCACATCATTGTTGTGGTTCCAAGATGCCCTTTAATTTTTCCCCTACTAACACATCTGTCGCAATGCACACATATAGCTTGGCAAGCATCACTGGGGTTTACGTAAAAATGATTCCAAACAGTAAAGGTGGACTGTTTACAGTACAGTATGTCTAGTAATGACCTCATTGGGACTAGGAGTCAAGTGGCTGGGTTTACATAGGGAAGACATATCAGCAGAGTATTCAGGTTCATCAGGTGAGACAATCATAGAATCCTCTGCAATACAGTTGCCATCATCATCACCATCACTGCTGTCAGACTTTGTTTCACTTTGTGTGGCTTGTGCCTTTGACATTTCCTTTTTTGCTTTTGACACTCTACTACTGCCATTATTGGGGATCCGGTCAAAATCGCGCAACCAGAATCGCGCATGCAATTATAGCGCGTTCAATATCGCGAAGGTAAAATAAAGCGTATAATCAAAAACGCGCTTACCACTATAGCGCGATTCTTCTTCCGTATGTTAATCCTGATTCCCAATCGCGAGATTCATCTAGTTGTAGGGAAACATGATTGGTTAGGGAAGGGACACAAATCAGTGCTGCACGTCCGTTCCTATTATCTGTCCCCTGGCTACCAACAAATATAAGCAAATGCATCACAATGGTATGTCAATCTTTATTATTAAAAATCATTTAAATCATTTATCATATCATTTCATATGTTTCTGATGCTTGCAACTGGAAATTATAAGCAATCCCACGTAAATATTCCATCCTGGGGCGTGAGCTGTAGTCTCTGACAATCCCTGTGATACGTTTTTCAGTGTCTTTGTATTTTTTTCGAATTTCATTTACTGCAGATCCAGCGACGAGCTGTTCGATTTCAGTTCTATTCATGTGTTGTTCCATTTTAATCAGCTCAAAGAATTTCCAAATAGAGGGGTGATGTGCACCAATGAGGTGATTGAAGCGACGATGCCATTATACTGACACCTGAAGAGTTGAAATGAAGCAAAGATCTTTATAGCCAGTTCCAAATCACACATGCGTGCTAATCATGACATGCATGATTTTGCTTCAGCGCTATTAAGACCTTGCGCGATTTTAATCACGCTATTACTGCATGTGCGATTCGTGCCACGCGATTTTGACATTGAACCCCATTATTGTTATCCACAGTGTCACTGTTAGAATCAGAATGAGACAAAGCTAAAGGTAAAGTCAGAAGCTCATCATCATCAGTCTCACCATGACCACTGTCACCATCATCATCATCATGATCAGATTAAGAAGAGCTAACATTCAGTAGAACTAATATTTATTATGACCATCCTATTCTGGTCCACACCTTCATGACCACCCACCTTGATTACTGTGATGCTCTGTACCTAGGGCTACCAGGGGTTGATATCCACTGCCTGCAGCTAGTGCAGAATGCAGTGGCCAGGCTTTTGACCGGGACATCTTGAAATAGTCATATTACTCCTGTGCAGCGTGGACTGTACTGGCTGCTGATTCAGTGGCGGATCACCTTTAAGGTCGATTTACTGACCTACAAAGCCCTACATAAACAGGGACCGCAGTATCTGCAAGATCTTCTTACTACCTACTGCCCCTCTCATACACTCCAATCCACTGGCAAGGGATTGCTAGAGGTTCCCAGGATCAGTTTGAAGACATCTGGGGCACATGCATTCTCCTATGCTGCCCCTGCCCTGTGGAATTCTCTACCTTGTCGGATAAGAGGCTGCCTGAAAGTTGAGAGCTTTAAATCGGAGCTTAAGACATATCTGTTCTTAAAAGCTTATGGAGAATAATTTTATTTATACAGTTTTAATATATGTTGTTTTAAATGTTGTTCTATTTGTTCAGTGCTTTGGTTTTTGAAAACTGCTTAAAAGTAAATTTTACTTTACTTACATTTACAGTCACAGATTGAATAATTCAATATGCATGTGTTGCAAATCGAGCAACTCCACTTCGAGTTGTACCTGTAAGTGGTTTAACTTTACGTATCATTAGAATTGAAATACTCTTTGTTTTTGCGCTTTTTATCAGATGACTTGCTATTGCCACTGTCTTTTGACAGTTTGTTGGCTGTAGTACTGAGCCCTTCTGACATAGACAGTCTGCCAGCCCTTGCTGGGTTTTCAGTGTTTTGAGAGTTAGTCTGCACATGGATAGTAGTAGCAATCAGTTCAGCCCCTTTGACAGACTGTGGTGCTTCTAGTCGTTGTTATTGTACTTTACTTTTCAGGCCACTTCTTTCAGGGCTCTTCAATAAACTTGTTTTACATTTCTTACTTACTTTGCCCATGGCATTTGCTTTACTATTTTCTGGAGTACTCATGATGCCAGTCTGTCACTTGTTCAGGGTCAAAAAGTGGTTATAATTTTTGTTATTTATTCCACATGATGTGAAGGAATGCCCTGCCCACTGAGCCAAAGCACATACACCACTGATGACAGATGACTTATTTCTTGGGGGAAGGGTCACACAGACAGTATGCAAGAAGTAGCACTGGTGCACTGGTGACTATCTGGCAGATTTTATTTCACACACAGAATTTATTTCACACACCACCTACTCTAATGACGATGCTGCAGGCACTGCTGCTAGTATACTCACAGAGTTTCTGGGGGACCCTGCCTGGCCTAACCCACTCTGACACAGTCCTTTTCCCCTTCTAGGATTTATTTATTTTTTATATTTTATTCCTTGTGATGTGACGGAATGCCCTGCCTACTGAGCCAAAGCTTATATACCCTGCTGAGTGAGCACAGGGAGGAAGATGATAGATGAGTGACTTCTTGGGAGGGGTCACAGACAGTATGCAAGTATATGGTTGTCATATGTCCTTAATTATTATTGTTGTACCATCCAGTGCAAGTAGCTAATGTAAGGGTATTTGTTCACTCTGTTTCCACAGAAATATGTCTTGCTTTTGTCAGCAATCTGTGAATTTGTTTTGTTCCCACCTCATGCTGTGTCATGAACAATTGTTACTGATGTTTGTACCTTCTTTGTACCTGGCTCTCTCCTGATTGTACTCTCCTGGGTTGTGCCTGAATATAGGCAATACTCTTGTCTAGTGTACCTACCTGGTAAACAAAAACCAAATAAATAAATACTAGTCAAAAACTAAACCTTCTGTATCTCACTGCTCCCTACCTCTCAAGTAGTGCAAGAAACACTATTGCCTCTGCCACCCTTCTCCCAGGCCTCTTCTACAGTGCTTCTATAATCCACTCCTCTAAGACTACACTCCTGAACAAACTCAAAATGGTCTATCACAGAATTGCCACATTTGCTATTAAGACCCCAGCTCATGCCCATCACTGTGATGTGATGAACAATTTGGGTTGGCCATCTTTCATGGCCAGAGTTAACCTCCTGGTGTATTGTGCCACCTTCAAGCTAATACACTTCCCACCTCCTCTGAGTATACAGTATCTAACCTATTAACCCTGAAACTCTTCCCACGAACACTCAAGTTCTCACACGTCCAGATGCTGGGTCTGCCCAAGACTTGCCTTCTCCTTCGCAGCACCACAAAATTGGGATGACCTCTCACACTCACTACTCTCATGCAAGACCATTACTCTCTTCAAAAGACAATATAGGGAAATATTTTACAAGCCTCCTGCCTACAATAAGAACTGTACCTAATCTTCTCTAAACTTCTCCACCTACTTGCCTATACTGTCTTGGTGTATAATCAATGTCTAGGGCTGTGAGTCTGTGCACAGCCAATTGTCTGTACTCTGCACTTATGTACTAATTGACTCTACTATGATTATATTGTATGCTCATAGCAACCTTAGTTTGTTCACCTATGTTGCAATTGTCATCTGTAATTTGTACTGTCTCCCCCAAAAATGGGATGGCTAGTCTAGTCCATGGGCCAGATTCTAGAAGGGTTATGCCTGGTGTAACAGCAGTTGTGCCAAGTAGAATGGCACATGCAGTAATTTATGCCAGTAGTTGTGACATGCACGATTCTACAAAGTGACCTGCGACATGTTGCAGGCCACTTGCGCCAAACAGCAGTTACACTGCATACACCCCTGCAACATGGCACTAGGGGGTTTACAGCAGCAGTTTCACCCCATACTAGAAGGATAGCCACAAAGTCCCCACATCGGAATTCTACAAGAACCCCCAGAGGAGAACTGGCAACTTAAGTTACACCAGCATGTAGTTGGTATAACTTACGGATGCCCATGGGGGTCCTGTAACCCCATCGGCTGTCCAACAGTCAGTGCACAGTTACCCTTCCCCCCATGCCCAGCAAACCCCAGCAAGGCTGCACAGGGCTACCCATACCCCCAGCCCCCCAAAACACCCATTGGCAGAAGCCCCACAGGTCAGCACTGCCATCCCCCCACTGTACCCTGAACCACAGGTCGCCAGCCGCATATGCAGCAAAATAACAGCCCTGGTAGTCTAGTGGCCAACGATCAGTATAAAATGAATAATGATCCCCACATCCCT
This sequence comes from Neoceratodus forsteri, assembly GCA_016271365.2. Lineage (NCBI taxonomy): Eukaryota > Metazoa > Chordata > Ceratodontiformes > Ceratodontidae > Neoceratodus > Neoceratodus forsteri. Next base: position 1,364,120,973 of record CM057452.1, read on the forward strand.
TTTAGTCTAGTGCCCCCCCCACGATCAACATAAATAAATGAAGGTCTGTCTATTCCCTGATAGTCTAGTGGCTCCCCACCCAGCTGTGCCAGCCCACCCAACACCTCCCCACCCATCCCCAGCCAGAGACTGGCACAGCACACCCCTCACCACCATGGCCAGCTGCCGACTGAGTCCATATCAGTATGTACTGAAAAGATGTGCTCAGATATTAATATCTGAGCGCATCTTTCAATATGTGCTAATACTGAACTCAGTCAGTGGTTGGCCATGGTGGTGAGAGGTGGGCTGTTCCAGTCACCAGCTGGGGATGGGTAGGGGGGGTGCTGGGTGGGCTGGCACAGTGGGGTGGAGGGCCACTAGAATTACCAGGGAATAGACAGACCTCAATTAATTATGTTGATCATGGGGGATGCTAGACTACCAGGGCATCAAGGACCTTGTTTTATTTATGATGAACGGGGTTGGGGGCCACTAGACTACCAGGGAATAGATGGACCTTAATTTATTGATGTTGATCATGGGGGGTGCTAGACTACCAGGGATGGGGGATCATTATGTATTGTATACTGATCGGGGCTAGACTACCAGGGCAGGCTTTATGCTGCATTTGCGGTGGGTGACTCAGGGGTCAGGGCACTGGTGGGGGGATGACAGCGTCACCCTGTGGAGCATTTAACAATGTAGGTTTTGGGGGGCTGGGGGTTTGGGCAGCCCTGTGGGGCATATCTATGGGGGATTCAGGGCCAGTTGTTGTGGCCAGCACTGTGGGGTATGTACTGATGACTGGTGGGGCAGGGGTGTAGGATGTGGCTTGCTGGGCAGGGGGGTGCAGTTGTGACATGCTGGCCAGGTATGTTCTCTGTGTGGCATACCTTGCTGCATGTCGTAAGTCACAGGACTTTGCAGCAGAGACCCTCCCCTTCTAGAATAGGATGCAGGGTTAGTGTTTCAGTTGTGGGTGGTGCAAGTTGCGTTCGGTGGCAACTTGCGCCACCCTTCTAGAATCAGGCCCCATGAATGTATGTAACTGTCCAATTATACAGTACTTATACATAATTATCTGTATCTGTACTGTTTTCTTATGCTTGGAAAATTTGGTTCCCCAGGTCACCCCTGAAAAAGGGACTTGATTGTCTCAGAGGGCCCACCTGGTCATCAGAATTTAAATGAAATAAATAAACAAAAGTAGCACTGATGCCCCAATGACTGGCTGGCAGATTTTATTTCACACAAATAATTTATTTCACACACCACCAACACTAAGGGCAATGCTGCGGGCACTGCTGCTAGTATTCCCACAAAAATTCTGGAGGACCTTTCCTGGCCTAACCTTCTGTGACATGGGGTGTCACACAGACAGAATGCAAGAAGTGGCACTTGTGCACTGACAACTGCCTGGCAGGCTGTATTCACACACATAGCACTCTAGTTCTCCTCAGTCTCCAAGTTCCACCCTGGCTCCTGTCATTTTATATATATATATTAGAAGCTGCTGCTCTTTCTCTATCCTGATTCCTCTGCGTAGCTCTGAGGTTTATCATGTGGGTTGCTAAAGCAGCAACCCAATCAGGTGTCATCTTAGAGAAATGGACAGCTCAGCCATCCAATGAGGGACCAGAGTCTTGTCTCTGGTCCCTCCTGTGGGTTCCTCCTGCTCTGGCACTTCTCACACTGCAGTTCCCACAATAGGAGCTGTCTGAACCAATCTGAATAGCCAAAAGTGTTCTGAAGCCATTCATCTATGAACTCTTCAGCATGTTCGGGTCAGTTCATATTTTCAACGAACCGGTTCACCCATACCTAATTTCTGTCGGAGTTGTGGACTTTGCTGTACTGGTGCCCAACTGCATTTAATATCTGCATCTTTCAGCAACACCCAGGTTTGGCTGGTGTTGGGGTGCAGTGGTGTACCTGAGCTGATAGCATCATCAGGGAGCAGGGCCATTGCTGTGTAAAGCACTTGTTGCTGAATCTAGGAATACAGGCATTTGCAGCCCACACCATCAAAGTGACTGTGTTTCCATCTGAGCCCTGGACTTTGTTTGTTACTGTATACTGATGCCTGATTGAGGTACTATCTACCAGTATCAGCAACAGCCAGGTTTGGTTGGTGTAGGGGTACGTAGCCATACTTAAGCTGAGACTGTCATCAAGGGGCAGGCTGGCACTGTGAAAAGCCTGTCCTGCTGAGTAGAGGAATACAGACATTTGCAACCCCTGCCATTACATACTGCATTTCCGTCTGAGCCCTGGACTTTTTGGCTGCACTGGTGCCCGATTGCAGGTAATATCTGCCAGTATTAGCAACACCCAGATTTCAGCTGGCGTGGGGGTAAGGCAACTTACCTGAACTGAGAGTATCATCAGGGGACAGGGCCAGCACAGTGAAAATCCCCTGTTGCTAAATCCAGGAATACAGACATTTGCAGCAAATACCATCACAGAGACTACATTTCTGTCTGAGTCCTGGACTTTGTTTGCTGCAATGGTGCCCATTTGCAGATAATACATGCCTGTATCAGTGACACCCAAGTTTTCCTGGTGTGGAGTACACTGGGATACCTGAGCCAAGAGCATCATCAGGTGGCAGGGCCCGCACAGTGAAAAGCCCATGCTGCGTGAGCGGCACTCACAGCAGGTAGCCACCTGGGAGGCCAATTAAGATGTTTCCATATTGCTGCTCATAATACTTTTTGCCACATCTCAAACTTCAGTACCATTTAACATGGACTTTTGAAGTGTTAAACTTACCTGTATAAACTGTGGGGAATTCGTCCGGAGTTAACATGTATATCATTTTCTTTTCACTGTTAGGAAATGAGTCAGCAAATGTACAGATGTTAAAATGGTGACTTCTCTGAACTTCAGGCTAGGCTTTTTAATGTTATTCACCATTGCATTTTGCTGTTGTAAGGAATCCTTGCAGATGCACCACTGGATTTGAGAGTCAGCATTCTCACTAAAGGATGTGGGAGGCCTTCAAGGAAAGGGGAAATTGCTTAACCAGGAAAGGCACACTAAGCCATAGCTTGTTTCCAGGTGCGACCTGGAAGCACAAGGAAGTTAAGTGACTTGCTCTGGGTCACACAGTATGCAAGTGGAAGTGGCAGTCAGTGGTTACTGGGGTTCTAGGTCATACTCTATATTACTACTTCTTGCCTGAACTCAGTTATTCTGTGAAAGTTTATTCAACAGCACTTTTATAATACAGTAGAAGCTGCTTAATTGGGACAGCCGGGTGGTGGACTTTTCATCCCGATTAAGCGGCTGCACAGATTATCAGAAGTTGCATGTATTAATACAGTTCAGCACATCAGAAACTGCTCTGTTTAAAGAGCTGCTGATGCCTCAAAGAAAACTTTGAAAAACATAATATTTATGGTACAGTTCAGCTTGCATTCCATATGTATTCAATAGATTTCTCCTCATTACTTATTACTGAGAAATTTGCATGGAAACATGCTCTATATCCCTTAGAGTTCATCTGCCTCTTTAGTTATTCCCTACTTCATGTCATAGTCCTCTGTGGTGACATCACAGTCTGTTGCAATGGCAGCAATTGTGATGTCACAAGTATAGCATTATGACCTCAGGTAGGGAGAAAGCAACAGGAATAGATGAACTCTTCGAAATCAGGAACTAGGAATTAATAAGATCTCATAAATATTATTCCATGTATAACACTCTAAAAAACAACCATTATACTGAACCATACTTGTTGAAAATTTATGACCCTCAGAAGTAATGCATAATTGAGAGATTTAGGCTGGAATTAAACAGACGTAATTATTATCATATTAATCAAGAAAAGCCAGACTCATCAGATCATCTTTGTAAATGCAATAATAAGATACCTGATGATTTAAAGCATGCTGTTCTGTTATGTCCAATTTATGAGATGGTAAGGACATTTTGGCTTGGTTCAATCTTAGAAGGCCTCAGTCTCCCCCCTAATGAAATAATATCATATCTATTCAATTCTACCAATGTAATGACCATCAGGAGGTTTGCCTCTTTCCAAGAAACTCTCCACATTTAAAAGTATAAATTTTAAAAGAACACAATTAGTAGCATTCACAACCGTCTGTCTCAATGATTAGAGACTACAGGAAAAATGAACATTAGAAATGATAGTCTTACCCTCTGACTGTTTACATTTTTATAAAGGTCTTTGGATGGAGGAATAGCTACATTTGCTACCCACAATCTACAGAAATGGAAGGAGTTAGTTATGTTATACAAGCTACTTCCCTTGTCTATTTTAAAGTTATGGATTCATTAAATCAAACCTTACTTCTAAAAACTGTTTATTTTAAATTGTTACACTGTCTTTTACTCTACTGTTATTTACATATGGATGTTGATGAATTATTTTAAATGTTAACATGTTTTATCATTGTAATGACTTTGTGTCAAACAATAAACTTGAATTGAATTGAAGATGGACTATTCAGGAGCAAAGATCCAATTTTCATGCAAATGGCCTCAGTAATGAATAATGGGGAAGAAAACTACAAAACTAATGTGAAATACAAGCTGAGCTGTGTCTAAATATTATGTTCTGTTAAAGTTCCCCTAATGGTGTCAGCTGCTGTTTAAATACAGCACTAACCCTTTTTCTAACAGCTAAGCTGTATTCAACTTGTTCAGACAGCCAGTACGTAAACAGCTGCATCTCCCCAGAAACAACCAAACTGCTGAAGAACTCAGAATGCTGTACATGGAAACCGCTTTGATTAAATACACCACTAACCCCTCTCACTAACAGCCGAGCAGTATTTGACTTGTTTTGATGGCTGGCACAAGCTACATCTGTTAACCCTGCTAAATTTGTTAACCCTCATAAATAAAGTTAGCTGAAGTAAATGCCATGCCTTCCTTGTCATTCCATAGTGTTCAGCTGGTGAACAAACAGAGGGAATCAGGAGCAGACAGAACAGCATGGAGTTAGAAGGGAAATGGGAGCAAACAAAGTTAAGTTTAAGTACGGGGAAGTAAACAGCCATGCTGATGCCAACCATCTGAGCATGGGGTGGGAAGGAAAAGGGAATCAGGAGCAAACAGAATTGAGTGTGGGGAAGGTGGTAAACACTTGTGCTGGTGCCAGAGATGGAATCAGGAGCAAACACTGATACCTGACCGTAGAGGAGGGGAAGTCAGATGAGCTATTAACACATTATCATCAGTCCTTTATCAGAACTTATGGTTGAGAATCATCCCATTAACCCAGACTCCTAGGTTAGTTAGCACAGTATGTCTCATATCCTAGTGGAATCCTTTTGGCCTGTTACTACATACTGGGAACTTAGCATGACCCTAACTTTTGGATTTATGGGTCATTTTTTTTTGTAGAAAATCAGCAGTCATTTCACAATTTTTTGGGAAGCTTCCTCAGTTTTGCATCAGAGTGGCATCGTTGGTGTTCACTTCCCTGGCTTCCTTTGCTCGAGGTGGATTCCTTTGTCATGCTACAGGGTTAACACCATATATGACACTGAATCACCAGATCAACCTTGCTAGGATCTATTCACAATATCTTTGGAGCTTTTTTGGACTTAACTGACTGTTATTAACATTGTTAAACTGACATTAGTCAGCGTTTTTTGCATGGATTTACAATTTGGTGTCTTTTTTCTGTTACTTGATTGTCATATTTCTACAGTTTGTGATTATGGCATAAAGTTTCTTATACATGAGATTAATCCAGTTCTTAGTAAAGCTTGGATGATTGAATCAGCAATATTCCACTAGTTTGTGAAGTGCCCCACACTCAGATGGCTAGAACGACACCCTGGTACTCTATCTGCTAAACTTTCACCATTACATTTCAGGTTTTCCTCGTCTGAACATGTTAGCCTAAATAGCGTGTTCCATTAGTCATTGAATATGTTTTGGAACTTATACTAATGCTTCTGATTATATTGGCAAGTACCAGATTGTTCCATTGTGCATGATTATTTTCTTTGTATTTAGTTTATATGTGTGCAGCTATCGATATCAGTGTTTTCCTATGTATAAACTGGAGTACATTTGGGGTTACATACTGTATAAATTATGCTATATGGTTTAGCTTCTGACAGCTTTTGTCCAATGTCTTTATTTATTTAGCTGTTGCTTATCTTTAATTATTGGCTGGTGTTTAACAAAACGAACATATGAACATACAAAATTGCCAGCAGAAACAGGCCCCCCAGCCTATTGAGTCTGCTCAAGCGTGCAGCTAGCACCTCATCTTGCAGCTGCCCCTCCCACCCCCCTCTTCCCAGGATCCCTTGCCCTCTCCCAACCCCTCTTGAAACTGCCCACCATCTTACAGGACACTATGTCATCTGGTAAGGTGTTCCATTTGTTCACCACTCTTGCAGTGAAAAAGTCTCCTCATCTCTCTCCTGAATCTTCCCCCCACCAATCTCAATCCATGCCCTCTCATGTCCCTCCCCCTTCTCATCTGGAAAATCCCTTCTGTGTTTGTCTTGTTTATCCCCTTCAGATACTTAAAGGTCTTGATCATATCCCCCCATCCGTCTTCTCCTCCAGCAAATACTTATTCAGCTCTCCCAGCCTCTTCTAGTAGGGCTTGTTCTTCAATCCCTGGATCATCTTTGAAGCTCTTCGCTGCACCCCCTCCAACAATCTTATGTCCTTCTTTAGAAATGGGCACCAGTACTGCACACAGTACTCCAGGTGGGGCCTGACCAATGACCTATACTGGGGCAGGATAACCTTCCTTCTTCTGGAGGAAATTCCTCTTGCAATACACACCAGCATTTTGTTGGCTTTTGCTGCCACCTTCTTGCACTGAGCAGAGTTGTTCATGCTCCCTGTAATGATCACTCTAAAACCTTCTCCTCTGTGGAACTACCCAACTGTACCCCATTCAAATGATAATCCCTCCCTTGGTTCCTGTCTCCAAAGTGCAGAACGTTGCACTTCTTGGTGTTGAACCCCAACTGCCATGTTTCCGCCCACTCCTACAGCTTAGTCAGGTCCTCCTGTAGCCCCTTCCACTCCTCCGCATCATCAATCACTGCTTCCATATTGGTATCATTAGCAAACAGACTGATCCTGCTCCAGATCCCGTGTGAGATATCTGCAATAAAAATCCCAAACAGCACCGGTCCCAGTACCAATTCCTGTGGTACCCCACTCATCAGCACTCTCGATGATGAGAGGTCCCCCACTACCACCACCCTTTGCTGCCTTCTCTTTAGCCAGTTTGTGATCCATTTCACTAGTTTTGGTCCTACCCCAACATATTCCAGTTTCCCTCCCAACTTCCCATGCAGCACTGAATCAAAGGCCTTGCTGAAGTCTAAATACAGGACATTCACTGCATGGCCCTTGTCTAGTTCCAGTGTCACCCAGTTGTACTAGTCTGCAAGGTTTGTCAGGCAGGATCTGCCTACTAAAAACCTGTGCTGTTGACCATCGTGGAGTCTGTTTTCTCCCAAGAAGCTCACTAGTTTCTCTTTTAGGATGGTCTCCATGAGCTTTCACACGATCGATGTGAGGCTCACTGGCCTATAGTTTCCTGATTCATCCTTTGGACCACTTTTGTGGATGGGCACTACATGGGCCATTCTTCAGTCCTGTGGTATACATCCTGTGTCCAGGGAGGTATTGAACAGGTCAGCCAGTGGCCCCACCAGGACCTCACCCAACTCCTTTAGTACCCTAGGGTGACTTCCATCAGGTCCAGGTGTTTTGTCCACCCTTAATGCCCTCAACTCATCTAGTACCCTGCTCTCTGTAATCCCTACATCTGTCATCTCCTCCCCATACCCACCCCCCGCCTGGGATATCTGCTCCACCTTCTCCTATGTGAATTCAGAGCAGAAGTATTCACGCAGTGCCTCTACTTGCTGTGTCCCTTTCTCCACCCACCCCCATCCTTCTTAATCCTCATCAGCTGATCCTTGCTCCTTCTCTCTCCAATGTAGCAGAAGAAGTATTTTTCTCCACTTTTGATTTCCTGTGCCAGTCTCAGCTCCCTGGACACCTTGGCCTCCCATCCTTCTCCATGTATGTATCCTTATCTTCACCTCTTCCTGATTTCCTGTACTCTTGAAATGCTGCCCTATTGGCCCTCATCCCTTTCAGAACCTCTTGTGTCAGCCAGCTGGGTTTGTTTGCCTTTCCCTGTTAGCTAATAATGTTGCTTTCATTTCCTTAGAGTCAGTCAAGCCATTAAGTTACATGGACTGTCTACATGTTTTTTTATTAGTGCCAGTTGAAGTTAACTCAGACATGACAAACTTCTTCCTCTCACATTTTACCTACCCATTTTCATGCCCCTTATTTTTCTGACTAGGGCCTTGTTCATAGAGGTTCAGTTACCATTGTAGGAAGCTAGTGTTTGGAGGCACTTTTTTTTCATTGGTGACTGCATTCTGTAAATCATCTGTGATTTAGCTGAGACATTTTGCTCTTTAATTTTATCCAATTAAGCCATGGAAAGGGGTTGAATCAGGAGCTGGGAAGGTAGGTAGGGATTCATCATGGATCAAAATATTCAGGAGATGTGGTCTCTAGGGCCGCGGTGGGTTTCTTACTGGGTTTATTATATTTTTTTGGAAATTTTAAGGTGATATTTTCTAAATTTTTGGGGTTGAAGTATTGAGGTTTGGGGGCTCTGTCTTGTTCACTTGGTTAATTGTAATGTTTTTATTGGGAATTCATGGAAGGGTTGTATTTGGGGGTTTGTGTTGTTCGTTAACTTTTGGGGGTGGGATAGCATGGGGGTGCAGAGTTCAAACACTGCTCTTGATCATGTATTACACCTGGTATATTGTATGGTTTTTTTATGATCCTATTTCTTTATGCAAATGAGTAGTAAGGTAAAATATGCCATGTGGAATGGGAGGGGGGCCTGTTCCAAGACCAAACCATATCAGATTCTCAAACATGCAAAACATAGATTACAAAATAATTTATTTTACTGGAAACTCATCTACTGGCTTCTAAAATTACCCTTTTTCACAGGGCCAGTATACTATAGGTCAGGTTTACACTGCTGGGAATGCCACCAGACAACAAAGGGTAGCAATCTTGATAAGCCAGGGAATTCATTTTAAACCTCAGCAAAGTATTGAGGACCCAGAAGGCCATTACATCTTTATTTCTGGAATGCTGGATTACACAGAGTTCCTTTTGGGAAGTGTATATGGTCCTAATGCTGACTCAGTTTCCTTTTTTACTAATTTAACATGCCTACTTGCTTCTTTTGTCTCAATTGCTATTTTTATAGAAGGTGATTGAAATCTTCCATTCATCCCTTACCTGGACAGATTAAACAGGACCTCTGTTGGTCTCTCCCTTGAGCAACATGCTTTGCTGGAATTGGTCAGCTCCCTAGGGATGTGTGATCCCTTGCATGTTTTAAATTCCACTGTAAAACATTTTACTTTTTATTCACCTGTTCATCAGTCATTCTCCAGGATCAACTACTTCTTGGTGAGTGCAGATATCCTCGCATGGGAACTTATTGTGTCAGTATTGCCCCTAGGGTCCTTTCAAACCACTCTCTAGTTTGGCTCCAGCATGCCTTTGGTATGGGGAAAGATAAAGACATTGTTTGGAAAATGAATAACCAATTATTGAAAGAGGATGCTATAAGTGAGTGAGTCAAGACACAAATAAGTTTCTACGTCATGTCTAAAATCCAATCTATTGAGCATAAAGATCAGGAGTGGACATCCTTTGAGTGGTTTATCACAGGCAGATTTATCCATCTTGCCATGAAGCAGAAATGGCAAAGGTTGGCCCAGGCTTCCCATTTGTTGACTAATTTATGGGCCCTAAAAGGTAAAATTACTCCTTGTACACTGGAGGCAGTCAGGTTGGAGCTAATTTCCCTTAGAGACAAATACGAAGAGCTACTCTTCAAGCAAGCACAATAAGACAGTTTTAGAACCCATTCAACTTACATAGATCAAGGGGAATAGGCAGGCTGTCTAATGGCACTATGTCTTAAAAATCTAGAATCTTTCTGGATCATCCCCGCTATACTATTTGACAGAGATAGTAGTGTATAAACTTCCCCTAGAGAAATTACACAAGAATTCAAAAGTTTTTACTGCAAGTTTTGCAGTTCTATTCCTGATCTCCCATTAGTCTCGGATATTCAACTCTTTTTAAAGGGGGTGGACTTACCAGTGCTCTCAGCTGAACAATAGAATGAATTAGTCAAACCTATTTCCCATTCTGAGATTTTAAATGCTACTAAGGGCCGTGACCCTCACAAGGCACTGGGTCATGATGGGCTGTCTGCTAACCTTTATTAAGTATTTGCTGATGAATTAGCACCCCTGCTACTTAGGTGTGCATAGTCATCTATGCTCATGGTATTCTGGAGTCTACTGTTTTGGAGGATTTGCTTATTTTACTTCCTAAGTGTCAGAAATCTTCAGATCAACTTGACAACTACAGACCAATATCATTAATAAATTACAACATTAAAATTCTCACCAAAATTTTACCAACCAGAATTAATTAGGTTTGGGCCCCCTTAATCTCTAGGGAACAAGTGGGTTTAATATACACTAGGCTATCTTCTGACCATTTCCACAAGCTGGCACTCATCTTCTCTGCATCTGGAGACCCCGTAGTGCCTTCAGCACTGGTGTACCTAGACACAGAGAAGGCATTTGATAGAGTAAGCTGGCCCTTTTTATTTGCCACTTTGAGTAAGTTTGGATTCTTGGATGCTTTTCTTAAATGGTTATGGATCCTGTACTCGGTTCCCAGTGCTAAAATTTATTGTAATGTAATTTTTTCTTCTTCTATCCAGCTACACTGTGGTATCACACTGGGCTGTCCCCTTTCTCCCTTTTAATTTAATCTGTATCTTGAACCCTTGCTTTATAAATTGCAGAATGATCCCCTTATTACTGGGATATCTGTCATTAATAGGTCACTATTATGTTCTCACTATTTTCACCGGATACCTTATGTTCAGCTTATGCATACGACATTGTTTTACATATTACATATCCAACAAAATCCATCCCAGCTGGCTTAGAAACTATGAAAAAATTCAGCAAAGTTGCCAATTACAAATTGAATATTGATAAGACAGTTGTAATACCTTTAAATATGGATGTTTTCAAGGCAGATGTACTCAAGTGGGGTCTCTTTTGGGCTCCCAATCAGATCAAGTACCTTGGATTACATATCATGAAAAACCCCATCACAAGTTAAAAGAACAAATCTAGATGAAATTAAGCAAGATTTGGAAAGATGGAGATGCCTTACCCTAACACTCTGAAGCAGAATAAATGTCATTAAAATGAACATTCGTCCTCACCTGTTCTACCCTTTAAATATACTCAGTCGTTATCTGCCTTTGTCCTGGTTCAGAAAGTACCCACTTTATGGTTAGACAAATGTCCAAGACAGGCTTATAATAAGCTGGCCACATATAAAAGGTTAAACTACCTTATTTTGTAATATTATTATTTTGCTAGCCATGCTAGCAAATACTTGGTATGGCTTGTACCCAATGTGAATATAGTTTCCTATAAATACAGACCCATTTGGTTGGATTGGGGATTTGGGGTTTTGGCAAAGTGGGGCCTTTTACCTTCAGCATTACCCTTTACTTGTTTTTGATCCTTTCCTAAAGATATTCATTAGTCATTAATTGGCCTTTCTCTCAAAGTACATGGCCAACAGGGTAGAGTCCTGCGATATCACTTTGATCGAGATGTTTCTCAACCAATTTATGGAAACTCAGATTTTAAGGTAGACGGTACTGTAAATATCTTTCCTGAGCCTGGCTCCCTCAATTGTTAATTGACAGTGTAGACTGCCTACTCCATGACGGTAATCTTAAGATTATTTGTGATATGTGTAATGCCTTTCCAATGGATGCCTTATCCTTCTTCAAGTTGTTTCAGCTGAAACTTGTGATCTTGGCACATTTTGGCCCTGGTTTCTGGTATACCAATTACAATGAATATTTAAACTCAGCAGTTAACTTAGCCTTCCAATTATATGCTGTATCCTGGCTATATGCCTTATTTTTTTTACTAGATTTTTCCCAAAGTGGATGGCTTGGTCTTCCCTTCTAGACATTCTAACTGGCCTAATATCCAGCAAGATATGCATATCTACATATCTTGTTATAAACTCCAACTTACATAGTTAAATATTCTTAACAATTTATATTATACCCCTTCAGCAGTTGTTTAAAATGGGTGGTATTAGTTCACAAAATTGTATTAGATGCAAAAGCACTAAGGGTTATCTGCTCCATATATTTTGGGAATGTGAAGGTTTGCCCATTATGAGATGCTATTTAGCCTAAAGCTTATCTCCTTCTGGACATCGATCAACATTTTACCTAAGAGGTGTGCACAGTCGGTGATTACAGCATGATCTCAGACAAAGCTCAGAGGTATTATATGGCCAAAATTTCTGTCTCAGTCAAATGATTAGTACTGAAACACTGGTGGGATCAAGAAACTATATCTTACCTAGAGTGCCTGAATGAGTTTCTTTTTAATTTATTCCCGGAAAAAAAAATGATAGCCAGTGTTCATAATAGGCTTAACTCTTACAATATGTTGACAAATGGAGCAGGTTGTACACATTGTTCTCCATCTGATGGTCTTGGAGAGGGTTCTACCTACACTGTGCTGCTGTAGAATTATATGATTATTATCACCAAGGCCACTGTTTTTCGTTTTGTTACCAGAAAATCTGGTAAAATTCCGGAATTAGGGCTGCCTGAAGACCGGTAAAAACCAAAATTTCATGGAATCTGGTATTTTATATCAGATCAGTAGATCTACAAAATGTGTGTTTTTCTTTTAATTCCTTCCTATACTATTTTCAATTTGCTCTATTTAATGCTCTGTATATTAAGCCTTCTTTAATTCTGACTACTTATGCACATACTAAAAGAATGATAGCAGAATCCCGGTAAAATCCAGAAATTAAAGTAACAATCACCAGTGCAATTCCGGAATCTGAAGTCTTGAAAACAGAATTTCATTATTTTAATCACCGTAAATCATTTGCCTTGATTATCACCATTGGATAATTTTCATTAAATCCACCTCAGTTCCTCCCCCTAGACCCAGCACCATGCAGATTGGCTACTGTAACACTAATTTTGTAGGCAATTGAAGCCTTCTCAGTCTCCTTACCCCACCCTCTTTACTTATCCCCTGGTCATCAAAGTAAACAAGCTACGCCCCTGCCAGGAATAAACACTGGCTGATAATAAAGTGCCAGCCTACTCAGTCCTGATAGGACTAAGGAAAGCAGCCAGCCTACCCTTATCTACAGCTTTAATCCCCTTAACCACTAAAATGTATAACACTACCACCTTAGTGCTGTAACTACTTCTCCTTGCCTCCCATGCTAGGGTAGCTGTAAAGAAAGAAGCTACCACTCATTGCCTACCCACACCATTACACTCAGGAGTCTACCTGGCACAGAACTACACAACAGGGGGTGCAAGTCCTTATCCCCTCCAGCCCATCATGTACAAACAACCACCACAGAGCTACAGCCCACAGGCTCCATTCAATTTCATAGCTGCTTTGCTCTCTTATTGCACCCTCTCAACTTCTTCAACAAACCTGAAGTTACCAAGGGCAAAGATCGCTGGCTTAAGCTGGATATTCTGGTCATTCTTCCTACATCAGATGATCCTGATATTGCTTCTTCTATTAGGAAACATCCACCCCAACCCAAGACCTCCATTCATAAACACACACCTGAAAACCAGGCACATCAAGATTGCTTCACTAAACATAGAAGCCTCTTGCCCAAGATGGCACAATTACCAAGCCTGGGTAGTGATGTTCAAGTCTGACATCATCACCCTAACTGAGACCCAGCTCTCCCCCAGGGTCAGTTATGCAGCAGTAACATTGGATGGCTACACCTTGTTCTGCCAGGATAAGCTATCTAAGTGGGGGGGGCTGCATTGTCTACATAAGGAGCGACATCAGAGGGCAAGTAGTGCCCAGCTACCTTCACACAAAAGAAGCACAAATTTTAAACAGCAAGCTTACTATTGGGTAGCAAAACAAAATCCTGCTGCTTTCAACAGTATACATACCTCCTGGCAAATGCTCCATTGGCTTTGAGCAATTCATAAGCAATCAAGTACAACATAAACACCACTGGGAGCAAATTATCCTTGGTGAGTTTAATACTAACTGCCAATCCCCTCATTCCACTGCTATAAGAGACCAGATAGCCAGTCTCTACCTTACACAGATGGCCACTGAAGCAACCAGACAATAACTATCAAATCGGTGTGAACATGCTCATAGATTGACTCCTCTCATCATGCACAGAACATGTCACTGAGGAATCTGTCCTCCCCAACTCCCTCAGTGGCCACTCCCCAGTTGGTTTGCACCTGAACAAACAAGTTTTTTAAGGGCAAACCACAGGTCCTGAGAAATCACACTCTGAGACCTGGGCAAATGGAGACCTTTAAGCAATATCTGAGGTTCACAGACTGTTCCCCACTAGACACAACTGTGGACAGCAACCAAACCTTGGAATACATCCTAACAGCTTTTAAAATAGCATGCAACATCTTTGCCACATACAAAACAAAAAAGGTTAAAGGCAATACTAGCCAGTGGTTCATTGGGTCCCTCATTGAGCTCATGCACCATAGGGGATAACCTTTGGCACAAGACTAAAGATACTAGAATACAGGTAGACATCACAGCCTACAAGACAGTAAGGAATAAGTGCATAGAAACTTATTCAGCTTGCCAAAGCCTCTTACTACTATGAGCAGGACCCCGATTTTTCTGCGGCACATCGGGGCAAAGTTCTGCAGTAGGATTCTCATTTGCCACAGAAGTTCTGTGGCACTCAACACCAATTTCTGTGGCAATTCTGTGGCACATTTTTATCCTTTATTTTTTTCCTTTTTTTTTTTTGCCATATCTGACACAATGCACGCTCGCACTACAGTCATTTTATGGGCATTTGTCACCAAATTTTCAGAATAGCCAGTTTAAGACCTCTGCTCATGAAGAGTTTCACTGTGATTTTCTTAATCTGCCCTGAACATTGATTTTGCACACCAACCATGCCATTGTGCACTACATGTGCAAAAACACATTTTGGGTGAGATGAGAAAAATGACAGTAGTACTGTTCATAAGGATGTGTGGTAAAATGGCAATACTGAAAATCTGGAGTGAAAATATTAAAAATGCTCGAAGTTACTAGTGTGCGTAGGAACTTCACAATGCACACTCTTAAAACAGTCATTTTATGGGTGTTTGTCACCAAATTTTCAACATAGCCAGTTTAAGACCTCTGCTCATGAACAATATCACTGTGATTTTCTTAATCTGCTCTGAACATTGATTTTGCACACTGACGGCGCATTGTGCGCTACATGTGCGAAAACACATTTCAGGTGAGATGTGAAAAATGGCAGTTGTACTGTTCATAAGGAGGTGTGGTAAAATGGAAATACTGAAAGTCTGGAGTGAAAATATTAAAAATGCTCAAAGATACGAGCATGCATAGGAACTGCGCAATGCACGCTCGTAAAACAGTCATTTTGGGGAATATTTTCACTAAATTTTCAACATTGGGTTTTTGGGAGCCTACCTCATGAACTGGGACACTGTCATTTCATTAATCATTTTGGAAAGGTGGTTCCGTGTAGTGACTGTGGAACCACCTTTCGGGACCGATTAATGAAATAACAGTGTCACAGTTCATGAAGTGGGGTCCCAAAAAACCCATGTTGAAAATTTGGTGACAGAATTCCCAGAAATAGCAGAGACATGCACTAAAGTTGAAAAAAATCCATTTATGCCATTATACAGCTTACCAACATTTCTTCAGTTCACGGTCGGCTTTGAAGAGTGCAGACGTGTTCCTGGTCCACCGAAGATCATCACGCTGGGCTCCAGAGGTAAGTATGGATTGAGGTGGGGTGAGGTGGGTTTGTAGGGAGATGGCTACACAGAGGGTGAGTGTAGGTTGGGGGATGGGGCCAAAAAATCAATGAGGGAAGGTTTTTTCTGTTTCAGTTTTTTTTTTTTAGACTCAACAAGGGACTTTTGCCACGCTGGGGTGGGCTCCCAGAGTGGTGCCAGGCAGCTTGGGGGAGATAGTGAAGCCAGTGGGGGATTTGGCACCCCCATCAGCAACAGAAGCTTTTGTCATGCTGGGGTGGGCTCCCAGTGTGGTATACAGACATTTGGTGGGGCAGTGAAGCCAACGGGGGATTGGGCACCCCCATCTGCAATGGAAGCTTTTGCCATGCTGGGGTGGGCTCCCAGCGTGGTATACAGACATTTGGAGGGGCAGTGAAGTGGACGGGGGATTGGGCACCCCCATCAGCATAGGACGTTGTTCCACAGTCGGCCATGAATTCCGCGGGTGATGGCAAACTCTGCGGATATTTCTGTGGTTTGCCACACCCACAGAATTGCAGAAAACTCGGGCCCTGACTATGAGTTTTTAAACCAAAGTTGGGGACATAGGAGAGAATTTTGGAACTCTGTTAAATCCCTCATGCGTAAGGCCCCTAAAGCCCCATCAGATCTGATCATTACAGGATCCAGGTCTCTCCAGGATTCCCAGAAGATAGCGGATGCTATCAACCAGGCATTTACTGACCTAAGCACTGTGCTTCCACATGACTACCTAACCCCGTCATCATTTGGCCATCTCCCTAACACAAACCCTCACATCACCCCTCTCAACAATGTCCTGCCTTTCTATTTCAACGAGGTCACAAGGGTTGAGGCCATAAGATAAGTAAAATGGGTTCTTGGAAAGACAAGGATGGGAAATGACCACATTGATATGAAGATGGTAACCCTCCCCCTTAATGAGCTTGCTGACCCTTTGAGGAGAATGTTTAATGTATCACTAAGAGGTGGTGTCTTCCCAGATAAATGGAAGGTGGCACTTGTCACCCCAGTCTTAAAAGTGAGGGATAGAATTATCCTCTCCAATTATAGGCCTATTTCTATCCTACCCCCACTCTCCAAAGCTTTGGAGATAATAGTAGCTTACCAACTGACAGAGTATTTGGACAACCATGACCTACTCTGCTCACAGCAGCCTGGAATCTATAAAAAGCATTCCACCCTTACTGCCTTAGTTGACTACACTACTCAGATATATGATACCCTAGACAATGCTCTAGCTGTAGGGTCTATATTTATAGACCTCACAAGGGCATTTGACACCATTAACTATGAACTGCTCCTAAGCTGTCTAACATCCACAGGCCTATCTGCAGACATAGTGGCCTGGTTCAACAGTTACCTCTCACACAGAACACAATATGTGAGAATTAGTGGTCAGCTCTCCACACCCAGAGAAGTGACCCTTGGAGTGCCCCAGAGGCCAATCCTCAGACCACTCCTATTTGGTCTTTTAGTAACACCTTGCCCTCTGTATGCTCAGCTCACTCAGTACTCTGCATAGGTGATGCTGTCATCTCTGTATCTGGTAGGCAGCAGACCAAAATCATGATGGCACTGCAAGACAACTTCCGTGAACTTGAACTATGTTTTTTTCTAGTGTGTGTTATCTATTTATACTCTGCTCATGCTCTGGATCTGCCTCTCCTTTGGGCAGCCATGAGCCACAGACAGTCCTCCAACTATCTCCCCCAAGCCACCTTACCTCAGATCTACAGCCATCCTCGGGATAGCCCAGTGTAACATTTTAACCGGTGGGTCCCTCTCCTTCGAGGGGGAAGGCACCGGTGGGGAGAAGACCAGTATATTATTTTTTCTTTTAGTCCTGGGTGCTGCTGATGCTTTCTGTGGCTTCCTGGTAATCTTAAGAGGTGTCCTGGGCCAGTAATCATCATCTGGCCAGTCTCCAGAGCTATGTTTTTCCATTTTCTGTGGTGTTCCCCTAATTGTGATCCCTCTGCAGTGCTCACGGTCTCCACCGTGGGCCACTGCAGAGCAACCATGCATCCCCAACCCACCCCAGGGGAGGAGAGCAGTTCTACGGGTGCTCAATCCTTCCCCTACCCCTTCCCCTGTTGACTCCCGGCACCTGAATCCATTCCTGAACTCGGATCACTGGTCATGATGAGAGGTAAGGCATCTGCACCTCAACCCTCTGCACCACTGAGCCAGCTTGAACTATGGTTTACCAAGAATAAAATGCTGCTAAATTGTAAGAAAACTAAGAGCATGGTTTTTATGGTCCTACAAACCAAGAAGTTCAGTCCACTGCTGCTGCACAGTTCCAAAGAGGTCATGATGGAACAAGTATTCTTGTTCAAATATTTAGGTGTACAAGTAGATGACAGTCTCACCTTCTCCAAGCACATCGACAATGTTGTCAAATTTGCTAACATCAAACTGGGTCTCCTCTACTGGCATAGACAATCAATGATGTCAAATGCTAAACGCCTTAAAGCTCACAACACAATGCTCAAAATTATCCACCATTGACTATGGCCTCGCCATATATGGTGACAGTTCCGATACCACCCTGAAAAGGGTCAAAATGTTACTCAACAGTGCATGCCACCTGGTCCTAGGGGCTGACAATCAGACACACACCTATGTACTTTACTCTCAGATCGAATGGCTTCCACTAGACCTTAGGGCCCAGTGCCAGACTTGCCTTCTAGTAAAAAAAATCATTACTAGGCCTCACACCTTAATCCTGCCTTTTCAAAATTGCACAGTCCACTATTAACACATGAAGTACTCTATGTAATGTATTGTCCTATACTGTCTTCATTTGAACTAAAACCTTTGTATGTGAGCCCCTGGCTCAATGGTATTAATCCTAAACTTCAATAAATAAATAAATCATTTGGGGTTGAATGGGTGGATGGGGTGGGTTGGGGGATGGTCAATATTTGTTATGTCTTATTTGTATTATTATCTTTTTTGTTTGTTTGTTTGTTTATGATGTCCTTACAAGTTCTGGTGTTGTTGTTATATTGATATTTAATAACTGTAAAGATATAGACTGTGGAGTAAGCTTGTTACCAATTGAATCATGAGAGAGATAATTTAAGGGCCCCTTTCCCCACATTTGGCTTTAGGAAAATAACTGCTTCAGAAGTTGACACAGAACCACTGGCCTTGAATCCTAAGACAGCTGGGGACTTGAAGGTTTACTAACTACCTTCTTTAAATGTTCTACTCCTATTACCCACTGGTAGATATTTTTAACTTGTCTTTATCATGGGGCATTTTCTCTACAAAGTGAAAGGATGCCCTGGTCACATGTATTTAAATCAGGCAAAAGTAACATCTTGAGCAACTACTATTTCCTTATTGATAGTGGTTTCAAAGGTCCTGGAAAGTTTGGTGACAAAACAGCTAAATGACTACCTTTAGTTCAATCACATATTAATTAGTAATCAATCAGGATCCAGGACCCAGAACCCCAGGGGTTAGAAGCCCTGCTGGGCCCCTCAACACTGACCAGCTAGATATCAACAAAGCATTCTTACGCTTCTACAAAGCAGCGTACTCCACTCCAAGGAAATGCATCCCTCACAGGCAGAGCTAGATGCTTACACAACTCCAGTAGAACTACCCCAACTCCCCCATAGGCCACATAGGACATAGAGGCATCCTTCACAAGCAAGGAGATGGGGGGGCATTGTGTTCAATGTGGGCAGGTAAGTCTTCTGGTGGAGATGGCCTCCCTGTGGAATCAGCACTCCTTCTGTGGTTGTTTTTGGAGACACTAAAGTATACTTTGAATGAAGCCTGCAGGACAGGAATGCTCCCACATTCAATGCAGATTGTCACTATATCCCTAAGTCTGGCAAATACCCCTTGCTATGTGGGAGCTATCTCCCTGATATGCATGGATTGCAAACTAGAGAGGCTGAGATAACACCAGGAGGCTAGTGAACATGGTGTGGCAAATATCTCAAATGAGTACTGTAGCAGTCCTCCTTTCATTGGATACCGAAAATATGTTCAACAGGGTTGAATGTAACTACATTTTCCACACCTTGGAGGCCTTCAGAGTGAGGGAAACATTCATCCACAGGACCAAGATCCTCTATGAACACGCATAGGCCAAAGTGGTAACTAACTCAATGGAGCCACCACTCTTCTTCCTGGAGAGGAACACCCATTAAGGTTGCCCTCTGTCATCACTACTTTTTCTGCTGGCACTTGAACTCCTGTTCCAAGCAATAAGGCAGGTGGGAGGCATCTCCAGGGTATAGATGGGGAAGGATCAGAAAGTAGTAGTGTATATGGAAAATAGTCTACTTACCCTCACCAATCCAGGAAAGTCTGTCCCTGAAACCCTGTTGCTGCTACAATAATATGGACAAATATCTGGTTACAAGACAAACATGCCCAAGTCCTTCCAGATGGCATCAAATCAAGCAGTAGCAGCAACCCAATCTTCTCCTGGGGCTTGCGCCTGGTACAAGACCAGATCACGTACCGAGGCATAAATTTTTCTTGGAGAATGAAGGACATAGGCAAGTGGAGTATATCATAGAAACATAGAATTTGAAGACAGATAAGGACCGCTTGGCACACCTAGTCTGCCCATTTCCCTACCTGATGGATAAGCTGCAGATTCTAGTTAATCAACAGCTTACTTCCTCCTACTGCCCCACTAGAATTGCCTTATGCTTGTTCATCTCGCACCTGTCCAAGAATTTCACCTCTAGCAGCACAATATGAATGTCCCCGGCCATCCCTCTTAATCACAGACCCAGTTCTGAAAACCAACAAAATAGAACCAGAGTCCTACTCCATTATTCCTAGCTGAAGTATTCAAGTGACCGGCCTGCTTCGAACACTCTCATTTTTTCAAAGTAGTATCCCGTAGCTAGCATCTATGGAACAGGACATGGCAAGGTGGAGTAAGCTACAGTTGTTCCAGTGGGGTAGAGAACACACGTTCAAAATAATGCCCCCACTCCCAGATCTGAACAACATTCTGCTCTCTTTATGATGAGACCTTTTTTCAATTAATTTCCAGAAAAATCCTTCCCTTTCTGTGGAGATCAGGACCAAGGCACCTCAGCCATAAAAAGTTGTTGCAGCCAGCAGACGGGGGCGGGGGTGTATTTGCTGTACTGAAAAAAAAAAGCACAAAGCTCTCCTGCTCCATCAACCCACAAAGACTACAAGCCATAATGAGTGAAATGTGAAGCGCCAGTCCTGGGGGAAGACCCAGATGCCACTTTACATTTCTGGGGCTTTAACAGGCACTTAAAAGATCACCCAACTCTAGTAGCCACAGACAAGGTCTGGTGGAAGTGGGAAAGGATAATGAAGTGGGCCCAAACTCATTCCCTGTATCTCTGGAACAATCCAAGTCTCACAGTAAAGAAGTATCATATACACTGACATAGTTTGTCCTCCAAGGGCATCAGTCAGTTAGGTCAATTGATCGATACAACCTCTGATCACCTTAAGGCTTTTGTCCAACTTCAGGCTGAGTATGCTTTAAGTGAAAATCAGCATTGGCAATATCTCCAGCTGTGGCATGCCATGGTTGCTTGCTGGGCTCCAGCCTTAGATGACAACTACAAGATGGGACAGAAATCCTTCTGTACCCACCTCAGTGGAGCAAGTTGAAGGGTAGCTGCATATACAGAAAACTGTTAGAGACTTAAGCAGATCATACAGAAGTATTAAGATAGAGCTGGGTAGCAGAATTAGGGTATGAATTCACACCATAGGAATGGTCCTGCTGCTGGGACACACTCCACACAGCAAACATGGACACCAGAAATCATCACACAATGCATGGTGCTCCAGAACTGGCTCTGAACCCTGCAAAAGCCCCATAAATGAGGCATAAAGGCCACAGACAAACACTGGAGATGCAAGACAGACACTAACTTCTTTACCGAGCTTCTCTGGGACTGTTGGAAGCTGCAACACTATTGGCAGGTCATACAGCAAGTGTGCAGAGACATACCAGTGAAACCTATCCTCCTGTCTGACCAGCTGGTGACGGTGGGACACAGGGCCGAGAATGACCCAGGGCAAATTTTGTCTCATCCTTACAGTAGCTGGTTACATGGAGCTCTGCTTAGCTAAATGGATCTGTTGAGACACTAGAGAGCCCAACAGCCACTGAATATCTCCTAGTGGCTGTTGGAGATGGGTGAAACTGCCATCTATAAGAGGATTCATTACTCCATGATGCTCAGATTGAACAAATACTCCACTATGTGGGGGGGGGCATACCTCAACTCTACTGTACAGTGTAGGATTCCAACAGGACATTTTATACCATCATACATACTATCCAACCAGCAGAAATCCACATGAAGTTGTGGTTAACATGTATGCACATCCAGTGTGTATTAGATAAGGACTTTCCATTCCTGTACTAAGTGGTAGCCAGGTCACCAGTGGATATGAGATCTTCCACTCTCTTAATTTTCAGGAGAAGTTATATCCTCTTTGTGTACATTTGGAATCACTGAGTACTTAAATTGTCTGTTTGTTTATTGTCAAATATATACTTAAGCTCAGAGTTGTATTCCACGGGGGAGGTCCTTGAACCCCCTGCCAGGAATATATCTGATGATGTTATTAATGAATTATCAGAATGTTCTTTGTATAACTTTCAAAACAATCATCTTTTGATCATGAAAATATTGGGGCCAAGTTTGGGTGATATGCCCATGTACTGCAAGTTGCAGCAGGGATTTAGCATAGCATTGCACCATGCGCCTAATGCAATGCTATGCTGCAACTTGAATGCAGGTTTACCCCCACACTAATATTCATCTCTATGTATCAAAAAGCTTAAGATACATGTCAAAGGCATGTACCCCACCCATGCAGCTCTGCACTCATGGACAGGTGCATACCAGCTATTCACCATTACCAGCCACCTGTCCATGGCCATGCCCCATAGACATGCAGATTCATGGGAGGTAGATGGGTGCAGAGCTGTGGACCTGGGCAGGTATCCAAATGGTTGCCCCTCTAGGGTTCCAGAGTAGATCCCTTGTGCCACCGAAGGAGAGGAATGAGGGAAGCATGAGTCTGACATTTCACAAGGTATGAGCACTCACCTGAATGGCCACCCCTAGGTCTCTCCAGTTTCCTTGTGTGCTGGGGCATCATAGAGAGGGATCCTGAGATCCTGACTGGTATGTACAGCTGTCAAAGCCATTCAATGTACCTGTGAACAGTATGGATGGAATATGGCCACAAACCTAAGTGACAGGTGGTGTGTACTGTGAATTGTTCAGGATGTGGAGGACTGCAGTCCACCTGTATGTATGCAACCCACCACCATGTACTGTAAAAGTAGTGCTGAGCCAGCAGCATTGTTGTGCCTAAGGTGGGGTTGTAGCTGCCTGTGCCACTGTGCAATGGCTCATGGACCCAGTCCAGTATTGTGCTATGACTGGCACAACACTATGCAGCATGCATATCACATGGGTGGGTCTGCATAAGGTATTGTCACATTTACCCAACCATGTGGTTACACAATCCTACCATGGCATACACTGTCCAAAGCAATGTCTGTAGTGTGGGCTGTCATCCATCTACCTATGCCCATGTCTATGTCCTTGGGACTCCACTCTGGCACAGGGTGTGTAACCTGGGCATTATTCTTGATGATGGTCTAACTCTAAAACCTCAGGTTTCAGCAGTCATCAAATCATGTTTTTATAATCTCAGGAATATCACCCAGGTGAAACATCTGGTTCCTCTGGTTGATCTCCCAACATTGGTCCATGCCTTTGTCACTTCCTGACTTGATTACTGCAATTTCCTCTATCTAGGGCTACCAGGGGTTGAAATCTGCCACTTGCAGCTGGTGCAGAAGGCAGCAGCCAGGCTTCTGACTGGGACCTCTAGGTCCAGTCATATTATGCCTGTGCTCTGCAAGCTGCACTGCCTGCCTGTTCAGTGGCAGATCATTTTCAAGGTTAGCTTGCTAACCTTTAATGCCCTACATGACCAGGAACCTGGCTACCTGCAAGATCTCCTTGTACCCCACTGCCCCTCTATCTTCTCCAATCTACTGATGAGGGATTGCTAGAGATTCCCAGGGTATGACTAAAGACACCTAGTTCTCGAGCTTTTTCTTTCTCAGCTCCAACCCTGTGGAATTCTCTACCTCGCCATTTAAGAAAATGCCAGACCGTCAATAGGTTTAAAATTGAGTTAAAAACATATTTATTTGATTTAGCCATCCCAAAATATGGATAATCTATTTTATCATTTTTTTTAATCCTATATATACCTGGTGTATTTGGTTTTATGTACGGTGCCTTGGTTTGGAAAGACGCTATAAAAAGAAAGTTTGACTTGACTTGACATTCTGTTGTGTAGCTGCCCTGCGGGTACTGTGACAATCCATCTCTTGCTATATCTATGTAGCACTTGTAGGTGGCATGCAACAGCCCAACATAGTGGGCAGCAGGTATTATGTGCCAGCTGCTGTCTCATAACTGATGATGGTGTCTGAGAAAACCATGCCCAGGAACTGGATGTGCATGGGGAAGCATCTGTGAGGTCAAACTTGTTAAACCGGTTCTTTAGCTCAGTTTTTATGATCAAAAAAGAGGGAAAGGAACCTGATCTGAGGGTAAAGAGAAAGGAGGATAGGGAAGGGGACACATGTCCTTTTAAGGAGATCGGGGAATTAGAAGAATTGGGTAAATTAAAGGTGGACAATGCCATGGGTCCAGATGCTTTACATCCCAGGGTATTTCATGGATTAGGAGCTGGTGACACTACTAATGAGGCTATTTAACCTATCTCTAGACACTGAGAGAGTTCCAAGGGGCTGGAAAACAGCAGATGTGGTACCTTTGCACAAGAGCATAGGAAAGGAGGAGCAGAGTAACTATCATCCAGTCAGTCTTACCTCAGTGGTAGGTAAGCTGATTGAGGCAATCCTAAAAGATAGATTAGCACAGTACCTGGTGGAGGGCGGAATGCAAGACAACAGTCAACATGAGTTCACAGAGGGGAGGTCATGCCAGACAAAAAGTGATCAAATTCTTCTATTGGGTGTTGGGGGCATGATCTGGGGGGTGGACATGGCCTATCTGGACTTCAATAAGGCCTTTGACACCGTTCCTCACAGGACACTACTAAGCAAGTTGGGCAGTTTGGGGTAGTGAGGAAAGTAACAAACTGGGTGGAAAACTGGCTTGAAGGCAGAGTTCAAAGGGTGGTTGTCAATGGGGCTCACTCCAGGGAGGAAAAGGTGACAATTGGGGCACCCCAGGGGTCAGTATTTGGACCGATACTGTTTAATATTTACAATGGGGATGTAGCAGAGGTACTAAATGGGAAGGTGTGCCAATTTGTGGAAGACCCAAAAATATGCAATAGGGTGGATGCACCAGTGTGGGGAGGGGGGAGAAAATGAAGAAAAATCTGTTAAAGCTGAATGGGTTGACAGAGAGATGGCAATTGAATCTCAATGCAAAGAAACACAAAATGAAGCACATAGAGCATGGGAATCCAAAGACTAGTTGCACACTGGCAGGGGAGAGGATTGCAGAAACAGAGCAGGAGAGGGATCTGGGGATTATTATATTGGATAACCTAAAGGTGGCAAACCAGTGCAACAAGGCAGTGGGAAAGGCCAACAAAATGATGGCATGCTTAGGGAGGAGTATTACCAGTAAGTGAAGAGAGATTATGATGCCCCTATACAGGTCCATGGTTTGCACACATCTGGAGTATAGAATACAGTTCTGGAGGCCTCACCTTCAAGGGGACATTGACGAATGGAGAGGGTCCAGAAAAGAGCACCCAAAATGGTATAGGGAATGCATGGGAAGACATATGAAGAAAGGATTGAGGAACTTGACCTGTATCATCTGGAGACAAGAAGAGAGAGGAGGGATATGATCAAAACGTTTCAATTTCTAAAGGGAATAAACAAGTTAATGAAAGGGAGCTTCTTCAGGATGAAAAAATACCCCCAAACTAAGGGACACAGCTTGAAGTTAGAGGGGGGTAAATTCAAGGGAAATGTGAGGAGGCACAACTTCACTGAGATGATGGTGGTCCCTGGAACAGGCTGCCAGAAGGGGTGGTGGAGGTAAAATCAGTGGGGGAGTTCAAGAGGGAATGGGATAACCACATGGGCTTAAACAAGAAATGGAAGGTAATGCACCCAGAGGGTTATACGGGGACTGGAATCTATACAGGGTAGGGGTCTAAAAAAGTGGGGAATAAGGGAGGGATCAGTGAGACCTATGTGGGAGGGGATGGAGCAGATTGCATGGACCAATGGTTCCTTTCTGCTAACATATTTCTATGTTTCTATGTCATGCAACATAGTTAAAGCAGGGTTCCCACTCCCGATATAACTCCTACACCCCGATGCACAGCACTACGCATGATTCCGCACGTTTGTGAATCACATGGAGTGCAGATATATCCCTGACTCACCCCCAGCCAGCCCTTGGAGCAGAATGGAATGTGTGGCTGTGGGATTCAGTGCATTGCTGGCAGGCGCAACAGTTGTATATGCCACCAAAACCTGACTGTGTGTCATTTATTTTTATTTTTATTTCATTTTGTTAACCAGGTAAGTACACTAGACAAATCCTGCTTATTTTCAGTCATGACCCGGGGGGAGGGATACAGATGAATTCCAAATGACCTTGAACCAAATTAAACTGTTGGTGGTATTTTTAGTGAATGAGGGAAATTTGGCAAGGACACTAGGGAAATTCCCCTACTGTGCCTGCAGAGGTGCTGTCACTTCCTGTGGACAGGATGGAGGGGTTCAGTTTGCAGCTGGACACAGGAGAAGAATGAAGTGCTGATGTGGCAGGGGAGTAGGATGTGCTGCAAGAAGAAGGCCTGATTTCAAGGCCTACAAACTTGCAAACAGGAGAGGAAGGTCAGAAAGCTATCGTTTTAGAGGCAGCAGTTTCAGCAAGTGAAAAAGACTTAAGTACATCAATGGAGGAGAATGATGTGCTGGTATGTTTCTTGAAGATAACATGCATTGGTCTCAGATCACTGAGGATGATGAAGAAAAAACCCAGGTACCTTGCCTGATAAGACTGTCAGATAAAGATAAATTAGTTTTAGAGCTGCTGAGAAAAGAAGAGCAGTTTAAATCACAATGTGAAGTGCTGCAAAAAGAACTGTCAAATTTACCTGAAAGTTCTCAGATAGTTCTGTGTGGTGACTCACATGGGAATCAGCTGTGTGATGACGTGGCAAAGAATGATCTCCCTGCAGGTTCTATAACTTTTCCCCCCGAATCTGAGACCTCTTTGGCAGGCAGTAGTAAGCAGCAGAAAGCAGTGTGCCAAAAGCCAGTAAAGCCTCCTCTCCCTGAAAGATGCAGACTGGGTCTTTTGAATATTCATGAAGCCCCACAATCAAAGCCACTCCAGTGAAGGAAGTCCCAATTCAAACACCCACTGTAAATCCTGCACTTACAGTGTATTCCCCATTGAGACATACAGAGACAAATGCTGAACTGATAGCTTCACAACAGAACTGGTCCCCTGCCCATGCGCTAGAGAGTGTGGGTTGGTTGCAGAATGCTTTGGGTAATGGGAAGCAGATTCAGAGGACAAAACTGTTATTAAATGCAGGACTGAAGCTTCTTCTGGAGATGTTTTTGATACTAAAAAGCTGGATAATGTGTGCAAACCCTGCCTTCCTACTACTACTAGTCATTATTCACCTGAAATGGGCCCCAACGAGGCAAGTAACAAAAGTAACATGGCCATGGTTACAGAACAAGAATCTCAAACAGCAGCCAACAAAGAGGAACGTCCTCCTAGAATGGGGCCTGCAGAACATATTTTGAGGGATCCAAATAAAAAAGCTTGGTTGGACCCCATGTTTAAACTGGCGGATTTATATCAGAATAAGGGAGAACCAGCCCCAAGGAAAAATGCTGTGAGACTTATTTTTAAGGGTGGTTTGGAGGATCCTCCAGATAGGCTTTATATTGCTGACAAGCTGTTAAAGGGTACAATGCATTTTTTTCTTCTGAAATTTTTACTTTGATTCATTTAGGTAACAGAAATTTTGATGTTAGTTTCAAGTCTATCTCGAGTTTAGATAGTTTCTGGTCTCAATTTCAGACTCTGAAAAAATATCCCTTTATGGATTCCCTACATGGTCATCCCACTTACTAAACCGACAGTTAAATACTTCATTGTCATGTTTCGTAATGAGGGTGTCCATGTAGAGGACATCCTATTCTGGTTGAGGAAAAGGTGTGAAATTCTAGATAAGCCTGTTCCTATTTTAGATAGTGAACAAATATGGAATGGTGGCTGGAAAATAAAGGTTAAATTATTTTCCACAAATAATGGGCCTGTGCATCTGCCTAGTACTTTTTATCTGGGAAGGAACAGCGCGGCATTTTATTCCACATGGGGCAACCAAAATTATGTTTTAAATGTGGTTCATGTATCCATTTGAGCAATGCCTGCGACACCCCTAGATGTAACCATTGTTTAGATTATGGGCACAATTCCTCAGCATGTGTAAATCTTTTTAAGTGCAATTTATGTGAGAACACAGGACATGGTTATGGGAAGTGCCCTTGGGCCTCCCATAATCATGAAGATTGCCCCCCCCAGGATGGCTTTATAAATAGAGCACAACAGTTAAAGGCCCAAAAAGTTGCTGCTGCAGCAACTCAGGGACCTAGTGTTCTGGATCCCTCTCCCCCTAGTGTTGCTGTTAAAACAGACACAAGTAAAGGTCCCTCTGAGGAATTTTCAGAAACTTCTCCTAGCACTAGCAAAATCTCTGACAAACCACAGACTAGAATAGCTGATGTTGCTGAAGTAGAGAACATGCCACCACCCCCAACACCCCCACCACCCCCACCCAACCAAGAGACAAAACAAAGGAAAGCAGCAACTAAAAGGAATAGGTCAGGAAAAACTCTTAAATGTAAAAGCAAGGAAAAGAAACTAGGCCAGCCTCTGGGACAAAATCTTGGAGAAAAGGAAATAGATATGAGGCTCTTGCCCTAGATAAATCAGATGAAGATTCAGAGGCAGAGTTATCTGATATCACTTCTACAAACACTGGCACTACGGAGGTTATTTCTGATGTGGATGATGGGGGAGAGGATACACATATTGCCCAAAGAACAAGGAGACGGAGACATAGCAAAACTTCTTGATGCTTTTAGCATTTCCTTTTTTTTAGCTTTTAACACGTGGACTCCCTTACTTTAACATCTACAAATGTAAATGGCATTAAAGGAACTGCTAAGATGATTGTAGTTGTAAACTCTTTAGCTGAAGAGAATGATGATATGGTTTGTTTGCACGAGGCTTAAGACACACACACACACAGAGTTACAAGCGGTTGCAAAACTTTGGGTTAAAGGGCCTTCGTTCTGGTCAGTAGGCCAAGAAAGATGTGATGGGGTAGGGATTTTAATAAATAATCCTGGTATCAAAGTAACTAAACTAGTAGAAATTGACCCAGGGGGAGCATTAATGCTAGACAACTCTTTATATTCTGAAAGATTCTGGATAATCAATACTTATGCACCACACACTAAAGCTCTTAGGGTTTGTCTGTTTCAAAAAGTTCAGCCATACCTACATACATACATACTTCTAGATTATTAGTTTGGGCTGTTGATTTTAATTGTGGCCTTAAGACAACAGATAGAAGACTGAAAACTGACAAAATGTTTTGTGATTCTACAGCCCTTAACAAAATCATTTTAAAAATCAAAATTGATAGATTCCTTTAGGGCAAAGTTTCAAAATGGTGGAAACACTTTTTTTTAAAGGACATTTATTCACCAGAATTGATTTTGTTTTTGTTTCTGAAATCTTAGTGATTTTGAATACTAATCTTTTGGGGAGAGAATTTTCAGATCATAAATCATTAACAATAAAGGTTACTTGGAAAGATACTCCTAGAACTAAGAAGAACCTGTGGAGGTTGAACAATTCAATTTTAACAGATGAACAAGTGCAGAAAGCCTGAAGACAGGAATGAGAAGCTATCTGTGTTTGCAATGTATGATAGTGCTGCCCTCTGGTGGGAAGATACAAAAGTATCCTGGAAACCGTTTTTTCCAGCCTCTTACAAGAAAGAGTACAAACAATAGGTATTTGATATACTTACATCTAAGAGCAAAACTGCAAGCACTAATTTCAAAATCATAAACATTAAAACAAAATCTAGATAATCAAATACTAGACATTAAAAAACAAATGTGCTCATGGCACTATGACAGAGCCAAAACCTTGGAGCAGGAATTAAGATTTGGCACTAACATTAAAAAATGAGCATTAGATCCCTTTAAAGACTCAAAAAATAGAGTTGAACATAGGTTCCTAAATAAACTAAGGTTACATTCTGGACAATCTACTGCTTCTCCTAAAGAAATATTGAATTTGGTCCATGCTCATTTTTTAGAGACATTTGGTTCTGAACTACACACATCTGATAATAAGAACATATTCCAGAATGTACCTTCACTTGTGGACAATGAAAAAAGTCATTTAATTGTCCCGATACAGGGAGAAGAGATAAATAATGTTATAAAAAGTCTGAAGAGTGACTCAGCCCCTGGGCCAGATGGAATAGGGGCTGAATTTTATAACATTTTTTGTGAAGATTTGATACCAGCCATGATAGTAATATATACTAGCATGCTACAGGAAAGTTATCTAGCTAGTTCCATGTACCAGGCATTACTAATTCTGCTTTTTTTTAAAAAGGGGATAGAGATGAGTTGAAAAACTGGAGACCTCTGAGTCTTCTGAATGTGGATTTCAAAATATTAAGTAAACGTTTAATGAACAGACTGGTATCTGTTGCAGATGAACTAATTAGTCCAGCCCAGACATGTGCAATTCCTAATAGAAAACAAACAGATAATTTAATTGCACTAACAGAGATTTTTTATAGAGCTGAAAAATATAAATTGAAAGGCTACATAATAGAAATTGACCAGGAGAAGGCTTTTGATAAGATATCACATCAGTATATGTTTAATGTCCTAAGAGTTTATGGGATTCCTGAAAAATGTATTGGATGGGTGAAAGTTCTATATAAACATACCATGTTGACCCCCAATATAAATGGGTAGATTGGGAAAGGCATTAGTGTTAAAAGGGGTGTAAGACAAGGGTGCCCCTTTAGCCCCTTGCTATATGTCTTTTGTATTGATGTTTTTCTTAGGAATATAGAACAAGATGTTAGAATTCAAAGGATAGAATTAAGTCCTACTTTACCCAGGATAAAAACACTAGCATATGCTGATGATTTAGTTTTATGTATAGACCCTGCTACAAATGAAGATGTTCTTACTGAACATTATCAGTATTTTTCTGATATTTCTGGTTCTAAGATAAACTTCCATAAAAGTTTAGGGATAGTATTGGGTGATATCCCGGTTCCGGAGAACAACCCATTTTCTGGGTTTAAAATTGAGAAAAGTACTATCCCTATATTAGGGGTAGTATTTGGTGGCACAGATATGGCCAGTCAGAACTGGGACACAAAAATACAGATTGCACAACACTTGGTGAATAGTTGGAATGGCCAGTCAATAGGGAAGAAAAAGAGAATTCTCCTGATAAAAGCCTTGTTAATTCCAATTTTTTTATATGTTAGCTATGTTTTTCCTTCTCCTCAGTGTAGATGGGTTACTATATATAGCATTATTTTTTTCAGGATTTATGGGGGAGCAGGCTTAATCCTGTGAAAAGAGCAATAACCTATAGAAAGATAGCAGAAGGAGGTACAGGCATGATTCATCCTATTGCCTTTTTTTTATAGTAGATTTGTGTCATACAATCTCAGGTGGGCCTTTAAACCTGGATATAAGATTTGGAAAGAGCAATTGTTGTGCACTATCAATCTTGGTGCCTTAGCATGGTCTCAAAAGAAAACTGTTTCTTTACACAGATTTTCAGATCTCCCAAAATAAGGAATAGAATTGTTAAAAATATTAATAAAATGGGATATCACTGAAGATATGATTCTGGTAAAGAGTAGAAAAGACCTATATTCCCATATCCTAGCTGTGGAAGATAGGGACTGTCTATCCTTGGGGGAATGTCCTGATTCTTTTTTGCAATTTAATTTGACTATGCTCACTTCTAAACACATACCAGATTTTGCATGGGATGCAGTATGGCTCAGCCTTCATGGGAAAGTAGTGGTGCATAATAATAATAATAAACATAAACAGGTCCAGGATAGGTACTGTCTAAGGCAGTCATGTATTCAGCAATTGGAATCGCAAAAACATTTGTTTTTGGAGTGTGAATATGCCTCATATTTTTGGGAATATCTAGCCAAAGTTTGGAATGAGCCATTATTTTCCCAGTTATCATATTTTGCACTGATTTATGGACTATGGTTAGGGGCATGGGGAAGTGTCACCATGAAACATTGTATGTAATATTGTCAATTATGAACCGGCGATCGTAAATGGACGATTCTGATTGCCCGAGAGGTTTTCGAAGCCGTGATGATATCGGGCTACATCATCACGGCTTCAGAAAAACCCGTCACCAGCCTCCCCACTGACCGCCAGCAGTGTTCTCAATTTCCGCAGTCCACAGCAAGTCATACTCGTAGTCGCCACCATTTAAAAAAGAAGAAGAAAAACGAACTCTCGCTACGCTTAAACGAACGATACTGCCTGCTCTCTCCAGGACCCACAACAATAAAACAAACATTAAAGACATTCTGAACAGATAAAATAAACCTGCTGCCGCCGTAGGCTACACTGACCAGACGACGGTTCCTAACTCAAGAGGCACACGAGATTCAAAACTCCATCACCAGACACAATTGTCCTGTCAAACCCACTGCTTCCTAATCCAGTAATATTGCTCGTTGCCTTCATTTTTCTATACAATCTCGCTACGAGATCATCTACTGAGGGGGGGGTGGAGACAGACAAAGACACTGTTGTAGAGTTCAAAGGTCACGCCATCACAATACTGTTACCTCTTATGTCAGCTCCAACTACAACAGCGCCACCTGCTGTCCTCTAGAACTATTTTTAAATGTATTCCTACACTACCAAAAAGCTTCTTTAACAGGTTTAAAAGGTTTTTTTTACTCTTTATTTATAAAATCATTACTCCTGTTCATAATAGCAATAAGGCACCCAGGGTGTGATATATCGGATATCGTTACCGGGTCGTTGGACGCACTTGGCCTGCGGCCTCGTGCCCAACCACCCGAGGCGTGATGATATCCCATGATATATCACACCCTGTCGTGCCTTATTGCTTAATTATAAGGTATTATATATGGCTATCCTGGTGTTTATGGGCGACTCAGCAGAAAATGGTATCCTATGTAGAAATAGGAAGAAATATTGGCATCTCTCTGCAAAAACTGAAGAATTTGGACACAAAGAGATATGCTGAGGGAAAATATATGCTACTATGGATTAGTTGCTAACATTGGGCTAATCCACCTTGAAGGTTTGGATGCTATGACTGTTGAATTTTGGCCTCTGTATATGTACCTTTTAATGTTTAAATTATGATAATGCCTTTCATGTATCTACATGTACTAATTCTGTAAATATGTAAATATCAGTATGTTTTCTTTGTCTGTATGTCTTCTCAATAAAAAATTCCCTACTCTGTTGGTAAGGGGCTTGGCCATTTCTCTGCAATGGCCACTTGGAGTCCGGTGCTGTATGGTGTGGATGCACTGGAGGTAGGGGAGTCAGTCTCCTTCCCTAGCTCCCCTCAGCTAGAGACCAACTTGGAAAGTGGAATCTTCTTTTCAGATCCTAAATCCGTTCCTAACTCAGCTATGAAAGCTATGGAAATTATACATGTTTCTGGATGTACGGAGAGTATCCCTGGTACTGTACCTGGCATTCCAGTTGATCTACTGGTAAAGGCTCCTGGAGACTCCTTAGATACATTGCTGGCTCCGGTGGAAAGGAGTCCTGTCATTGGGGGAGTGACATTGTCTGACAGGGCTTAGCTGCGATCGAAGAATCAGACTGCAGAATCAGCTGTTGGTGGCTCCCAAGGTTTTTCTGTGGTGGCATTTCATTGTGCTTTGGAAACTAGCAGTTGTGTTTCACTGAAGAGCGAGTGCCTAGAGTCTCGTGTGTGCTCCTCCGGTTTTGGTACGGAGCTTTCGGCTGGGACTCAGCTAGCTGACAAAGTACACCTGCGGAGTGCAGACTGGGTGCAGGGTCCTTGTATTCTAGCTCATCTGTTTGGGAGCTCTTCGTTTGCCTGTTTGCCTGCTTCCACTTCAGGCACTGTTTTGTCTTTCCCTAATCATGGATCTGAGATAGCTGAATCCACACAAACTGAGTCTCAACAGCGGGATTTGAAGGGGGTATGGATTGATGCTGGCTTCTACTGTTATTTCACCTGGGGTTACTTTCAATGACAATGTTTCTGCCAGGGGATAACCATTGCAGAAGTGCTGCAAGGAGTGGGGTGTGAAAAGTCTCCCCTGGATGATTCATGGGCCTCTTCTAGAAGGCCTAGCCCTGCAGCCCTATAAGGCCTTGCCCTGCACCTCAGGGAGACCTGTTATATATGTTGGACCCTCTTGAGTTGCCCTCAGGCTTGCATCTCAGTCAGAACCCTGAATGGCACAATGGTGGGATTCCAACACAGGAACTGGAGGGGTTATTTCCTATTGAACAGACTCCTGCTATTGTGGGGGTTCCTTTGAAAGAAGGGCCTTTTTCCTCTTCTCTACAAACAAACTCACCAGATTTGTTGCAGCTGGATGATCTCCCTGATACTCAAGCTGGTGCGGGAGATGGTAAAGCTCTTGACTGTTGAAAGTGGAGCCCCTAAAACTTCCTCTGGTGTTTTTTTCCCTCAGACTAATATATCTTCATCTAAAGGTCCTCAAGTCCAAACTCTTAGAGCTCCTGAACAAACTACTAGTCAACAGAAATCTAAATCATTTGCTGGACTTTTTCATTCTCCTCCTGAACAAGCCAAACAACGAAATGCTGTATGGCTTTGATACTGAGGTAGGCTGGAAGTATTTCCTGATCACTTATATGTTGGGAAAACCGTAAATAAAGCCAGTTTACAGTTTGTACCCTCTGAAATTTATGCCATTATTCATACCTCAGGGGATAACTATTTTGATATAAGTTTTAAAACATCTGTGGGTTTAGACACGTTCTGGCATAGGTATCAGGCAGTCAGGCATACTCCTTTATGGTCACCTTTTTTTGCTGTTCCCCTTACAAAACCTACTATAAAAACCATGTCAGTTCTTTTTAAAAATAAAGGAGCCGCAATTGGTGATATTGTGAGACGGTTGTCTTCAAAATGTACTGTGTTGGGCTTGCATGATCCTATGATTGACTCCGAGCTCTTTTGGACAGGTTGATGGAGATTACAGGTGAAATTACCAGTAGTGAATGGTGTGAATCAACATTTACCCATTTGTTTTTATTTGGGTAGAGATAGGGGTTTTGTTTTCTATCCAGGACAACCTAAATCGTATTTTAGGTGTGGGGCCCACACACATCTAACATATGCCTGTGATAGGCTCAAATGCTCCTTATGCCTGGGTTCAGGACATGTTAGTATTAATTGTCCTCACCCAACGTATTATAATCATTGTGAAGAAGCTTTCCATTCATATAGAAAGTGTCCTTTGGGCCTCCATTAATAACCCTGAAATGTTGACAGAAAGTCAGGATGAGACTGTCTCTAAGGCCCAACAGACTGCTCAGACTAGGCCTCAGTTTTGACCTTTTGCTCCTGATCTCTCCCCTCCCCCTTTACATTCCCCTTTAACACATTTAACCCCTGCTCTGTCACACGAGACCTCAGGTGAGGTTCCATCTTTCTCTGATGCTGCACCAACTGAGGAGAGTATGGTAAACCTATCTGAGCCCATGATATCTGCTGTCCCTGTGTTGCAATCTGACATAACTAATATACTCAGTACTTCCTCCAACATTTGTGATCCAAAAGAAGTTATGCCCCCTCCTGAGGATTCAGGCTGGGTGCCAGTGGGTACCCCGAGACAGATGAGAAGCTTTACTTTTAAAGGGGTTCCTCCTTCTTCTGAACCTCAGTCCTCTGATTTTGTTTCAAAAAATAGATTTGCTGTGTTACATAAATGCAAACAGGCCACTAAGACTGAGGAGGAGTCTGATGCTTCATCTGTTGCCTCTTCTCAGGTAGATATGTTGACAGACACTGATCAACTTTCTGGAGATACTAAAACCATTAGGAAAAGGAGGTGTAAAATGAAATCTTCTGGAAAAGGGAGAGGTAAAAAGAAGTCCTGAGATCTTTGTTAGCCTAAATGGGGGATGTTTTGTCATTTGGCAGTTTAAATGCCAACAGCCTTAAAAATCCTAAATGGAGATGGGCTATTTTTTCTTTCCTTGCCTCTATATCACTACACATTATTTTCGTGCAAGATACCAGGCTCCACTCCCTTTGGGAGAGTAGTCAGGCATTTCATGATTGGAGGGGTGGATTATCTTTCTAGTCTTTGTCAGAAGAAGTGTGTGCCGGAGTGGGGATTCTTATTAAGAACTTAGAAGTACAGGTCATTAGACTTCTTGAACTAATTCAAGGTCGGGTTCTTATTTTGGATGTAATTATTCAACAACAAGAGTGGAGACTGATTAATATTTATAGCTCCAACTTAAATCACAGAGAATAGCTACTTCTAAAACTATTCAACCTTTTCTTCATTCATCAAAATCAATCATTTTTGGGGGAACTTTAATTATATTTTGGTTCTTTCGGATAAAACTGGGGTAAAACAAAAAATGCATTCTGATTCAAATTTTCTTAACTCCTTGTATGTTACAGCTAATCTTTTTGATGGGGCTATTTTTGGTCCACAACCCCCTGCACACACATTTCATTGTGGTAGATTTGCCATGAGGATAGACTATTTTTTTGTATTTAACTGATTGCTGGGTGTACAGTATTCAGTTTTCCCTTGTGAGTACTCTGACCATTGTTTGTTGGTTTTATCTTTAGGTCATCCTATTAATAAACCAGTCTCCCATAATTTTTGGAAAATTAATATCTCTGTTTTAGAGGAGGAACATAGTTGGCAGGACTTGTGCAGACTTCTCCAGGAGAAAAATTTCAATTTTTGAATTATTTGATAATCTGGACTTTTGGTGGCAGAATACTAAATTAGAAATTAGAAAATTTTGCCAAAGGTTTTCTAAAACCTATTCTTCTGGTAGGTATCTTAAATACCTCAATTGCTGTCATCAGTTGCAGAAATTACTATCCAGGCAAACAGAATTTCGGTAAGATTATTCTGCTCAGATTTGGCAAATAAAAGCAGAAATGTGTACATATCAATTCGATAGATCCACTTCTCTTTTTCTGGAACAAAAATATGGGAGGAAAGGGGCGGTCAAAGTGGTTAATCCTTTTGACAGTAGTAACCAGCAGGTTCAGTTCAAATACATGCCCTCATTAATTTCCCATGCTGGCTTCTGGATTTCTGATAAATGAAACATTGTAAAAGAAGTGTCTTATCATACCCAGAATTTGCATGAACAGGAATATGAGCCACAAGCTTGGAATAGCATTTTTGATTCCTTGAATATTCCTTTCTTATCCCCTGAAAGTGTTTGTGATTTAACTCGGCCTATCACCAGTGCTGAGGTTGATTCGGTTATTAGCCATTTGAAAAATACTGTGACCCCTGGTCCTGATGGAATTCCAAATGAGTTCTGTAAAAAAGCTAAATCTGTACTGTTACCTTACCTAACAGCTGTCTTGAACGTAATTGTCCAGGGAATATTGTCAATAACTACTACATTAATTGATAGTAATTTAATTTCTCTATTTAAACAAAAAAATTCTAAAGAACATTTGGACAATTGGCATCCTGTTAGTCTTCTAAATTCTGATTGGAAAATATTATGTAAACTTATTTCAGTTCATTGTTCTAATATTGCCAAGAAAGTAATTTTTCATACCCAAATATGTGCCATTCCAGACTGTTCTATGATTACTAATTTAAAAATATTAAGGGAGGTTTTTGATGGGTTTGGTGCACAAGGATATGTACTTAGTTTAGACCAATCAAAGGCCTTTGGTCGAGTTCCGCACAACTATTTATTTGCAGTTTTGGAGAGATTTGGGGTTCCAAATGAGTTTGACTCGTGGATTGGAAATCTGTACTGGTATGCCTCCATGACTCCGGTAGTAAATGGGTTAAAGGGATCTCATATTCAGATAAAAAGAGGGGTGCATCAGGGTTGTCCCTTAAGTCCCCTTTTGTACATTTTCTCTATAGACCCTATTCTCCGGAGACTGAATACTGACGCTTCCATTAGACATATTTCTGACTAAGAGGACCTGTTTTTTTCTAGTGCTTTGGCTTATGTGGATAACATTTGTGTTTTAATAGCAGATCAGGTATCAGGTGGCCGAGCTATTGAAATTGTGCAGTCTTTCTTCTTTAATCTCTGTATCTACCTTGAATACACAAAAAAGTTTTGGTACTACTGTACAAATTCCTTTACAGGATGTTTCTACTGATATGGAGGGATAGCTATCCAGTCTGAGAAGATGCAGATTTTGGACCTGTCTTTTGGAATACCTTCGGCTGCAGAATGTAATTGGCTTTCCTCTATTTCTGTTGCAGAAGATAACATTTTTAAATGGACATTTTTTCCTATGTCAAGTAAAAAGCGTATTTATATATTGAAAACTATTATTGTCCTACTTTTTTATTAGTGAGTTATATTTTTCCTCTTCCACTGCATCTAGAAGCTTGTTTCTATAATTTATTTTTTCAACTTTTATGGGGTAGCAGGTTGAACCCTGTCAAGCGGATGATTACATATTGGCCTATAAAACAAGGAGGTCTTAGTATGGTCAATCTGGTATTGTTTTTCTTTACTATTTTTGCTCATTCCAATGTTTACCCTTGTATAGCTGGTCATTTGGATTTTTAGGTGCAGAGTTTCAAATCGAGATCTCAATACTTTATAGATAAGTGGCAAGCACTGACATGGAAACCTTTTACTAAAATTCCAACAGTGACCTCGGGGTATCTTATTGAGCCTTTTTAAAAAATAAAACAATGGCAGGTGTCCTGTCAGGTGCTGGATTTGCAAAATAGAAAGCTTTTATATTCCTCTATTTTGATTAGGATTTTTTTATCACCCTGTTTTGACTTACCTTGTGACAGTTCATGTTTACTTAAACAATTACTGGATGGTTAGATCCCAGAAAAAATGTGGGATACCTTATGGCTGTGTTGTCATAATAAATTGAATGTTAAAGGGAATCAAGCCCATAAACAGCTGGAAGAGTGAAACTGTGTTAGGGAGACTTGTGTTTGCCAAGTAGAAAGTATAACACATCTTTTTTTGATTGTCCTTTTATAACACCATTGTGGGCTTAGTTGGCACATGAGTGGTCTTTACCAGCGCCTGCTGGTATAACATAGTCAGACTTGGTTTATGGGAATTTTGGGCCTGTTTGGAAAATCTTTTATCCTGGTACTCTTAGAGTCATCTTTGCTATTTTCAAATGGTTTATATGGCAGAATAGATGTCTGTTTGTCCTTCAGCAAAAACAAACTACATTACATGAGTTAAAATGTCACATTAGGAAAGAACTTGCTCTTGTTTACAGATCTGAGTAGAAATCATTACCTGCAGCTTTAGTTACAATCTGGTGGAGGGCATTGCCATTAATACTGTTTGAAGCGGTTACTTAAAATTTATAAAAAAAAGGGAGGTGGAGTGTATTAGTTTGATGATTTTTTTGTATTTGCTTTTTGTAAGATAGTTTATGGATTAGGTATTCTTTCTGATAAGTTAGTATCTTCCTTGATTGTATGTTATTCTGTTTGTTTCAGTTTTTTTTGCTTTGTTATATTATTTTCCAATAAAAAATTCCCCTACTTTTGCAGTAAGGGGACCCTGATGCTGCAACTAGTGGTCATTCTGCTGCAGAATCTGGTGGTGGAAGGTCTGCAGGGGAGGGCTACGATGACCCAGGAGTCTGTAGAGATGGAAGTTCCTCAGGAGGAGGAATCCACTGCTGAGGCAGCTGGGTTGCACCCATTACTTTACTTGGTATTACTTGGTATGAAAGAATGGAAGAAGGCCAGAGCACATTGAGATTGTTCCCCACACTATGTGGGACATTATTCATCTATTATCCCTCAACCAAACATCTAATTTGTTTTTAAAGACAGTGGCACTAGTTGCCTCTACCAATTCTTGTGGCAAGGCGTTCCATACAATGGATGCTCTAATTGGAAAAAAGTTGCCCCTTTTGCTGGTTTTCTAAGTTTTTACTTCAAGCTGTTT
This sequence comes from Neoceratodus forsteri, assembly GCA_016271365.2. Classification (NCBI taxonomy): domain Eukaryota; kingdom Metazoa; phylum Chordata; order Ceratodontiformes; family Ceratodontidae; genus Neoceratodus; species Neoceratodus forsteri. The sequence continues at coordinate 1,364,161,202 of CM057452.1, forward strand.
ATTATGCAGTCTTGGAACATGTCTCCTTTTGGAGAGTGTTAGACCACATTTTTCCATTAGATCTGGTGGATTTATTAAATTAAAAACCATAATTATATCACCTCTTAATCTTCTAGTTTGAAGAGAGAAGAGACCAGTAGTTTTTAATCTGTTCTGATAATCCAGGTTTGTTAATCTTGGAATCATTCTAGTTACTCTCCTTTGAACCTGTTCAAGAATTGCTATGTCTTTTTTTTGGTTTGGATTCCAGAAAGGGGAGCCATAGTCTAGATACGGTCTAATGTATGCACTATACAATGGAATAAGGCATTGTTCAGGGCGATTAACCAAAGTGCATTTTATTTGCCTCAAAAGTCTGTTGGTCATGCAAGCAGTTCTAACACAGTGATCATTAGATGTAAGTTTATTATTAACATATATCCCTAAATCTTTTCCACAATTTGATGGTGAAGTGGTAGTCCATTCATATATCGTTTTTGGATTATTTACACCAAAATACACTACTAAACATTTGTCTTGATTAAACTGCATATGATTTTCATTTGCCCAAAGTGTTAATTTTTCCAAATCCTTCTTTAATGCAGAAATATTTTCTTGATTATTAACCTTGATTATTAACATTGGGTGGCCAGCACTTCACCCGAGATGGTGGTCCCTCTATGTTGAGTTATGTGCAACCTTTAAGTTTGGCTGAAAAATGTTGTTGCCTGGAGGAAGAGTTGTTACAAGTAAGTGAGTTACTGGCTAAGGAGAGGAAAAAGCAAAGTATGGAGGATGATCGTAAACAGAAGCAAGCTGACACTTCCTCAGGAGCTGCTACATCAGAGGGTTCATCTAAGTTTTATGCGCCTGTGGAGAAGCCTACAGCAGACCTGATTTCTTCGGGTCAGGCTTGGGGAGACATTATGGACATTGCCTGGTCACCAGATAGGGTCCTGCAGGATGCGGGTTGAATCCCTATGTCAGATGACCTTTGAAAACTGGCTGGTGTGATCGAGGGTGCATCTGATGGACTTTCTGCTAAGATAAGTGACACTGCCACTGATTTGCCTTTGCTGACTGTGGGAGAGGATGTAGGTCCCATTGCTCTTGAGTCTGCCCCCCCTAGATGTACCAGAGGGTGGGGTGAGCACTGGGGATATTGATAGGGGCCAGCCGCAGGCTTCAGAGGTGCAGGCTAGGCCTACATATGCTAGTCACTTTAAACAGACTGTGGAGCAAGCTAAAAGACACAATGCCATTCATTTATGATACGTGGGGCCTCGGGATAACCCCCCTGATCAGTTCTTTGTGGGGAAGGTACTGCTTAAACAAAGTGTGAGTTTCTCTCCAGTGGAGGTCTATGCTCTTATTCATGTTCAAGGGGAATTTACCTTTGATATTAGCTTCCGTACACCTGCTTTGTTGAAAACCTTTTGGTGTCATCATCTGAATTTAAAAACAAATCCCTTATGGTCTGACTTCATTGTGTTTCCGCTCACTAAGCAACCTTTTTGTGTGATAACCATCCTTTTTCAGAATGAAAGGATTAATGTTATTGATATTGTGCACTGGCTAGAAAAGAAGTGTGACGTTCAAGGCAATCCTGTCCCTATTTTAGATGATGAGGGATTTTGGAATGGGGCTGGAAATTTCAAGTCAAACTGCATTCTACTGACTCTGACCTTATACATCTCCCTAATTGTTTTTTTTCTAGGCAGAGACAATGGTTTTCTTTTTTACACAGGTCAACCCAGGATTTGTTTCAAATGTGAATCCAAGAGGCATATCAGCACCTCCTGTGACGACCTTAAATGCACTCACTGTGGGGAAACAGGACACCCTAGTGCTCATTGCTTCTAGCAGGCAAAATGTAATCTCTGTGATGAGATAGGTCATGCCTTTGGGTCATGCCCAGTGGCTGCTCAGAACACGGAGGAAGCTGATTTTGGGGTGCAAGACCATTTCATCAAGTTGGCAGTTAAGCAGGACCACTCTGTCTTGGAAAAGGTATCTCATGAAACCCCTACTGGGGGTATGCTGGCAGACAACCGGGCCTTCACTGCTGCGGTGGCTCTCACCCCGATGCTGCTCCCATACCTATGAATCAGGTTCCTGTGATTGATGTAGTAGGTGGCACGGCAATTTCTAGTGCTACCCCCCTGCCCCCTGTCCTAATGTCCTCTGGAGAGGACTTTACTTTGGACATTGGGAAAAAAAGGGAAGAAAGCGAAAGGGAAGGCTAAGCTGTCAAAAAAATCTACTCCCACAGCCTCTTCTCTTCCTCTGGCAGACCCTAATCTATATGATATTTTGGTGGATGAATCAACAGATGTGGATGAGGCTGTGTCTCTCTCACAACCTGTATCACAGGTACTTCCAGAGGGTCAGAAGGAACTGAGACCCCAGGATTGTACAAGTGGCAGGGTAACAAGAGCCTTGAGTATGGTGAAGTGAGGTTTCTGGGTTGACTGTGGCTCATTTTCAATTTCATGTGGCGTCCTTAAATGCTAATAGTATTAAATCCCCTGTGAAGCATCAAAACACCTTCTCCCAGTTTGTGCACGAGAACTTGGATTGTGTCTTTTTTCAAGATGTTCGCTTGCACTGTTCAGAAGACCTGTCTGCTGCTACTGCAGGGTGGATATGAGGGGACTGTTTTGGTCACAAGGGCAGGATTTATGCAGTGGGGCTGGAATTTGTTTTTATCTGTCCCATGTTCAGGTGGTGCATCATATAGAGATTCTAGAAGGTAGAACTTTGCTCCTGGATATTAAATGGGGGACACGTCTATTCAATTGATTAGTATTTATGCTCCCCAAAATAAGTATGATAGAGTTTATTTATTTAAATTAATTTTCCCCTTTTTATCCACTTCTTCTCCAGTTATTTTGGGGGGTGATTTTAATTGCACCTTACCCTCCCAGTCACCTTCTGTTGTGGGGAAAAAGGTCTATTGTGATGTGTCATGCTTGGCACAGGTTATATAGGATGCCGGGTTGGTTGATGCTTTTGGATCTTCTAAAAATTATAATTATAATACTTATTTTTGTGGTCCTAGGGCTTCTAGGATTGATTTTTTTTTTTCTCCTGGGTTGCTTATACAATCTCAATTGTTGCATAATGTAGCTGCATCTGACCATCTACTTCTGAAACTTGTTTTGGGGGATGTGCTTGAGACAGAGAGGGGGCCTGGGATCTGGAAATTGAATGTCACTTTATTGGATATCCCTATAATAAGGGAGGGGTTCCTTTCTCTTTTGGTTGCACTTCAGTCAGTTTTTTTTTTCTATATCAGGATTTGACCAAGTGGTGGGAGGACACGAAAGACGACATAAGGGTGTATTTTCAAAAGGTGGGACGTATAAATGGGAAACAGTAGCATAATGAAATGAAGTATTAGAGCGAGTGTATCACTTTCTGGTCCGCTTTCTGACAGCAACTGGGATCTTGGTGTCCGGATAAAATTAAGAGGTTAAAGGCTGAACTGGCTCATCTGCAATTGAAAGTTTTAAGTGTTATGGAGAAAAAGCATAAGTATGGGATTTCTGGGTCTAAGAGAGTTACTTTACAATTTGAATCTGCTAGGCTTTTAAAAGAGTCAAGAAGTATGACATATTTAATTACTGCTGAGGGAGAAAGGGTAACTTCGAATGCTTGCATTTTATCTGAAATACATACTTACGCTTCCAAGTCCTTTCAGAGTACTCCCCTCCTGTTTGTTTCTATGCGATCTTGGTTTTATAGTTGCCAGTTACCTCAGTTGGATCCAGACTTGGGCAGTTCACTTATTGAACCTATATCCTTGGAAGAACTCAGGTCTGTTATCTGGGCTCTTAAAGCAGGGACTGCCCCGGGTTCTGATGGGCTACGTCATGAAGTGTATAAAGAAATATGGGAAGTGTTGGGGGTAGAATGGAGTGAGGTCTTCCATGTTGGTTTGCAGTCTGGGAATCTCCCTGAGAGCATGCTGCAGGGTGTGTTGGTGCTGATTTATTAAAAAGGGATGATTTGGCCAATTGGAGACCTTTGTCACTACTTAATACAGATTATAAGATTTTGATGAAGGTTTTGGGGAAGAGGCTATGCAGGATTTTGGAAGAACTGGTACATCCCTCACAATTTAGTGGAGTCCCAAAAAGACGGGTTCAGGATGCTGTTTTCCGTCTCAGGGAGATTTTGCAGAAGGGAACCTCACAGGAGATTTTTGGTCACCTTCTTTGCCTAGATCAATATAAAGCCTTTGATCATGTAGAGTATGCATACTTTTGGGAGACACTGCATAGTTATGGGTTCCCTTTTGAGTTTATAGCATGGTTACAAACATGTTATAGAGGTATTAGTTTACTGCCTAGTATTAATGGATGGACAGGGCATAGGATATTGGTGCATAGAGGGGGACGTCAAGGATGTCCACTGAGTCCTCTGTTATATGTATTGTCATTAGACCCCTTACTTTATGCCCTGAATATGACATCACGGATTACAGGTATCTCTGTTGGTTGTGAGGATACTCCGGTTATGTCGGTGGCATACGCAGATGATTTGTTGTTGGTTCTGGCTGATAGTTCTTCTGCTAAAGAAGCCCTTTTGTTGTTAGAGACCTTTTCTGGCATTTCTAGATCTTCTATTAATACTTTAAAAAGTGGGTATTACCGTTGGGCCACAATGCTGCTGATGTTGCCTTAATATGGCATATACCTATAGATTTTTGTTATACAAGAATTCTTGGTGTCTATTTTGGTGATCCAGACACTCCTAAGTATAATTGGGAGAAACAGTTGTTGGCAGCTCAAGACAGGGTAGTCCTTTGGAATAAAGGACAGATGTCAAAAGCAAAATGTACTTATCTTATGAAAACCTTTTGTTACCTTATTTTTTGTTTTTGGTGGCAGTGTATCCTCCCCCACTTTCCTTAGAAACTTTACTTTATAGTGTGTTTTTCTCTTGCTTATGGGGCAGCAGATTGAACCCGGTGAAAAGGGGTATGACTTATTTGCCCATTAGTGAGGGTAGTTTGGGGATGCTGAGCTCTGTGGTGTTTTTTTTATGTTACATTTCTTTCATATAACTTGATGCCTCTGTTAAAGGGGGAGTCTAGCATATGGTCCCCATGGGTGGGTGATGTTATTGGTCACTTGATTGACAAGTGGGATCTTTCTGAATTTTTAACTCACCAAACTAGGGTGTCTCAGTTTCCTAGTCGTTTTAAGGGTCTGATTGGGAAACTGAAGGCTTGGCCGCTAACCAAACAATCCCTTTGTTCATATTCACGGAAATAAATTTACACTGGAATTGTGCAGGATTTTTTTATGCTGTCCCATGGTTCCTAGACTTTCCCACGGCTGATCAACTTTCAAAGTTGAGGTTCTTGTCCAGTAAGAGAGTCCCTAAATACTTATGGGACTTTTTGTGGCTTTGCCTGCATAAGAAACTGGGTGTGAAAGGGAATTTAAAGCATAAGGAACAATCAGAGAGATTCTGTCCCAGGGAGGAGACATGTTTAGGCATAGTTGAATCATAGCCACATTTTTTTACTAATTATCCTTTTGCTGTGTCTTTTTGGTCATCATTTCATACTGCCTGGCCATTGAACCCTTTTCGGGGTCAGTCATCAGTTATTTGGACTGAGGGTGTGCTACCGGGCTCATGAGTGATTTATGATACTACTATTATATGGCTTCTGATGGGATTTATTGGCTATCAGCTCTGGCAGGCCCATTGTAGTTTAACACTTAAGAAACAGCTGAAATCAGAGAACCAGATTTTACATAGCATTAGAAAAGATGTAATTAGGTGGCAGATATTGGAAAGAGAGAGAGTACATCCAGATCTATACAAGCTGTGGTGGAGACAGAAGTCTTGGCTAGACATGGGCTGAAGGTTATGATTATTTCCTTTATGGAGTTGTCTTTACCTGAAGATTCAGATGTGGGGAGCCTTTCCCACTAATATTTGGACTTGGGGGGGGGCTTGGTCTACACATCTGTTGCTTATACAGAGGGCTGTAGGTGACTATCATTGGATTTTGGGTTCCTTTTTGGCTGTTATTTTAGCACAATTATATTATTTGTTTTCTTTTTGTTATACTTTGTAAATTGTGCATTTTTGTAGTACTTTTTGTTCATTTAGACAGCTCTGTTCTCATTTTACTTCTGTACATATGCTGTACTATTTATATTTTTGCTTCTAATTTTTTATGTACTTTGTGTGATGTAACACTATGGTATAGTCGTTTTGCTTTCTAGTTATGTAACCACTTCCTCCTTTGTTTGAAGATAATGTATGCCTTTAATACTTCTTGATTTTCTTCTGATTTGTATGTTTCTTTTATGTATATTCATCCTGTATGCTTTTGTTTGCCTTTTGAAGTCTGTAATAAAAATTCCCCTACTCTTTCCTGCAGAGGTGCTGTATCGCTGCAGGAGAGATGGCTAACCACAGTATGGAACAGACCTTTGAGAAAAGAGGATGTAATGCAGCAGTGCTGGCTGTTTCTTTGGATTCAAATACTGATCTGTGTACTGCAAGACCGGCAATGGGGGAGGAAAACCCTCTTGGTGACTCCCCTCACTGTGAAACAGAAACTGAGATGCACAATATGGAGACTGAAGAGGAGAAGTTACAAGCAGAATTAGAAGCTAAAACACAACAATTACTGGGTCTTATTATGGCAGCTGAATGGAATTTCTTAAGAAATAAGCAGAAATTGGAGGACAAGAAAAAAAAGAGAAAACAGTCAGTGGCTAGTCCGTCCCCGGGTTACAGTAAATGAATACCGCTAGAGACTCAATCAGGACTTAGCTTAGGAGCTTGTTTGGATCACATCTTTAATGCGGAAGTATCAGTTCTGAATAGCACTCAAATGACTGATGGTGGCCCAATTCCAGACTGAATTGTTCTGCTTTACAACAAGCAGGATGGTTGTTTCAACAGGATCATTGGGTTTTTGATCCTGCTATTTCCTTGCCGGGCTCTCCAGAAAATTTAGCATCATGATCTCAGGGGGTATTGAACTTGCAAGACGTTGACGCTGAGTCATAGCCAATAGCAGCTGTTGCTGCACAGGATGAAATTGAGGCCTCAGCTGATCGAATTGCATGAGATGTAGTGTCTCCAGCAAACTACCCTTTACATACTGATCCCTCCCAGGATAGATTATTAAAAAATGTGTCTCCAATTTTATCAGACATACAGAATGGTGAGCATGGTTCATCTGAAGTTCCACTTCCTAGTATGTTTATACTGCAGATGTCTGAGCAGGAGAACATGAGAGGGCAAGGACGTTTTCTGCCAGGTTCACAAGGGTCTAAGACATTTGCTGGCCTTTTTTGTAAACCAGCAGAGACTGCAAAAAGATGATTTGTGGTTCATCTCAATTATAAGGGTGCTGCTCTTATTGAGCCTGATAGGGCATGGGTGGGAAAAACCCTGATTAAAGACTCTATGGGTTTTTGCCAACAGAGGTTTATGTTTTCATTCATGCCCCCAGGGATTGAACATATGCCCTTAGCTTTTGTACAATGCAACCGTTGGATAAATTTTGGAAACTATATTATGTATTAAAAGATACAGATATTTGGCTTGATTTTTGGGCTATTCCTGTAACTAAGCCAACTATTAAGACTGTGACTATTCTGTTCAGAAGTGAAGGAGTTTGTGTCAATGATATAATGTTTTGGTTGAAAAAAAGTGCACAGGTATGGAGCAGCCTTGACCAATTATGGACCAAAAAGGGTTTTGGACTGGGGGATAGCTGTTTCGGGTTCAACTCCACCAAACTGAGGCAGGAGTCCAGCATTTTCCCAGTTCTTTTTTCTTGGGGCATGATTGGGGCGTTGTCTTTTATGCAGGACAACCCAAGAGTTGTTATCATTGTCGGGCCTTGGATCATTTGAATGTTGATTTCAATAAAATTAAATGCTTTAATTGTGGTCTGTTGGGGCATATAGCTACACAGTGTGCTGCACCTCCTTTCTGCAATTTATGTGGGGAGGAGGAACACTCTTTCCAGGATTGCCCTTGGGCTGCCCATAATACAGCAGTGGAGTCTGATCATGATTTTTTTTTTTGGCTAAAGCAAAACAGTCTTTTGGTCATTCCTTTAATACTCCCACAGAAGATAGTTTTCCTCCCCATGGTCGTGGGAGGGGCAGAGATAATAGCTTTGGAGATAGGGGAAAACCTCAGAGATCTAGGCCCCAAACTGCTAGACAGGACACCTATGGTTTGGATATTACTGAATCTTCCAAGGGACAGCAGTCATCTCAGATGAACACAAGACTAGTAGAAGAGGTTACTCCATATGCCACCCCAAGGGGTCACCCCTTAGATCTGTAACATTGACTTCCTTTTTACAACAACAGGGTGATAATGTTCCTGGGCTGTTTCATCCCCCCCTACAGTTTTGGAGGACAAGTTGAGGGGCCCATTGTTGTCAGATCCATCTGATACAGTTTTGTGTTCAGAGATTTTAGGGGTCGAGAATAAATATGTTCCTACTCCTATTTCACAGGTGATGGTGGGTGAGGGGCAGAAAACTTCACTGTCCCCTCTTCCTTTGTCTAATAGTTTTGCTGCTTTCATGAGTTGGGGAGAACAGGTGGCCTCTGAACTCCCTATGGAGAGTGTTGTATTAGATTCCTCCCCCCGGGATTTGACCTCCCCCTCCTCAAAAAAACCCAAAGGTTGATTACTCCCAGAAATGGATAACTCATTCCAGTGGAAAGGTGGCTATGCTTCCTCCCTGAACCAATATGTTTAAAGATTGCTAGCTTGAATGTTAACAGTATGCAATCAATAAGAAAGCATTTTTCTACATTTGGTGTTTTACAAGGCTTGCAATATGATGTTTTTTTTCTCCATGATACCAGATTACATTCAGTTGTGGAGATAAATCAGGCCTCTGCAGTTTGGACATGGGGACCTTCTTTTTGGTCTCTGGGGCCGGATACCTGTAGTGGTGTAGGTTTTTGTTCCACCTCCCCAGGGGTGAAGGTTTATCAATTGGTAGATATTGACCCAGGTCAAACATTGTTGTTAGATGTAGAATTAACCTCAGTTCAATGTAGATTGGTAAATATTTATGGAACATAATCCAAAGCATTACGTACTGAATTGCTGAAAAAAATTCAACCTTTACTACATACTAGCCGACAGATAATTTTTGGGGGTGACTTTAATATCAGTTTATTACATGTAGGATCTGTGGATAAAATTTATTGTGATAAGGCTTTTTTACATCAGATGATTGGACAAGCAGGTTTAAAAGATGTGCTTGGGACAGGAAGTTGAAATATTACTTCTACTTTTTATAAGGGATCTCTCTCTCTCTCTCTCTTCCTGTATTGATATGATTTTTGTTCATTGCACCTTGCCTGTGTTTAAAACACAATTAATACCTATAGAAACTTCTGATCATTTGTTATTAGGAGTATATTTTGAATCTCCACCCCATAGACTGGCTGGACCAGGGTACTGGAGATTGAACTCTTCAAGTTTAAATGACCCTGAAGTCCTACGTGCAGTAACTGTTATGGTTCAGGATAAGGTAACTACAGTATGCAATTTTTATATGATGATCTTGGTGGATAGTGGGAGGATCTTAAAATCTGTTTGAGTAGTTTTTTGGGGGATGAAGGGAGAACTAGAAGGGCATCAGCTTATTCAAAATACTTAATGCTTTGGAATTGGTTAGGAGTACTGTTGTCCAAACTACATGCTGGTCATGAGGAGATTAATATGGAGATACAGGAGATTAATATGGCTTGTTATCAGTATGATCGTTTAAAATCTCTAAGTAAGGAACAATCTTTTGGGACTCAGGGGAAGTTGGAACAAGGTAATCCCTTTTTTGATAGTCAAAAGAGGAGAGAGAAAAAGTTGATGTCAGGTTTGTTGAATTCATAGGGGTGTTGGTGGAGAATAATACTGGTACTATGAAGGTTTTGGAAAATTATGTACAGGAGGTATTTGGGACTCCAGTACCAGATTTAGGCTTTGATACACAAATGTTGTTGTCAGCAGTATTCCCACAGTTGCAGCCAGAGTTGCAAAAGTCTTTGGTTTTGCCTTTTTTTTAGCAGGAACTGGATACAATACTTAAGGGATTGAGAGGGAATGTCACTCCTGGGTCTGATGGGCTATCTGGAGATATTTATAAAGTGTTATGGCAGATTATTCCTGAAGAAACGTTAGCAGTTTATAATTTTGTTTACAAGACCACTTTTTACTGACTTCATTATATGAGGGGTTTATGGGTTTTTTATTAAAATCTGGAGAGCGTGAGAATATTTTAAATTGGAGAACCATTACTTTATTAAACATGGATTTTAAAATATTGGCTAAATTATTGAGTAATGGATTAGCAACTGTCATGGAAGGATTGATTATCACTACCCAATTTTGTTCAGTTCCTGATAGGAAAATAACAGATGCTCTATTATTATTGAGGGAATTAATGGAGGTTCCTGGTTTATCTGGGGGGGTTGGAGATAAGGGATATATTGTTAGTTTAGACCAAGCAAAAGCATTTGATGGAGTGTCACATACATTTTTATGGCATTGTTTGGGGGCATATGGAATCCCAGAGATTTTATTTATTTATTTATTTATTTATTTATTTATTAAATTTCGGAATTACAACCTTTGAGTCAAGGACTCCTTTGCAAAGGCTCCACGTCAGGACAAACAAACAGATTATGATAGACAAAGGTTTACACATGTGCACAAGCATCAATGCTAATTTTACAAAGTGTTGCTTTACAAGTTAACAACAGACCTTTACAGAGAGTTGCAATGCTCTATTGTTTACAGCCCAGTGCAGGATAAGCATCCACCAAATGGTGTGTGGGCAGTCTTTCCACTTTCTGAGTCTACATTTGAGGATAAGGGAATACTAGGGTTAATTAGTACCCTGCGTCGGGGGATAGATACTCAATAGCAGCTGCATTTCTCTGAGGGCTAATAGGTGTCATGGTTTTGGTTTAAATTGGCTAAGGTTGGCACCAGGGTTATAGTAAGTGGGAGTTCGTTGAGCCAGGTGGGTGCACGGTAGCAGAAGGATCTTTGGCCTAGTGCAGTCCTTGAGTAGGGGACGTGGATAGGCACGTTTGATTGGTGCCTGGGGTGCTCCTGCGGGTGCTGGTTTGTATTAAGGAGTGTAGGCCGAGGGGTGCAGCTTTCAGCAGGATTTTCTTAGCCTGGAGACAGGTATGGTATTTAAGCCTTCCTTTAAAGGTCAGCCAGTTCGCTAATTTGAAGAGGTCGCAGGTGTGGGTTAGGTGGTGGCTTCTGGTGATCAATCGGCTAGCTTTGTTGAGGGCAAGGTCGATCCGCTTCAAAGCAGTTGGGTCAACAGTCCCGTAAATTATTTATTCGTAGTCAATCAAGGAAATGACCGAGCTGGACACTGCCAAGCGAAGGGCATGCGGTGGGAGGCATTGTCTATGCCTATAGAAATCCCTAGTCTTATGTTTAGTGAGGAGGACAGTTGGTTGATGTGTGTGTGGTAGGTGAGAGATGAATCTACGGTGATGCCTAAGTATTTGAATTCCGTGACCTGGTCAATTAGGAGGCCCTGGTTGTTGGTGATGTTTAAGTGGGCTCTTACAGGGGCTTTGCGGTGCCCAAAGATCATGGATTTTGTTTGGTGTGGTTTAGTATTAGCCTGTGGTTTGTGAACCAGTCTTCTAGTTTGTGGAAGGAGGTTTGCAGCTTGTGTTGGAGGAGTCAAGGGGTTGTCTTTCCAGAAGACTACTCGTCGTCTACATAAAACAGAAGTTTTCCATTACAAGCTTTGGGGATGGAGTTCAGGAAGAGTGAATAATAGGGGCCTAGGATAGATCCTTGGGGTACACCTGATAGGACCGGGGTTTTAGTGGATAGGGAGATATTGATTTTAACCTGTTGAGTTCGGCCTGTTAGATAGTTCTTGAACCAGGTTAAAGTGCCTGGTGCAAGGTTGAAGGAGGGGAGTAGGTATAGAAGCAGGTCATGGCTGACAGTATCAAATGCTTTGGTTAGGTCGATGAAGATAGCTCCAGCAATATCACCCCATCAAGAGCCTCGTGCACATAGGATGTGAATTCTAGGGTGCTGAGGTGGTACTGTGTCGTGTCTGAAGCCATGTTGTTCTTGGCAAGCAGGGAGTGCTCTGTAGTACTTTGTGATTTGGTCTCTACTGATTCTTTCTAGGGCTTTAGATGGGGGAGTAATGTGATGGGCCTGTACTTACCTGGATCAGTGGGGTCACCTTTTTTTAGGATAGGTGTAATAATACCCCTTTTCCATAGTGCAGGGAATTTCCCTAGGCAGAGTGAGAGGTTGAGGATCTTGGTGATATGAGGGAGGGTCATGTCTAGTGTTAGACGAAGTATTTTTAGGTCTACAGAGTCACTACTGTACCTTTTATTCCATAGGGCATGAGCCAGATAGTGTTTGGCATGACTACAGGAGATTGTTTTGAACTGAAAAGGTGTGGGGCTATGACTGGGAATGGGGTTCGGTGGGACACTGGGTGGTGGATCAAAGAAAGTGGGTGGGAGGATTTGGCTAAGGTCTGAGAAGGATTTGTTCAGGACATTGGCTATTGTAGTGGGGTTTTGAGAGAGGGCACCATTTGAGAGTATTTGGGTGGGTGGTTGATTAGTGGTTTCACCACAGAGTTCTTTGATGTTGCTCCAGAATTTGCTGCTGGTACCCCAGGTTGAGGTGAGATCTTTATCTTGTGGATTCAGTTATGGTATCCTTTGGCATAAGTGCAGCCATGCAAAAATGGGTGGAGGGGACAAAAGATTTGGGTCCAGAAAGGAGTCAGACAGGGCTGTCCTTTGTTGTATGTGTTTAAGTTAGATCCCTTACTCCATTTGATTCAGCATTCCCTTCATATATATGGGTTGAGAAAAGGAAGTAATTTAGATTATAAGATATTGGACTATGCAGATGATGTCTGTCTACTAGTTAGGGATGGGTCATCCATTCATTTGGCCAGTGGATTGCTTCAGGAAGTGGGTAAAATCACAGGGGCTAGTATTAATATGTCTAAGACTAGATGTTTAGATATTAATGGATTCCCAGGACCTGGAATCCTGGTAGGTGATATTCCAGTTTCTGAGATTCTTGGTCAAATTCTGGGTATTTATTTTTTTGGGGGGGAGATAGCAAGGTTTAATTGGGACTGTGCTCTGTTGTTGGGACATGCTAAAGTAAATTTATGGAAAAGGTGAAAAATGTCAAAGAAAAGACAGGTATTTTTGATTAAAATTTTTTTGGTACCGATATTTCTCTTTAGTACTATGATTTTTCCTTTGCCCCTAGATTTGGAGACTTCACTGATGAGGTGTTTTTTTTTTCTTGTGTGTGGGGCAGTAGACTGAATCCTGTGTGATGTAATATCCTTTACAAATGATTCAAGGCTGTAGGTCTTAATATGTTGCATCCGAGTGTGTTTTTATTTTACTATTTTCTTGAATAATAATCATCTTCCATTACTAAAGGGTACTGCTGAATTGCAGGGGTACTGGGGATATGACATGTTGACAGGGGATTTGGGGGAATGGAAGTCTGACCATTTTTTGCATAAAAATAAACATAGTCCCCATCTGGTAAAGAGATGGGAAGGTGTATTTGATGTTTTGAAAAAAATGGAGAATAACAGTAGAAGCTGTTCTTAACCTCTCTAGGAAGGCTCTTTATGTGGATATCATTTTAAGGTGTTTTGATGAGAATGTCTTTACAGGATTTTTACAGACAGAACAGAAACAAATATCTGACTATGTGACCAATGATCGAATTCCTGTGCAAATGTGGGAAACTGTTTGGTTGGGGATTCATGGCCGAATTAATGTGAAGGGCAATCAGAAACATAAATCCTTGCCAGAACGTTATAGTCCAAGAGAGCATTGTATTTTGAAGATTGAAATGATGGATCATTTGTATTTTGCTTGTCCATATGCAATGCAATTGTGGGACATTGTAAAAAATAGATGGAAATGGGTGGGTCCTATTCCACCAGATTCTAATTTACTGTTTTATGGGTTGATTCCAAAATCTCATGTTAAATTACATCCTGGAACTCTTTGTATACTCTATATTCATTTTCTTTATTGGCTATGGATAGGACATTGTAGATTGGTATTACAACATCAGTTGATTCCAGCTATGGAACTTTTTTCATATGATATGTTCATCTTTACATAGCTGGAAACAGTCTGAATGATGAATTTATAGTTCAGATCTTTGGGCTCAGTTTTGGAATGATTTTGATCATGTTTAGAACACATTCAACAATTTTGGTTCTTTAGGAGATCAGTAGGGTTCATATGTGAGTTTGGTGAATTACACCTGTATGCTCAACTAAAAAGGGGATTAGGATATGTTTAAGACATGGAGTGAAGATGTTGATTTCTTATATATTTGTTTGACAGGAGAATTAATGCCCTGTTTTTTTTTTCTTGGGGGGGGGTATATGCTTATGTGTGGTTAAGTTTATGTTGTTTCTTTTTGGAAAATAAGGTATGAAGTAATACCTTTTTAGTTTTTTTTTAGTTTCTTTTCTCTTTTAGTTTTTTTATTTTTATGATTTAGTGTTGGGTTATGAATGACTAAATATGAGTATAATGTTTTTATTTTCTTGGATATCATTATGTATGCATTAACACAGTGTTATATTCTATTTTTAATTTTGAGAGGGAGGGGGCTGGTTATAACATTTTCTTTGTTTGGGGTTATGGTAGGAACTGTTATTTATTTATGTTTTTGATGTTTTTCTTTTTATGGTTTGGTATGACGTAACACTGATGTGTAAATATTTTGTTATGATTTCAATAAAAAATTTCCCTACTCTTTTCGATAAGTGCCATAGGATCTTTAACATCCACCTGAACTACTATCAATCCAGGCATATGGAACCTCGGTTTAACATCTCATCTGAAAGACGGCACCTCTGAAATGCAGCACCCCTCTCGTACTGCACTACAGTGTCAGTACTGGGATATTAATCCAAGTGCCAGATGTGGGAACTGAACCCACAGCCCTCTGATCTCCCTGCCTCAGAGGTGAGTGTGCTACCTACTGAGCCACTGACATTTGCATGTAGGGTTGCCTACATGCCTCAAATACATGGTGTGTAGGCAATACACCGTTTGATGCATAAAGCCCATTTATTGCAAGCACAATTTGCACCCTCTAAAAATTAATTTATACATTTGCATTGTGCCATTGTCTCTGGAGAGATTTCTTCCATTGTCAGCATGCACTGTGCTACAGTAAGTGTATAGTGGCATTGGGTAGTAGTTCAATTGCTTAACTGCATCCCAATGATATCCCATCACACACAACTGTAACTATGTCTGGGGCTCATAGTCTCATCTAGAGCCATCTATGCTGTCTTGACAGTCCAAAGGGTATGATTTACCAGGTTTTAAGGATGTTTTTACATGTATAGCCTACCCCATCTGCAACAATATACAAGTCCTTAACTTTACCACTTCTGAAAAATGTTGCCAGTTTTGCAAGGGCAACAATTTGCATTGCAGGTTATAGATTATACCCAGCCTGTGTTTCCTTATATAGGAAAAGAAACAATAGTTATTTCAGGAATCTTTTATATCACACATGTAAACAGTAGGGGTGTGCTCTGTACCCCATAATTTTCTTGAATGCCAGTGGTGATAGGCTATTTATTACTCACAACTCATTGACAATTAGTAACCTCTGTTTGTGTCTTTGTATTTTACAGAATAAAGACATTTTAAACATATTAAAAAAATCCATCCCTTTCCCCTGGTGACAAGATGTAGTCTTTACCTATACTAGTCCCCCCAATTATAAATAAAGATGTCAAGAAAGGGGGCCTTCTTTCAAAAGGTGGCCTTTGAATGCCACTGGTAAATCAAGTTAGGGAGGTGGTATTAGGAGCTGGCACTGTGCCAGCTTTTGAACACTGGCTTCTGCTTCTTTTGCTTTCCTTTATGAGAGCCACACTGAGGTGTGGAGACCATTGAAGGGGTAGTTGGAGGCCAAGGGACACACTCTGTCCATCTGAGGGATTGTTATGTATTTTTATTTTCATTTTTAACCACTAATAAAAACTTGAATATTTGGATCCCCAAGTACAAATACTCTGCTAAATATTCATATCAAGGTATCCACACAAAAAGTAAATAACATTTAATGGTTAAGTTCATCACCACAACAAGGCAGATCCAGCCAATGGAGCTCAGTTCAATCAATCAATCAATTAATCAATCAATTAATTGTATTTGTATACTGGAAGGTATGTGAGCAAAAATGCCCATTTTCTCAAATGTCCAGTGTTTGAAGACAACAAAAAATCATTACAAAGACCAAAGAGAATATATTAAAAAGACCAAAGAGAATATATAGTGTGAATATCATTTTTACAGCTGGATGATTTACAATAGTATTTGATCATGTTTACAATGTTAAAAGACACACAAGACGCTAGCTGGTATAAACTATGGACATGATAATTACAGGGGTATTCCAAGAACAATGGGTATGAAATGCAAACCAAAGAGGTAATAGGAGAAAAATAGTGTAAAAAGGTGGGGTAAAGTGATTTGTTGCCAAAGAAAGACAAACAGATGATGAGGACAGAGAGACAAATGGCGACAAGAGAAAAGTAAAGTTAACAGGGGAGATTTGAGTAATTTGAAGCTGCAGTGTTTACCTGAAAAGTAAAGGGGACAGCAGAATGAGGACAGGCTATGCATAAAGATGTATTTTTTACTACTGTAGGCGGGGGAAGGGGAGAAGTGCAGGCATTGTGGATAAAAATAAGTCACTGGATTTAGTGAGTGGGCCGAGGTGGGGGGCCACTCACATAATCCAAGGGTTAAACTATCGTGTTTGAACACATCTGAATCTAGGGGATCCTAGATCATGATGTTACTTTTAGATTTGCTTCTCTGTAGACATATTGGTCCTTGTACAGATGAACAAAAAAGTATGTAGTTTGATTGGACCAACAAACGTTTTCAGAACACAAGATTTCAGGCTACACAGAGTCCTCCTTCATGCGATGGCTTCTCTGAAGCATAATCATGTTACAGTATAGTCTGATCTTTAAAATTATGCAACACAATTTTGTCAAGTTCCACAATTGCAATGGCTGTGTACATATTATCACGGGATACAGAGACACCACAGAAATAATTTCATTAGGTACTGGAAAAGTAGTCCTTTGCCATGTCTTTATTTTGTTTGGAAAGTTTCCATAGATAAGGTAACTGAATGTAGCCCATAGAAAATATACCAGACTGTAATGAGAAAGTTCATATCTTAATATCTTACCTGCAAAGGAATTTCTTCCAGTATTGACTTGCAGATTCAGAGGAACAGGGGAGCAGGTTATTTGGCTGGCATCTTGATAAGCTATTTGACATCGTTGCTCTGAAAGTAAAATGTTATATTAACTATTGCAAACAAAGTAAAATAAGAGGTACAGAGTTAGTTGGGAAAAACAAAATAATATTCAGGAAAACTAAAGTTATAATAAGGAAAAAAAAAAGAATCCAGAGACCAGACTAGTGCATTCTATGAGTGTGAAGATTTTTTTTTAAATGCATTAATTGTTTTAAAAGCATCTGAAAAATGGTAGGCCAACTATAGGTATATAACTGGAAAATATCAAATGAGCAGCCCATGACTGATATTCTGAAAAACGTTTTTAGTTCTGGTTTTAATAATTTGCTATTAAACAATACATTCCAAGGGAAACAGAGAAAGGAGAGGGCCAAGAAGCATCAATAGTCTTTCTTTGTTTTTCTGACATATTTTTTCCTCCTGGGGCCACTGGCTAGTTCCTTTTTCCATTACCACCCATGTAGGCTACACATGCTACTGAAGTTCTGTTACAGGTGCTTCTGGTCTCCCCACCCATGTCATACCTGTCTGCAGCCTCTCATTGACACCCAGGACCGTATATGCCTTCAGCTTCTCTGGCATTTCTTCCCTGCCGACATCTGGTCACCCAAGGAAGAGGTAAAGGTGAGTGTATTCACCCTGGAGCACTGCAACATGAGCCCAGTGTGGGTGTGTGCCAGCAGTGGTGCATTACCTTCCCAGCACCATGTGTACTGTTTGGTTGTTCTCCCCGCCAATCCTACTAGGAGCACATAACATGAATGGTTGCCAGCAAGGCCTGACACAGCCAGTCTGCAGGCACACCCCAACTATCTCAATCACCATTCCCCTGCACCACCACCCCTGATCACATTGAAACACTCAGTCCTCCTCCTTTAGCTGGTCCTCTGATAACCAATACTCATTCCAAACCTGGGTCACAAGAATCACAAGCAGTAGGAATACCTCTGCACTGGGGGGGTCAGTTAACACATCCATGGTGTAGTGTCTTTAGAGACTGTGAAAACACATTCTAAACAGACTGGACATTAATAAGACTGCCAGTTCAGAGGATATTCACATTAGATTATTTAAACAGCTTTTATACACATAACGGGACCCATAAAAGTATAATTTGACAAAATCTTAGTTATGCTGTAGGTGATGTTCTAAGAGATTGAAAAAGGCAAGCATAGTTCCAAGACAAAAGATGGGAATCAAGGTTGTACCAAGAAACTACAAGCTCTTTGGTCTCACATCAGTAACAGATAATATACAGAGACTTTCATAAATGATGCTGTTAATAAATATCTCACTTACACAGGTGACATGAATATGCTGTAACATTATTTAAGGGGAGCAAGGTCTTGTATCATAAATTTGTTAACCTTTCATGAGCGAGCCAGGAAGACACTGGATTCAGACACCCCTTTTGATGCAGTGTTCTTAGATTTTAGCAAGGCATTTTCAACACTCAGGTATGATAAATACAGGATACTGGAGTTCTCAGAGTACACTAAGTGGGTTTGAAGTTGGCTGACTGGAAGGTCTCAAAGGAAGGAAAGAGTAACTTGTGGAGTACTGTACCCCAGGGCTCAGTATGTGACATTCACAATAACAACAGCTGTATGGTCAAGTATGCAGATGACATAAAAATGGAAGGCTCTGTTAAATCCATGTTACATAGAAACATAGAGGTTATCAGCAAATAAGGGCCTTTGTCCCACCCAATCTGTTCTATTATCTCTATTGAATACGCACCTTCGTGCTCTGCTGGTATTAGGTTGTCCCACCCATCTCCCCACCATCAGTATCCCTCTATGCCTATCCCAAACATTCTTAAAAACAGTGATTGATTCTGCCCCCACTACTTCCACTGGCAGGCTTTTCCATTTGTACACCACCCTTTCTATGAAGAAGTACTTCCTCACATTCCCCCTCCAGCTTCATCATGTGCCCCTTGTCTCTGAGCATCTTTTACTCTGAAATACTGCATTCTCCTCTACCTTGTTTCTCCCTATGAGATACTTAAATGTTTCAATCATATCCCCCCCTTCCTCCTCTCCTCCAGGGAGTACATATTTATTTCCTTCAGCTTAGCCTCATAGGGCCTGTGATGTAGACACTGCAGCATTTTGGTCGCCCTTCTTTGAACCGCCTCCACCCTTTTAATGTCCTTATGTAGATGAGGTCTCCAAAACTGGACACTGTACTCAAGGTGTGCCTTACTGGTGATCTATTTAGTGGAATTATTACCTCCCTTTTTCTACTGGTGATTCCCCAGCCAATACAACCTAGCATCCTGCTAGCTTTACCAACTGCCTTTTCACACTGCCTACCCACCTTGAGGTCATCAGAGGTGATCACCCCCAGGTCCCTTTCTTGTTTGAAGAATACTATTTCCTTCCCCCAATATTGGTATGTTGCTTCTGGGTTTTTGTGCCTCATGTGCATTATCTTACACTTTTTTGTGTTGCATCCTAGCTACTAATCCCATGACCAATCCTCCAGCTTTATTAGATCCCCCATCATTCTGTCCACCTGTCATGTCCATCCTGTCAGAGTTTAGTTTCATTAACAAACAGGCAAATCTAACCTGTCAGTCCTTCTGCAATGTCACTATTTAGGACATTGAAGAGGACTAGACCCAGCACTGATCCCTGCGGCACTCCACTGGTCACTTTACCTTATGCAGAGTGAATGCCATTTACCACAACCCCCTGGGTCCTATTACCTTACCAATTCCCCACCCACTTCTTTACCTTCATCCTTATCCACATGTTCTCCAGTTTGCTTAGCAGTTTTCTATGTGACACAGTGTCAAAGGCCTTGCTAAAGCCAAGTAGTGTGCATCCACCCCCCAATCCACCTCCCTGGTTACGCAGTTGAAGAGCTCAATGATGTTAGTCTGCCATGACCTTACTCCCTTAAAATATATGCTACCTAGGGTCCTGTAGACCACTGGCAGTGAGGTATTGCAGTATTCTTTCCTTCAGTAGTGTTTCCATTACCTTTCCCACTACTGAGGTCAGGCTGACTGGTGTGTATTTCCCTGCTACCTCCTTGTTTTCACTTTTGTATAGAGGGACCACATCTGCCCTCCTCCAGTCTTTGGGTATCTCCCCCTGTTTCCTATAACAGGTTGAACAGGTCTGTCAGTGGTACCACCAATACTTCTCTTAGCTCCTTCAGAGTCCTGGGGTGAATTCCATCTGGTCCCATTGCCTTATCAACTCTAAGTGCTGCCAATTCCCTCATGACCATTTCTGTTTCAAGATCAGTTGACATTATGACTCTCTGTAGGACTTAAGTTTGGCCATATATGTGCACTAACACTGAGAAAAGATGCTGACATATTACAGCGAGTCCAAAGAAGGGTGATAAAAATGGCCTTTAACCTAAGTGATCTGTATGTATTATGATAGCAGATTGAACAGAATGGGGCTATTTATTCTGGAGAAATGGCAACTCAAGGGTGACCTCCTTCTATTACAGAATTGATCAAGTGCATGAGGCTTGAGTTTTAATGCAAACAGACATAGCATTAGAGGACACAATTTACAATTGTGCCAAACACCATTTAAAAGTAGTCAGAAGAAGTTCTTCAACCAGTTGGTGATAAATATTTAGAACACCCATGCTTGTAATGTGATGGATGGCAATAATGGGAATAATATCTAAGAGCTAGTTAGATGATCAAATGGTATTTGGGAATATTGCAAGTTATTATAGATCAAGGGAACACTCCCACCCAATTTGAGGGCTCCTTTCCTCTGCACATAAGACACTCTTATTATGTGAAAAGTGTCTCATGTGCAGATGCCCTGGAAACAGGCACGTTCCAGGACAGTTTTTTAAAAAATAGATGTATTATTGATCATGCTCAATCAATAATATAATAATATGTCCCACAAAGCCACTTTTTGTTGTATTACAGTGGTGGTTTCACCTGCATTGTGCTCAAGCCAGAATAGCTCAGCTTCACTTAGTTGTTGTCTCTCAAGCAGAGCATGCATGAAACATCTGTTATACAGCAACAAGTGGCTTTGGGGGACATATTAAAGGGTACCTAAATAAGTAGTTTTTTTAAAACTGCAAACTACAAAATCTGGCTTCATTGTGAGGTAAAGGCTATTATTTACATTTATGCTAAAACTGCATTTATGTAAGTAATATAAAAGCAATTTCATAGCTTTTGAAAAATGTAAACATCAGCCTTTCACTGACAAAAAACAGCCTTGCCTTCTCCCTAAGATGTCTGCCAAATGTGCTAAGGGATGAGTCATGATGACATCATCGGAGCCAGAGCCAGAAACCAATATATATTCCTAAGTATAGGCTAACTAGTTCTTCGTTCCCTCTTTGTTTTGAATTGTTTTACCAGAATGATCAACACCATATGTTAACGTGTGGATTATTTTGATCAGTATACATGTTAAGCTATGATTTTGTTCATTTTATTTACTTTAACTTGCTGAAAATGTTTCGCAATCTAGCTGACTTTCTCTTTTGCAAACTGCAGAACAGTACAGCACTTCAGATACCTGATGATCTAGTGGTTATGGGATACCCTGAATTTTTTTTTTTTTTTTTTAACAAGGAGAGACACACTATGCCTAAACCTTTTTTATAGATGTGGCCTGGCAGCACAAGGAAGTTAAGTGACTTGCTCAGGGTCACACAGCGAAGTACTGGTCTGGTCAAGTTCCAAAGCTCATGCATTCTTGTTAATCCACAAAAAAAGCTTCTCTTGTATTCTTTTTCCAAGTGAACCCCCTGCACCTAGCCTGGCTTCTTTTGAACAGGGTGTTCAACCATCCATACCATGTCCTTAGTACTGCCTGGGGCTGCATATGAGCTTGCGGTCTCATGAAGAGGATTGTCACATCTCAGACTGTAATCGTGTACCTCAGAGAGTTGTGCATACCTACACCGATATGTATCATCAGCTAGCACTGTTAAAAATTACCTCCCAAATCACACGTAAGTCCACCTTTTCAATGTTTGACTTCTGCTCCGACAGTAAGCATTGAGTGGATCACCACCCTTCTGCACAGTAAAGGCAGTATGTACAGTTACCCTGTTGTGTTTTGGTCCCACCTCATTAACCAACAATTGAGTCTTCGTGGAGGGCCAAGAAATAAGCATCAGGACTCACCAGAAAAATCACTGTTCATGTCCTCATAAGAGCTGTACCTACTATGGATAACAATATTATTAGCAGGAGAGGCATGCTAATGCCTTGAACGAGTCCACCAGACTTCCAGTGTCAGTCTACTCCTTTACCTGTGATCTGCAGAACCCTGCAGGACAGTTCCCTGCAAATCTTCTCCAGTACTTGTTAGTGCCCTACTCCACAATGCGAGCTGGTTGGCTACCACCCTTCTAAATCTTGAATGATCTATACACAGTTTCCTCAGTGCTGTCCTAACAAAGGTCAACATCTCCCCAACCTGAGGGTAATCTCCCTACACTGAATTCAAGTAACACTGTAAGTACAGCCTTGACACTGAGTGTTTGTCATTGCTGGCTGCTCTCATTCACAGTCAGGTAGTGATCATGGTGCTGGCAGCCCGACATTTCAGATCTCACAATGATCTGCTAAATATCCCCCTTCCTGTCTTCCCCTAACCTGAATATAGCTGTACCCTGCTGGAATGGTCTCTTCAGTCCCTCACTGGCATTCATTCTTCTCTTCTGCTCCCCACACTAAAAACTGGTGAGCTCACTACCCTTCTGCATCATGATTGCAGTTAGTACTGTCGCCAGTGTCATTTTTACATATTAATAATAAACATGATCTTCTGGTAAGCCAGGCTGATAGCAGCAGAGCACAAGGGGAACATAGGCATTCCTACCCACATAAGATCTAGTCCACCTATAATTAGGCACTATTAAATGATATGCATAATGATGTGCACACCCATCATTTAATAATGCCTAATCAAAGGTAGCCTAGATCTTTTAAGGACAGGTCGCACTCCCTTTGTCCCCTGCTGCTAGCAGCCTGACTTACTGGAAAGATTTGTTTATTTTTGATATATCAAAAAAACCTGTGGACTGTACTACCTGCATTCATGATGCACAAGGGTGAGGAGCTCACCAATTTTTGGTGTGGGGAGACATAGTGAGAAGAAATACCAGAGGGGGACTGAGAATGCAACTCCTGCAAGGTACTGCTGTATTCAGGGAAGGGAGAAGACAGAAGGGGAGAAATATGAGTAGATCATTGTGAAAAATAAGATTTGGGGTTGCCAGCACCAAGATCACTACCTGTCCCTAGTGTCCTGGCCTACATTTCCCTTCCCATAAAACCAGTTCATGCAATTGCCCAAGGCTGTGTGTGGGTATAAATGTGTGAATTGGCTGCCACTACACATTCAGTTACTTCACTACCGGGCTAACATTGCTTGTAAAGCACTTTGGGATACAATGTGTATGAAAGCACTATATAAATACTGATTGTTATTATTATTATTTCCCATGGATAAAGACGAGAAGTCAAGACAAGCTTATTTTTGATTTCCTAGAAAGAATGAACTCTGCCACTGGACTACAGAAGAACTTTGCTACAAACAAGTGGTGGATCTATGGGGTGGTGAAGGGTGCAGCTGTAACACTCCACCCCCACCATTGTGAAGTACTCGCTTGCTGCTGCTGAATTTAACTTTGTTGAAGAAGTCTGATTTATTGAGTGTACAAATGTTTACATTCAGAAATATGGATTACATTTGTAGTTTCAGTCAAAAACTTACTAGAAAAACATAATAGCAGAAAATATAACTGTTTCATAAAACTGTTAAAAAGTGCATAACAAGCAGGCACACACTCCCAGAACCGCCCCCTCTCATTTTAGCATCCTGGATCTGCCATAACCACTAAACCACCAGGTTACTCAAGGTGTGTACTGCACTGTGGTTTACCAAAGAGAAAGTCAGTTGGATTAAAACACAATTTCAGCATGTTAAAGTAAACAAATGAATAGAACCATAGCCTAGCTTGTGTATTGTTCTAAATAATGCCATGGTTTTGACCATTTTGGTGAAACAATTCCATACAAAGGGAAAAAAGAACTAGTTAGCACTATAGAGAACCATATAGCTCTCTGGCTTTGGCTCTGATGATGTTTTCACTTAACACATTTGGCGGCCATTTTATGAAACAGGTAAGGCAGTTTTTTTGAAATTGGAAGGCTGATTTCACATTTTTTAAATGCTTTGGAACCACATTAAGGTAACTTACATAAATGTAGTTTTAGCAGTAATGAATTCAGCAGCCTTTCCTTTAGTCATGTTTGAGATCGGATTTTTGAATAGTTTGTTGTCAAAATGTTGTTTAGGCATCATTTAATATATATTAACCCTGAAACAAAGGGGGAGTGTCAGACCAGAAGCGTAATATTGTCATTATCTCTCCAACAATCCATGGTATGAACCACATTATTATTCGAAACATTACATGTGGAGGATACTAGCCTAAAAAAATGGGTGCAACAAAACTTAAATGCTTTTCTCTAGATCTAAAAGCTTACTGTGTTTAGGGTGATTCCTAAATAGCACTTCTTCACTCAATCCTGAATGTTCCACAATTGTTATATACTTTATTGTTTTTATTGCCAGCAAAACTCACTGCACACATTGGGCTGAATCTTAAAATGGCCAGAATTGCCTCAAGTCCCAATCAATCAAATATGTGGCACAGCAGGCTTCCATAAGCCTGATGGAATCCCAGCCCTAAGACCCATCTCAGGGCGACCTGGGTCCACAACCAGCACCTTGGTCTTATCTGGATTTAACCTCAGCCAGCTAGTGCTCATCCAATCTCTGATTTTGGCTAGACAGTTGTTAAGCACGGAGATCGCATCATCCTGTCCTGAAATAAAGGACAGATACAGTTGGGTATCATCTGCATAGTAGTGAAAACCCAAATTGTATTGCCTAATGATATCTCCCAATGGCAGCATATAAACTGCGAACAACATGGGAACCCATATGGAGCCCTGCAGCACCCCAGAGGACAGGGAGATGGTGTCAAAGGAATAAATTCCAGTGACAACCCTGTGTGTCCTGCCACTAAGGAAAGATCGAAAACAGTGTAGGACTGTACCAGACAGTCCACAAAGAAACCACAGGCACTCCAAAAGCACACCATGGTAGACAGTATCAAATGCTGCTGAGAGATCGAGAAGGACTGGAATAGTATGAGCCTTTCGATCTCTCGCAACTAGGAGATCATTTAAGACCTGGACCAGGGCAGTCTCAGTGCTGTCTTTTCCTAAACCCAGATTGGAGAAAATCATAGACATTGTGGGTTATAAGATGGTCATCCAGCTGCAGTGCAATCACCTTCTCAATAACCTTAGGGTAGGTCAGAGACAGGTCTATAGTTAGCTAGAAAGTCTGGGTCCAGGAAGAGTTTTTTAAGGAGTGGTCAAATGACCGCCTCCTTGAGGGGATCAGGAAAGACCACCTGCTCCAAGGATTTCCAGACAATTTCAGCAAGGATCAGGCAGATAACATCAACACAACCTAACAAAAGTGGTGTAGGGCCCAGATCCAAACTACAGCTGGTTGGTCACACAGCCTGGACAATCATTATAATGTCAATGAACTCTGGCCTACTAAAGTCAAACCAGGTAGCACAGGCACTCGATGCCTCCTGCCGATCTCTGCAATCTCTTATAGAGAGTTGGGCCAATACCCAACCTAATGCTGTCAATCTTATCTGCAAAATATCGAGCAAGCTCATCACACTTTATTTGTGAAAAATCTCTTCCAGATCAAAGACAAACTGGATTGCACAGTCTGTCCACTGTCCGGAAGAGCTGAGCTGGTCAATTCCACATAGCAGCAATCTTCCCGGACAGGAATTCTGCCTTCTTATGGGTGATTGTTGATTGATAGGCCAAGTAATGGTCCATCAACATAAGCCTGTCAGTATCCAGGCTGGATTTCCGCTATGCTCTCTCTAGCCTTTGCCCCACTCTTCTCAGCTCCTTCAAGGACCCTTCAAACCAAGGGGTCCTCGGGTGCAGAGTGAGTGGATGAACATGAATAGGAGCAATTAAGTCCAGGGCATCAACCACTGCCTTATTATAGGCCAGTACATGATCCCCTGGACTCATGCATTCACTTGATAAATAATGCACAGTTGAAAAAAGTGCTGCCAACCTGAATACAGCACCGAAATAAACTCAATCTGCATCATTTAGTGCATTAAAGTTTTGGGGAATTTTAGCAGCAGTCAGTTTTTAAAAAACAATACTGAACTGCCTTACAGCAACAAAGCCTGCACTTTTCTACTCCTGTCATATAGTTTTAATATTATTGTGAAACCTACATGTCACAATTATGACATCGTAATTGCACTGCTTTCCAATGAGGGGTTGCTAGAGATTCCAAGAGCGAGTCTAAATTCATCTGGTTGCAGAGCTTTTTCTTATGCTGTTCCCACTCTTTGGAATTCTCTACCCTGTCGGATATGGCAGTGCACCTCCGTGGAGGAATTTAAGAGGGGTTTAAAAACTCATTTTTATCAAATTGCCTTCTTGGAGTATTGACTGTATTTAAGCTGTTGATGAGATTGTTGTTTTATCTGTGTTTTATATTGAATTATAATGTTTGACTTGTATACTTGTTTTGTACAGCGCCCTGAAAATGTGAAAGGCGCTTTAGAAATAAAATTTATTATTATTATTATGGGCAGTATCTCATTTGTCATCCCCCACACACATACACACACACACACACACACACACACACACACACACACTCTGCTGCTTGTACCTATTTAGTTGTTCTAACTGCCACTCACTTGCTTTTCAAACCCCACTACTTACCACCAGCTGCGACATGCTAGTTCTTTTGCTCACTTCATTTTTAAGAACATGAACACACCTTCCAAATCAATGAAGGTCAAGAAACCTACTGTACTGCTTAAAATTAAACAGACTGTTGAGTATACAATCAAGCTACGTTTCCATATTCCTTGCTTATAGTCATAATGTAGTTGACTGTTGCACTACTGGTTCCCAGAACTATCATGATGCCATGCTCACGCTCTTCCAGTCCAAATAAAAAATAAGATAAAGAAAAAACTGATCGACTGCAGGCAAGGTGGGGCTGACGGATGGACAGGCTTGGAGGGGTGGAGGCAATTACGTTTGTACTCCATGTCAACAGACATGGATTAAACAAAAAAAGGAAATGTATTTAAAACTATGTTTACCAATAATCAGCTACTGTTAATCTTATTAACAGAGTGTATGGTTGTGTTTAATCAGTGCAAAGGAGCGTTATGAACTACTGGACACAAAACTAAAACTGCAATTACTGAAGCCCATTTAAGACAAAATTCCTCAAGTGGAAAAAGACACATTAAACCTTTACAGGCAGAGGAACTAATGTATGTACAAATAAATAATAAATGTAACTTTTTTGCATTTACACCTCTTATTATTGTAACAACTCATTAAATACAGAGTCCCATTTTATAACTGCAGTAAGACACTCTGGGAATGTTTAACAAGTAAGCAATAAGACATGATGGGGTGTGCATGAAGCACACTTTACTGCATGGCCAAGGGCATAATAAGGCATGAGGAAGAAGGCCAAGTGACTTTAGCCGCTGTCCATGTGATAAAATGTGTCCCACGCACATCCTGGAGTGCCTTATTGTGCTTATAAAATGGGCTCCTTTTTTAAAAACCTTTTACATTTGGGAAAAGCATGTTTATATGTCAAAACAATAGATTTACTTCTGTGCATTTATTATAAAATAGTCCTTCCACCCACTACAAATGATGTCATTGATGATGCCATTGTATTGTTGCCTATTTTCTTCTTCCTGTTTTTGGTTTTCTGTTTTTCCCCACATTCAAGACATGAAATGTTTGTCATGGACAGTTTTTCCTTGGAATACATGGATTCAAAATTCTGCTCAGTTACACTGGCACAATGTTTTTTTCCTAACATACTACACACACATATACACACACACACAGACCCCACCACCACCACCAAAAACAACAACAAAGGCCGACTGTATGTTACAGACATAGGCCCCGATTCTAGTACAGTTACATCTAACATAACAGCACTTGCACCAAGGAGAATGGAGCATGTAGCAACTTACGCCAGCAGTTGTGACATGCGCAATTCTACAAAGTGGCCTGTGACATAGTGCTGGCCGCTTTCACCAAACAGCAGTTGCACCTGCAGTTGCACCATAAACCCCCTGCGACATGGTGCTAGGGGGTTTACAGCAGCAGTTGCACCCCATTCCAGAAGGGCAGCAACAAAGTCCTCAATGTCAGGATTCTACAAGAACCTCCGGAGGAGAACTAGTAACGTAAGTTACACCTGCATTTAGCTGGTGTAACTTACATACATCTTCCGAGGGGCCTGTAGAACCTGGTCCATGTGCTCTCCCCCCATGCCCCCCCGAAGCCCACAGTAACTGCCCCTCAGGGCTGCCCACACCCCCAGCCCCCGAGTCCCCCATTGTGAAATGCCCAGTAGGGCTGCCCATACCAACTTCCCCAATTCCCATGTAAATAATGCCCAGCAGGACTGCCCACACCAACTGCCCCCCAGAGTGTTCAGAAAGAGCCCCACAGGGCTGCCCACACCCAGCCCCCAGGTCCCCATTGTGAAATGCCCTGGCAGACTACCCACACCAACATCCCCTAAATCCCTGTGTAAATAATGCTCCACAGGGTTGGCTACACAACTGTCACTCAGAGTGTCAATGCAAGTACCTGTGAATGGCCCCACCTCCTGTCACCTGGAATCCCCCATTGTAAAATGCCCCACATGGCGGTGCTGTCATCCTCCCACCTGTGCCCTGACCCAAGTTGCAACTGCAAATGTGGCAAATACCCTGCCCTGTTAGACTAATGGACCCCACCCCCACCCAGCCATGCCATCCCAGCATCCCCACCCATCCCCAACCAGCAACTGGCTGCCCACCTCTCACCTCCACAGCCAGCCACTGACTGAGTTCAGTAGGAGTGTACAGGAAAGACATGCTCAGAAATTAATTACTCAGCATGTCTTTCCTGTCCGCACTCCTACTGAACTCAGTTGGCTGCGTGGCGGTGGAGGTGGGTCAGCCAATCACCGCTGAGGATGAGTGGGGGCATTTGGTGAGCTGGCACAGCTGGGTGGGGAATGGAAATACCAGACTACCCAGGGCAGAATATTTGCTGCATCCACTCAGTGACTCGGGTCAGGGCATGGGAGGAGGATGACAGCCTGCCTTCGGGGCATTTCTACAACAGGGGATTTGGGGAACAGGAGGTGGGCTCAGTCCTGAGAAGCACTTACTTGATGCTTTGGGGCATTTTTGTGTGGCCAGCCTGTGGGGCATTATATATATGGGGATTCAGGGATGTTGAAAGGGCATCATGGGGCATTTCCCCACAATGGGGGACTTGGGGGTTGGGGTGTGGGCAGACCTGCGGGGCTCCTCTGGAACACTTCAGGAGCAGTTATGTGGGCAGCCCGGAGGGGTGCCAATGTGGCTTGCAGGGCGGGGGGGGGATTTGCAATTGCCGATGTGGCTGTTGAGGCTTGTGACATACTCGCCAGGTGCACCCTTTGTTCAGCATACCTGGCCGCATGTCGCAAATTGCAGGACTTAGCTGCAGAAACCCTGCCCCTTCTAGAATAGGGCGCAGGGTCAATGTCACGGCTGTGTTTGGCGCATATTGCTTTTGGTGGCGACTTGCACCAACTTTCTAGAATCGGGCCCTGAGACTCAATTATTTCACTGTCAGGGCAAGCAGGAGAGATTTCCCTGATGACCAGGTAAAGACAGAAGGGGGAATTTTCATTGTCAGTAAAGAAACAGTTGTAATGAAAACTATAAACATTACTTAATGTTTCTTATTTGTTTATGTGTGTAAAGAGAATGTGATGATCAGGGACACAACATTTTATTAATCTGTTTTGTTTTGTTTTTGTTTTATTTTTAGGGCCAGTGCAAATAAATGTGATGCTTACAGTAACAGAGCCAAAAACAATGGCTGCCAGTTGAATTCTTAACTTTCTTTTAGCGCAATGATTCCAGTGGTGATCAGTGCACATTTGGCAGCACTTTTTATTTTCCAAGCGTGGAACATAATTGCTACATGAACATCAGTCAATCAGATTTCAGGATTTTCCCTTACCAGTTTATAAACAATTCTAATTACATGACCTGGGCCAAAAGACACTTAGATTGCAGTCTTGTATCATACTCCATCCTCTAGTCGTGTGTTAGAACTGTCTACTGCACACTCCTTCGTGTTTCCTTGCTTCCAGAGTAACTGGAATGTTTAGAAATGAACAATCCTGATTGGCTAAGAACTATGTCAAGAGATATAATTGGGTCTGCATACAAAACACTACAAGTCAGAAATTTCAAGGTTAAGGTTCTCAGGAAGAAAACCGTAAATGCATGTTTTCTATCAGATTCTGCAGGGAGGGTTGCATAATAAATTTGTATGCCATCCAACTAACTATGAAATCCTGTTACCTTGTTTACAGTGAACAGCTGTAGTTTGAGTTATCCACCTTAGAGCTCAAACATTGCACTTTCAGACTACATTATTTGTACTTTGTCCCCCAAAAAAACAAAACATTATAACATAGTCTTTTCAATACATTTCATATGTTTTTAAAAATCTGCAAATACCCAAACTGATTGATCTGGCATTAGAGCCGGGTGCACTGGTACACACACACACACACATATATATATATATATATATATATATATATATATATATATATATATATATATATATATATATATATATGCATATATATATATATATAGATAAAGATATATATCTATATATATACATGTATATATATATATATATATATAGATAGATAGATATATATATATCTATATATCTATATATATATATATATATATATATATATATATATATATATATATATATATATATATATATATATAACATTTCCCAAAGTGGTACCTTCTACCACTCCTCATCACATTTCAAAGTTGAAATTATCTCTTTCCTTGTCATATTCCAAGCTCTCAGTGATGTTGACTACATTCCATTCCATTGCCCTGTCTTTCCCCTACCACTTCCTGATGTCTGCTCACCCTTTTCCATTTCTGCATGCCATTTTAAGCACTCCCTGGTGTCCAGTGGCACATCTCCCTTTTGTATTCCAATCCAAGCCCTCCCTGCTGTTCAGTATTCCATGCTTTCTCTCCCTCACCATTGTGTTCCAAGCACTCACTCATGTCCAGTGATACCAGTCTAGGTGGGAGAATTCTGGGGACAGAGTGAGGGAACAAAACAAATCAAGGGATAAGGTGATAAGGTGGGCTCCTGACCATGGGGGGGGGACATTGAGTGAAGATGGCAGAACTGTAAAGACACCAAACAACTAAGCCAAACTTGTTGTGGGGAGAGATAGGAGGGGAGAGGGAGAAATAGAGAGCAAGCATTGGACTGGTGGAGGTTAACTTTTGCAAAGAGAAAATGGATATTTTTTCAAAGAGTGATTTCAACATGGTTGATATTAAGGCAGTCTGATAAAAAAAAAAAAAAAAAAAGGATTTTAAAGCAAACCAAAAGAAATCCCATGTCCATGCTGGCTGTGCAGACATCCTGTGATATCAGACAGGTCTGATAAAGGGAACACCCCCAAAGTGTCACCACACAACCCTCACATTACAGGACAGCTGCACAGCCAGCACAAAAATAGGACTTATTTTGGTTTGGATTAAAATCCTTTCAGAGTTTTTTCAGACTGCCTCAATATAGTTTGTGCTGAAATCACTCTCTTTCAAAAAAAAATTTCTGTTTACTCTTTGCAAAAGTTTACCCTCACCAGTCCAATGTTCATTCTTAGTCTCTCCCCAGCCCCTCTTCTGGTCCCATGATCGCAGTAGAATAAAGTGCAGAAGTACAGGATAAGTGGCCTAACCCCAAGAATGGTGTATCTACAGAGGCTGGTTGCCTGAGCCTCAGCTAGGTCAGTGAAATAATTACATCCTTTCAATGTCTTTCATCCATAGCTAGCTGAAGGAGCAGGGGAATTATTATTGTTTTTTTCAGCAGCTGCCCGACATGCTGCATTCAGCATCTGAAAAGCCTTTTTACCTTCGATGAGTGTGATTGTGTATGTCTGAAACACAGAGACTGCTGCCTGGAGTGCCCTATTTCTCCTTTCCATAGCAGGAGGTTTCATTTTGCAACAGAAGCCAAGGTGGGCTGTGTCCCTTAACTTAAGGAAGGACTCCTGAGGTAACAATTCACAAAATGTTGAGCCTACCTCTTATACAAGGATACTCTACCTAGAAGAATCACAAGCCCCTAAATTTCCATGTCATTTTCTTTTTATTTAACTTTTCCCCAGCTAACTGAAATGTGATGTTTACTACAAGCCATGCTTGCTGCTGAACCAGAAGTCACATGCTCTCCTGATGCTCATATCAAAAGATGTCCTGACAGCCCATTCAGTAAGTGGGAAAATTGAATTAGAGCTGTCTGCCTTGCTTTATGAAGACTGATCGCACTATGGTCAACTCATTAATATTTTACTTATTAATTAACAATAAGGACATGCAAGTACAAACAGCAACAAACTCAAAGTGTTGGGTTTTGTGCACTGCTCACTATAAAGTAGAGGAAACAAACTGCTAATTGGAAATGGCCTGCAAATTGGGACGTGTGGTCTTCCTAGGTGATCTAAATTTTACTGATGTAAAATGGGATCATATAACAGCTGCAAAATGGAATAGTATTGCATTTATAAACATCACTGAGCAACTAGGACGAAAATGACATACAACAACCCCACCTAGAGGTAAAAGTAGTTTAGATACAGTATAGCCCTAACTACAAATTATATAAATATCACAAACTGTGAAATAAATGCACCACCAGGAAATAGCAACCATAAAGCAGTATCTTTCCAACTCAGGAAATACATCAACATAAATGCAGGATGCAGAGAAATTTATAACTTTAACTCAGAAAAACCATACAAAAATTTAGGAAGATCTGTCCAAGATAAACTGGAAAAGAGAACTAAGAAACAAAACAGCCTTAGTTATGTAGGATAAAATTAAAAAACACATTGTCTGAATATGTGATAAGCATATTAAGAAAGTGAAAAAATATAACAGCAGAGGAAAAAAACACAATGGCTCGCAAAAAGTATACAAAACTATTAAAGGAAAAACCTAAGTTCTACGACAAATACAATAGAAATAAAACAGAAAAAAACTGGGAAATCTATTCAAAAACATGAAAGCAATGTAAAAATAAGATAAAAAAGAACAAACAGAAACTGGAAATAGGACTAGCATGAAATGCTAGAAAAGATAATATGAAAACGTTCTATGGCTATGTAAACTCCTGCGAAAACAAAATAATGGACTATGCACTATAATATCTAACAATCAAGAAACTGAAGACACCAACCAAATGGCTGGCATTTTTTTCTGCACCTTCATGTGCACCCCTGACCGGCCTCTCCTTCAGGCCACATAGGTGCACCCTACCATCTCTCCCATGTGGCCAACCACTGTCCCAAACTACAGCACCCAATGTGAAATCTGATATATCCCTTAATCAGATGGGTCCCTCTCCCTTCTGGGGAGAAAGAACTGGCAGGCACATCCAATTGACCAGGGTGCTGCTGGGTTCAGTCCAGGCTATCTGGGGCTTTGTGGTGGTGGAGGACCACTGACCATCGTCCAGTCAATCAATTTTCCCTGGTTTTCTTTGGGAGCGTGATGTGCCACATGACTTCAAGGCACAAACCAATGTACATCATGGTCCTTTCCGCAGCAGTGCCTGATGTGCTGCCATGCCCCCGGCCAGAAAACACTGGGCTGCATAGCCTCCTTCCTCCCAGGAGAAGGAGAGCAGTTGTGGGACACTCAAGCCATCTCCACCAGCTGGTTCTCTGACATATATATCTCTGGTCTATATCTGAACCCGGGTCGTCGGCACCGCAGGCGGAAGTCCAACCACTGCACCAGTGGGCCAGCCAGCTGGCATTTTTAATACATATTTTCAAACTGTATTAACACTCAGTGACCCATATATAGGAGAAATTACAAAAAATGCTACATCAGGGATTGAGACAAGAATAAGACTATATTAATAAAAAAATTAAGCCTTAAAAAAGACAAACTCTGCAGGACCAGATAATATTTTAGCAAACATGTTAAAGTTATTAGCACCCCAACTAGCTACTCCATTAATACTATTATATTTAAGAGCATTATCCAGCAATAAATTTACCACTGATTGGCTGTGGCCATAGAGGTCCCTATCCATAAAAAGGGAAGTAGAGAAAACTATACAAATTACTGACCAATTAGTCTGACTGCAATGCCGAGAAAGATTATAGAGTCCATCCTTAAGGACATGCCTAATCAACACATAGACAAATATGATCTCAAAGATAGAGAACAGCATGGCTTCATGGCAAGCAAATCATGTGTAACAAACCTGTTGTGTTTTTATGAAAAAATATCTCAGTAACTGGACACATGTATACCCATGGATTGTTTATTCTTTGACCTTGCTAAAATATTTGATAAAGTCCCACATTGGGCCATAATACAGAAAATGATAGACATCCAGGTGAACCATAGAATTATTAACTGGATTAGGATCTGATTGAGAGATAGGAGTCAGAGAGTCACCATTAATGGGTATTTATCTGACACAATCCCTGTCATGAGTAGGGTCCCTCAGGGCTCGGTTCTTGGACCAATATGGTTATACAGACAACTAGCTGGCTAAGCAAATATGCAGATGACACCAAAATAGCCAGGGAAGTCAAATCTCAAGAAGACAGAGACACACTCCAAAGGGACTTAAATAAGATATCAGACTGGATCAACACATGGGGTACAGTATGAGTTTCAACAGTGACAAGTGTTTTGTTATGCATCTGGGATGATACAACAGGGAAGGCATAAATCTTTTGAATGAAATGCCAGTAAGAATAACAAATGAAGAAATAGACTTAGGAATAACAATAACTGGTAAATTATCTTATGACACATACTGTAACACACAAATAGGAAAGGCTAAAAGAATACTACGGACAACAAAAATTAATTTCAGAAGTAGAGATGAAAGAGTCATAATGCCCCATGCAGATCTTATGTTAGACCACTGCTCGATTATGGTAGCCAAGCATGAGGAGTTGCAACTAAGGGTACCTTCAAAAGGTTAGAAAAAACAAAACAAAAACAAGCAACTAAAATGATAGATAACATACAGACTTTATCATATAATCAATGATTACGAAAGCTAAACCAAATGTCATTGAGTACTAGAAGAATATGATGGGATCTCCTTTTACATTTTGACATCATGCAAGATAAATATCTGTTGAACAAATTACAGTTTGAATTTAAAAATGATAACTTAGGCAGTAAGGTACACCCATTACAAATGAGAACAAAGAGATTCACAACAAATAACAGAAAATCACTTTTCACACAGAGGAAGATTAACCCATGGAGCAAACTTCCCATTTAAATAATCGTCTGTAAAGACAAAAAGCAGTTTAAAAATATACTAGGCACGTATATCACAGAAGGAAACATTTTGTCCTATTATGGGTAATGTGGTAAGGGCGCACATGGGAACATTGCCTCATCTGCTCCTTTCACCTTAGTATGAACCTTGATATAGTGTGAAGTAGCTCCTATATGGTGTGTACTGTTTAATTTCTGTTTTTTTTTCTATAAACACAGTTTACTTACAAATTATACCCGATTTTGTGTATTGCTGACAAACATCAAAAAGCCATTGTATAACATTATTAATCATAGAAACATAGAATTTGACGGCAGATAAGGACTGCTTGGCCCACCTAGTCTGCCCATTTTCCTACCTAACAGATAAGCTGCAGATCCTAGTTAACCAACAGCTTGCTTCCTCTTACCCACCCCTAGGACTGCCTTATGCCTGTCCCATGCATTCTTGAAGTCCCCCACTGTTCTTGACTCCACAACCTCTTCAGGGAGGCTGTTCGATGCATCCACAACCCTCTCAGTGAAAAAATACTTCCTCACATTACCCCTGTGCCGTCCCCCCTCTATCTTCAAATTGTGCCCCCTTGTTCTTGCACATCTCTTTTTCTGGATGATGCTACCCTCTTGGACTTTGTTAATTCCCTTGAGGTACTTGAAAGTTTCTATCATGTCCCCTCTCTCCCTTCTTTCCTGAAGAGTATACATATTAAGCTCCTTTAGTCTTTCTTCGTATGTCTTCTGGTGCAGACCCTGCATCATTTTGGTTGCCCTCCTCTGGACAGCCTCCACTCTGTCTATGTCTTTGCGGAGATGGGGTCTCCAGAACTGCACACAGTACTCCAGATGGGGTCTCACCAACTGTCTGTACAGAGGATAACAACTTCCTGTTTTCTACTATTGATGCCTCTTTCTATGCTTCCAGTATCCCCCAGCCTTCCTTACTGCCTTCTCACATTGCTTGCCCACCTTTAGGTCATCTGATATAATGCCCCAGGGCCCTTTCTATTTTACTGTTGTCAGTATCTCACCCCCCCATTGTGTATGCTTCCCCTGGGTTTTGTTTCCCATGTGCATTACCTTGCACTTCTTTGCATTGAATCTGAGCTGCCATACATTTGACCATTCCTCCAACCTTGCCAAGTCCCTTCTCATCCTTTCCACTCCATCTTGCGTATCAACCCTGTTGCAGATCTTTGTGTCATCTGCAAAGAGACATACTTTTCCTTCCAGTTCCTCTGCAATGTCACTTATAAAGACATTAAAAAGGAGCAGTCCCAGTACCGAACCCTGTGACACCCCGCCATGTCCACAGTCCCTCCCTGGTCTACTACTTTGGTCACCCAGTCAAAGAAATCTATTAGATTTGTCTGACATGACCTTCCCATCGTGAATCCATGCTGCCTTGTGTCCTGTGCACCACTGGCCTCTAGGTACTCAACAATTCTTTCCTTCAGAAGTGATTCCATCATTTTCCCCACCACTGAGGTCAAACTAACTGGCCTGTAGTTTCCTGCCTCTGTCCTGCTCCCACTTTTGTGAAGAGGAATCACATCTGCCCTCTTCAGTCCTTGGGTCCACCCATCCTCCCATGATTTGTTAAAGAAGTAGTCAGCGGTGTCACTAGTTCTACCCTTAGTTCTTTTAGAATTCTTGGGTGAATCCATCCAGTCCCATTGCTTTGTCCACCTTCAATTTTATTAGTTCTTTCAGAACCCTTTCTTCTGTAAATGGACTGGTATCGACCCCCGTCTTCAGAGTGTTTCTCTTGTTTGGTTTGGTAACTCCTCTCCTCTTCCTTTGTGAATACTGAGCAGAAATATTCATTCAGTATCCCTGCTTTTCACTGTCACCCTCTACCCACATTCCTCCCTTTATTAAGCTTCAGTAACCTCCTTTGGTCTTTCTTCACTCCCTAATGTACCTATAAAGGTCTTATCCCTTCTTAACAGAATTGGCTATCCTTTCCTCGGTTTGGGCCTTTGCTATTCTGATTGCCTTCCCAGCCTCTTTCTGCTTTAACAGATAAAGTTCTGTGCCCTGCTCCTTCTGTGTTTCCTTATATTTCCTGAATGCTGTCCTTTTCTCCTTAACCTTCCCTGCCACCTCTTTTGAGAACCATAGTGTTTTTTTCCTTTGTTGTGTTTTATTGATTTTTGTTACACAAAGGCTTGTTGCCTCTGTGATGGCTGTTTTGATTACTCCCCAATATTCCTCCACCCCTCCTTCTTGCCTGTTTGCTAGTGCTTTTCTGATGCACTCTCTCATTTTCCCAAAGTCAGCCCTCCTAAAGTCTAACACTCTTGCTTTTGTATGGCTTGATTGTATGGCTGTGTTTATCGTGAACCACACTGTTTGGTGGTCGCTTGTCCCAGATGGCTACCCACTTCTAAATCTGATATTCTTTCTCCATCCCATTAGAAAGTACCAGGTCTAAGATTGCTCCTCCTGAGTGGGTTCCAATACTAGCTGTCTGAGACATGCCCCTGTAGGGCATCAAGAATAACCCTGCTCTTGGATGCCTGCAGCAAAGGTGTCTTCTGTTAACATCTGGCATATTCAGGTCCCCCATCAACAATATCTCCCTTTTTCTGTCATTCTAAGAAAGCCTTCTATCATTTCCTTGTCCATTCCCTTCCCCTGAGATGGGGGTCTGTATACAACCCCCATGCAGATTGTGGTGCCATTTCCTGTCTCCAGGGTGACCCATAGTGCCTCATCTGCTCCCTGTTTACTCTTTAGTTCTGTTGCTTTGATCCTTTCCTTTACATAGAGAGCTACTCCTCCTCCTCTTTTACCCTCCCTGTCCCTCCTGTAGATTGTGTATCCTGGTATGTTGACATCCCAGTCATGGTTCTCAGTGTACCATGTTTCTGTGACTGCCACAATATCCAGGCAACCCTCTTCCATCAAGGCCACTAGTTCAGGGAGCTTGTTACACAGACTACGGGCATTGGTACTCATCACCCTCCACTTTTTGATAGCCTTATCCTATTTAGCCCCATTTCTGTCCTTACTGCCTTTTCCTTTTTTTACATTTAAATCTGTTCTGCTCCCTAATAACTTCTGTACCTTGGTGTTTACCTCACTAATCACCATGTTTTGTGGGGGGATGCTCAGATTTCCCTGCTTCTTTTCAGTGCCTCCCCCCTTGGCTAGTTTAAATGCTTGCCAACGAAGCATTTAAACCTCTCTCACCTAGATCCTGTCTCCCCTGGACAGATGCAGACCATCGCACCAGTATAGGTCTGTATTCCTCCAGGTGGCTCCCCAGTCCCCAATGAAGCCAAAACCCTGAGCTCCACACCAGTTTTTCAACCACTCATTGAATTCCCCAGTGAGAAGTGCCCTAGCATCTCCCTTGCCATAGACAGGCAGCACCTCCGAGAAGGTTACCATATGAGCTACTTGTCTAAGGCCCCTTCCCAACTCTACAAACTCCTCTTGCACTGCTCTGATCCCATTCCTAGCCAGGTCATTTTTTCCCAGGTGGACAATGACATCCAGCTCCCTCCCTCGTGCAGCTCCTCCCATGATCCTGAGGATTCGCTTCCTGTCCCTCCAAGCCGTGTCGCCAGGAAGGCACCTTACCTCCCTCTCCCCATCCTCCCCCATTTCTACCCCCCTAATGATTGAGATCCCCAACAGGAGTTGTTTCTCTCTGTGGGGTCCCATGCCAATTCTCCTTTGGGTCTCCTTTGTGAAGGTTCCCAGCATCCTCCTCTTCATCTCCGCTGCAGGTGCCTCCATTGCGGAACCACTAGCCACCAGAAGAGTTAATGAATTGTGAAGAGGTTCATCTGAAGGGATGCAACTCTTTTCCACCACCCTCTCCCTCCTTGAGCCCACCCTGGTCCAGCCTCTCCTCTTTCTTGGCAACCTCTGAGGTAGAGGCATTGGCCCTGGTGGTCCCTGGATGGGGGGAGGAGGTTTCACGAATCCTAGCCAGGTCAGCCTGGAGACGGGCAACCTCCTCTCTCAGACCAGAGAGGTGCCTGCAATAGGGCAGCATCGCAGCCTCAGAATGTCTCCCGAACACTGCCACCCCACAGCCATTGCACTGCACCACTCCTACCATGTCTTATTTTGTGTCCCCTCCACTGTTTCTCCGGATGCTTACTCTCTTCTCTCCTTACAACTCTCACCCTTCCTGTTCTGGGACAGCAACTTCCTATCTTCTTCAGTAGCCTCTCTTCCTTGTTCAATATCAGACCACCAGCAGCTGGGGAGAGTGAGCTACTTTTTCTACTTTAGGGTTGACAAAACCAATGTTTCTCTATGATCCTTTCCTTCCTACTGCCAAACAGGAAGTTCCTGTTGACAGTCAAATCTAGTGGCTATAAAAGTAGAACTGGCTTTGGGTGCATGGGTGGAGGGGTGGGATGGAGGGCAATTAGTAAGAAAAAAGGCTAGCAACAGGAAGTTGTAATTGGACTCACCTGCTTTTATAGTGTCTAAACCACACCCCCAGGTAAGCTATCTTTCCTCCTACTGGTTTAGTATAGTGATCTGATACAGTACCCTTCACTGCATACAATACACACTGACCTTTTTCTTTTCTTTCTTTTTTTAACCCTAAATAAGTCCCCTTTTACTTCTAATAAAGTTATCTGTCTACTTAATCTTAACAGACACTGACTCCTGCTGAGATATACGTTTTAAATTAAGAAGAAAATGTAGCTTCTTTTAGTTAGCTGCTTTCTGCTCTACAAGCAAGGCTAGCAACAGGCTAGTATATTAGTATTTCTTCATCACGATAGAGCTCTATGTGAAATAACAGATACTAGTTCATTTATATTCCGTGAAATACAGAACAGTTTCTACAATGATTCAGATGAAAGTTTATGTAACATTGCTAAAAGTTGCATGTGTCATCAACATTTACCCCCCCATACACACTCATTCCTTTATTAGAAACATATGTACTCTTGAATTAGAGCCACTTTGCTTAAAAAAATCTGTTCTGGCCTACTCCTACTGACTTTTCACTAATAGCAGTAGACATCCTTTTTAGATGGTGCCTTGACTGATACCATCTACAGAGCTGATCTGATAAATAAATCTTTTCTATGCACTATACTCCATGCTAATCTTGATTTTCTTGTGATATTTATGTCAGCCTCAGCATGAATGAACACTGTGTAACCGTGAGTGTAATTGTGTAATGTATTTAGATAAATGTTGGATTACACAGTTGCACAGTTGAATAGAGCTGCAGACTCTTAAGGTGTCAGTCAGGTAATTCCACTGTTTTGCAAAAATGATCCAAGAAACAGTTTTGTCCTAAAATGGTCCTCCTGCATGGAAGCAATAGTATGTGGTGCACCACACCCCTGGTACCACATTTATTATCAACATAACTGAAAACAGATGTAGACCACAGGACAGCAAGCCATGTACCACTTTATTGCATATGGTAAGGCTGTAGTAGAACACCCTCAAGCTGAGGTTGAACTAGTTCAGACTGCTGTACAGTACATAGGTGTGAATGTTAGTTCTGAGGTCTTGTGCAAAGTGGCAGACCCTGTAAAGCAAACCCGTGATCTGGCTTAGTGCACTATTATTCACTGAACCATAGCAACACCATAGTCAATAATGCTTGTGATGGAGCACTGAACCAGCAGTTTCTTTATCTCTAGCAATAAGTTGCTCCTGTGCATACTGAGGAAGCCAAGCCTTGAGTTTACAGCCTTAACTAATTCAGGCCTAGATACGCCTGTAGGTGGCATCTGAAAGCATAGCCACTCAGGCCAATAATGCCTGTAGATGTACTCAGCTGACTTTCACTCAGGCCAGGAAATGTCTGGGGAAGTCAGCAGTGTGTACCCAAATATTAAACAAACCGAATTGCTTAGAATTGATTGCATAGCACTATTAGAAAGGTAATTTTGTGCTGAATAATTTTGCTGCTGATACTTTGTGTCTATCATGTATACTTTAGGAGTTATTCGCATTTGTTTAAGGTATGGTGTGCATGGCTGACGTTTGTCTCTCAAGCCTCACTTAAGTACCTTGAATAAATCTGAAGAAAAACACATTTTGATATTTCAGCTAGTATAAA
The DNA here is from genome assembly GCA_016271365.2 of Neoceratodus forsteri. Classification (NCBI taxonomy): domain Eukaryota; kingdom Metazoa; phylum Chordata; order Ceratodontiformes; family Ceratodontidae; genus Neoceratodus; species Neoceratodus forsteri. The sequence continues at coordinate 1,364,203,143 of CM057452.1, forward strand.
ATAAAAACTACAGTAAATGAATTGCAATTGATTGCATAGCACCATTAGAAAGGTGATTGTGTGCTGAACAATTTTGCCACTGATAATTAGTGTCTACCATGTACACTTCAGGAGTTATTTGCATTTGTTTAAGGTATGGTGTGCATGGCTGACATTTGTTTCTCAAGCCTCACCTATGCACCTTGAAAAAATCTGAAAAAAACAGTTGTTTGGTATTTCATCTAGTTTAAAATAAAAACCAAACTGATTACAGTTGATTGCATAGCATCAATGAAAAAGTAATGTTGTGCTGAACAACTTTGCCACTCAATACTTTGTGTGTAGCACTTATGGTTCAAGAGACAGTCACATTTGTTTGTGGCATGCTGATTATGGCTTAATTTTGCTTAGAAAGGTCCAGGATGCAGTGCTAAGAGTATACAGGGTACAAGTGGTGGAAGTCTCAAAGAGCTCTTGGGGTGTGAATGAGTTAAATAGACTGTCCACATGTTCATTGAATGGCAGGGCACTGTGAAGGATAATGCCTAGGTACTTGAAGGCCTGTATTTCTTCAAAGGTGACCCCAGATGAGAAGTAATGCTTAAAACAGGAGAAGTGTCAACCTTGTTTTGAGTGCCAAACGACATATATTTAGTCCTCCTCTCATTCATTACAAGTAGGATTGAGGTGAACTATGCCTGGTTGGAGGTAAGGAAGCCTCAGTCTCAACCTCTCCAGGTTCTCTTTACTGGAGAAAATGAAAGTGTCCATGCTTGTAGGATAATCTTGGTTGATTTGTAAACCATGGGTAGATTATTTATAAATATACTGAAAGGGGAGGGCATGGGCAACCATTAAGCAAGATGGCAGCATAATTTTTTTCTGCTGAATTTCTGTCAACATTATCTATAACAATCCAACTGAAGGGATCTACTAAATTATCTTAAACCTGGAGCAATAAACACTTCACTATCTTACCTACCAACAGGTGCTTGAATTGTGAAAATAAGAGCTGCACTGCCTGAACTATGAACTTTCTCTTTTGTGACCTGGCTGTACCACTGTCCCAGCTAGCTGGCAGCTCCAAAAATGAGCTCTACTACTCCACTGCCAGTTGACCTGCACTATCTAGTTACCATTCTGTCCCAGGTACTATCAGACACAGTTGAGCTTAAAATCACCACATTGGAAATTAAAAATGATATAACTGGGACAGACTATCACAAGCTGAACAATGGCTATCAACAGTAGAATAATCAACCACACAAGCCCAACCCAGCTACAAGATCAGCAATTGAATATCACCAACTTACTGGATAAAGTCAATGTCCTTGAGAACAGGGCATGAAAAGACATCTTATGGAGAGTAGGCTTCCCTGAAGGTTGTCAGCTTCCAGACACAGTCTGTTTTTTGCAGGTGATGATCCTAATGACATGCAATGCACCAAACTGCCCTCCCATTGAATATGAGAGGGCAAATCAAAGTCTGGCACCAAAGTCTATGCCTGGACAACCTCAATGTCCAATCATAGCTAGGCTGCTCCATTTCCCATTAAAAGACAATATACTGTGGCTGGCTAGGAAAAGAGGGCCCCTGAGTTGCAGAGGCACATCATCCATTTCTTTCAAGACTTTTCAGCAGGATTGTCGAGCCAATAGTGAGATTTCAGTCCTGCCAGGAAACAACTAACTAGTCCAACAGGGCTACCAGTTTTCTACGAGGTACCCAGCCACACTAAATGTGCTTATCAATGGGGTGCAACATTCCTTCAAAACCCCAGAGGTTTGGATCACTTTCTGAGATCATGTCCTCACTCCCCTCCTCCGGAGGCATTAATGGATACACATCCTGCCACAGACAGAGCAAGGCATTGATCAAACTCCTAAAAGATGGACCATGATAAAAAGCCACCCAATACATCCGACTCTTCGTGTCAGCTCGTGAAAGGGAACAGGAGTAGGCAAAGATACTGAGGAGCAGCAAAAAGGAAACCTCAATCAGGCAGTCATCGCTACTGTGGCCGCAGTACAAGTTCCAGCTCTCCCATATCTTCCCGCATCTCCCCACAGCCTTCAAAGCCATGCTGGCACCAACTGCTTTGGGTTGCTGGAAAATGAGGAGGCATCATTTGGTGAGCACCTGGTGGCCCCATCAGTGAACTCAGATTCAGGTGCCAATCCTGAAGATCCCCGTTCTTGGGTGGACCATGTGGCTGACACCCCACTCCTGGTGCTGACCTCTTCTGGCACTGAGAACCCGAGTACCCCCAAGAAGAAAGGCCCTAACTGCTGACTGGCATGAAAGGTTGGCCACCTTAGTGTTTCCATAGTCGATGTGCTGCAAAATACCCCATAGAGAAGCAGGCCTAATACTAAGCCTCCTGTGGCTTACCAGGCACATGTCTCTATGTACAGAAGTTTGTTATACAGTAGTTATAAGGTTATGATTATGGTTGTAAATGTACACCGATCTTTATCCACAGTTATCTTAGGGCTTTCTGGATGGTATGTTATGTGGCCTTGTTTTATACCTGTTACCCCCTCCTTAGGTAACCTTCAGGGCATATATAACCCTGTGCAGATAGTGGCTAGAGGAGCTATTTTAATTTTGCATATTCTAGATGGCCTGGCAAAATCGCCTAGGAGTAGGAATGGTACAGCAGGCTCATCTTTGGTAATTGAAGTTTAATCATAATAGTTTAATCTATTTAGCCACTCTTCTCCTTGGGGAGTACACTTTCTAAGCCCAGCTTCTTGGCTTAGCATCAACCATCTGGAGTGTGTGGGTGAGTGCCGGCCTTATAAATATTAATTAGAGGTCTAAGCTAAAATCCACCACCCTCTCCACAACACAATTATGAGGTAGCTCTGATTTATTTGCTTTATTGGGTGTTTTAATTGTTTTAATAACTGTCACCCCTCTATAAGTGGCACATTGATTGTAATGGCTTGGTGACAGTTGGACATTGTCCTGCTGCATGAACCTAGTTGTGTTTCCCCCGCTATATCGCGCACTAACCAGCAGAGTGCAGAGGCCTGGAAAATATCTTTTCTTTTTTATCTCTATGTGTCTGGTGGCTCCATACCCAAATACGGGCTTCATGTTCTCTTTTCAAGAGATCATATAGGCATACCGGACCTGGCTAACAGGCAGGGAATGATTGCTCCAACTTTTTGTGACTGTACCCTACATTCTGAAGATAGCACCTCTTTGGCAAGCTGGGGGAGTCCATGAAAGAGAGTCCTAATACTCTGTGGTGAATCCTAAGGTGTGCACCACTCAGGATAAATTGGAGCAAGCATGGAATGTTGTAATCTCCCCCTTGCAGTCTTGATGCAGTACTCCATTATAATTATTACACTTAGAGGCAGTTGCAGCAGTCTGAGACCTATTCTGACTCTCCTTGTCATTGACTATGGATGCATACTAGCAAAAAGCTCCATCAGCAATGCCTCGCCTGCCCCCTTCAGTGATAATTTGATGTTCCTGCTCCCTTTTCATGACTGTTTACAGGGACGCACCTTACTAGAGGGGATATACATCTTCCCCTCACTCCTGTTATGCTCCTCCTCCATCATGTGTCTATACACATGGTCACAGGTTATAGTCTCTCTCATACCCCTTGAGTTATAGATGGGGTGGTGCCCTGTAGGATGCAGGCAGGTGATATATCCTTTCATAGAATCTCCCTAACTGGGGATGGTCTGTGTTCCCTGTTAAGCAAGCTGCAGAATTTATTCCTGTAGCACACTTGTATAACTGCCCCCTCTCCCCTTAGAAAAAGTTGACATCAGCAAAAATGGTCTCCCCTTCTGTCTACCTTGTTGCAAACCTTTTATTTATGGTAATCATCCTGGGTTGGAACTCCAGGCCCTTTGGCTACCATTTGGTGGCTGTTCCTAAGGGGAATGCAACCCTTTGATCTCACAAGGTACTTGATACACCTCTTGAATTTTGCATATTCCTCACTGTTAATTCACTTTTTATTGTTCACTTTCTAATCTTGTATATGTATGTTCCGACTAGTAGTAGTTCTAAAGTAAAAAGCAGACATTTGCTTTTAGAAATTAATAAGGTACGTCCCAACAGAAACACTGTGAGTAGATATATACCTCAAAGGTTTTTCGGTATATCTGTTTGTATAATGAACCCCTGTCCTCAACAGTACCCCACTGTTGTTATGCCCTACTCTCAACTGTTAAAGAAATGTGCTTCTAGTCCCACCTCTGCTAGTGATAACATATTCCCTTACCTATGGCTGATTTAAAATGCATCACTTGGAATGTGAAAGGACTCTATTCCTCCATCAAAAGGAGCAGGTCCTCTCACTTCTATAAAATTGTGAACAAATATTGCCTTTTTTACAGGAGTCAAAAGTAATACATTCAGAGGCTGTCAAACTACAAAGGGAAATGGTGGGCCTGGAAGCTCATAGTTGTGCATCTTATGCCAAAAGAAGGGTCTCCATTTTAATTTATAAATCATTACCCTGGTCAGTTGCAAAGTAGGAACATGATGTTGAGGGGCGGTGGGTAATAGTACAGGTTACTACCCCACAGGGCCCCCTGGTCCTTAGCTGTATCTAAGGATCCAACATGGATTCCCCAAATGTCTTTCACACGTTTTCCCAATGCCTCCAGGATTTTCCCCCACGAAGACTCCTTGCCTGATAGGAGGGGATTTTAACACAACTGTCTCCCTGGATATTGATAGATCTCCTCATTTAATTCAACCATACCCTAAGACTGCTAAAGCTCTAGCAAGCATGTTACAAGAGCACATGCTCTCAGACATATGGAGATCCCTCAATCCAACCATTACAGATTTTACTTACATATCCCAGGTTCATGGTTCTGCTAGCAGAGTGGACCTCCTGTTAGGCTCTTCCGACATTACCCATAATATTGTAACCTGAGACACTGAAGTTCTGGGCCAATCACACTACACGTTAGTGATCTGCAACACGATAACTCCTAGATCATCCCAATGGAGACTTGATCCCTTTTTTTTATAAAAGATCAGTCTTTCTATAAATGGGTATCTGACCAAGCCAATCAATTCTTTAAAGAAAATGATATGGGAGATGTCACTGAGTCCACCCTTTGGGAAGCTTTTAAGGCATCAATACAAGGGCATAGTATGGGGTTTGCAGCCAGATGTAGTAGTAGTAGTAAAATTTTTATTCAATTGACAAGCAAAAGAATAGGAGGCTCAACTGAGACAAGCTCATTTCCAGTGAGGTCCTTAATACATACATACATACGTAATAACTTAATAAAAGAACACAAAAAAGAACAACAACAATAACATAAAATTATTTACAATAACACTAACATCCATGTAACATAAACAACAAAATACACGTATATAAAGTGCAGTTATGTATCCTATTATAAGGCAAGACATAAGACAAAACATATATAATTATTCATCATTTAACCTTTTAGCAGCTTTAGATTTAAACCAACTTTTTATTTCAACCAAATTGGGACTGAAACCAATTGGCCTCAAATAAGTTGGGAGTGAATTCCATAGGTTAGGACCCAAATAGAAAAAATGTTCTCTACCCAGGTCCGTCCTTCTTCTGGGCAAAACAAATTCCATACCCTCAGCAGAATGTAACCCTCCTCTAATTATCCTAATTTGAAATTCATCAGTAATGTATTCTGGTACCCTACCCATAACTGAGTTAACCATATATATCAGAACATGAAATATCCTTCTATCATTAGGTCTCATCCAATTTAAAGATTGATATAACTCTCTCTCCTATGCATTCTCTTAGGGACATCCAAGATAAACCTAGCTATCTTATTAAAAGAAACATCTAATCTAGCCAACTGGGTTGAGGTAGCCCCTGTATAAATAATATCCCCAAAGTCCAACAAAGGAATCAAGGTAGCCATGGCTACCTGTTTCCTTACATTAATATCCATACAATTCCTAATTCTATAAAGTGCACCCCAAACGACAATTAACTTTTTTAATCGTATATTCTATATGGGAAACCCAATTCAATGATCTATCCATATACATCCCTAAATATTTGTAACATTGGACTTGTTCAAGAACAGTACTATCTAGTGTCACTATACTCAAACCCAGATTGGAATAACTCTTTAATTTCCCTAGAGAACAACATTACCTGGGATTTTTTTTTGGGTTAAGAGCAAGATTAGATTCCCTATAGAATAACTGAAGCTCACCAAATGCTTTCTGAAGAGTAAATTCTATCTGAGTTAATAATAACCCTTTCACATAAATAATAGTGTCATCTGCATACAAATGACACTGTACATCAAAATCAGTTAAAACAAAATTATTCATATATAAATTAAATAATATTGGACCCAAAATGGATCCTTGGGGTACCCCAGATGTTATCTCCCTAAAACCAGAATCCCATCCATTCATTGAAACCATTTGTTTCCTACCAATTAAATAAGTCTCCAACCACCTAACCACCCCAGTTGAAAATCCCAAAGCAGGTAGTCTGGACAGGAGGATGTTGTGGTCCAGGGTATCAAATGCCCAGCATAGATCTACAAAAATTGCTCCCACCGACATCCCCCTGTCCAGAGCACCCACAATATCCCCAGTAACCTTCAACAAAGCAGAAGTTGTACCATGCAAGGGCCTAAAGCCAGATTGAAACTTATTAATCAACTTACCATTTTCCAAATAAGTCTGAAGTTGTTTAGCTAACAAACTTTCAAAGACCTTAGCCACTGTTGGTAATAATGATATAGGCCTATAATTTTCCATTAGAAACCTAGGTCCATTTTTATAAACAGGAATAATTTTACCCGTTTTCCACATTTCAGGGATTTCCCCACTCATAAGAGACATGTTAAAAATACTAGCCAGAGGGTAAGAAATAACCGGAGCAGCATATTTCAGCAAAATGCTAGGAGTCTCATCCAACCCGCCAGCCTTATTAACATTTATATTAAATAACGCATTTTGTGTTTCCAGTGGGGATATTAATTCAAACACAAACTCCTTATTCTTTGAAGGGACAACCTCTATAGCTCTAATTTGAGGATTTAAAGGAGAAAAACAAGACTTATCTTGTAGTGAGACCTTTTTACCCACTGTTACAAAAAGATCATTAAACCCATCCACTACCTGAGGGCCCATAGGAACTTCAACATCCCCTATTTTAAACTTCTCAGGGTAGTCCACTTGTTGATCCCCTTTCACCTTTTTTAAAACTTGCCAGAATTTTCTTGGGTCATTAGTCAGATTAGATTTTAATTCCCTATTACAATAACCTTTTTTAACCTTCTTAATTTCACAATTATAATAATTCCGCAGCTGTTTATACTTCACCCAATCATCATCCAATTTTGTGGTTTTAGCCACCTTCCAGGCCTTATCCCGATGTTTCTTAATTTTAAATAAATAAGAATTATACCAAGGGGAATTATTAAACCTTATTTTCCTAGTTTTTAATGGGGCATGCCTATTGCAAATTATCAAAAAATCCTCCTGAAATAATCTCCAGGCTTCAGCAACTGTAGGAACCAAATCCAACCTTCCCCAATTAAACTCATCCAAGTCTAACATAAATTTTATATAATCAAAATGTTTAAATGATCTATAATAAACTGTTTTTACTGATCTCCTTATTCTTTTTTGATTTCTAATAGCATATATCATCTGATGATCCGAAAAGGAATCTGGAAGAACACCGCTAACAATGTACCTATCTGGTTCAGTAGTAAATAATAAATCTAAAGTTGTGGACAAAAATGGTCATTTGGCATTCACTCTAGTTACCTTTGCTATTAACTGAGTCATACCCAGAAGATTACACATTTCAACAATACTATGGTTACCATCTACAGTTTTCCAGTCTACATTCATGTCCCCAATTAACATAATCTCATATCTGCTTAAGTAATCACCTAAAAAATCCTGCAGAACCTGAAACACCTCAATACTAGCTTTTGGGGAATGATAAATTCCCAATAGTAGCAAAGGTGCACTAAATGGTAAATTAAACAATAAAGGAAGAACTTCAGATCCACCCCAATCCAATTGGCAATTAACCATAGAAACATCCAGGGAACTAAGTACATAAATAATAACTCCCCCACCCCTCTTTGTTCGATCTCTCCTCCATAAATTATACCCATTCATATGTACCATACTGTCAGGGACCCTATCAGATAGCCAAGACTCTGTAATAATAACAACTTCAGGGTTATATTTAATGGTCCATTCCCTTAAATGATCAATTTTCCTCAATAAACTGCAAATATTAATATGAACCACACACATCCCTTCATTTTTTAAAGTATCAGCTGTTAAATCAAAACCCAAAGTTTCACTGAAGTTAGAATTTACAGGATCCAAGCTAATGCAGGGACCCGGGTTTGGATGAATATCCCCACTTATAATCAAGCTAATTATAATTACCATTTTACAAACTTTATATAACTGACTTTTCAATTTAAATATTTTCTTACTATAATTAACTATATGACAATCTGAATAAACTGTACTTTGTCTCCAACCCACCAATAGGCCTTTATACATTGAAGTCCACTTGAAAAGATTCAAGAAAAACAGTCAATGTACCTGAACAAATTACATAACTACGTGATTGATTCCCCTTACTAATTATACTTAATGTATCCCCCTGTAACCAACCACTCCGAAGAGAGGGGTAGTAGAGAAATGGAGGCAAATCTTTCAAAACTTAAACTACCCCAGAAAGATAAAAAATATAAAGCAGTAAAATCTCCAGGGAGGGTGAAAGCCCTCTAAGCTGAAGCAAGTCAAGTCAAGTCAAGTCAACTTTATTTCTGTAGCGCCTTTCAAAACCAAGGCGCGTTACATAGAACAAATGCATACTAATAAGAATTTTAAAAACAGCATTAAAATATAATAACCATAATTAAAGAAATGCTAAACTAAATAAATATGTTTTCAAACCAATTTTAAAACTATCGATGGTTGGGCATTCTCTCAACCAACGAGGTAGAGAATTCCACAGGGTTGGTGCTGAAAAAGCAAAAGCATGAGATCCTGATGTCTTCAATCGAACCCTGGGAATCTCTAGCAATCCCTCGTTGGTGGAGTGGAGAGGATGGAGGGGGCAGTAGAGAATCAGGAGATCTTTCAGGTAACCGGGTCCCTGGTCATGTAGGGCTTTAAAGGTTAGTAAACCAACCTTAAAGGTGATCCGCCACCTAACAGGCAGCCAGTGCAGTTCATGGACCACTGGTCTAATATGACTGGTTCTAAAAGTACCAGTCAAGAGTCTGGCTGCCGCATTCTGCACGAGCTGTAGGTGGCGGATATCAACCCCAGGTCGCCCTAGGTAACGAGAGTTGCAGTAATCAATATGGGCAGTGACAAAGGCATGGACCAATGTTGGAAGATCACCCGGAGGAACCAGGTGTTTCACCCGGGCGATATTCCTCAGATGGTAAAAAGAGGATTTGATGACAGCTGACACCTGAGATGTTTGGGTCAAGACGCCATCAAAAATAACGCCCAGGGAAACATGAGGGTCACGTGATGGCGGCCTGAGTGATGGCAGCGGCTTCCCGGAGCTCCGCTCTCTATACCTCGATTTTCCCTTATTCAGTGGCGATCATTAGTAAAACCTGTTACAAGTTAGTGCAAATACATAGATACATAGATACATAGATAGTGTCGGCAGATAAGGGCCTATGGCCCACCCAGTCTGCCCATTTGAGCTTGTAAGTTCAGTTTGTTTTCCTAGAAGTCTGTTGCCCCTTACCCCTGACCTCCAGAATTCCTTTATGTCTATCCCATGCATTCTTAAATCCGTGATTGTTTCAGCCCCCACCACTTCCTCTGGCAGGGTGTTCCACTTGTCCACCACTCGTTCTGTGAAGAAATTCTTTCTCATGTTTCCTCTGAATTGTCCCCTCCAACTTCATCCCATGTCCTCTAGTCCTGGAAAATCTTTTTTCGCTTAAAATAATGTTTTCCTGCACCCTGTTCCTCCTGTAAGATACTTGTATGTCTCTATCATATCCCTCTCTCCCTCCTCTCCCTCCAGGGAGTACATGTTCAGTTCCTTCAACCTGTCTTCATAGGACTTGTGATGCAATCCATGCACCATCTTTGTTGCCCTGCTCTGAACCTTCTCTACCTCTGTCTATGTCCTTACATAGTATGGTCTCCAGAACTGTACACTGTACTCCAGGTGGGGCCTCACCAGTGTCTTGTATAGTGGAATTATGACCTCCCTTTTCCTGCTGATGATCCCCTGCCTAAACATCCCAGCATCCTATTTGCTTTACCTGCTGCCTTGTCACACTTTTTCTACCTTGAGGTCATCAGAGATAACCCCCAAGATCCCTTTCCTGCTTGGTGCATGTTATATCCTCACCCCCCAACTGATATATATTGTGCCAGGTTTTTGTCCCCATATGCATTATCTTGCACTTCTTTGCATTGAATTTCAACTGCCAAACCCCTGACCATTCTTCAAGTTTCTGCAGGTCACTTCTCATTCTGTTTACACCCTCTGCTGTGTCTACTCTGTTACAGAGCTTTGTGTCATCAGCGAACAGTGAAATTCTGCCTTCTAGGTCCTGCGCAATGTCACTGATGAAGATGTTGAATAGGACCGGTCCCAGCACTGATCCCTGTGGTACACCACTGGTCACTCTTCCCTCTGTGGAGTGACAGCCATTTACCACCACCCTCTGTGTCCTGCCACCCAGCCAGTTACCTACCCACCACACTACTGTCCTGCCCACACCCATATTCCCCAGTTTGTGTAATAGTCTTCTATGTGGCACAGTGCCAAAGGCCTTGCTGAAGTCCAGAAAGGCCATGTCCACTGCCCTCCCCTGATCCACCTCCCTAGTCACCCAGTCAAAAAATTAAATTCAACGAGGTTGGTCTGACATGACCTCCCCCTGGTGAAACCATGTTGCCTTGGGTCCTGTAGTCCATTGACAACCAGATGTTCCACCAATCTCTCCTTCAGTAGTGCTTCCATGATCTTCCCCACTACCGAGGTGGGGCTGACTGGTCTGTAGTTAGCTGCTTCCTCTTTGTTCCCACTTTTGTATAATGGGACTACATCTGCTGTCCTCCAGTCTTTGGGTACCTCCCCTGTTTCCAGTGATCAGCTAAACAGGATAGCCAGAGGTTCAGCCACCACCTCTCTTGTTCTTTAAGGACCCTGGGTGCACCCCATCTGGCCCCATTGTTTTATCAACTCTTATTACTTCCAGTTCCTTCAGGACCCTTTCTCGTGTAAAGGACTCAGTGTCCATTTCTGCACCATTCTCACCCCTTGTACTCCCTTCAGACCCATTACCCTCCTCTTCCTCAGTAAAGACTGAGCAGAAATACCTGTTCAATATGTCAGCTTTACTGTTGTCATCCTCCACGTGGCCCCCATCCTCCCCTTCAGTCTCACTATCCCTCCCTTTGTCTTTCTTTTTTCACTTATGTACCTGTAAAAGGTTTTGTCCCCTCTACCCACTGATTTTGCAATGTGTTCTTCTGTCTGAGCTTTGGCTTCCCTTACTGACCTCCCTGCCTCCCTTTGCATCTCCTGGTACTTCTCCCTATCCCCTTCTGCCTGTGTCTTTTTGTATTGCCTGAATGCAATCTTTTTGGCTTTCACTTTCTTTGCTACCTCTTTGGAAAACCATAATGGTCTCCTCTTCCTTTTCCTCTTGCTAACTTGCTTAACGCATAATTCTGTTGTTCTTGTAATCCCCATTTTAAATACTGCTCACTGTTCCTCAATCCCTGATTCCTGTCCCATTCCCCTTAATGCCTCTTTCAAGTATCTCCCCATTTTCCCAAAGTCTGCCCCCCTAAAATCCAGGATACATGTTTTTGCATGGTTTGGTTCTGCTCTTTCTGTGATTTCAAACCACAATGACTGGTGGTCACTGTTTCCCAGGTGCTCCCACTGTTACCCCCATCACACTGTCCCTGTTGTAGCCAAGGTCCAGTATTGCCTTCTGCCGAGTTGGTTCTATGACCAGTTGCTGAGAAGGCACCCTGAAGGAGTCAGGATAAATCTGCTCCTAGTTGATGCTGCTGCTGGGATGCTCCAGTCCACATCTGGAATATTGAAGTCTCCAACCAGTACTACCTCACCCTTGTCTGCCATTCTTTGGATGGCTAGCATCAACTCCTATCTGTTTCTTCCTCCTGGGCTGGTGGTCTATAGACCACACCTGTGCGATGCTATCCCCATTTTCCTTTCCAGCTTAACCCACAGTATCTCTCCCCATTTGTTCCTCCTGGATCTCTGTGGCCCTTATGTCATTTTTCACATACAGTGCCACTCCTTCTCCCTTCCTGCCTGCTCTGTCTCTTCTGAATATGTTGTAGCCAGGTATGGTCATCTCCAAGTCATGGTTATCATTACACCAGGTTTCAGTGATGGCCACAATGTCCAGGTCTGACTGTACCATGACAGCCTCCAGATCTTCCATCTTGTTGCTAAGGCTCCTGGCATTTGCACACTTGGCTTTCCATGATTTCACCTCCCTAGACTGTTTCAATGTTCTACCCAGCCCCTTCCTTGGTTGTCATTTATCCCTGGTTCTCCTTGCTGTCTGCCCTTCTGCTGAATGTTGCCCCTTTCGTTTATCCACCTCTTGGGCACTAATCTCCATCTTTGCACACTGCTTTGCAGAGATAGCCACTCCTGGTTCACTGGTTCCACTGCTAGCTGTGGGGGGTGAGCAAGTAGTACCCTCCTTGCTGGCCTGTCACCCCCTTTGCTAGTTTAAATGCTGTCAATGTAGCATTTAAACTTATCATTGGTGCTTGGATTCCCCTCCAGGATGGACAGGCCATCAGGCTTGAACAAACCTCCATCCCTCCAGGTGGGTCCCCAGTCACCAATGAATCCAAACCCTTCCTCACAGCACCAGTTCTTCAACCATGAGTTAAAGTTCCTGGTGCATGCACTCCTATGCTCTCCCTTGCCTCTCACAGGTAGTACTTCTGAGAAAGTGACAGAAGTAGCTACTTGCCTGAGACCCTCCCCAGTTTCCTAAACTCTTCCTGAACTTCCTTTGGCTCCCCCATTTGCCAGGTCATTAGTACCTAGGTGGATAATGACATCCAGCTCACCCTCCGTCTTGCCTTCCCAGTGATCCCCAGGATCTTCCTTCCATCCCTCCATGCCGTGGCACCTGGTAGGCACCTCACCTCCCTGTCCTCCCCCTCCTGTGTTCCTAGCTGGATCCCTCTTATGATGGAGTCCCCCACCAGGATTCACTTCCTCCTCCTCCTCTGGGGTCCACTGCTTTTCCCGCTGAGGTCACCTCCTTGGCTAACCTCCACATCCTTTCCTTCCACTTCTCTAGGTAATCAGTGCTGACTTACCTCTGATGCTCTAATCTGGTAGATCAATGAAGGTATATATGAAGAAGGTGCCCCTGAGGCACTCTCCACCATGAACGCCGGAGAAGGACAAGGCCGCGAAATGGCCTAAGCAGTAGGCCACAGGCGCACCTAAGATACCTACCACAGAAGTAGCCCTTTCCGAAGGGAAATTTATGGAGATTATGCAGCCTCTTCAGACCGCTATAGCTCCATTTCAGAGGACCTGCAGGAAATCAAGGGGTCGGTGGATTCTCTAACTAGGAGGATCGGTGATTCAGAAATCAAGATAGTGTCACTCGAGAGAAAGCATGAGAAGTATGAGACAGAATTAATAAATGCGAAACACAGAATGAAGAAATTGGAGGATTTAGAAGGCCGCAGTAGGCGTAACAATCTAATAATAATTGGGATACCAGAGAAAGAGGAGGGGAGTGCAATGATAACTTTCCTACAGAAATTTTGTAGTAAAATAGCCGGTTCTCCTCCAGAGGGGAGGAGAATATATAATCGAGAGAGCCCACCGAGCGTTGCGTCCTCCACCAACCCAGAGCCAGCCACCCAGGCCAATAATTTTCAAATTATTGAACTATTTAGATAAACAGCACATTTTATCCAAGGTTAGAGGCATTAGTGAAGTGACCTGGGAGGGTAAGAAGATCCGCATCACCCAGGATTTGCCACATTCGGTGAGGGTGCGAGGCAAGAATTCCATCCTGTAGTACTCTAAATGTGGTGGCGGCTTCTAAGCCGTTCAAGGTCAAGTATCCCGCTATCCTGCTGGTGAAGCATGAGGATAAGTGGTTATCATTCAACTCACCCACACAAGCCCTACAGGAGCTTAAAAGTATTTTCCCAGAACTCTACAAGTGAATAGTAGAGGGGATCATCCCTAGCAAGGACACTTTATACTGTTGAACTGTAGTATGAGTTAAGGATTGAATCTGTAGTGCACTTTGCATGGACAACCCTCCTTGTGAAGGGTAATGCCTGGGTATAGATACTGGCACTATTAGCTGGCTTGATGTTCAATTACAATAGCTCCCAGCTGGGTGGAGCTCTTTGACAATGTGGAATCGAAAAGGGTACCCTGTAACTGTGAGAGTTGGATGCGATCGGTCGGGACTCGAACTAGGTTATCCTTGTATCTAAACATTTCATTGGCACTGTGGAACATAATTTTCGTGGTTACATGAATGCCCGTTCTGTTTTACCCGTAATCATGAGGACTTAGCACAATATGAGATGTATCTACACCAGCTGGCTGCTTGGACTTACGTTTCTCGTGATGAATAAGTCATTCCCGGCTCTGAGACAAAGTATGCCTCCTCTTTCTCCTTGCCTATAATAGCAGAACAGCTATAAAATGAGACAAAGCATTGTGATATGTGGACATTGACTCTACGCAGAAACCAGGAATTTGAATAGCGGAAGGTCACGTGGGTAACGACAGCAGGAGCGTTAACGCCCATGGATAGCCAAGATAATGGAGAACGGACAGGGGTTCGCGAGTTCAGAGGGCTATCAAACAAGGTTGACTAGAAGCCATGGCCTGTGCCTTGCAATGCGCAGCTGACTGTAACAATCCAACATTGTGCATAAATAGGAGCAACGGAGGACACTTTTTTTTTTCTCTTCAATATTATAATGTCCAAAGTCTGGTGGCGGTAACGGGGCCACTGGCCTCAGTACATGAGTACTAAAATAGTTTATTGATTGAATTAGGACATGTTAAGGCTGATAGGCTGGCTATCGTTCATACTTTATTTTATTTCGATCTCCTAGATACGAAGCCTCCTAAAGTTGGTCAATGAGGCTAGTGAGGATGAGGTTCTCTAAATGGTAGAGATAAGTGCTGCTTAACATAGCCTTTTATTTTTTAATGCATAGGTCTATGTTTAGTCTAATAGTATTAAGGGGGCTCCGGGGTATGGACTGTTAAGCTTGGACTGTTTAGATGTTAATCATGTGGCATAATATGAATGGGAGTGTGGTTTATTTGAACCGGGGAACATTTGTTGTATCAGGGCAGGGGGCTTACAGATTTGTTGAATGGGAGAGTAGGGTTGGGAACCCTTTGTCTGGGGGTGGGGACCAAGGCTACACACTGTCAGGGCTCTCTAGTTATATTTAAAGTCAGGATACGTGCTGACCTTTCAATTGAATCACTGTACAATTCAACAGTGAGACTCTTATGTACTTTTGTTCAAGTTTCACCATTATAGGACATGAGCAGTCAATATAATTTTGTTAGCTGGAATGTCAAAGGAGCCAAGGATAGGGTCAAGAGACAAATCATACTGAGGCACCTATGACAATTGTGGGCGCAAATTGCCTTCCTGCAAGAAACACACCTGAGGAGAGATGACGTCCTCTTTTTTAGAAGGTCATGGGTTGGGCAAGTTTTCGAGGCAGGGATATCTACGAATAGGGGAAGGGTGACCATTCTCATAGCAAAGAATGTTCTTTTCAAATTGGCTCAAGAAATCTGGGACCCAGAGGGCCGATACATCATTGCACATGGTTTATTAGAATCTCACCCGATTCTACTTGGTTCAGTATATGGCCCCAACTGTGACTCCCCAGCCTTTTTTGTGAGGTTACTAAATATGGTTGTGTTTAACCCAACAATACTAGGTGGGGATAGGAATCTAGTACTCCAAACAGACCTGGATAGATCTGGCCGTGAGAGGCGAGGACTCTCTCCAGCACAAAGAGCATTGAAGGATCTTATTAGAGATGCTGCTTTGGTGGACGTCTGGCGCGCCATAAATCCAACTGTGCAGCAATATACCTTTTTCTTTGCAGCACATAGGACATACTCCCAAATTGACTACATTTTGATAAGCTCGTTTGCAATGTCAGGGGTAATGCAATTAGATATATCAGCCAGAGTTCTGTCCGACCACGCCTCAGTTAGTCTGGAACTCTGGTTAGGGGTTGGGTGTAAACGGTCCCCCCAATGGAGACTAAATTGCCAGATACTGAAAGATGATGCCTCATTGAGGCACATAATGGATTTTATCACCTTATTCCTTAATAGCAACCAGGGCTCGGTGGCCAAATATGATCTAATTTGGGCAGCTTTAAAATTTTCCTTAAGGGGAGAATTGATAAAGATGGCCTCCAAGAGGACTCAGATGCAAAGGGCTCAATTAGAATCTCTGCTAGTCTCCATCAAGAGTTTAAAACATAGTCTATCTCGTACCTCCTCAGCAGAGAGCTGGGCCAGACATTACCAGCTGCATACCCAATATTCAGGCCTGGTATCACAAAAAGTAGAATTGGCCCTCTTGAGGACCAGACTTAAATATCTAGAAACGGGGAAAGGGCGAGTAAGTTGCTCGCCATGCGCATTCATCAACTAGACTCATCACAATTTATTACCGGAATTTACAAGAGGCGGGATGGGCAAGTTTGTACGGATTCACTGGAAATGATGAAAGCCTTTGGATCCTATTTTCAAGAGCTATACAACGTGGATCCAAAGTACGCCCACTATGGATGATATTAGCTCCTTCCTTAGCTCGGGTGGACGTGCCTAAAATCACAGACACAGAAGGCCTCCTGAGCGCCCCAATAACTGTCATGGGAAATTCAGCAGGCCGCCCAACAGATGCCTTTAGATAAATCTCCCGGGCCAGACAGGTTGCCCAGTAATTTCTATAAAGTCTGCCATTCGGCAATAACCCTATTTTAAAGGAGGTATTCACATACTGGCATGACAAGCGGGTTCTCGGATCCCAGCTTCCAAGAAGCCATGATCTCTTTAATCTAAAACAAGGAAAGATCCTTTTAATATGGATAGTTACCACCCATTTCCCTAATAAATACGGATGTTAAAATTCTGGCCAAAGTCCTTGCAAATAGGCTCTCCAAAATCGCCAGTAACCTTATCAGTCATGAACAAGTGGGATTTATGATGGGAGGTCACCTCAAGATCACATGAGAAATTGTTACACCTCATCACAAATGCTAGGGACTCTGACACGCCAATGGTGCTGGTATCATTGAACGGCGAGAAGGCGTTTGATAGGGTATCCTGGGATTACCTATTTGCTACCCTGTCCGCTTCGGGCTGCCTAATGAATTTCAGAGATGGGTACAAATTCTATACTCGTTTCCCTCAGCCAGGGCCAAGTGCAATGGGGTATTGTCCCCGCCATTTAAGTTGGCTCGGGGTACAAGGCAAGGCAAGGATGTCCCTTGTCTTCTCTACTTTTTAATCTATATTTAGAGCCGCTATTGCACAGAATGGCAGAGAATGTTCTCATTAAAGGTATACAAGTGGGGGATGCCAGGTATGCCTATTCGGTATATGCAGATGACATTTGACTGCATATTGAGGACCCTGGTGTTTCAATCCCAGCTATCCTGGCGGAGGTCGAGACCTTTCTAAAATTTCCACTATAAATAAACTGGCTAAAACAAAGATCCTTCCTTTAAACAGTAAGGTTAATAGGCGTCAATTACTACCACTTGGTCTTTCCTGGGAAACAAAGTCACTTACATACCTTGGAATCAAAGTTTGTAAAGAACTGAACTCCATAACAAAAGACAATCTGGGCAATTTAGTTAAAACAATAATGTGGGACATGGAGAGGTGGCGGTTGCTCCGTTTCTCACTTTGGGGTAGGCTAAGCGTAATTAAAATGAACGTACTACCAAGGATATTATATCCTCTGGGTATACTGGATGTATGCCTTTCAAAAGGATGGTTTTCCAATTTACAAAGGGCAGTCAGTCTTTTCATATGGAACAAGAAAAGGGTCCGTAGATCTTACCTCAAACTGACAGCCCCGAAACTAAGAGGTCTGGCCGCCTCCTTTTTCTATACTACATTGCACAGCACATAAACAAACTGGCCTACTGGAGTAGGGGAGGGACACCTGGAATACCTACCTTTGTGGTTAGACATGGAGCAGTATCTGCAGCAGAGTAAATGTTCTGCATGGCTCTTCTATATATCTCCCCGTTGGCCATCCCTAAGTCCCTTAGAAGTAACCCTATGGGATGGTCATTAAAAGCTTCCCATCAGATACAAAAATACCTCACAATAAGGTGGTACCACTCGACCGACCAGCCCAGTCCCCCACCTTTTGGCCTCAGTTAAATCATCTCAGGGTCTCAGACTTTTGGTCGAATGGGAGGCTGCTCCCCTTTGATCAGCTGAGGAAGTCCTCAGGTGTTACGCATAAGGAAATATTCAAGCTTTTGCAAGTTAGTAATGCCCTAACCTCCTTTTTTTCCTGGGTTGCACCATCAGTCCCTGGTGAAAGAGACCTCACCACACTTCTACGCATAGCCTCCCAGCCACGTTCAGTTTCCAATTTGTATAAAAGTCTTCAGGAATGGGATTTCAGACTACTGTTAGGGGTTTGTTTTTACTGGACAAGGGAGTTGGGAATCCCGGAGGAGCCTAATCTTTGGAAGAAGCTCTGGTTTTCAATGTACAAATTTATAAAACAAGACAGGCTGAGAATGGTACATTTTAATATAATGCATAATACATACCTAACTCCGACTCAGTTATGCAAATATGGGGCAGGGGCTACGCCCTTTTGTGGCAAATGCAAAAGGGACAACGGTACTTTGTACCACATGGTCTGGTTATGCCCCTATACACAGGCCTTCTGGCAGTCCATTAACAATATCTTAGACCCTATCCTTGGTTTAGAAGCCTTGTTTACCCCTGAGGTGTGTCTAATTAGCCTCTTTCCAGCTGGTACTACCAAAGTTAAGAAGGCTCAAATGTCACACATTTCTGCAGAGGCCAAACTGACAATTTTGAGGCACTGGGCTAGTGAAAAGTCTCCCACTTTGATGGAATGGTACAGGGACAGCATTCTGGCCCTACAGCTGGAAAGGCATATTGCTTACATGCAAGGCAGGGCTAAGGCTTATGCACCATCTTGGGGCTCTCTTGAGGCACTCCTTACAGCCTGGAAGCCTTGACGACTAGCCTACCTCAGGAACGGTGACTTAGGAATTCATTATTTGTGTAGTCTTGGGAGGGGAGGGGGGAAAGATGGGTTTAACTTGGGAGTTTGAACTTTGTAGTTAATTGTTATGGCAATGGATATCTGTAATATCACTGGTTTTGTCTTGATTATGGCCAAACTAATAAAACTGGTTTAATAACAAAAAAAACAGTAACGCCCAGATTTCGCACCTGATTGGAGGTATGGAGCAACATACCACCAAGTAATAAGCCTGATGGTTTTCCAGCTCTCAAACCTGTCCCTGGACAACTTGGGTCCACTACCAATACCTCAGTCTTGTCCGGATTCAGTCTCAGCTAGCTGGAACTCATCCAAAGTCTGATCTCAGCAAGGCAATTATTTAGCACGGAGAGTGCATCATCCTGGCTGGGCAGAAAGGACAGATACAGCTGGGTGTCATCTGCATAGCAGTGAAATCCCAAACTGTATCACCTGATGATTTCTCCCAATGGCACCATATACACTTTAAACAACATGGAAGCTAAAATGGAGCGCTGTGGTACCCCACAAGGCAGGGAGTGAGTGCCAGAAGAATAAATTCCAGTGGCAACTCTCTGAAACCTGTCTGTGAGGTAAGAATGAAACCATTTTAGGACTGTACCAGACAGTCCACAGCAAACCCGCAAGTGATCCAATAGCACACCATGGTCTACAGTGTCAAATGCAGCAGACAGATCGAGAAGGACCAGAATGGTACATGCCTTTCGATCTCTGGCCATTAGGAGGTCACTCAGTACCCAGACAAGGGCAGTATCCGTGCTATGCTTCTTCCTAAAACCAGACTGAAGAGTATCATAGACATTGTGTGTTATAAGATGATCATCCAATTGCAACGCAACCGCCTTGTCAATAACCTTACCAACAAACGGCAGGTTAGAGATAGGCCGGTAGTTAGCAAGACAGCCTGGATCTAAGGAGGATTTTTTTAAGGAGTGGTCAAATGACTGCCTCCTTGAGGGAGTCAGGAAAGACCCCCATCTCCAAAGACTTCCAGACAATGTCAGCAAGGATCGGGCAGATAACTTCCACACATCCTACTAAGAGAGGTGTAGGGCCCGGATCCAAACTACAACTGGTTGGTCGCAGTATTTGAATGATCTTCACAATGTCACTGAACTCCAGCCAGTGAAACTCTGACCAGACAGACTGAGTACATGTCACTTCACATCGACCACTGCAACCCCCTACAGGAGAGGTAGGACCGATGCCAGACCTGATGCTGGCTACCTTATCTGCAAAGAAATGAGCGAACTCCTCACATCTTAACTGAGAAAAAGCTTCTCTGGGCTGGAGGCAGATTGGATTGCACAATCTGTCCACGGTCTGGAAAAGTTGAGCCAGTCAGTTTTGTGCAGCAGAAATCTCCCTGGACAGGAACTTTGCCTTCTTACGGGTGATTTCTGATTGATAACCATCGTAATGTGCCATCAGCCTAATCCTGTCAATATCATTTCCGGACTTCTGCCAGACTCTCTCCAACCTACAGCCAATGTGCCTTAACTCCTTCAAGGAGCCATCAAACCAAGGGCTTCTTGGATGGATGGAGAGGCCGAACATGAACAGGAGCAATCTTGTCCAGAGCATCTCCCACAGCCTTATTATAGGCTAGTACAAGACTATCTGGACTCATGCATTCACTCGACAAGCCCGTTAGGTCCAGTACTGCCGTTAGGTCAATGGGTTCTATATTCCTTAAAGGGCGGTACCGAACCATCTCAGGTGCTCCACCAGTATGGTACACAATAGAATCCCTATTGTGCTCACATACCCCACCACTTGCCTACTTATATACCCCTCTCCCTTATCATCTGCAGCAATGAGGCACTCTCATAGCCTCTACACAAGTATGGAGCTGGCTAGCTAAATGTACCAGTCCTTATCTTACACCCCTAGAATGGCTCCCCCTGTGGGATAACCCTCTGATTCGCATAGACAGAGATTCAGTACACTGGACCACCTAGATGCAAAAGGTATTATCCACCTTAAAGATATATCACTCCCTGGTACTCGAGTCATGTATTTATTTGCTCATATGCAAGTCGAATTCTCACAAGGGAACTTGGACTTCTGGAAATGTTTGCAACTGTGTAGCACTTTATAAACCCTAATTAAACAGATCCTACCATCCGGAACATGGATATCAGAATTTGACCTCTAATCGTGGCTCTTTAGAACCAGAGGAAGAGCAATTGCACACTACTCCTTGTTGTGTAGTGCTGTCCCTGACCAAACACAATCCTCCAGAGAATACTGGGCATCAACCCTAGGTATTAATATTACACCACTGACATGGGAAAATTCCTGAAAAGTGGCCTACATGGCCTACCCAGATAATAGGAGCCTGTTTATTCAAAATAAGATTCTTCTTAGGGCATAGAGAACCCTGATTAAGTTGCATGCAATAAGCACCCTCATTCAAGACACTTGGTGATGTAAATATCCAGGAGTTGACCTCTATCACATTCTGTGGTCCTGCCTGATGAGCCAAACTAGAGGTGTACAATAAAGAAATTAGAAGTGGAGAAAATGTGGCAGGCACTGAAACTCTTCTTACAAGACTTGATGGATAAACATATACCTACCAAACTCAAATACAACCATAATGGAAAAAAATCCCAGCATGGTTTATCCATAAGATCCCAAAACTCATTACACAAAAGAAAAGACTTTATCACAGGGTCAAAATCCAACATGACAGCAAAACGCAAAGAAATGTACTGAATAAAAGTGAGAGAAGTCAAAAAAGAGATCAAAAAGGTCAAGAAATTAATGGAATTGAGTTTATTAAGTAAAGTTAGAGATAACAGGAAGGCCTTTTTAATTACGTCGGGAATCTCAAAAACAGCAATAACAACATTGGTCCAATTATTAAAGAACAACAACTAATAAATAATTGCCAAACTATGGCTGAGGAATTTAATAGAAATGTTCATAGTGTATACCAGCCAAAAGAAGACATTGTAATATTTAACAATGACAAAATAGATAGTAAAATTGAGATTACTGCACCCATGATAAAAACAAAGATTGGAGAAGTTGGATTGCACTAAATCTGCAGGACCTGACAATTTACATCCTAGGTTGCTTAAGGAATTAGCAACAGCGGTTTGTGCACCCTTACAGATCATATTTCAGAGATCACTAGATACAGGAATAATCCCAGTTGATTGGACAACTGCTAATATAGAACCTATCCACAAAAAGAGGACCTAAAACAACATGTGCTAACAACAGACCAATTAGCCTCACTAGTATTGTGGGAAAAGTACTTGAAGGATTTTTAAAGGAACACATTGAACAACATATTCATGAAAAAGGGGTTAGGAACATACAATAACATGGTTTCCAAAAGGGTAGGTCCTGTTTGACAAACTTAATAACATGTTTTGATCCTGTTAGTGAGCCACTGGATATTGGCATCCCAGTGGATGTATTATATGTCAACTTTGAAAAGGCATTTGACAGTGTCTCACACTCTGAACTGATTAAAATGCTAAAAGAAATCAAACTAGATGACTGCACAATCAGATGGTTAGTAGCCTGGCTAACAAGTACAAGGCAGAAAGCAGTAATTAAAGGATATATATCTAGTTGTGCCATGGTTACCAGTGGGGTTCCTCAGGGATCTGTGCAGGGATCAATATTGTTTAATATCCTGGTATCCACCCTAACAATAAACAACAGAGCATGGAGTGAAAAGTTTGCAGATGACATCAAGCTGGGATCCCTAGTAACCACTATGCAAGATGCAGTTTCTTTTCAGGAAAACATTAATTCATTAGTTCAGGTTCCAGAAAAAAAAATTCAACCTAATAAATGCAAGATTATGCCCCTATGGAAAAATAATTTGAAATGTCCCTATTACATCAATGGAACCAAGTTACAAATTGCCGATTCAGAAAGAGACCTGGGAGTACAGTTTTCTTGTACATTAATTCTTCTGAACACTGTGTTAAGATGGCTAAAAAGGTGTATGGATTTCTTGCTCATATCAGGAAAAATATTAGAAGTAGGACTAAAGAGGTGGTGCTCCCACTGTATGTATCATTGGTTCATCCTCACTTGGAGTACTGTGGGTAGTTCTTCTCACCATATTTAAAGGGGGATTTGAGAAGAATGGAGGGGGTGCAGAGGCGGGTCACTCTGTTGGTGGATGGGATGTTTGATAAAACACATGATGAAAGATTAATAGCATTGGGGATTTATTCACTACAGTAACGTTGACATAGAGGAGACATGTGAATACTCTATAGAGCCTTTCAAGAGCCTGACCTGTGGGAATGATTGGGACTTCAAGAATGAATTGCAACAATAAATAATAGAGGATGCCAGTATCAATTAAAGGGGGATTCCTTTAAAAATAGACAGAGAGAACATTTATTCTCCCAGAGAGTGGTGACAAAATGGAATGCACTGCCATATGATGTAGTATACTGCAGTAACATGAGACAGTTTAAAGATACAATAGATAGATATTATAGTGCTCTATGTTACTGGTTTGTAGTATGAATAGGTGATGGTCTGAAATGGCTAATGCTAATTGACCAGATATTGATCCTATGAATCCGATACAAAAAAAAAAACTTCCACCAGCAGAATTTCTGTAAAAGTCAGACTTTTGCTTCTGCAAAAGTTCCAAAATAAAATTAGCAGCTTTCACGGAAATTCCTACTTAGAATGGTGGAAAAAAATGTATGAATTGCAGATTATTGTAATAACTTCCTGAAATAAAATTCCACAGAACGATCACTGTCAGTGGTCAGTTTTGCGGATATTTTTCCCTCAGTTTAATACAATAATCCATAATTCATACATTTATTCCACAGTTCAGTGAGTGACTGAACTGCAGAATGAATGTATGAATTGTGGATTAATGTATTAAACTGCAGGAAAAAAGTCCACAGAACTGACCACTGAACTACAGAATAATTACATGTATTGCAGAATAATACATTGAACTTTGAAATAAAATTCCTCAGAACTATTATTCCACAGTTCATGTGCATTATTCCGCAGTTCAGCCAAAAAATTCTGCAGAACAGGGTGAAAATACACCACACACATTCAGAAGATTCCAATCTCACTAATGGTGGAAGTATGGACAATTTTGTGAAATTTCAGAAGTTTCAAGAAAGTTCTGCGAAAGCTAAATTTGCAACTTTCCCCCACCTCTAATCCAGAAATACTGGAAAGAAATCTTGGCAGCCTGAAAACTACACTTATACCTCAACTTCTGATGCTTGGCATTCCCTCTTTCAACATTCGCTACACGGACTTTTTGGTTCAATGTCGTAGCCAGGCAGAAGTGGAGGCAAACCGCCTACTCTTCCAGAAATAAGGGTGACCAAGGAAGAAAGGGATTTAGGGATCACAATAACAAGTGATTTCAGTCTTGAAACACAGTCAACAAACTGTGAAAAAAGCAAATGGATTCTCTCCTGTATTTGTAGGTGCATAACCAGTAGGTACAAAAGGGTCTAGTGCCCATTGTACACAGTACATCATTGGTGAGGCCACACCTTGATTGTTGTGCTCAGCCATGGTCCCCCTGTCTCAAGACAGAGATTAAAACAATAGAAGGGATACAGCGTAGGGCATCAAAAATGATTACAGATTTACATAATATGGAGTATCTGTAAAGATTAAACAAACTAGACATGCACACATTAGAATACAGAAGATTAAGAGGGGATCTGTGCATGGTATATGGTGTATTCACTAATGATGAACTGTGGGGCTATACTGGCTTAGAGACCAAAAACACGCTGAGGAGCCCAAGGGCACATCCATTACAGCTTAAGAGAGAGGTCAAATAATCTAAATAAGATCAAGGTGGTTCTCCCAGAGAGTGGTTTCCATCTGGAATGGTCTACCTTTTACTGTAGCTGGCAGCAAAAATATGACACAGTTTAAAAAAATGTGGACAATTTCTGTGAGAAGTGAAGCATTGAGGGTTACAACCTTTAAAAAAAGGCAAGCAACCAAAGGGCAATTCACCTAAAATGCTCGTATTTGACCTATAAGAACTATGAAATGCAGCACCACTGACATATCCCATCTACTGGAATGGCAACAGGCTATTCAGCAAGTAGCAACCCTGTCTCGGATGTTACATATAGCCAGAGGGAAATTAACCTACTATTACAGTATGTGGGCCCAGAATTTTAATTCACTGCTCTGTACTGTAGGTCCCAATTGGTCATACTTTTATTCTGTCGCTCCACTGGATTTCTTTTGGATAACATAAGATGCATTGTTAGAGACTGTTTTTTTCTCCTGTGCAGGTGAATAGTAGTCAGTATAACCAGATTATAACTCACTGTAAGAACATGTGTATTTGAACATATTATTGTGATATCTTAATGTATTGATCTGTTGAATTATCTGTAATAAAAATTATTAACTGCAAAAAAATAAATAGACTGAAAAGCAGAGATCAAAGAATGGCCCCCTGAGGGACCCCTATGCCGACTGATCTGTCATCAAATAGAGCACTCTGGCATTTTACACATTGGCATCTAAGTGACATGTAGCCCTTAAACCAGCAGACTGAGTCTTCAGAACAGCCTGGACAGAGAATGGCTTGGTTAACAAGGTAAAAAGCCTTGGTAAGATCTATGCATATGGATAAAGCTAAGTTCCCCCCTGTCTAGCCAGAGATGTGTGAAATTAAGAAATTTTGTTACACAAACTATTTCGTGAAATTCGCTCATTTTGCAAAATATTACTCAGGTGCGAAATATTGCCCGCAGAATGCGAAATTTCACTTGCAGAATGGTGAAATTCAGGCAAAATTTTGCTGTTTTGCAACTTTTCACCCAGCAAAAAATGTTGTGGATTTCACAACATTTCTATGTCCAGCACACCATGAAATGAGTCAGTGAACTGCAGAAGTGCAGTCATTGTGCTGAAGTTCTTCTTGAACCCATGCTGCTCTTTGGCCTGGAGCTAATGCTGGCTCAGGAAGCATACAAGCTGGTCATTTACCACACTTTTCTCAAGTTTTGGATAAGGGAGGTAGAATTGAGAGTGGACGGTAACTGGAGGGCAGGTTTGCATCCCCACCCTGGAACACAGGAACCACATAAGCCTTTTTCCACAGCTCAAGCACTTTTCCAGTAGTTAGGGACTAACTGAAGATTTTAGCAGCTTCATGTCAATGTTGTCTGGGTCAAGTCTAGTTTAAATTTTTTGTCCCAGTTAGGTACCCATATACATTACTCCAAGTAAGTCATTTAATGCAGAACTTAAGTCTGTACTGGTCACCAGGTGATTCTTCTGGTGGGGCAGGGTGAGTGCTGGGGACAGATATATATGCCAATAGGTCACTAAAAGTACTGTTAAAAATATCAGCAATACACTTGTCTCCATTAATTATGGCACCACCAAAGTCAATGGAGTACTGCAAGGATTTTTTTGGCATTCCTGATGATTTCATTGATACTACTCTAGAGCTTTTTGGGACAGTTAAGAAGTCTTTTTTTGTCATTTATTTATTTGTTTTTTATTTTAGGCCAAGTCCAGTTTTAATTGTTTTAATTGCTGTCCTGGCTAGATAGTCATGTACTTTAGCTTAAGTATGTCATTTAAAGCAGAACTTGGGTCTGTTGTGATCACCAGGTTTATTTAAACTGCTTATCTACAAATTGTACCACATGAATACAAAAGCTGATCAGAGATCATTCCTCTGGGTACACACTACTTGCAGCCTGAGCCATCAATACATTAATTTAGATGTGCTGCTTGAAGTAGCCCTCTTGCACACACTGCAGTCTCTAGTCTAAAGTTAAGCCCAGAATCTCACAGGTAGGGTTGCCACCTTTAGATGAGGCAAAAACTGGATCCTAAGCTCCACCCCAGCCCATCCCTTTTCTTGACTCATCATGCATTGCTCCTCCTAAAAAATCCATTTGTTATATCAATAAAATACAACACTTAAAGCAGTAGTTCAACAAAAATGTTAAGATACTGTACTGTACCTGTTAAAATTACTTTCCCAGGTTCTTCCTAGTTATTTATTTACTTACGTGTTTATTTATTGGCATTGGTTTGCTAGATCAACATATAGAGATAAAATAAATTTCATTTACAGATATGATCTGTGGGAGATAAGGGAAATACTGTAAATAGCATACAACAGTATACATGATATATAATAATACATAATAAAGAAATTGTTTCCTATAATGCGTATTTTATACATTTTTCTGGTTCCATTTCCTTTTCATGTCCATAGTACTAGTTCAGAGTCAAAGAAGTGATCCTACTTTTTTCTTAAGGAAAAAAATCATTTAAAACATTTAAAATGCCTAAATTCTGTTAGAGATGAAAATGTTTGCCAGCAAATGAAAGTGGAAGAGAACTGACTGTACTGCTGTTACAAAGTGGGGAGCAGCTTTGCTGCTATGCCACTTTAAGATGCAGTGGAGAAGATTAGGTTAAGTAAGGGCTAATGATGTTAATGGCCATACTTTACATCTCCTATGTTGGCTACATTCACAAACAAAATGCTATATTGACAACAGAACTTGTTTGTAACCTGGACATGTAGCTGAAACAATGAATCTGTTTCAAAAGTATGTGAGTACTCAAAATGGCTCAAAAACCTGACCAGCACTGAGCAAAACTGGATTACCTCATAGGGACCCTGAAAACCTGATCACCAGATAAGAAACCTGACAGGTGGAAACCCTACTGTTAGGGCCTCCTTCCTCCTCTTATGCCTGTCTCTGCTGTCCCATAACCAGACTCAAAGACAGACAACTAGCGTGAAATGAACATTAGGACTGCTGCTGCAGAGTAACCATAAATCAACTGAAAAATTAAAAATGTGGTGAAACATTCTGGTGAAAAGATGTATCTTGTCTGCCCTCCACCTCCAACATAGACTCAGCAGCTACAAAGAGGAAATGTACCTCAAGGAGCAACCACCATAGACAAAGTAGCTCAGTGTCAGAAATTTACTGTAGGTTTAACTTGCAATATCTGGGTGAGAAGGTTCTCCTGTTTTATCTGACTGATACCCCCATGCCCTTGGCTTGAAAAAGTAAAAGTCTGAGACATGGCTCCCCCAAACAGATATCACAGTGGTAAAAAAGGAGAACAAAACTGTCCTGCACCTCATTGTCCATTTTTCTGAGCCCAGGATGTGCAGCCCTCTGTCTCAACTCTACTTGTCCCTGCCAGAAACAGCACTATGGGTAATAAATTCCCTTCCCCAGCTGGCCGCTTACCTGAGAAACTAGTTAAACACTGGGGCCAGTTGCCATCAAGGTGTCTCTACCACTTCCAGAGTGCCACTGACACTGGCAGTTATTACCTTGCTGGGCTATAAGCAGTGCTTCCTGTTTCACTAATTAGCAGCAGAGATAACAGTATGCACTCTGATTAGCCTGCCTCAGCACTAGGCACCAACACAGCTCATGCATTTTTTGGCTAAAATTCCCTGACTGGCCTGCCAGTGGTCTTACTGAGTGAGTGGGTCAGAAAAATGAGGGCACATGTCCTACTGCATGAGGGGTGTGCACTTGAGCAGCCAACAAGTGAAAAAAAATGTATGTACCAGAGGGTCACATAATAAAACAAGCATTTGTCAATGCCGAATGTTTGCTTGCTGGTATTAGCACTGGCAATGCAGGAGTTAGACAGATGCGGAATAGGAATGGCAGTGAAGTATTGAACTTCACGTGAACTTCACCTCCATCCTGTAGAGAAGGACAAGATTTGGGGTAAGTATTTGGCTCGTCGCCCACAACGGTCAAGCCATGTCACCTCACCCTATTCTGCAGACATCGACATGTGTTGAGGTGTGCCTTAGGGTGTTTGGCTTTACAGTCACCCCATTCCATAAGGACATACGGTGAAATGGGTGCAGCATAGGAGAGTGGGGTGAAGTCTTGGGCCGAACAGTCCAAGGTACACCTCGATGCCTGTCAGTGGCTGGGGGATGGGATGGTATGAGCAGTACAGTTGTTCATTCCAAAGGCACACCACAATGCCTGTCTGTCTGTACAGGGTAGGACATTATGGTTAGAAACCCTAATGCCTCAGGTGTATGTTGGTATTCACAGTACAAATTTTCAATATGGCCTTTTTGTGACCCCAGGAAAGCATTTGGGACTTCTTCTCATGAAGAGTGGCAGTGTGATTTTGTCGATGTGTCCCAAAAATTGACTTCCAACAGCGACAGTGCCATTCTGCGCCACATGTATGAAAATACAGATGGGGCAGGATGTGAAGAATAACAGCTGTACCATCCATAGAGAGGTATGAAGAGATGACAATGTTGAAAATCTGTAGTGGAAATATTAAAAATGCTCACACTTCTGAGCATACATGGTAACTGCACAATGCATGCATGTAACACAGTCACTTTGTGGAGTTTTGTCAGCAGATTTTCAACATAGGCATTTTACGACCTGTGCTCATGAACAGCGTCACTGTGATTTTCTTAATATGCCCTGAACACTAATTTCCCACAGCAACCACGGTATTCTGCGCCAGAACTACAAAAACACATTTCAACCAGGATGTGAAAAATGACAGCTGTACTGTTCATAAGGCGGTGCAGAAAAATGGCAATGGTGAAAATCTGGAGTTAAAATATTACAAATGTGCAGTTATGGGCATGCATGGAAACTGCACAATGCACGCTCGTAACACAGTCATTTTATGGACTTTCATCACCAAATTTTCAACATAGGCATTTTAGGACCTCTGCTAATGAATAGTGTCACTGTGATTTTTATGTGTCCCGAACAGTGATTTCCCATAGCGACCGTGCTATTTTGCATCGAAAGTGCGAGAACACATTTCGGCCAGGATGTAAAAAATGACAGCTGTACTGTTCACAAGAAGGTGCAGATAAATGGCAATGTTGAAAATATGGAGTGAAAATATTGCAAATGTGCGAAGTAATGAGCATGCGTGGAAACTACACAACACATGCTCGTAACACAGTCATTTTATGGACTTTTATCACCAAATTGTCAACATAAGCATTTTAGGACCTCTGCTAATAAACAGCATCAGTGTGATTTTCCTAATGTGTCCCGAACACAGATTTCCCACAGCAAGCACGTTGTTCCATGCTGGAAGTGCAAAAACACATTTTGGCCATGAAATGAAAAATTACAGCTGTACTGTTCATAAGGAGGTGTGGACAAATGATAGTGTTGACAATCTGGAGTGAAAATTTTGCAAATATGCGAGGTTACAAGCGTGCATGGAAATTGCGCAATGCACACTTGTAACACTGTCATTTTATGGACTTTTCTCACCAAATTTTCAACATAGGCATTTTAGGACCTCTGCTAATGATCACTGTCACTGTGAGTTTCGTAATGTGTCCCAAACATGGATTTTCCACAGTGACCGAGCTATTCTGCGCCAGAACTGCAAAAACACATTTTGGGCAGGTTGTGAAAAATGACAGCTGCACTGTTCATAAGAAGATGCATAAAAATACCAATGTTGAAAATCTGGAGTGAAAATATTGCAAATTAGCATAGTTACAAGCATGCATAGCAACTGAGAAACGCAAGCTCGTAAAACAGTAATTTTTGGATTTTGCCCACCAAATTTGCAACATAGACATTTTGAGAGCCCACCTCATGAACACTGGCACTGTCATTTTGTTACTCAGTCCCGAAAGGTGATTCTGTGCAGTGACCGCGAAATCACCTTTAGCGGCCGAGTAATGCCATGACAGTGAAGGAATTCATGAGGAGGGGTCCCCAAAACCCCATGTTGAAAATTTGGTGCCAAAATTCCAAAAAGGCCCGAAATATGCATCACAGTTGAAAAAATCCTATTCATCGCACTATACAACTTACTGGCATTTCCTCAGTTTGCGGTCAGCTTTGAAGAGTGCAGGTGTGTTCCCGGTCCACCAAAGATTGTTGCATTGGACTCCAGAGGTAAGTATGGGGTGAGGAGGGTGTGTGGAGGCAAGGTGAACAGTGGGTGGTTGTGGGGTGTGGGAGCAGGGGCCAGGGAGACCACCGAGGGACCATCTCCTTCTTTATAGGAAAAAAAAACCACAACATTGTAGGATGGTTTTTATTTTACAGGGACATTTAATTGGATATTTGGCACGCTGGGGTGGGCTCCCAGCCTTCCAACCTACTGTTTTGTTAGGGGGGCGACTGCAGCAGATGGTGGGTGGGCATCCCCATCAACATACAGGCTGATGCAATAGCCGAGGGGGATTGGGCACCCCCTCGGCACAAACATAGGTTTTGTGTGTGGGGGGGAGGAATTAAGCCGACGGGGAGTGGGGTCCCCCGTCAGCACATCCACAAACTCAGAGGGACTGAAGCTGGAGGGGACTGGGGCCCCCGTCGGCAAACAAAGACTGTTTTGGGGGGGCACATGCTGCCAAGGGGGATTGGACACCCCCTCAGCATGGGGGCTGCATAATACTGTTTGTGAACGTGGCGGCAAGCCACCCACCATGTTCACAAACAGTATTAGGCTACCTAACGTTCCGCCCTGCAATGAAGGGTCGCTCCCGCATTGCAACACAATGACTGATGCTGCAATGGTGAGGCAGCCCCTGATTACTGCCGCAAAAATGTTTGTACTTAGTGCACTTTTGGAGACTAGAGTCATTGGCACAGTGTGCCTCCATTGGTCCACCACTGCCAAGCCCCCAAATGCAGTGCCTCCCTTGGCTGTAACAGTGCCGCACCTCCACAACCCACGTCTCTCCTAAGCTGTCACATCATGTTTCTTGTGCATGCATGCAAGCAAACATAAAAAATACCCCCCCAACCACACACACACACACACATACATGAATAGGGAAAAGGTTTTTTTTGTTTGAACCTGACAAACACCAGATGGCAACAAGCCTGAGCTGTGGGCTTGACAAACAGAAATGGAGTAGAGGTTGTCAGAGCTGCTGCCACCACCACAATAGTGGAACTCTTGCTGCTGCCGCTGTTGCTACTGTCACAGAGACAGGTTGCAAGTCCTGTGATTTAACATCAACAAAATCATCCCCAGGACATGACCTAAGTTACTGTTGCTGGCAGGGTAGCATGTTCTGGTGCCGATCAGCTCACAAGAGGATTGGGGATGTGGGCCCTGTAATTTAATATCAACAAAATCATCCTCAGGATATGGCATAGGTTGCTGTTGCTGGCAGGGTAGCAGGTTCTCATGCCAAACAGCTCCCAAGAAGATTGGGCAAGTGAAGGGATTTTAAGGCATCTGCTGGCCTTTTTGGGAGATAGCCAGAGTGGATGACAGCCTTAAACATTGGAAACTTAAAGAGCTAGAGTACTGCCTAAAACTAAAAATAGTTTTTAGAAGCAGTTAACCACTACTTTATATATCTGAGGGACTTTTTCTTTTCCCTTTGGTTAATTAGAAGATTGTTTACCCAGTGCCAGTAGGTGTGATGTGTGGGACAGTCTGTGCTTGGCAGCTGACATATCTATCTCTATCCACACCCTCACACACACACTACATCATCACCATTGTAGCCTCCCTGACTGTGACATCACTGCAGCATAGGACCAGTCACTCTGTAGCTGCTATGTCAGGTACCTGTTATGTCACTGTCAGTGAGATAGCAATGCTGATGATGTAGTGGAGGTGATAGAAATATATATGGCAGCTGTCAGGCTCTGAGCTGTTGCGCACATCAGCCAGCACAATATCATCACATAGAAGACTTTTTAATAAATTAAAGGAAAAAGGAAAATTCTTCAGAAATAAAAAGTTACAACTGATTACTTTTTAAAATGTTTAATTTCTTGTCTGTCTGTTTCGCATCCTCTCACTCCTTAATTGGAGGTGGTGGAGCTGGGACCCATTGGTTGTTGCAGTTTCAGGTGCCCCCTCATCTTCTTTCTTCATCTGTAGTATGCAACTGGTAAGTGGTGCGGTTTATCTGTTTCATTGTGACATACAGAGCATGAGATATGAGCACTAGCAACAGCTGACTTTTGGGAGGAATGGGCAAAAATTAATCCCCTCCTCCTCACTCCCATCTTGGGACTAACAGTTTTCAGCCATGCAGATTGCAAATGAGTGACTGAGAATGAGCCCAGCACACAAAGTGCATAATCTGCCTAACTCCCTAAGGATGGGACCCATTTCCACTCTAATCCATTGCCATTGTCCCATTGTAGCCCAGCATTTCTTGGACCTGCACAGCAAGTGTATATGGAACGTGAATAGCATACACCAAGGTGCAAAAAGCAGCTGACTGAGCTTGAAACCCATCCTGAACTTTAATGTGAAAAAGTGAAGCATCATGCACCTAGGACACAGTAACCCAGAGGCAGAGAATAATATGGAGTGAGAGGTATTGATGGTCACAAAACAGGAAAGAGAGCTGGAAGTAATCATTTCTGGTGACCTCAAAGTGGCAAGGCAGTGCGACAAAGCAGTAGGTAGGGCTAGTGAGATGCTGGAGTGCATAGGGAGGGAGATCACCAGCAGAAGTGGGGAGGTGGTGTTGCCACTGTAGAGATAGTTGGTGAGACCCCACCTGAAGTACCGTGTCCAGTTCTGGAGACTACATCTCAAGACAGACATAGACAGAATGAAGGTTGTCCACAACAGGGCAACTAAAATGGTGCAGGGGCTGCATCAGAAGCTCTATGAGGAGAGGTTAAGGGGTCTCAATATATACATCCTCGAATTGGGGGGGGTTATATGACAGAGACCTATAAATACCTCATGGGGTTGAACAAGGTACAGAAAGGGAGCATGTGTCAGAGAAGAACGTACAAGAGAACAACATGCAATGATGCTGGAAGGGGGAAAATATACACAGAAACATAGAAGCTGTTATCAAGTAAGGACCACTTGGCCCACCTGCCTTAAATTTGCTAACTACAGTGCCACTGGAGACCCTACTTGGACTCCGGCTTACACATCCCTCTTACTTCTATGATTCCCTTGTGTCTATCCCATGCACTCTTAAATCCTGTGACCATTCTAGCTCACACCACTTCCTCTGGGAGGCTGCTCCAAGCATCTACCTCCCTCTCCATGAAGAAGGACTTCCTCACATTTCCTTTCTGCCTCCCCCCACCAGCTTCATATTGTGATCCCTTCTCCTTGATCATCTTTTCTTTTGGAGAATGCTCCCTTCCTGTACCTTGTTTATTCCTGTGAGTACTTAAATGTCTTTATTGTATCTCCCCATTTCCTCCTGCCTTCTAGGGAGTACATATTTAAATCCATAAGCCCTTCTTAGTAGGGCTTCTGATACAGAACCTGCACCATTTTGGTTGCCTTCCTTTGCACCACCTCCACCCTTTCTATGTCCTTTCAGGGATGGGGCCTCCAGAAATATACACAGTGCTTGAGGTGGGGTTTCACCAGTAATCTACACAGGGTATTATTATCTCCCTCTTCTGCTGCTGATACCCCTGTCTATGCATCCAGGCATTCCGCTAGCCTTTCCCACTGCCTTGTCACACTGTTTAGCTAGCTTCAGGTCATCAGATGTGATAACCCCCCAGGTTACTTTCCTGTTTTGAGACTTCTAGTACTTAACTCAGAGTTAGTATGTTGCCCCCCTGGTTTTTGTGCCCAAAATTCATGACTTTGCACTTTTTTGCATTGAATCTTACCTGCCAAACTTGTGAACGTTCTTCTAACTTCTTTAGATCCTCACTCATTCTTTCGCCCCAGGTGTGTCTAGTCTGTTGCAGATTTTTGTGTCATCCTCAAATAGGCAAACATTTTCCCTCCAGTGCTTCTACATTGTTGCTAATACTAATTTAGGAGGGATGTGAGGAAGTATTTCTTCAGTGAAAGAGTGGGGGATACCCTGAATGGTCTTTCAGAAGAGGCCGTGGGGGTGAAAACAGTGGTAGGCTTCAAGAATGCATTGAATAGGCACAAGGAGATCTTAGTTGGGAAATGGGGAGAGGTAGCCAGAGATCAGATAGGATCTGCAGTGAAAATATAGGCAGGGAAAAGGGGCAGACTAGGTGGACCAAGTGGTCCTTACCTGCCAACAAATTCTGTGTTTCTGTGTTATGTTTCTGAGTCCATAAATCCATCCAGTTCCCCCTTTCACTGCCAGACACACTAGATCTTATTGAAGCCATGTTCTAACACCTCACTGCTACTATTTCCACAGTCCCATCGTAACTACTGTGAATTGAATTTCTTTATCAATATCTGAGTCTAGGCAATGTCTGTCATATTATTAGGAGATTTTAATCACTACTGGGCCTCCCCCTTACATAAAGTCTATGCAGACAACATTCAATCGTTAAATCTCACCAACTAATAAAGGAATCCACATGCCCAAACCCCTCCACCTTAAATCATTCACTCCTTGATTGAGTTCTCTCCACCCAACCCCACAGAATCCTCACTGCAGTTGTCCTGCCAGATGTGTTTAGCAACCACCCTGTAATTTACTAAGTCTGTAAAGTCCATACCCCTCACTCACCCCCATATGCCGGTGAATCCATTCCTACCGATCACTCAGCATAGATGCACTGCTACATGACCTACAAAACACCATTTGCTCAACAGTATACTGAGCTCCAGACATAGACTCAGCCATCTCCCACTTTACTGTCCTTCTTCACAAAGTTTGGGATCATTAAGCCTCTCTCAGGTGCTGCAGAGTAAAACAATGACATATCCCTGGGTCCTGGCAGATCTCATCCTTTTTGTGCAACTCTTGAATCAAAACCTTGGCTCAGTACAATGTTTACCAAGCACACCACCTGATCTAAGTATGTACAGGGCACTGACCATCTTATGCACAAAGTCTATCAGGTCAGTCAAGGCCACCTATTTATGTTCCCTTCTGTACACCACTCAAACCTCCCCTGCTGACTTCTGGACCACACTTTACTCTGTTATTGACTCACCTGTCCAGTACACTACCCCCTAAGTTATCTAGTAACAGCTTCCTGGTTACTGACCCAGCAGCAATTGCAGCTGCCCTGAACTCCATTTTAACTACTTGTGCCCTACCCCCACCAACCTCCTCCCACCCCCACCTCCCACTGGCTACTCTCCCCCCCCCATCTCAGTACAAGAAGTCCAAAAAGCCATTACCTCACTAAACCCCAATAAATCTAGCCCGGATTCTATTGATGCCTGCCTTCTCCATATTTCTGCCCCTCAATATCCCTCCCCCTCACCCATATTTCAAAATGATCATTCTATCAATGCACAGTCATGCAATCCTTGAAGATAAAAATCCACATACAAAAAGTAGTGCCCACAAAGAATCTTCAGATACTTGAAAATTGCAAAAAAAAAGCTTTTTTACTTCAAGTGTTCTTTCACAGCAAGATGCAAACAATGTATCAGCTTAAGAAGTTACAGTTTCTCCCCTAGCACCTCGACTCTTGTGAGTCTTCAGTGTGGATTTGTATTTTGTGGAGGCAAGCTACCGCCTAGGTAAAGTACTGCACAGACCAAGCTCTGGGGCTTCACAGTGTTGTGTTTTGAATCCTGGGAAGATAGCCCAAGTCATACCCCTTCACCAAGGAGGTGACTCTTTCACCCCTGGCAACTACCATCCTATGTCTCTCCTCCATGCCATGGGCAGAATTCAAGAATCACTTGTTCTTACATGATTCACTGACTTTTGAAACCTAACAGATTTATTCCCTACTTTTCAGTTTTGTTTCAGGGCAAACTGTTCTACCGTCACCTCTCTTCACAAACTCCATCCTTTCCGCCATGGACCAAGGTCACATATTTGCAGCCATTTTCATTATCTTGCAAAGGCGATCAACTCCGTCTCTCATCCGCTCATACTAAACAAACATTTTTTCTGCTGGCCTCTTCCCAGAATCTGTACATTGCTTTAACTCATACCTTGCTGGCAGAACCCAGCATGTCCTCATTGGCAGAGCCCTCTCCCCCCTTCCGATCCAAGATGGTGTTCCACAAGGCTCCAGGGCTTTATATTGTTTTTAATTTTTCTAAATGACCTACCCTCAGTATGATCTATAGCTAGTGTACAAATGCATGCTGGGGACACCATTCTTTTTGCTACTGGACCATCTACTGCTGTAATCAAATCCCCACTCCAAACTGATTTCCACACAGTCGTTCACTGGTTCAAAAAAAAACAACTAAAGATAAATGTAAAAGAAAAATGGTGTCAATGACATTTGGTATTCCCCAAAAACTAGCTACCATCCCCTCCTCCCTTACTTTCTCCCTTTCTCCACACTGAATGGCTCCTTGCTGGACATAGTCCCCCATTATAAATCTCTAGGCATCTGACTTAACTCCTGTTTAGATGATACAAAACATATTGAGCATATCAAAACTTCGTCTGAAACTGGGTATGCTGAATAGAAACAGAGAAGATCTCTCCTTAGCTACTCGGCATCAGCTCATGATCAAAATGATTATCCCCTCCTTTGACTTTGCAGACATAGTACATGGTATTGCTTCTGCCTCCCACCTAACTAGGCTGGACTCCCTCTACAATGCATTTTGTCATTTTGCCCAAAATACTCCCTCTCTGCAGTCTTCAGTGCTCTCTCTACTTGTCCTCTTCCCTTACCCCCGTCCACCACCAATGCCTGCTACACTCCTTACTCTTCATCTCTAAATGCTGGTTTGGGACCTTTCCCTATTACCACTCCTCTCTTGTTGTCTCTATCCTTTAATGATTATCCCCTTCCATCATGAGGCATTCGCACCTTCTCCCTACCATGGCCTGCAGCAGCTACTGTTAATCACAAATCACTCCCCTTATATAGTTCCATTAAACCATTCCTTGTACACCAGCCCTACTACCATGCTTCATATTCAACATATCTGTAACCCACACTGTATGGACTACAATAGACTGTACAGTATAGTGTTTAAACTCCAACTGTATCACAATCTTGTTGAACTGATCTTGGATGTAACTTGCAATTGTATTCAAATCAGTTTGAATTGTATTTGAATGTAACTTCTCCCCGGGTCACTCTTGGAAATGAGCTCTGGCACAGTGTGCCTGTCCTGGTCAACAATTTTAAATAAATAAATTAAAAAATAAAATTAAAGGGTCCCTTTGACTCATTCAAATGAGGCTGGCATTCAAGCCATTAATAATATGTCTGTAGACTCGACTAGATTGATTACATTTACTTGACATGGATTTGCTGCTTGAACCTTATGAGAGATTGAGAAAACTTCTGATTTGGCAAAATCAGGGATCACAATAATAGATGACTTTTAGGGCACCCTCAGAGATTAATCTGTGTGATGGAAGTATTGGTAGTATTTGATCATTTTCCTTAACTGGTATGAATTTGTGTAGACTGGTTTGCATGAATGCTGCCTCCTGGATGCCAACTGTGAACAGTTTACCTCAGTCAGCAGTAAGCTGCTGCCTGAATACTACTTCCATAAATATCATAGGATGATTACATTGAGAATCAGCATGGTTGGTCACTGTAAGAGATCCTAAAAAATCAGAAAGTTCTATGAGATCCCAGGTAGTCTACTGATATGCCCTCCCTTACCCATTGCCTCTACAAGAAATGTATATGCCTTGGCAGAATACTGGAGCCCCCACCTGCTCCTGTTGCCCTGTGCTAGACAGCTCTAAGACTTTCCTGGTGGTCAAGGGGTCTCTCTGATCCTCACTGGCAGTATTCTGCACTAGGAAGCTCTCTAGTGGTCCTGTTGTTTACCCAAACTAGAGGTATTGAATAACAAGCCACTCACCAGTGTATATAATCAAAATTCGTATTTCAATTATCATTAAATTGGGCAAGGTAGCCTGTCAGCCTAATAGGATGAAACCATTTTGTAACCCCCTGACCACACTGGATTTTCAGTCAAGCTTCTGAGCTAGCAAGTGTGGTTGCATTGGAAGGGATTATAGAGAATGGTGAAACAGTCTTGTGTATGGAGATTCATACACTTGAAAAAGTAATTATGCTACAGTACTGACATCTCTACTAATGCAGAACAACTTTTCATTCTGCATTAGTAGAGGCATCACAGTGCAAGTGACCCCATCAGCATTGTTCATTGGACAGCGGTGGTTGAAGCATCGTGCTCATGAGCAGGTCAGTGGTGAAGTGTGGGTAGCAGAATGTAAACATTCATGCTAACACACACAAAAAATAAGAGATTTCAGTTTTTTTCTGCCATTTTTAATTTATTTTTATTTATTTAGTTTTTGTTGACCAGGTAAGTGCACTAGACAAATCTTGCCTATTTTCAGGCACGACCCGGGGGGAGAGGGAGACAGATGAATGCCAACTGACCTTGAACCAGATTAAGCTGTTGGTGGTATTTTTAGTGAATGAGGGAAATTTGGCCAGGACACTGGGGAAATTCCCCTACTTTTTTCGAGTCTCATAATCTTTCTGTGGTCTCTCTGTATGTTAACAGTATTCAGGTAGAGAGGAAGAGGTTGTTGATTTATTCTTTGTTTAAAAATGAAGCTTATGATGTGGTATTCCTCCAGAATACCCGTTTATATTCCAAGGAAGATGTGAATCTGGCAAAGGTTGATTGGAGGTGGGGAACTACATATTGGTCCCTGGCTGACATATTATGCAGTGGCATTGGTATTGCTGTGAATACTCTGAAGACTAAATTAATTCACCTGGTAGATCTCTATCCTGGGCGTGTTTTGATGTTAGATTTAGAAGTGAATGGATTACAGGGGCATTTCATAAATGTGTATGCCCCACAGATGAAATTTGACAGAGTTGACCTCTTCAAATTAATTTTGCCATATTTATTTACATCACGACATATTTTTCTGGGTGGAGACTTTAATTGCAGTAGATATCAGAAAGATTGTGGCCTTCACACAAACTAAATTTTTTGTGATGCCTATTGTCTTAATGACCTATTGGCACAATCTGGTTTACAAAATGTTATGGCAGCTCAACTTCCACCTGCTAAAACATTTTTTCAGGGTACTAAAGCTACCCATATTAATTTTTGGTTTCTCTCTGATTCCTTGAAAGTTATTCATACTAAAACTATTCCTGTGACACCTTCTGATCATGCCATTATAGAGGTTACGGTTTTCAGTCATACAAAGATGCATCGTAGTCCAGGTTACTGGAGATTAAATTTAGACCTACTGCTTATTCCTACGGTTGAGGAAGGTTTTCTGGCTTTATTAAAAGCTAGGAAATCATTTTTTTTTTGCCTCTACGATTGTTCTCGAGATTGGTGGATAGATACTAAACAGGATTTTCAGCTTTATTTTACATGTATAATTAAAATTAATGGTAAATATAAAACCAATGAATATGCCCTTCTTAGGGCACAATTTCTAGATGCACACTTTTGAGCAGTACAAGGGAATGTTTCTATTCTCTCCACTTTACATACACTTCGAGAACGATTGAACAAAATACAATTTGATTGGGCTAAATCCTTGGAGACTGAAAGATGACTTGGGACTCAAGGGATAAAGCTTTTATGGATGCTTTTCATTTTTTTTATCAGAGGCAAAAATACATGTCAATAGTTAAAATCAATATGGCAGAGATGCACAAAACAAAAGATATTCTTTGGCTGTGGAGTCCCATATACAATATTTATTTAGTCCACCTGAAACACCTGTGGTTTCATATGTCCCTTGTTGGCTCATGTGTGCTGCCCAATTATCTGTTCATGATAAATGGATGTTGGTTTCAGACATCACCCCATTGGAAGCCACCACTGCCTTCTCTCAGACGAAGTCTCGCTCAGCCCCAGACTTGGATGGGCTTCCGTATGAGTTACACAAAATGATTTTTTCTATTTTATCATAATTTACTATGATGTTGAATGATGCTTTACTTATGGGAATTTTGCCTTCTAGTATGTATGAAGGTTTGGTGTTTTTTTATATAAAAAAGGGGATCGAGAAGACTTGTTGAATTGGAGACCTCTTACATTGTTGAACACAGATTTTAAAATTTTGACAAAAATTTGGGACAACCGACTATTAGTACATGCTGAATTTTTATTACATCCTTCCAAAACTTGTTCAATTCCTGATAGGTGCATTACTGACAATTTGATCCTTCTCCTTGAAATAATGCAAAAAGGAGCAACTGGGGAACTCACAGGTTTAATATTTATTATGGATCAGCCTAAGGCTTTTGATAATGTGAGGCATATATATTTATGGGACTGCCTGGAATCCTATGACATTTCATGCATCTTTGTACTATGATTATGGATGTGTTATGCTCAGGCTATAGCCCAAATTTACTGTAATGGTTGGTTGGGTAAAAATTTCCGGTTTTAAGGGGTGTGCATCAAGGTTGTCCCTTAAGTGCACTTTTGTACTTATTTACATTGGACCCATTAATTAGAACTGTACACGCTTCTTCTGATATACATGGTGTTCCATTTTCTAGTAGTGACCCCGAAATTAAATGTACAGACAGCATATGCAGATGATATTTGTTTTATTATTAGTGACATCCCTTCTGCACATTGCTTAGAAATAGTTTTGCATGAATTTTCTTTATGTACAGGTGCTGTTGTAAATTATAATAAGTGTAACTGTATATCCCTTCAAGTTTTAGATATCTCAGTTGCTCATGTAATAGGTATTACAGTTGTACGGGAAACCTGTTCGATTCTTGGCGTGCATTTTGGAGCAGGTGATTTGGATTATATCAATTGGAAAATTAAATTACAGGAAGACCAAGCTAAGGTAGGCATATGGAATAAGTGGCAGTTATCCAAATTAAAGAGGGTTTTTATGGTTAAAACAGTTTTGTTACCCCTGTTTTTATATTTAAGCTCAGTTTTCAGTCTCCCCTTGAGTCTAGAAACACAGATTTATAGTTGTTTTTTTTTTCATGCATTTGGGGTAGCAGATTAAAGCCTATAAAACGTAGTTTACTTCTACAAGATTGTAACCAGGCAGGTTTAAATATGATTCAACCTGTTATTTTTTTTTACTATGTTTCTGTATACAAATCTACAGCCTATAATTAATAGAATTTTTAAATTTTGGACAGCATGACTTCAGGATTTAGTGGGGGAGATGGTATTTATTTGGCCAGAGAATGCACCAATCCCTAGACAACAGCCTATAGCTGTTTTTTCTCCCACTATGAGAGTACGTTTTGGGAAAATAAAATTATGGGCAATTTCCAAAGGATCCTTTATACAATTTTCCAGAAAGGAATTGTATGCATTTATAATACAACGATATTTTCAAGATATAGCCCCATTTGATATTTATGCTCCACATCAATGTTTGGTAATTGGTAATATGCTGACTTCCCCTTGGATACACTGTAACATGTGGGATGTGTTGTGGTTGTCCCTTTATGGAAAACTTAATGTTAGAGGAAATTTGAAACATAAACACATATCGTAATGATATTGTCCAAGAGAAACTTGCTCCCATATAGTTGAGACCATGGAACATTTATTTTTTGAATGCCCATTTATTATAGAATTTTGGAGTACTGTCCAATCTAAGTGGCCAACATCTCCTTTTTTTCAGTTAACCACAGAAATATTGTGTGTGGGTATTTTACCCTTTTTGTGGACTAAACACAATAGGGTTACTATGTGATTATTTCTTGTGTGTTTTAAATTTTATATTTGGTTTGTCCACTGCCAGCTCACTATTCAGCAATGTCTCTTTTCTACAGATGAATTGTTCCATTTGGAGGATTCTGCTATGAAGAATGTTCGACTTCATGATCTGCATAATGTTTCATTACCTTTATTTAAATCCAGATGGGACTCTATAGCTTGGTTTTGACTTTTTGTACACCTTAAGGTGCTTTTAATTTAATAATATATACTGTAATTACTTACAAATATAGGTTATGCTGTCGGTGTTTCCTTTTCTTTAAATTTAGACTTAGCTTGTGAGCTGTATTACAAGTTCGAATGTGTTTTACTTTCCAAGTTATGTTGATTTTCCCTACTCTTGTTAATGGAGGTTTAGGATTTTGTAC
Organism: Neoceratodus forsteri; assembly: GCA_016271365.2. Classification (NCBI taxonomy): domain Eukaryota; kingdom Metazoa; phylum Chordata; order Ceratodontiformes; family Ceratodontidae; genus Neoceratodus; species Neoceratodus forsteri. The sequence continues at coordinate 1,364,246,378 of CM057452.1, forward strand.
TTTTGTGACCCTTTAAAAACTGTTTCTTTAATGTATATCATAATACTTTTTTATGTTTCCCCATGTTTTGTAATTATTTTTTTGAGTTGTATCACATTGTGTTTATGGTTTACTTTTCAGTTTAATAAAAAAACCCTACTCTTTTCGACAAGTGCCATGGGATCTTTAACATCCACCCGAACTACCAACAGTCCAGGCAGATGGGACCTTGGTTTAACGTCTCATCCGAAAGACAGCACCTCAGAAGTGCAGCACCCCTCTCATGCTGCACTACAGTGTCAGTACTGGGATATTAACCCAAGTGCCAGATGTGGGAACTGAACCCACAGCCTCTGATCTCCCGACCTCAGAGGTGAGTGTGCTACCTACTGAGCCCCTGACACTGCCATACACTATACAAAATAGTGTATGGTAGCCCAAATATACACTAGCACTCTTCTTAACCTCATGGTTACCATGACGACAAAGAGGCCTCCTGAGCGTCACTCTTGAGGACATTGTTGTCATGGTAACCACTGGGAGTAAGAATAACAATTGTTGTGTATAGGCTTGTATACTCTAATCTATGTATGCTCATATTTAACTAATGACATGAGAAAATTATGTCAGCTGAATGGAACCAAGAAGTCCACAGGACCAAAGAACTAACTAGTTTTGTTATGAAATGTCGGTTTCATCCTAGTAGGCTGACACCTTGCACAATTTAAAGATTTATAAAATCTGGATTATGACTGCATACACTGGTGCATGAATAGTTATTCCATAGCTCTAGTTCCAGTAAGTGAGACTCTATGGAGCAGATCCCTCCTGGTGAGGGCTGTCTGGCCCTGTGATAGGCTTCAGTGATTTACCAGGCCCCTATAAACCTTTTTCTGGGTAGAGGTACTGCACATTTTTTTTTCTGGTAACAGTGAAAATAACCCAGGGGCCAGTGCAACCATCTATGACAGCTCTGTGATGGTGTGGGTAGCAGCACCCATACTCTAGGCATCTGAGAGGATGGCCACCATACAAGGAACCTTATAGACTGACTACACATACTCTCTGAGAATGGCCTGTTCTAACCTATAGCATACTCTTATAATATATACTCTCCTAGAATGTCCTATTCTAACTTATAATATTCAACTCCATGAGCTTTTCTGTAAAGCCTTATTCCATTCTGTCATACACTATGACTAGAAAGTCTCATGCGATGCCTCTTTCTTACCAGTTGTATACTATGACAACAGATGCTTTCCTGGAAAGCTCTGTTCTAACCAGTGGTATACTTTGGAACCTCCAATGGCACACTGAATGTGTCTTGGCTTTATATGCAAAGGGTCAGGGGTTTGATTCCAGGTAAGAATGCATAACTACCACCTTATCAGAAAATAAAGTTTGATTCTGGGTAGTGCAGGGTAATTTAAAGGATCTGGGAGGGGCGTGAAGGAGGTAGCATGCACTGTGGCATTTGCTGAGGTGTTACCTGGGTACAGACAAGGAGAGGAAAGAGCACTCTGCAACACAGCTTTTAACAATTGGTTGAAAGTGTGGTGCATGGAGGAGGGTTTCAGCTACATTGGGGACTGGGGATTAGCCTGAAATGGACACGGGCATCTATAGGAGAGGCAGCCTGCAACCTCCAGGAAGGGGAACAGCAATCCTTAGTGGGAGACTTAAATGCTACATGGGTGAAAATTTAAAGTAGTTGTGGGGAGTGTCTAAAGCAAAGGAGACAAAGAATGCCTCCCCCAGATGATGAAGCAACAAAGAGGCAGGGCCTGAGGGGAGGAAGCTCTCCAAGGGCAGGGGCACAGGAATACAGTGATAGGGACAGGTAATTGAGAGGTTAACAAGGTAAAAGGGAGTCAGGGAGAGCTTCAGGAAACAGCAAAGGCAGAAAGGGTGAGAAATCAAAGAGGCAAACAGTGGGTGTGTAAGGTATGGAGAGCTATGTGCATCAAAGCAAGGAGTCTAGGAAATACAGCTGAGGACCTGGAGGCCATCATGGAGAAGGCTAAGATTTCATAACCACAACAGTCATGGTGCAGTGTCAGTCATGACTGGGATGTGGCCATATCAGGCTACTCTTTGTCCAGGAGAGACAGGGAAGGGTGGAAGGGTTGTGCTATATGTAAGGGAGGGAATCAAGGCTATGAAGGTGCAGGGCACATGTAGGTAAAGACTGGAGGTGCTGTGGGTCATCCTGGAGACAGGCACTGGAGCTGCAATCCATACAGGGTGGTATACAGACCACCAGTACAGGGAGAGGAGCTGCTTAAGGCACTTGAGAAGGACATAATTATGATGGCAAATTAGGGAGAGGTACCACTAGTTGGCAACTTCAGTCTGGCAGATGTGGAGTGGAACCTTCGAGCTGCAGCGAGTGAACAAGCTCAGTAGGGATGGGCAGTACTGGACCCAGTGCTTACAAACAGGGGCAGTGTTACAAATGTCTCAGTGGGCAGTCTGCTAAGTACCAGTGATTACCAAGTAGTGTGGTTTAACTTTAAAGAGCTAGTGGAACCAAAACATGCAGACAAGAAAGTAACATTTTAAGAAGTAGTCAGTTGTAGTTTTTTATTTTTGGAGTATTTTTTTTTTGTTTCCTTCTGCTCATTAGAGAATCTTCTATGTGATAATATTGTGCTTGATGTGTGGAACAGCTCTCAGCCTGGCAGCTGATATATCAGTCTCTGCCCACCCCCACTACATTGTTAGCATTGTGATCTCACTGACAGTGACATCTTAAGTGACTGACAAAGCAGCAAATGAGTGGCTGTTCTTAAACAGCAGTGATGTCACAGTTGGTCCCATGCATGAGAAGGGGTCACCAACAGATCTTAAAGTTTATAATGCAGTACATATGCAGTAAAATGGACAATGTAATAAATTATCAACCAGTTTCTTTGTTGGCTCTTTCATCTAAGATTTTATAATGGCTTGTATTATATCAGATGATTAAATATTTACTTAAGTATGATTTATTGACTTCAGTTCAGCATGGATTTCATCTAGGCCATGGTACATCAACAGCCTTGGTCGGGTTCACATAGGTGGTCCACCAGGCCCTTCATAAGGGCTTTTTTGCTGTGGCCACCTTTGTGGACCTGACCAAGGCCTTCAACTTGGTAAATCACAAATTGCCTTTGCCCACGCTTTTTAAACTGGGTCTGTCATCTAATCTTGTTAGTTAGTTTCAGAGCTACCTTTCTGGACACTCACAATTGACAAAAACCAAGGAAAGTATTTCATCCCCATCTGTAGTTTCGCTGGATGTTCTGTAAGGTTTTATTTTGGGACCCCTTTTTTTTAGTTTATTTTTGAACGCATTGCCTTTAGTTTGTTTAAATACCCACATTTATTTTTATGCTGATGATGCAGTAATCCTCATGAGTGGTCCTGATTTCTTGTAAGTAAAGAATAATTTGGCTTATGATTTTGTAGCTATTAAAAAAATGTTTTGTACTAATATATTGATTTTGAACGATAAGAAAACAAAAACTATGTTTTTTTATTAGCAAAGAAAAAAGCTGGCAGATGTCCCTACTCTATCATTGCAAACACCGAAGGGCCATAACATTAAACAGGTTAAGACCTTTAAATATTTAGGGCTCTTGATAGCTGAATCCTTAACTTATGAACAGCACATTAACACTATAATTAAAGTAGTACATCAAGGATTGGGATCTCTTCATAGATTGAACATGTTACTTATTTCATCCACTATAATGCTGTTGGCTCAGAGCATTTGCCTCTGATAAACTAAGGCTTGTTATTCTACCACTCTGCAGGTTTAGGGTTGTTGAAAAAGGTTAAGATGTTACTGAATCAGACTGCAAGATTTGTTTCACAGCCTCCATATTTAACACTTCATTGTAATCTTTACGAGTACTTGGGTTGCTTGCACTTAGAACAGAGGTATCAGCTACAGCTCATCATTTTGGCAAGGAAAATTACTTTGAACATGGTGCCTAGTTCTTTTTAGATACTGTTTAAAAAACATATTCCCATAACTCAACCTCATTCAGCACAATGTACTTGGTTCTTGGTCCTGGACTGTTAGTTAAATAATTGTGACTGTGTTTATTTAGGGTCTTATGTATATATTTTTTTATTATTTATGTATTATGTATGGTTTGTTATATGTTCTGGTTGCCCATGTAAACAGGTCTTTGGCCCATGGACTTTGCCATATTTTAAATAGACAAACAAATAAAAAAAATCTCTATAATACAGTCTTTGATATGGGCTTTTTATGTAGAGCAGATAAAGAAGATAACTTTAATGGAATCAAATGTTTCTATAATAAACAAAAGCACTTTAATCATTTAAAATGCATGAAAATATATGTGCTAATTGGTGACATGCTTGCCCGTGTGTGTTAAATAGTTTCTCAGTTTCATTTAACTGGCTATTTCTGGCAACAAAAATATTTTTTAATTAATTCTATGTCCTGGATTCATTTACCAAGCTTCCTTATTGTGCTACCTTGCCCCCCACCCCCCAGCCAGGTGCACTAAAGATGTGGGCGTGGGTGTAACCATTTTTGTCCCCTTGTGTCAGCTCTAATCTTTTTTTTGCTTACTTTGTCCACCATCCTGGGCAGCCCACATTCTTGCTAATCACCAGACCCCTCTACCTGTTCTCAGCGCCACCTCCTGTCTTCCTTCATAGCTTACCCCCCCATGGCAGGGCAGCGGGGAACCCTCAACCTGCTGACATGGATCTGGTTCTGAAGGTGCCTGCTATGTTATGGGGGTGGTGCCTGCAGGGGTCAGCAGTCATCCAACTGCCCAGGACCTTTTCTCCTCCTGTTTCTCCCACCCCCCAGAGGTGGAGCAATGTGGCATCAGCTATGGCCTAGCTTTGCATGCTTCTGCCCACAGCATGCTGGCTGACTCCTCCTCCTCCTCCTCTTCCATCCCTCACTCACGCAATCAAGGCACTCTGACACCCAGCCACCGCTAGGTGTCAGAGGTGCACCAGCCTCTGGGTCCCTCCTTCTTCAGGATAAGAGAGCTGTCTTCCAGATGCTCGATCCTCTCCCACCCCAGCCAACCCCCAGCATCCCACTTGAACCATGAACATGGGTCACCAGCATGGCAGGAGGTAGAGCAAAATGCCTCCGCCCTCCATGTCACTGGGCCAGACAGCTCTAATCTTTGTTAATAATCTTCACATAGGTGGTATTTGTATTTGATTTTTGCCCCCAGGTGACTTGTTGCATTTGTCTGGGTACTACAGTGAACTGACCCATTTCTTTAAGAACACATCATGATCACATGCTGTGACCATTGCTCCCCTGACATTTCCAGGTCCCACACCACTGGATGTTTGCCTGCACCAGAAGGGGTCCAGGAGAGCCGGTCACAAAACCATTTTGGTGCTTACTTCAGCACAAGATTGAGATGGGCTGTGGAGTGGTTTAAAAGATGATTTCCTGCGATTTTAGCCCTTTTCTGCAACTGTCTGACTTGTTAAAAAGATCTCTTGTCCTCATTGTGTGACCCTCATTATATCACAGTCCTCAGTGCATCAGGTAAGAGGGCAATTATACTTGTAGCCCAAATTTTTGTATATTCCAGCCTCTGGATAATGTTAAGTGAGATGCTGGGTGTTTCATTGATAGTGCAGATGGATCAACAGTCTGGATTTCCCATTTTGCCTTCTGGAGTTTGTGAAAGGGGCACCATTTGATTAAAAATGTGAATTAGGGACGTGAATTATTTGATGTAGCTGTCCACCATGCGGTCTCCTGAAGGAGTTGGTGGAAGGGGTTGTACATATCAGCTCTCCTGGTGAATGTAAATCATTTAAAATGTGCTTTTTATGCTGTGCTTTTATTTTACCCTACTGCTGTTAACTGTACTTTCTCAATAGGGTGGGTCCAGTGAGGAGCATAACTCTCAACTGTACCTGATTTTCGCTTGAAAAATTTCCAATGTCCCTCATAAATTTGAAAACTGATAGTAGAAGAGTAGGGATTCAAAGCATTACATAATTCCAGATTTTAGTGTTACAGTCCAGTTCAGTTCTCCTTCAGAAAATATATTTTGTGAACAGTCACATTATTCTGACTCCAATGCTTTATTAAATGTGCTTTTCCAAATGTGTTGTGGTAGTATTTTACTGCTGGTGTTAGAATGATTGTGCTCTTTTTTTTGTGGGGGGGGGGCCTAAAAGATTGAGTGTAGTGTCTGTTATTTATTGTGGTTTTGGTATTTTTTTTAAAAAGCATACTTCCTCTCACATAACAAGGTGCTTTTAGGAAATAAAATGAGGAACTGTTCCTCTTGAGGTGTCACAGTTGAGATGTATGGCGTGATCAGATGTGCATGTTTGTTTGGTGCACCCAAATCAGACCACCACAAATTTTGGTGCAGTGGCAGGTTTTGCTTGCCGTGATCTTGATGTTGGTTGCGATGGGCTATTGAGTTGCATAGTGTTTGGTACTGTCTTCTTTAGTAGTGGAATGCACCGCTGTTGCTTTGTCTTGTTGCTTCGCAGCACACTGACAGCATTTGTTAAGTACCAAACCATGTGGTAGCTGATTTTTGTTTTTTGGGGGTGGGGGGTTGCTGGTGCATTATTTGGTCTGTGTGTGTCAGTTCTGGTCTGGTGCCAGTTTTTGACAGATTCCACATGGTGTGTTTTGTGGTGTTCTTCAATTTTATGTTGGCAGACAGCTGCAGACATGCCTCCATTTCATTTGCAGATGAACGGCTACATGCCTCCATTTATTTATTTATGCATGTGTGTATGTCTGATTACTGGGAAAGTGCACTGATCCAATGGACTGTTTTCAGACATGACCTGGGCCATGAATATGGCACAAAATTAGAGCATACAATATAAGTTACATGACTTAGGAGAATAGGTAACAATAGCATAAGTAGGAATTACAAAATGAGATGTTTGGTAGACAAAGCTTCCTAAAATGTAAATACTACATTGGGTCCCTATAGGGTATCCATTGGGTAGGTCTGAATACAAATAATAAAACAAGTTTGAGTAACATAGAATGCTCCATGGCAGATGGCTGGATGCATATCTTCATTTTGTTGGCAGATGTGTGTTTGATTGCCCCCATTTTGTTTTGAAGATGGGTGGATGCATGTCACCATTTTGTTTGCACACAGGTGGATGTATGCCTCTACTTTGTTTGCGACAGGTGGATGTGCCCCTCCATTGTATTTGCAGATGGGTGGATGTGTCCCTCCATTTTATTTGAAGATGGGTGGATGCATGCTTCCATTTTGTTTGCAGACAAGTGGATGCTTCCCTCCATTTTGTTTGCAGACAGGTGGATGTGTCATTCCATTTTTCTTGCAGATTGGTGGATTTGTCTCTTCATTTTATTTGCAGATGGGTAGATGCATGGCTACAATTTTTTGGTAGACCTGTAGATGCCTGGTTTCATGTTTTACTTTTTCTTTTTTTTTCTTTTTTTTTTGGCAGAGGAGATGAAGCGTGGCTCCAGCTGCATTGTGATTATTGTTTTGTTTTGTTTTTATGTTTTTTTACCAATGGCATGATTTGGTCATTTGTACTGGTTCGTTAGGGGGTTTGGGATTCTTTTGATGTTGGATTACGATTTTGATATTTTAAAACAAACATGAACAGAAAGCATCATTTTTTTTTCTTTTAACTTGGACACCACTATGGCAACTGTACCTGCTATTTTTGGTATACATTTGAAAATCACCAAACATTCCCAGATGGGCACTTATAATTTTCAAACAGATAGCTTGTACTGGGCTGGTGATATTGGTGGAACCTAATGTGTTGTGTCACCGTGTCCACAACCCCCTCCCTCCCCCCAAAAAAGTTGTGCATATTGCAAGTATGTGTTTGGTACACCAGTATACCTGTTACCTATGTATGCACAATTGAATTGTACACCTAAGTAGGCAACAACTAATTTTGTTGTGGTGGCTGGTTTGTGTGCTGTAATTCAGATAGTGTTTGGGTAGTGCTGCTGCATAAGATAACCTGTTTGGCACTGCCCACAATATTATATTTTTTCTGCATTTAAAGTGTTTATTATTATGCCTCATTGGATTTTCTGGTTGCATCGTAGAGCAAGAACAGCAGATTGCTAATCACAGCACAAAACCATATGGTCACTGTTTTTTGGGAGATGGGCACATTATTATTTTTTTGTTATTTATTAGAATATTGGAATTACAATCCTTTGAGTCATAGACTCATTTCCAAAGGCTCCTTCTCGGATGACATAAATACAGACATGACAGTAATACAGTAAAGACAGCATTACATAACTAGTTGGATGGTAGATGTACAAACATTATTAAGCATTATAATACATTGATGAGTACCTATTCAGAGTATTAGCTAAACAGTTACATACATCCTTTGCAGTGCTAAGCAGTTACATACATCCTTAGCAGTGCAGTAGTGCAGGCTTTACAATACATTGGTGCAAACCTATACAGAGTATTATCTTATCGGTTACATACCTTCTTTGCAGTGCAGTGATGTAAGGCTTATACACAATGATGGCTAAGCAGAATAACAAGAGAACAGACCCTGGTGGGATTTAGTGGAGCAGTCTTGGATTAGATTTTGTCTTGGTGTGGGCCCACTTAAGTAGCGACTGGGCTATAGTTTGAAATGGCAGAAGGACTAGCCTGGATAGGTGCAGGAATGTGTGGCATAGAGGTGATTCTTGAGGACCACTTTGAAAGGGCCAAGCTTGGTGTGGGTAGTGACCTAGGATGGTAGGGCATTATACCCTGCAGGGGCTGTGACTAGGAATTATCTCTGGCCAAGTGTTATCCTGACCCTGGGGATGGCCAATGTTATTGTGTCTGTTCTGTGTGTATGGACTTTGTAGGTGGCTAGGGGCAAGGAGGTCGACACTCCTGGGGGTGTCTGTCCAAGGAGAGATTTTTTTTTGACCATGAAGCATGCTTGGAACTAGAGTCTTTCATCAAGGTTGAGGATCTGGGCACGGTCATAGAGAATGCAGGTTTGGGTCATGCAAGAGCCTGCAGGCTTTGTTGATGGTTACTTTATTCTTGTTGAGAGCAGTGATGTCAGTGGTGGCATAGATCAGCAGGACATAGTCGACTAGTGACATAACAGATGAGGAGATAACTAGATGCAGGGCTTCAGGGGATAGACAGTTCCTGTGTTGGTAGAGGAGGCCAATTTGTGCATTAGTCGTGGATGCCAGTGTGCTGATGTGGCCATGAAAAGTAAGAGCAGGGTTGAATGTGATCCCTAGATATTTATAAGATGAGACCTGCTCTAGGGGGTTGTGTGAGCTGGACAGAATTTTCAGTTGGGCATTTTTTAGTTTGCTTTCATGATACACAAACAGTATGGCTTTAGTTTTTTTTTTTTTCTGGTTTAGTACTGGCTTGTGCTCGGCAAATCATTGCTCTGCTTGAGGAATTCCAGTTGTGATGGCCACCAGATAGACATGCTTTGTATTGCTCTGTCAGACCTCCGCACAATTCCTCCATTGTTCTTTCACCAGTAACGAGACTAATCGTAGGAACCTTCTCTTATTCATCAGAGATAACATTGCTGCTAAAACAAGATGCCTTAGCTGAAAGAAAACCAAAAGTAACAATGAAACCACAAAGACCTAAACATACACCCCCACAGTCTCCCGAGAAGGGCCTTCCAGCAAAGCGTTCTAAAGCGGGAGATGTCAAAGAATCCTCCACTCCACAGCTACTGACAGAGGAAATTTTCTTCTATGGATTAGCACCAATAAAAGAATCCTTGCATGTGGTAGTGGATGACCTTCACTCACTTAAAAGCTCTATGACTAGCTTAACAATTCGTACTACAGATAACGAAGTACGGATCTCTTCGCTGGATGATTAGAGGGTGCAGATTGACCCAGAGATAGCCTTGCTAAGACAACGTCTCAGGAAGACAGAGGACAAGCTGGAAGACCTTGAGTGTTGCTCGAGATGGAACAATTTAGTTATCCTGGGGTTGCCAGAAGGGGCAGAAGGAATACATTCTATTTCTTTTGTGCAAAAATTGTGCATCAAGCTAGTAAGGCCCTCCCCCAATGGCCCAACCTACATTATTGAGAAAGGGCACCGGGCATTAAGGCCCACACCTCCAGCTGGTTCCCTCCTCAACCACTCATCTTCAGGCTACTAAATTATCTGGACAAGCAGATAATACTGGAAAAACTTAAAGACACCAGGGAAGTACAGTGGGAAAATGCCAAAATCCTTATAGCCCAAGATCTGCCTCTAACAGTCAGGCAAAAATGCACAGAAATGCATCCCATTGTGGTCAAACTTATTGCTGCAGGGGTAAGATTTCGAATGTGATACCCAGTGATGTTGCAAGTAAGTAAAGACAGGCAATGGGTCTCTTTTGACATGGTAACTAAAGCCACTACAGAGCTTAAGAAAATGTATCCAGACCTATTTTGGTCAGCAAGAGAGCTGATTGCTTTAATCAGACTTTAGTGAGTAACTCAAAGTTGATTTCTAACTCTAAGGGCAAGACTAATGTTCACTATTAGGATGCTGTAACAGCTCACCAGCATATCGAATTGTACCTTACGTAGTTTATGAGGAGAAAGGACATGAATGAACATTAATAGTCCTAAAGATATGCTCTAAATATTCTTCATTTGTTTTTTGGTTTTTATGGTAGGCTGCAGATTCATGTCATGACACTATCTTAAGCCTTAAGCTAATAGCTTGTTCGACTATTTACTTTTGCCGGCAAAGTTTTTCTAAAGTTATCTTAAACTCAATGTTTGATGAATAACCCTATTATCCATAAGTACAGTATACATGTGTAGCTTGCAATGAATCTTGTTTGATGTGGTTACACAGACTCTGCCAGTTTAAGAGTATATAGTTAAGAAATTGGGAAGGTTTTCAGGTGATTGCGGGGGCAGGGGCGGGGAGAAAATGTCTGTTTGGTGGTGGGGTGTGATTGCAACCAAATGATTGAAGGGAGTGCGGTCGAGAGGACTGGGGTTTTCTTATTTTGGTTGGGATAGGTTTAATTTTGGAAGAAGTTAGCAGAAGTAATTTTACAATAGTTACTGATGGTTACAGGCAAAAGCTAGATATAATTTACAGTCTGAATATGACATGAGAGGAATACTGTCATGACCAAAGTTTCCAGTTTATAATTCCCAATTACTTTATTTTTATGTCAACCAATTTCCATTTTTATCCAAACCAGTCAAAGGGTGATGTCTTCTGCCTTAGTCAATAGTTTTGATATGATATGGTGCTGAGATATATATTTTGGAATGTTAAAGGGGCTTGTTCCTGAATTCCAAGCCATCAAATGCTTAGACATCTAGAAACACTGCAATGCATTATTGCCCAGTTACAGAAAACACACCTATTTGATACGGAAGGTAACCTATTTAGAAGAAGGCAGATAGGACAGGTATTTGCAGCAGGCAAAGCAACTGAACAAAGGGGAGTATCCATTCTAATTACAAGAGGCACACAATTTACACTACAACAAACCCACAGGGATAAACAGGGGAGATATCTCTTCCTTAAAGGAATTTTAAATCACACTAAACTTATTTTGGGCTCCATATATGGGCCTAATGCTGACTCACCCAAATTTTTTACAGCATTAATAAATGCCCTAAATCCATTTCCTAGGTTACCTACAATAATTGCTGGGGACTGGAACCTGGTGCTGATGCCAGATTTAGATAGATCATCATATAAAGGAGTTACTCACTCTCCAGCACAGATGGCCCTAAGGGAATTTATATCTACATATCATCTGAATGACCCATGGAGACTTTTAAACCCCATGGCCAGAGGATACACTTACTACTCCCCAGTTCATAAGTCATTGTCTCGGATTGATTATTTTTTGGTAAATAACCCCCTATTAGAGTGCATAATGGGTAGTGGCATGTCCCCAAAAGTCATTTCTGACCATGCACCAGTATGGGTTGAAGGCACTCTTCCACACAAAATAACCAAAAGGGGCATTTAGAAATTAAATACACAGCTTCTCCAAGATAAAAAAGCCCTGCAGTCCCTTAAAGAAGTTATTGATCAATTTCTAAAACACAACCAAGGAGTTGTACCAAATATGGATAAACTCTGGTGTGCCCTTAAATGTGTGGTTAGGGGGGAATGCATACGATTATCTGCTATTTGGAAGAAAAAGTGGGAAGCAAAAGCATCACTATTGTTATCACAGATTCAGGCCTTAGAAAATCAGCAGACTAACCAACTGGGAGAGGAGACCCTAGAGCATTTAGCTAAATTGAAGAACCAATATTCTGAATCTCTAAGGGAACAAGCTCAGTACATGCTCTTCAAGACTCATGTTAAATATATTGAACAAGGGGACAAAGCTAGCCATTTACTATCTTTGCAATTCAGGAAGCAAGAGGAGTCTAGGGTTGTAGTGACTGTCAACTCCCTTAAGGATAACTCCTTGCTTACCACACCTAAGGATATTGTCAGTGAATTTGAGACCTACTACAGATCTCTATACTCCCCACCAACTCCTCCTCCTTCCATTATAGATATACAAAATCACCTTAAAGAACTTTCACTTCCTTCTCTCCAACAATCGCAATCACAAGCCCTAGAAAAAGAAATAACCCAGCAGAAACTGTGGGGAGCTATATATTCATTACCTGATGATAAGGCACTATGTCCTGATGACTTTCCCCTGAGATTTTATGAAGTATTTAAAGAGCAACTCTCACCCCTATTACTGATCATGTTCACTTATTTATGTACCTCTGGTCTTACTGACTGTTCCCTGCTGGAAGCCACCATAATAGTGCTTCCTAAGCCAAATAAGTCTCCACATGTAGTTACTAATTACAGACCCATATCTCTGATGAATTACGACATAAATTTTTTGCCAAAGTTTTGGCTACCAGAATGGCTCGAGTATGGGTTCCACTACTTAGTCTGGAACAAGTAGGATTTGTAGCTGGCAGATCTTCTGCTGATCATCTCAGGAAGCTGTTCCATGTAATATCCACATCCAGAATTGCACCTCATTCAATGGCATTGGTATCTCTGGATGCGGAGAAACCATTTGACAGAGTAAATTGGACTTTTATGTTTGAAGTGCTCAAAAAAATGTGGCTTTCTCCATAAATATATACAATGGGTACAGGTCTTATATGTATGCCCTACAGCAAAAAATTATTGTAATGGTATTTTTTCAGAATTCTTCCCTCTATACTCAGGAACACACCAAGGGTGCCCTCTCTCACCTTTATTGTTTAATTTATATCTAGAACCACTATTATACCATCTCCAACATTCTCCTGGAATAGAGGATATTCAGCTTGGAGACTAGGATCTCCACCTATCTGTACATACGGATGACATCCTGCTACATATATCTAACCTTATGACATCCCTTACAGTATTAATATCCCTTATATAATTATATGGAGCCCTATCTAACTACAAGTTAAATGTATCCAAATCCATGATTATGCCATTAAATCCATACACTTACCGATCTCAAGTGAAGGACTTACAATTATCCTGGGTGACACAGATCCAGTACTTAGGACTTACAATAACTCCTAATTTGATGCAGAATAAGAAAATGAATCTAGTTGCTAAGCTAGAAATGATACAGCAAGACCTCAACAGATGGGCTCCCATATATCTTTCTTTACAGGGAAGAATTAATGTCATCAAAATTACTATACTTCTGAGACTGTTCTACCCACTGAATATGTTGAATTTTTGCCTCTCGCAAACTTGGTTTAAAAGGGTTCAACAGATTATCTCCAGGTTCCTCTGGAAATCTAAACCACCAAGAAGGTATTTTGCTAAGTTGGGAGCTCCTAAGCAAAAAAATCTACCAAATTTTTTCCATTACTGTTTGGCAAGCCACATGGCTAAATATTTCCGATAGTACCCTCCAACTCCTACTGTGACAGCCTAAGCTGCTGATCCAATATGGTTACAAACTGAATGTCTGATTATTAAACATAGTGGTATTTCACTAAGTAGCTTACTACACATTACTCCCAAACTGGGTATAAAAGTATTGCAAAATGAAATAAAAGGAATGTCACTAAAAGTGCATGCCCGACTATGCAAAGCCCTTAAATATATGAATGCCAAGGATATTTCCCAACCTATATACCTGAACCCAAACTTTACAATTGATAAACAGTATATAAAACCCTGTGCAGATGCTACTGAACAGGAAATATGGATTTCAGATTTGCTAGAATAAGACAAAATTAAAATCTCCTCTGACATACTTAAAGCTTTGCATCTTCCTTCTACCCAGATATGTAAGGGCTTCCAAATTAGACACCTTCTCATAACTCAGATGTGGGCTAATATCTGGGATAGTGACCAGAAAGACCTTCTCAAAATATTTTGTATGTTAGCATGGGGCCCACATGCTGTCTCTAGAATAATAGCAGAACTCTATCTGCTTATTTATCCAGATAATCAAGGCATTTCAACTTATCGGTCAATCTAATTTCTGGAGAAGCAATTTTCCTGGGACAAAATATGGCAATCCACATACTGCTATACTTCCAGCAATAAACTGCACCTTATCCAATTTTATATCATGCACAATATCTATTTCACTCCAGCAAAACTATATGCCATGGTCAAATTACAAGATCCCACTTGTATTAGGTGCGGTTTGAATGGAGGCACAATTCTTCATATGCTATGGGATTGTCCTTCAATTAAACCCTATGGGCTAGCATAAAGAATAAACTTAACCCTCTCCTGGGATTGGAATCATTCTTTGAACCTGAAATTTGTCTTCTAGGGGAGTATTCCCAAATCCCAGTACTAAAACGAAGATATGCCATGGCTCTAATTTCCCACATGGTAAAATAGATGGTACTAAGGCATGGAAAGATCCTTCACTTTTACCCTAATCAGAATGGCTTCATGAATTCTTATACAATTTGAGAGTAGAAAAAATGATAGCAAGTCTCAGACATTGTCCCACCAGTTTTGATAAGAAATGGAACAAGGTATATACATTAACCCTAATTAACAAATGAAAACTGGAATATTACAACTATTACTACAATTGATGTCCCCCTATCTGGTAGACTACCAATAGATATATATCTAGCTATTAGTGGGAGGGAGGGAAGTATAAGAGAATTAGGAACATAGTTAGGATTGTTGTTAAGGTTCAGTTGTAATTAATAGTAACCTGTATATGTGGGCCGATGTAACCCTAAGGCCATATGTTATCTTCATACACCTGTATCAGTTTTCCCATGCCTTGTCTTAACATGTAAGATGGCTTAAAATGAATAAAGTATATTGAATTAAAAAAAAACATTGCTCGGCTTGGCTGAATGAGTGCTGCAGCAAGGCCTGTAGGTTGGTGGGGTTTGTGTGGAAGGCACAGAGGATGGTGCCATCTGCATATAGAAGTATCTTGCCAGAGCACAAGGTGATAAATGTATTCAGAAACAGGCTAAAAAGTAATGGCCCTAGGATGGAGCCCTGTGGGACTCCAGAGCAGGTGTGGCAGGTGCTGGATACAGTATAATTTATCCTGATGCACTGCATCCTGGAGGTCCAATAGCTTGCAAACCAGTTTAGGGGACTTTGAAAGAGACCCATGTGCATCATGGTGTTCAGCAGGAGGGGGTGGTTAACTATGTCAAAGGCAATGGACAGGTCAATGAACATGGCCCCTGCCAACTGTCCCTTCTCTAGGGTGGAGTTAATGTAGTTCGAGACTTCAATGAGAGCAGATGGAACATTAAACCCACTACACCATCAGTTTTTCCAGCCTCGTCAGAGCTCCAGATTGAATTACCAAGGAGGGGACAATTTCAATATGGCAAGACGAAGAGAAAGAGAATACGAAGGGGGAGAAGGGGGAAAAGGCAGCTATTCCCGAGGTCCACACCAGAGAGAGATAATACAATTGGAGGCCTTTCCAGAGAGGGAGGAGGAGGAGGAGGTAAATGTCCCTCATTTTCCAGAGGAAACTCTTGCCAACATGAAAGTTATAAACTTATCAAACTACGCTTTATCTGATGCTTAAATGACACTATTAAGTACAGGCTTGAACTTTGTTTCGACTGTACCCATTGATAGAATACAGACTTTAATAGATGTTAGCCTTTTATGTAGGAAATTAAATTTTTCGAAGCTTTTTTGGAGACAAACAGGCTTGTACATCCAATGTAGATTTAAAAGAATGTTGCCCTAATTCAACTTTTTGTCCTCCAAAAGGTACTGCTGCTAATGTTTTTCATCAGCTTGTGGAAATAAATTCAGATTTTTTGTTTGAAAATTTGCCTCACTATAATTTTGATAATTTAACAATTAGTTAAAGTAATGCACTTAAAGTATTACAGCAGGAACCTTTGATTGTTATAAAATAAGCAGATAAAAGAGGGGCTGTGGTAGTTATGAATAAAGGTGATTATTTAAAGGAAGCATTAAGATAGCTGGGTGATCAATTTTTTTATAAAAAACTTGACAACAACCCAGTTTGGGAATACAAAAGTGTTATAGATGAAAAAGTGAATACTGTATACATGGAGGGAAACATTTCCAAGCATATTAGAGATTTTTTGATTAAAGACTCTTCTGTCATGGCAACTTTTTTTCTACTACAAAAGGTGCATAAATCTCTAGTTGATCCTCCGGGACACCCTGTCATTAATGGAGTGGGATCTTTATCTGAGTCGTTATCTTGTTATTTGGATTCCTTTTTGTGAGTTTATATAGAAAGTCTACCTTCCTATATAAGCAATACAAAGGATGTTTTAAATCTTTTAATTCTTTAAACACTAAAGAGGATATTTTCCTCATAACACTGGACATTGAATCATTGTAGTCAAATGTACCACACACTGGAGCTTTGGATGCAATGGCATTCTTTTTTAACAATGACCAGTGCTATGATGGACCACCAGTGGATTTTCTGCTGAAACTAATGGATTATGTTTTGACTTTCAATGTTTTTTTTATTTAATCAAGTTTTGTCTAAGCAAATTAAAGGAACGGCTATGGGGGCCACATGTGCCCCCCTCTATAGTTAACTTGTATGTAGGCTAATGGGAGAAAGATTTTATTTATGAATCAATTTCAAATTGTTTCCACAATAAGATTATTTTGTGGAAATGCTTTATAGACAATGTTATTTTGTTATGGAAGGGATCTTTAGCTGATTTTCAAGATTTTTTGTTTTCTCTCCAATAATGAACATTTGCATTTTTTGTATAATGTGGCAGATGTACAGTTACTGTATCTAGATATTTTAATAACAAAAACATCAACTAGAGAGTCTGATGCAGATATTTGTGGTAAACAAGTTGATGGTAATACTGTTCTTATGGCTTTGAGTTGTCATCCAGCACGTATGATAAAAAATATTCCTAAAGGAGAATTTTTGAGAACTAAAAGGAACTGCAGTTCTGAAGAAAGCTTTAAAATAAATACATATATTTTAGAGAAAAGATTTCAAGAGAGGGGCTATAGCAGGAAAATCATTTCACAAGCAAGGAATGTAGCAGCAGCTGTTCACAGAAGATCTTTGTTACAACCACCAAATGTTAATCAAATTAATAATGTGCAGTTGAATGTGGTTACAACCTATTCAGTACATGCTAATTTATTTTCGGATATTGTTAGAAAACATTGGGGGGTTTTGTCAGCAGAAAAAATCTTGGAAAGAATAGCTGCATTACAACCAAGAATTACATTTAGGAAAGCAAAGAGCCTTAAGGACAGCCTGGTCCACAGTCATTTTGTGGACAAAAAAGAAGTACATACTTGGCTGCCAAAACCACTGGGTTGTTTTAAATGTAACAATTGCATTTATTGTGAGGTTATTACAAATGGGAATGTTTTTTTCAACCATTAATAATTCTATGGAGTTTGTCATTAGCCAAATGATAACATACAACACCAGCGGTGTAATTTATTTAGCAACCTGTTCCTGTCAGGCTTTTTATGTGGGTAAAATGGAAAGGAACTTCAGGGTAAGAGTAGGTGAACACCAAAGGGCCATTGTGAGGGATAATCCACTGTATGCTACAGCAGCAAATGTTTTAGAACATAAAAATGATAGTTTAGATCATAAATTTAAATGTATGGATATAGATAGGGTTTGTCATAAATCTAGTGGTGGAAATCATAGAAATTTAATTTTAAAGATAGAAACTTTTTGGATATTACAATTAAAAGCAACTACATATCCAGACCTTAATAGCAGTTTTGATTTAAAACCATTCTTGGAAGAAAGACGTTGATGGTTTTGGTATAGTTTTTTTTTTTCTCTTTTCCCATTTCCCCTCATTTTTTTCTCCCCCCTTCCCCCTCTTAAATGTTTTTATCTGCCTTTTTCATTATCTCCCTCCACTGTTTTATTTAACATAGGTATTAATGATTATTGGATGTTCTGTTTCATTATTTAGGGCATGCTCTTTGATCTCATGATTGTCATGCAGCAATTTTAGTTGCTTTTTATTTTGCTTCATTGTTCCTGTGCAATTATTGGTGCATTTTTAATTGATAGGATCATGGTGTCATTAATTTGTCTTGCTAAATATGTTTCAATGTATTTTGATCAAGTTAGCCTTTGATAAAGGGTCCAGCAGACCAGAAATGTGTCAGGTTTTAAAATAAAATGTTTTAAATTATTACCTCTAGTGTGGTAGCTTTATTGTGGTGGTGAGTGCCTGGATTTGTGTTTTTTGAATGAGAGCTGTTGTAGTGCTGTGTCCGGCTCGGAACCTATGCTGCTCCACACACAGCCGGTTATGGGTTTCTAGGTAATTGGTCAGTTGGTCTGCCACTACCTTTTCCAGGGCCTTGGACAGTGGTGGGAGAATGGAGATTGGGTGGCAGTTGCCTTGGAGCAGTGGATCCCTACCTTTGTGGATGGGTGCTACAACCACACTTTTCCATTTGCTGTGGAACTGTCCAAGGTAGCGAGAGCAATTTAGTAGGGCAGTTAGTTGGAGAAGCAGTGTGTCGAGGACCAGAAGGAAGAGTTTGATGTCTAGTGGGTCATTAAGGGGCTGGTGCCATTTAAGGCCTTGATCAGGAATGGGTTTCGGCTTCCCAGGGGGAATATGGTCTTGAGATGGAAAGGGGGTGTGAGGGGTCATGGTTGGGTGTGGGGTTGAAGAAATTGGGAGTGAGCACAGAGCTTAGGTCTGTAAAGTTGGAGTTGAGAGTAGCGGCAATTTGTTTTTGGCCAGTGGTGACCGAGCCATTTACAGAGATCTAGGAGCGGAGAGGGGACCACGACTTCCCATTTAGTGTTTTTATGTTATCCCAAAATTTGTGTGATGAGCCCAAGGTGGCAGTCAAGTTGGCTCTATAATGCTTGGCTTTTGCTTTGTGGAGCTAGTTGATGCTTGAGGTCTGTAAGACTGCTGGGGTGGGGCGGAGGCAGCGGTGAAGCATGGTGGTGGCGGAGGGCAGATTGCTTGGACGGTCCATATAAAGATTGCTGGGGAGTGGTCACTGAGGGAGTTAGGGAGGACCACAACATCCTCAATTTTATGTGGACAGTTAGTTAGTACAATGTCCAGCAAGGTTTGCGTCCTGGTGGCTGAGTTGTACCTTGTGGGTTGGGTCACCATCTGGTGGAGATCAAGGGCTGAGAAGGCATCTTTGGAGGTGGTTGTGGATGCAGCCAGCCAGTTTAGGTTCAGGTCACCCAGAAGAATGTGTTATGACTTGTGGTAGAGGCTTGTAATGTATTCTGTCAGGGAGAGAAGAGTGTAGGTTTGCTTGCGGGGTGGTATATATGCCACAGTGATTATGATGGGGTGTTTGGAGGGGTCTGGTGAGACCTTTACGGACATGGCTTGGGCACTATGATCTAGCGTAGGTGGGGGAATGGCTTGTGCTAGTAGAGAGTCCCATAGGCATATTGCACATCCTCCACCCCTCTTGCCCACTCTGTCCAGTCTGAAGAGTGAGTAGCCTGGAAGGGAGACAAGGGAGTTGGGGGGTTTCTTTGAGAGCCATGTCTCAACCATTTCGAGAATGTCAGGTTGGTGCCTGGTGACCCAGCATTGCAGTGTGGCTGTTTTATTTAGCATGCTGCATATGTTCATGGATCCTAAGCGGAGGCCCATGGTTGGTTGTGGGCACATCGGTATGCAGGAGCCTGGACCAGGGTTGTGGTGGATGTTTCCAGATAGTAAAAGGAGGAGGGAAATAATTCTGAGTAGGGGCAGTCGCTTATTCACGTGGCAGTGCATTAGGCTTTTAGTGCCATGCATGGAGGTGATGCATGGAATAGCGATCTTGTAGATGGTGGGAATCGGGGTGGGATTGGTGGCCAAGGTAAGCAGGGGTAAGCATGCTGGAGGGGTGTGTGTCAGTGGAGGGTGAGGGTGTGGCATGGGTGGGCAGTGTAGGGGAGCAAGATTGGTATTGAGTGGTAGGGAGTGGTTGTGGCACTGAGTGGAAGGGAGAGGTTGTGGCCATGTGGAGTGACATTAGTATAAGGAGCGTCAGTCTGATAGGCACCTGCAGCATTGTAGTGGTGGTCATTGGCCAAGGTATAAGAGGTCCCTAGTGACTTACTAAAATGTGGCAACCACTTTGGAGTAGTGGCAGTGTCCCAGACTCTGGTGCAAATAGTGCAAGGTTCAAGCCCCAGGTCTGGAAACTTGGTGGGGGACAATGCACGTAGGGTGTGCAGGGTGGAAATATGCATCCAAAATATGTGGTGGGGGGTAAAGTAAGGGCCATCAGTGACTCCTAGGGGGAACTTTGGGTACTGCAAGCAGGGATATGGAATATGGGCTTGTAGAATGGGGAGGATGAGAGTGGAGGAGGAGTAGTGATAGTCAGCAGTAGAGAAGGCTAGAGAGGCAGGAAGTTGTGAGAGGTGACTCAGCTCAGTCACCTAGTGGCAGGAAAGTATTATCTGCTAATGGGAAAGTGGGGACTTAGAAAAAAAAGGAACCAGAAGTTATGTGACTATGGTGGTCCTTAAATTGAGGGACAGCCATGGGTGGAAGGGTGGCTGGGAAAGTTGATGCATAGCATTGATGAGCTAACACCCTTCACAGAGTTCAGCTGCAGGAGGAGAGTAGTTACCGTTAGGGCTCTGGTGGACCTCACTACTCCTGCTCTGTGCAGGCTTCCCTGGCAGTGTGTGCTACTGTAGGTTGGGGTCCTGGCCAAAAGGGGAACAAAACAAAGACCTTCATTAGTATGCAGTGGGAGTTTGCAGGACTAGTCACTGCTATTCTGGACACTGCTCTGTTATGTGCATGCACCAGTTAGGAGGTCCCGGGGGGAGAAGAATAAAGCCAAGACAAGATGGTGCCCTGTAAGACCTGCAGCAGGAGACACCACAGGCAGTGTTCTAGGCACAGGTAAGGACTGACTACAGCTAAATATACACAGAAACTAGCAGAAAAACTATGCTGTTCTCAGTGGATGTAGCCTGTGTCCAGTTTCCACTGACAGTCCATATCCAGGTGATATGGACCTATGATGCCCAGATCAGAATAAATGCTTTAATGATGAGCTTCTTGGGCAGATTCCATCAGGTATTTAATTGTGGACTTCCATGTTGTCTGCAGATGAGTGGTGGCATGCCTCCATGCTGTGTGCAGACATGTAGCATTGTACCTCCATGCTGTGTGCAGATGGGTGGTGGTCTGCCTCCATGTAGTCTGCAGATGGGTGGTAGTGAGCCTCCATGCTGCATATAGATGGGTGGTGGTGTGCCTCCATGCTGTGTATTGATGGGTGGTGGTCTGCCTCCATGTTGCCTGCAGATGGGTGTTGGTGTACATCCATGTTATCTGCAGATGGATGGTGGCATGCCTCCATGTTTTCTGCAGATGAATGGTGGTGTGCTTCCATGTTGTCTGGAGATGGCTGGTTGCATGCTTCCATGTTGTGTGCTGACATGGTGGCATGTCTCCATGTTGTGTGCAGATGGGTTGCTGTCTTAGTGTCATTAACCACTTCTTTCATTGTATATTCTCTTTAGTGAATAACTACTTCTGTCACTGCATGCTCCATTTGTGAGTAATCACTTCCTGTGCCACTGTATTTTCTGTTCGGAAAAACTACATCTTACATCACATATTCTCTTTTGTGAATAAAGTATTCTTGCGTTGCATATTCTCTTTTGTGAATAACCACTTAATGCTTCATGTATTCTCTGTTCTGAATAACCTGTTCTTGAGGTGCATATTCTGTTTTGTAAAGAAACACTTCTGGGGTTGTGTATTCTCTTTTGTGAATATCCACTTCATGTGTTGCATGTATACTCTTGTGAATAAACTCTTCATGTGTGTCGCATGTATTCAGTTTTGTGCATAACCACATCTTGCGTCATAATTTTTCCTTCTGTGAATAACCCGGTTTTGTGCAGCATGTATTCTCTTGTGTGAATAACCACTTCTTGCATCAGAATGCATTTGAGTTCTCTTTTTATATTGGTCACTACATGTTTTAGCATATTAGCTATCACATCAGTCTTTGTTGGCAGCATGCTTTCCCCTTCATTCTGTCATTTTAACTGAGTTTATTAAAGTAGCAGTTGGTAACCCTTCATTGATGAAATTGGTTTATATTTTAACAGTTTTACATTTTTGGAAGAATGTAATGAAGAAGATGGCCCCTTATGTCCATGGCAGCCTTGCTCTGAGGTACTTTTCAGCATACGGCCAACCATTCAACAGTCAAGGAAAGAGGCAGACATTACAGAGCAAACATCAAGAATGACTCTGACCATTATCAGCAATATTTAGAGAAATCTGCAGCACAATCATGTGACTACCACTTGAACATGAATGATGAGCAGGACCAAAACTAAAACCAGAAGCAAAAGAGAGAGAATAAAGAGATTCAGAGAAGCCCAGAAATAGAACAAACAAGTGCAAGCTGAAGCAAGTATTCATTGAGTAAATGACAAACAAGGGATGAAGAGCAAAAGAAAGCACAAAGAGAATTCTGGAGGGAGAAAAAAGGGAGAGAAAAAGTGAAGTGTGTAACTGCAGCCTAAAAAGTGGAAGGTATTTATTTATTTATTGGAATTTTGATGACATGTGATGAGTGGTGCAATGCAGTGTCTAGGGGGAAGGGGCAGTCTTCAGGGAGATGTTTTGAAGGCTGCAGCACCATTGTTGCACCATCTGCAGGCACCTCTCTGGCCTGAGGGAGGAGGTTTCTCATCTCCGGGCCAAGTTGACAGGATTCGGGTGGCCTCCTCCCCCACCCAGGGACCACTGAATCCATACCAACTGCCTCAATGGATGCCAGAAACAAGAGGTGATTGGACAAAGGTGGGATCAGGGAGGGTGAGGGGGGCAGGACAGAAGTACAGCCAACCTGAGGTTCCAATCGACAACTCCTATGCCATTCTGGCAGGGCAGGACTGTCTAAGGAGGACACCTGAATTGGGGAACAAGGTGGATGTGGGGATCTTCCATGGTGGAGACCTCTGGGGGAGGGTGGGAGACAAGAGATTCCAGAGGAGAATGAAGAAACTCCTTGTGGGGGACTCTATTATTAGGTGAGTAGACCTGGGGGTAAGAGAGAGGGATGTCTTGTGCCTACCCAGCTCCACAGCTTTGAGGGATGGGAAGAAAATCCAATCCAAAGGATCTCTACAGCAGCAGGATGGGAGGGGGAGAAAGATGTCATTGTCCACCTGGGGACAAATGACCTGGCTGAGAATGAGGTGAAGGCAGTGCAGAGGGAGTTCACAGAGTTGAGGAGAGCTCTTAGACAGGTGGCACACATGGCAACTTTCTTGAAAATGTTACCTGTCTATGGCAGGGGAGAGGCCAGAGTACTCCGCACAAGGGTATTCAATGAATGATGGAAAACATGGTGCAGAGCTGATGGATTTGACTTCATTTGGAACTGGGGGAGCACCTGGATGCATGTGGGCTTGTACAGGGGAGTTGGCCTGTGTCCATCTGGGGTGGAATCAAGATCCTTAGTGACATGTTTAAATGCTTAATTGGCAAGCATTTAAACTAGCTAAGGGGGAGGTGGCAGAAGTAAGCAGGAAAAAAAACACTGCCCAACCCCACAGGTTAAGGTAGACAAATGGAAGGATACTAGGGCTAAGGAGTCAAAAAAAAGGACCATAAATGGGGATAAAGACAGGAGGAACAGAGAGGAAGCCTGGGCAGCTTGGGCATAAGGGGGGAACTGGTACAGGCAAAGGCATCAAAACATGGAAAGCCATGTGTACTAATGCCTGCAGCCTGGGAAACAAGATTCCAGACCTACTGTCCTTGATGGTGTAAGAAGACCTGGGCATTTTTGCAATCACTGAAACATGGTACACAGGTAACCATGACTGGGATGTTACCATACCGGGATACAAAAAAAGGAAAACCAGAGTCAACTTTGCAAAAATATGGAAACACCTCAAGAAAATCCTGGCAAAGGTGGAGAGGTGGGGGCAAATAGAAGAACAGTGAGAGAAACTTAAAGGAGCCATAGCAGTGACTATAAGTCTCTGTGTAAAGCAAGTAAACAAAGCAAAAAACAATAAAAAAACACTATGGTTTTCAAAGGAAGTGACATAGAAGATTAAGGAAAAAACAGACATTCAAAAATACAAGGAAACACAGAGGGAGTGGGACAGGGAACTGTATCAAGCAAAATAGAGTGAGATGAGGAAAGCAGTCAGATTCACAAAAGTGCAAACTGAAGAAAGAATTGCACAAGTAGTAAAAGAAGGCAATAAAACATTCTTCAGGTTATCTCTCTCTCTTTAGAACAGCGGCTATGTCAACTGCATCATCTTACCTTAGGTAGTTTACTGTATGCCAAGCAATCCGAGCTTCCTAAACCATGTCAGTCCTACCCTATGCTTTGGTCCTTTAAATCCCTCTGCCATATCTATTGTCACCTGGGTTTGGATCCTAGTAAAAATACCGCCCAACCGCTTATAGATAATCCACACTTTTATATAGTGAACCGTCCTATACCCCCTAATTTCTGCCCACTTCTTCAATTGGTTTCAGTAGCCTTATTAATTAATGATGGTAGGCCTATTCCTGCCAGCAAAATCCAGGACCAATTTTAAATCCTCACCTAACACCCCTTTAAACATTTGCAGCTGGTCAGGGAAATCTCCTCCTCCTTTTTGAAGCCTCCACCATGGTGAGGGGATATCAGTCCCTTGGCCAGGTCATTTAGTTTCATGGCACTGACCCTGTGGAATTTTATACCTCATCGGGTGTGAGATTGCCTGACCATCCAAAGTTTCAAAGCAACCTTGAAAACTTATTTATTTAGCCTAGCTTACCCTGATTTTTAATGCCACTGTGTTGACCGGTTTTTATATATTAATTTACTTTTTGGTGTATTTTAACTATTTATTGTACAAGCGCCTTGGTTTTGGAAAGGCGCTTTTTATAAATAAAGAATGAGTTGAATTGATTTGAGTTGAGTTGAGTTGTTGCAGCTCATGCCTATCCCGTTTCCAAATTTTACAAATTGCTTCTTCAGCAGTGGGATCTGAGAAGCCCCAAATGGATCTGCTTTTACTGGCAACAAGAATTAGAGCTTGACCTGGATGAGGGAACATGGTGGCAAGTCTGGCAGCATCTGTATAGATATGTCAAGAAGGACCAACTCTGTTTCTTTCAATATCATATCCTACATAATTTATATATTAGTCCCTCCAGGCTTTATATAATGGGCAGGTCTGCATCCTCAACCTGTATTCATTGTGGGCATTCCGAGGGGACCTTAAAATATAAAAGGAACCGCTAACCCCTGGCTCACAGGCTCTCTGATTGCTCTTATGAAACAACGGGATAACCTCTGGTATCTTGCAGAGAGACAGGCAGGCAGGCTGACATGGTAGCCTACAGAATGGCTAGGAATGAGTGCACTAGACAAATACGAAATGATAAAGCAGCCTACTATAGAAAACAACTTAAGAGTAACTGGTGAAACAGCTGGAAATTCTGGAATAACATAAAGTCCCTCAATGGCAAACAACCCAGAGCTCCACCTGATCTCATAGTTACCACCTCTGGCCCATTACAGCAACCAATTGGCCTGGCCAATGCCTTTAATAATGCCTTCACAGACCTCAACTCTGCCCTCCCACCACAATTTTCTCCATTCCCCACCAGATACGATTAGTGTCGACTCTAACCCTCCCACCTCCCTTAAAACAGGCCAACCACCATTCTACTTTTGGAAAATCACAAGGGCTCAGACAATTTAATATGTCAAAAAAACTATAAACAAAGCCAGGGTTGGGAGAGACTCTCTAGACATGAAATTGCTAGCATTAGCACTGGACCAACTTGCCTCTTCCCTGACCATACTTTTCAAAATCTCCCTGAGCACTGGGATTTTCCCAGATAGGTGGAAAACTGCCTTGGTCACCCTGGTGTATAAAAATGGGGACAGAACCATCCTGGGTAACTACCACCAAATCTCAATACTTTCACCTCTCTCTAAAGCGTTAGAAAGGGTAGTCGAAAACCAGCTTAACGAATACTTAAATAAGTACAATCTGCTATGCCCACAACATGTAAAGAAATAGCAAAGGCACCACAGGTATATTCGACATACAATTTAATTAGTGCATAAAAATCGCACAGCCACCCAGCAGTACAGGGAACAGAACCTCTTCTAGTTTTGCACACCCTGTATCATCACCTGTATCTCAGTGTAAAACTAGTAGAAAATTATTCTTGACTGTCTTGATTATATTAATGTCTGCTATTCACATGTCCAACTATTCCTAAGGTGGCATGCATGGGTGGAGCTGAGGATTCTGTATCTAGTATGCCTACAACAGCATGGGTTTCGTACTGCTCACTGCACCATCACGGCATTAATCGACTACACTACTCACATCTATGAAGCCCTTGACACTGGAAAAATGGTGGGGTCTACATTTATAGAGCTCACCAAAGCCTTTGACACCATTAACCACCGAATCCTGCTCAAACACATGAGGACCTTGGGACTGTCAGTAGATACCACCTCCTGGCTAAACAGCTACCTTACACACAGGACACAGTGTGTGAGGATAAGGGGAGTAACCTCTGATCTCAAAAAAGGTTACCCGAGGGGTTCCCCAAGGCTCGATCTTAGGACCACTTCTCTTCGGCCTCTTCATTAACTCCCTTCCCAAATGCCTGTCCTACAGAAATGCTGCTCTATGTGAATGAAGCAGTTATCTAAATGCCTGGCAGATGCATACCAGACATAGCTCAAAACCTGCAGCAACATTTTGCTATGCTTGAGAACTGTTTCACCCAAAACAGACTCCTCCTAAACTACAAAAAAACTAAAAATATGCACCTAACCCTGCCAAAAGCCAAAATACATGATGAACATCTGACGATCTATAATCAAAAAGGGGATGGCATTGAACAAGTCTCTCCTTTAATATCTCAGGGTGTATATTGATGACACCCTCTTCTTTGTGCACCATATTGACCATGTTGTCAAAACAGCTAATATTAAGCTAGGAATCCTCTATAGGCATAGGCAAGCCATGACCCCTGAAGCTCTTAACCTGGTCACCCAAAGCTCCATCCTGTCAGTTGTTGCCTACGCCCTTGTCATTTACAGTGCTGCCTCAGATTCTGCCTTAAATAGGATAAAAGTACTTATCAACAAGGCTTGCCGCCTGGTCCTGGGGGCAAATCACCAAACCCATACCTGCACCCTCTACTCCTCCATTGGTTGGCTCCCCTTATATCTAAGGGCTAAATATCAGGCTTGCTTAATAGGCAAAAAAGCTCTCCTTGGACTCACTCCCTCCTCCACCGCCACTCTGTTCCAGTGCACCAACTCAACAAAAGTTACTAGGAGCTAAACAAAGGACGTGCTCCAGGTCCCCTTCAAAGGAACCTGCCTCGCTCAGTGCTCACTCTCCTACCGGAGGCCCACCTGGTTTAATGAACTCCCTAGGAACAGCCTTCCTGAGGAGGTTGTGGGGTCTAAAACTGTGGGGGAATTCAAGAATGCATGGGAAAGACATAAGGCAATTCTTGTGGAGGGTAGGAAGAAATAGGCTGTTGGTCAACTAGGATCTGTGGCCTATCCTGTAGGTAGGGAAATGGGCAGACTAGATGGGCCAAGTGGTCATTTTCTGCTGTCAAAGTCTATGTTTCTATGTTTCCCTGATACCACCTGGGAGTACACAAAAATTGCACCATTTAAAAGAGAACTGAAAACCCTCCTGGCCCAAAAAACCCTCTGTGATCGCTGGTAGCAAATACCTATGGCCAATCACCTTCTTAATTAACCTAATTCCCTGCCTACCTCTGCCCTTCCTTCTTCTCACTCCCCTACCCCAATCCCTCCTCTTGACAAAACTCCCTGGTGGCTACCCCTCCCTCTGCCCTTTGCCCAACCTCGCCCTCTGCATCCTGTGACTATGCCACTTCAGGCTGCTCCCATCATGACCTGAGCATACATATTTATAACTCCTTCCTGGTTTTTACTGACACCAGCTCAGTAGGTTGAAATGCACCCAATCTTATAGTAATGCTGATGGCACTGTAACAGCCTAATTGATCGCTACCTAATCAGCATGTAACTACTGTTTACTTGAATGTTATGTAACCTGTGTATGTAAATTTTGTCTCTCGTCCACTTGACATGGAACCTTTATAAAAGAGCCTTCTGGCTCAAAGGTGTTAATTCTCAAATTGAAATAAATAAATAAATTAATTAATAAATAAATAAATATTCTTTGGGATTGCTCATTGCTAGCTCCATTCTGGTAAGCAATCTGGGACTCTTTTTATTCGCTTCTGGGTCTGGCTCCCTATTTTACCCCACAGATCTGCCTGGTGGGTTACTGCCTGGAGGACATGGTCATTTGCTGCAAGGCTTTTTTATCCTTGATTTTGAGTGTTGCTAAATTAATCATTGTCCAACACTGGTAGGAAGACTCAGTTCCCCACTTTAGAGAATGTCACTCAGAAGTGCTACAAGTTCTTGAAATGGAGAAACATATTGCCCACCAGCAGGCTCGTCAGGAGGGGTTTCTGAGGAGATGGGGTCCCTTGTTTGCCCTCCTATCCATATTACAGGCTCCGTAGGGGGTGCTGGCAAGATTCTTGTGCACAGATGGATCCCTCTCCTGTTGGGGGGGGGGGTTAATGGGCTCCTGTATTTCTTCCTCTCTTAATTTTTTTTTTTTTTTTTAGATCTGGCCGCCCGTCCTGCTGCACTCTGGCTCATTGAGGCCCTCACCCCCAGTGATACCCCAATGGATTACCCCCTATGGTGAGGAGGCAGCAAGCACCCCTTACTCACCACCAAGAATGAATCCAGTGTACTGGGGTGACACCCTCAGAGACAGGTGGTGCATCCTGGGATGGCCATCCTACTGTGCGACGGTATTTTATCTTGTTCCTCCTCGGGGGTGGGGCATGCAATGACACCACCGGAGGCAATGTGCATGCTCCCATGCATGTTCCTCCAAATGTCTGCCCCATTCCCACCCTCATCATCAGCGACAGCACTCTGCCACCCAGTTTCCATTTGCGGGCAGATGATAGATGACTATTGGAACCCCCCCCCTTCCCGGAGAAGGAGAGCAGTCCATGGGACACTCGATCCTTCTCGTCCCTTGCCGACCCACAGTGGCCTGTGCTCATTCCTGAACATGGGTCACCAGCATGGTGTGAAGTGTGGTTTCCAGCACCTCAACCCTCAGTGCTGGCCTCCCTCTTTATTTTTCATTTTGTTATTACTTCCCCTATTGTGATATCACTCCTTATTGTGCACTGGGGGGGTGAGAGGGGATTGGAGAGTTTGGATGGGGTGGCAGGTGTTTGTTATTATTGTGCTTTGTCACCACTGTTGCTGTTCTAAACACAATTACTGTTTCTTGTGTTTTCTTCTGACATGCTGATTTATGGTACGAGTCAGTTGTTAGCTGCTTGTTTGTATATTTGTTGTTATAACCTCAATAAAATATATTAAATTGAAAAAAACCTTCTTCAGGTACATCAGGGAAAAGAAAAAGACTAAAAGAGGGATTGTGAGGCTAAATAAGGGGGTGCAGAGGGGGACCTAAAAAAAGCAGAAATTCTAAACTAATACTTCTGCTCAGTATTTACAAAAGAAGAAGGGGAAGGACAAAAATTAGGTGAAACAGACACACATGGAGGAGAGGTGGACACCAGTCTATTCACGGAGGGAAGAGTCTTAAAGAAATGCTCAAAACTAAAAGCAAACAAGGCAGTGGGGCTGGATTGGATGCATCCCAGAATACAGAAGGAACTCTGGGAGGTTATAGGGGCAACACTGATGGCCGGTGTCCCTGGTAGGTTGTGCATTAGAGAATGGTAATGTGTGTTCTGGGATGGCCCAAGTTCCAGTTGCCTTGGTGGAGCAGCTGATTAGCATGACTGCAATAGTATTCCAGGTGGCCTGGGTTCAAATCCCAGCTGATGCACTTGTTTCTTTCTCTCCTTTGTATCTATGTATTCCATAAATATGCACACTGCACCAACATGTTTGAAAATGTAGTAATTATTTGTGCAGCACCAGGTTGTTCATTGTAGAAAGAGTAATGTATGCTCTGGGACAGCCCAGGTTCCAGTTGCATTGGTGGAGAAGCTGGTTAGCATGACCAGAATGGTACTTTGTGCTGCCTGGATTCATATCCCAGCCAAGGCACTTACAGCTTTCCCTCCTTTGTTTGTATGTGTTCCATATATATGCATATTGCACCCATGTGATTGAAAGTGTAGTCATTATTTGTGCAGCACCAGGTTGTGCACTGGAGAAAGAGTAATGTGTGCTCTAGGACAGCCCAGGTTCCAGTTGCCTTGGTGGTGCAGCTGGTTAGCATGACCAGAATGGTATTCTGGGAGACCTGGTTTCAAGTCCCAGCTGAGTAATTTAATTATTTTTCTCCTTTCTTTGTATGTGAATGGAATGCACCAGAAAACATATGAGGAAAAACTAAAAAGACCTAAATATGTATTACCTGGAGGACAGAAGGGAGGTGGGGGATATGATAGAGACTCTCAAGTACCTCAAGGGCATCAACAATGTTCAAAAGGACAGCATTTCTCAGAAAAAGTGTTATACAAGAACAAGGGTTCATGATATGAGACTAGAGGGGAAGAAGCGGGGTAACATGAGGAATTATTTTTTTCACAGAAAGGGTGGTAGATGCATGGAACAGCCTCACTGCAGAGGTCATTAAGGCTAAAATGATAAGTGAATTCAAGAATGCATGGGATAGACAGAAGGTAACCCAAGTGGTAGGAAAGAGAGGAAAAGCTGCAGATAATATAGGATCTGGAGTTTAAGTAGGTAGGTAAATGGGCAGACTAAGTGTGCCAGGCAGTCCTTATTTGCCATTAAGTTCTATGCTTCTATGTTAAAGGCAGCATCATGCAGCAATAATGAACCCAAAAAAGGAGAAGAATTAATGAAAAGGAACCCCAGAAATACTGGTAAAAAAAGGAGCTACA
The DNA here is from genome assembly GCA_016271365.2 of Neoceratodus forsteri. NCBI lineage: Eukaryota > Metazoa > Chordata > Ceratodontiformes > Ceratodontidae > Neoceratodus > Neoceratodus forsteri. Next base: position 1,364,277,786 of record CM057452.1, read on the forward strand.
AATGCAAGGGCAAGTCTGTGCCACTGCTGCCACTACCACAACACCACCACCACCACTACTACCACAATCATCCCAGTAATACCAGTGGCTGTGGCAGACAGTGAACTGTGTGTCACACCCGTTGACTGAAAATATGATGCTGCCCTAAGAAAGGCTATGCAAGGAGCCCGAACAGGTCTTCCTAAATTGCCAAATCGATATGCTTCCACAATGCAGAAAATCCTGTCTACTTGTTCACTATCCAGTCAAGCTGCTCTGGTTCAGCACAATGTGCTTCCCAGTCCAACTAACATACAAAAGAAACTGATGGCTGCTATCATTCAGAAGATGTCAGATCTAAAAAAATGTTGCAGACATCTGAACTGGGAATTCATAAGCACTGTTCTTGTATTAAAAAAAATACAGGCTACTCAGAACAGCAAGCACAACATTGGGTATCAGCTGGAAGAGGCTTATAAAGGTGTCCTACGGGAAATGGAACGCAACACATAGCTCAGGTCTGCAATTGACAAAGAAAGTGGAGAACTTTTTTGAAGAGTCTGCAACAGCCTCACAAAAAGCATTTTTGGAAAGAACTGGCAAATCTCGGTCTTATCTTGATCAAACCTTTCATAGTCTTCACAAAGAATTCACACAACAAAACCTGAACACACCAAAGTGCATAAAACTGTCAAAAGAGCAAAAACTGAACCAATGCTTCTGTGAATATTGCACGAATACTTCACTCAAGCTGAAGGCACTGAACCATAGTGCAGATCTCCACCGGCTAACATCCTGCAAAGTCTTAAATGTGTACCAGAAAGTAGAACTAACAATATGTGCAAAAGCTCCTTTTCAAAAGATTTACATGTTGGACTGTGTGGAAAAATGTGAAAAATGCAGCGCAGGCAATTTTGGCAAAGCCATTGATGAGCTAATTAAGGGGCATGGTCAAGAGATTGTAACATGGCAGCAGTGGGAGAATATAACTCTAATGCAAAGTGTCAGTGGTATACAGGTGCAGCAGACAAGACAAGTGTTAAAAAATAAATGATCAACTGTGTGACAGCTTGTGGAAGTAAAAGATTAACTTTTGTTTTTTGGGTCATCACCTGCATATGCCAGCGTAGCAGCAGCATCAGTTTGCTCTCATCAAAGAATTCATATCCAAGGGATGGGTGGTGATGGTTCAGAACTTTGTTGAGAACTATAAATACTAATTGTGATTGGTTGGCATCCCATGGCACTCCAGACATTACCTCATGGGTTACAGCCCACCTGATAGGCTAATGATGCACATGACCCAGATCAGATTTCCAGTATATCCAGGTCCCAGGAACCCCTGCTCTCCAGTTGTGAATTGTGCATCTGAACAGGCAAGAAGCACTCCAGAGAACCCCTGTCTGCTCTTTCAAGGTAGGAACCAGCGATCTATTTCCTTTAAACAAGTGACTTTACATTAGGTTTTTTGTTCCTGGGGTCAGGCTATGCTGCCCCGAAGTATTTCATTATTGTTTTAAGAAATTCTGCTTATTATGTTAATGCTGACTGTTAATGAAAGACATCAACAAATTGTCATGTTTCTGGCGTCTCCTATATCCCTACTCAGGGATTCCTTTAATATTCTGGTGTTTCCAAAATGAATATCCAGCTGGTATTTGCCCCCACAGCTCAGTACTAGCGCTTCCTAGCGCCCCTGCAGCCTGCTCGGCCTAGGCCCGACCCTTCCAGGCCATCCCAGGCGTGTGCTGCTTCCCCTGCATGCCACGTGGCCTCGCGGGCGTTTGCTGTACAGGCCCACGCCTTCACTGCCTCCCGCGAGTCGCCTCTTCTCCCCATGACTCCGCGGCCTGGTTTACGGCCTAGCCACCTCCCCGAGAGCCTCTCCTACCCCGGCTCTCCCCGTCGGCTCGGTGGCGTCTTTTGGGCCGACTGGCCAGATGCTCCACCGACCGATGCACCCCCCCTCGCCTCTCGATGAGAGGCCCTAACATGCCGTCACATGAGTGGCGCTTGCTTCTGGACCACAGTCCGGCCCACACCTTGCAAGGGGACGTGCCCCTCAAGGAAATCGAGAGGTAGGCCTCTGCCCTCTCGAGTCCCCAACTGGATCCCGACCGTGCTTCTCCATCCCTCCTTCCTCAAAGGGGACAGGACAGGCCACCCGTGGTGTGGTCGCCTGGCTCAGTCGAGCTTCCACAAGGTGATTCCAACGCGAGGCATCTCCCTCCAAGGCCGCAGACAGGCCTGGTCTTCTCGGGCCTTCTCGGCCCCAAATCTCCCCTAGGCTTCCTCGGGCCCCCCTGCTAGCACCCCTATGGGCCTGGCGATGGAACAGCTGGGCAGCTCTCAAGGCTACGAGCTGCAAATCGGAGGCTGAAGTTCGCCTCCCACAGCCCTCACTTCTCAGGGAATGTTCCCCACAGCTCCCCTACCAACAGGCATAATAAAAAAAAAAAAAAAAACATAAGGGGGGCAGACGCGAGGGTCCAGGGATCTGCCGCACCCACCTGCATCCTAGACGACCTCGCTGGCCATCGGTAAGCCATCTAGAGGGAAATACCCTCCTCCTCCTATCTGATCCCAATCTGGAGGATCAGGGGTTCGGACCACCAGCTCCGTGCTTTTCCTGGCCTCCTCTGGTACACCCATCAAAAAAAAAAAAAAAACAGAGATAAGAAGAGAGAGAGAGACCTTCCTGCTACTCGGGTCCCTCACATAGCGACCCCAGTAGGACCCACATGACATACTCGGGTCCCTCCCATAGCGACCCCAGTAGAGCCCAGCAGTACCTTTCTCACCACCACTTGCCCGGCCCCCTACAGCGGGCCTCGGCCCCCTTGCAAGATGGAAAGAAAGGGGTGAGGAAAGTAAGGAAAACAGGCAAAGATCCCGTCATCGCCCATGGCTGTATAAGGGCCCTCCCATAGCGCCCTTACCCAGTCCTACCGCCGGTCTTCCCCCACCCGCCTACGGGCGCGGCATCCTACAGGGGCAAGAGGGGCAACACAGTTCGGGAGCTAACCACTTCGCTCAGACCTATCTCTCTCTCTTTCAGATGGTAAAGGCAAAGAAATGCACCGCGTGCAGCGCCACCCTCCTCCCCCAGACCCCGGGTCCTCTCTGCGCAGCCTGCCTGATGGACGACGAACTTTCTTCGATGGAGAGAACCCCTCCTCTGGCACCTTCTAACCCCGGCCCCAGCACCTCGACGTGGGTGGACCCAGGTTCTCTGTTGATCCAGAATCAACAGGCGGCGTTGGCAATGATGGAGAGTCAGCAGAACTTCATGCTGAAGATCATGGAGAGGCTAGAGACCCTTACCCAAAACAGAACGAGACCACCCAGCTCGGAGCGCCCCCTCAGAGAGACCCTCCAGAGGAATCGCCCGTCCCAGAGGTCCCCCATCCCAGCGTCCCCTCGGCAGACCTCCAGAGGAAGGGGCAAGGATAGTGATTATGGCGAAGAGGAGGAGGAGGAGCCTGGCTTGGAGTCGACTCGGAGGACATCGACCAGCAAGCAACCCCGTCCCTGACATCCAAACTGTGTTCTTCGAAACCATCCCGGACTCATGAAGGCCATCAAGGCCACTATGGGGCTGTCCACAGAGGAACCGGAAGGGGAGAAGATGGAGTCGAAGCTCGATCCCATGATCCAGCTAAGAACCACTTCCTCAGAGACCTTCCCAGTTTGCCCGGCCATAGAAGAGTTGGTTCACGTGGAATGGCAATCCACAGACCCGGGCAGAATGCCAAACCGAAGGAATCTGCACAAGATGTACCCGGTACAAGGCGACAAGTCAGATGCTTGGTGCAAGGCACCCTCCATTGATCCCCAAGTGGCGGCCCTGAGCAAGAAGACTGTCCTACCATGTGGTACCATAGCCCTCAAGGATCCAACGGACAAAAGGATTGAGGACATGCTAAAGAAGACTTTTGAGATCGCGGGCACGACAGCCAAGGCTATGACAGTGGCTATCTACACCTCCCGGGCCCAGATCCACTGGCTGGAAGAACTCCAGGAACAGGTGAGCCCAAAGTCCAAGGAAGCTGAACTCCTAGACTATACCCTGGGCATGACCAAGTACCTGGCTGACATGGCAGTGGACTCCCTCAGCCTACAAGCCAGGCCGCCACCATCATATAACGGCCCAGAGCTCTATGGTTGAAGCTCTGGGGCGCTGATTCAGAGTCTAAGACTTTACTACAGAATCTACCCCTTAAAGGGGTCATGTATTTGGGAGGGACTTCAGTTACCTGAAACAGAAGGAAGAGGGTAGGGACCTCCTAAGGAACCAGTCAAGATCCTCCCATCTGCCCCCCGTAAGGCGGAGATTTCGTCCTGGCGCCAAGAGCCAAACCCGCAGGGATTCATTCGCTCAGAGCCACCCCTTTCGAGGTAGGGCTCCCCCCTCTAACACCCGCACCCCCACCTTCCACGGTTACCAGGCCTCCTCCTTCTGACCCTGGGGACAGAAGTCTGGAGGTCGCAGTAGGGGGTTCAGGGGGAAACAGTGACTCCAACTCACCTGATCACCTCCTCCAGGAACAATATCCCCCAGTCGGTCAACGGCTGGCTCTGTTCGCCCATCGCTGGGCGGCCACCACGTCGGACAGATGGGTCCGAGACGTGGTCTCCAGGGGATACGCCATCGAGTTGGCTCATCCCTCAGTTCCACAATGTTTCATCTCATCCCCAGTCTCCAGAAGAAGAGCCTCGCCTCACCAAGTTCAGGGGATCCTAGCAGAGCTGATCCAGAACAGGGCCATTCAACCCGTCCTGGCTCAGGAACAGGGGAAGGGCATGTACTCCATCTTCTTCCTGGTCCCCAAGAAGTCGGGGGAGCTAAGGCCCATCCTGGACCTAAAACGCCTGAACCAGTACATGATCCCACGTCGGTTCAAAATGGAGACCATCCGGTCCACCCTACAGGGTATCAGGGTAGGCGACTTCCTAACCTCCGTCGACCTAAAGGACACCTACCTACACATCCCCATCATCAGGAAGCACAGGCAGTTCCTCCACTTCCACATCATGGGACACCACTTCCAGTACTGAGCCCTCCCATTCGGTCTGTCCTCGGCACCCAGAGTCTTCACCAAGGTCTCCATCACACTGGTGGCCAGACTCAGGGAACAGGGGCTGGACATCGTTCCGTACTTGGATGATTGGCTCATCCGCGCCCGCTCCGAGGATCAGGCATGCTTGCACTCTGAGCTTCGCCGTACAGGCCCTCAAAGATCACGGTTGGGTGGTGAACCGAGAGAAGAGCCATCTCCGTCCCACCCAACAAATAGAGCACCTCAGGGCCATTATCAACTCAGCCGAAGGCTGGGCGAGACTGTCACCTGCCCAGATCCACAGCCTCCGGAGCCTGGCCCGACAGTTAAGGTCACACCCCCGCACCACGGTGGCGAAGGTGGCAAGGCTTCTGGGATGCATGGCCTCCTGCATCGACCTCATGCCCTGGGCCAGGTGGCACATGCGTCCACTCCAGAATTATGTCCTGGCGCGCGGGGCACCGAATGAGAACAACCTCCATTGCATGGTTCCCTTACCTGCCGAGGTAAGGTCCTCCCTAGAGTGGTGGGTAACTCCAGGAAACCTGATGAGGGGGGTCACCCTCGAGGCCCCACACCCGATCCCCATCGAGACGGACGTGAGCCTCTCCGGCTGGGAAGCCTGTCTGGGGGACGAGTCAGCACAGGGAACATGGTCCCCCGCAGAGTCTCAACTCTCCATCAACGTCCTGGAGATGAGAGCAGTATTCCAAGCACTAAGGGCCTTCCATCACATCATCTGGGGACAGTCGGTTCTGATCAAGTCCGACAATCGCGTGACGGTGGCCTACATCGCAAAGCAGGGAGGAACCAGAAGCAAGGCCATGTCAAGGGAAACCTCAAGGGTGATGAACTGGGCACAAACGCACCTATCACACCTGGGAGCAGTGCACTTGGTGGGGAAACTGAATGTCAGGGCGGATTGGCTCAGCAGGCAACAGATCTACCCGGGAGAATGGCGCCTGCATCTGGATCTATTCCAGACAATACAGGCGGCCTGGGACCCAGTGTCCCTAGACCTAATGGCATCGCGGGACAACACCCAGGTGGACCGGTACTTCTCCCGTTTCAGAGACGCTCACTCCCAGGGCACGGACGCCCTGTCTCAGGTATGGTCACGGGAGTATGCGTACCTGTTGCCCCTGCTTCCCTTCATCCCACAGGTTTTGGCAAAAATCCGGGCCTCTCAGGTCACCATCATCCTGGTGGCTCCTTACTGGCCACGCAGATCGTGGTTCGCGGCAATCACGGAGATGTCGCTAGCCAGCTTCCGGATCCCGACCCGTCCGGACATGCTGTCGCAGGGACCGGTACTCCACCCGTCTCCTCGAACCCTAAAACTCATGGTCTGGCTCCTGAGAGGGAATGACTAACGGCTACCGGGTACCACGAGTCGGTTATAGGCATGCTCCTTCAGTCTCGTCGGGCATCCACCACATCCACGTATGAGAGGCAATGGGCCATCTTCTCTCAGTGGTGCCGTCAGAGAGGGTCGATGCCAGAACAGGCCAACCTGCCGACGATCCTCCTGTTCCTGCAACAAGGGGTGGACAAGGGGCTGGCATCCTCCTCTCTAAGGGTGCAACTGGCGGCCATTGAGGCGGCCAGAGGTCTCGTCGAGGGACTCTCACCGGGGGCCCATCCAGGCGCCATCCGCTTCTTGAGGCGGTGGACCTCATCGCGACCCAGAACCAGACCTAAGCGTGTCGCTCCGTGGGACCTACCTCTGGTTTTGGATTCCCTAAAGGCGGCTAACCATACCGGGCAGCTCACCGAGGCAGACCTATTCTGGGTCGGCTTGAAGACAGCTTTCCTTGTGGCCATCTGTTCAGCTAGAAGAATTGGGGAACTCGGTGCCGTCATGCGCGGCTCCATACACCACCTTCACCCCCAAAGGGGTCTGGCTGAGGACAGTCCCGGCCTTCCAGCTGAAGGTTCCAACAAGGTTCCACAGGGAACAACCGATAGACCTGCCTACCTTGCCTCGCGTAGCCCCTCAGGCCGAGAGCGGAGCCCCCGACTCCCTGGACATCGGGTCAGCCCTCTCGGTCTACCTGGACAGGTCCCACCCCATCCGTAAGATGGAGAGGCTATTCATCGTCTCAAAGGGCCAGAGGCAGGGGCTCACGGTGTCCAAGACCACCATCGTGGGGTGGATCAGACGGGTCGTCCTCCATGTCTACACGGCAAATCGACTAACCCTGCCTCAGGGGATCAGGGCTCACCCCACCAGGGCAATATCCACCTCTTGAGCGGAGCGAGCTTCTGTGTCCTCCGAAGACATCTGCAGGGCGGCTACCTGGAGCTCTGCACACCTTTGCTAGACACTATAAACTAGAACAGCTTCTGGACTTCAGGCCAGCCTTCGCTACCCAGGTCCTAGCAGCTGCATCCACACCCGGACCCTCCGATCCACCCGGATCCCACCCGGAGTCCTAACTGCTTCTTATCTCCCATGAGGTAATGTCTGGAGTGCCATGGGATGCCAACCAATCACAATGGGTGTTTACTCACCTGGTAAAGGTGATTGTGTTGGTTGGCATCCATGGCACTCCAAGGCCCTCCCTTGGGGATGATCGGAGCGTCCTCTGTCAGGGAAACAGGAGGTCCCTACACCAGTGCCGTAGAACTCAGTCTCACTGCTAACACAGTCGAACCCCGGTTTGAATTAGATTGTACATAATAGGGAATAAACACAGGCCTCCGTCCTTGCTTCTATCATGTCGTAGAGGACCTCGTTTTTACTAGACTGTATTGTTTTTTGCATTAGATTCTCATTCTAACTTCCTTTCAGCTATGGAAAATTCAAACTGGAGAGCAGGGGGTCCTGGGACCTGGATATACTGGAAATCTGATCTGGGTCATGTGCATCATTAGCCTATCAGGTGGGCTGTAACCCATGAGGTAATGTCTGGAGTGCCATGGATGCCAACCAACACAATCACCTTTACCAGGTGAGTAAACACCCATTATATGATGAAGTGCAGGCAGCCCACTGGCATTACAAACAAACCATGGTTCACCCGGTACTAACCTACTACCTACGTGATCACTGTGCGTATCAGTCATGGAGTCACTAGTATTTATCTCAAGTGATCTGAAACATGATCACCATGTCATGTGTCATTTTGTTGAGATCTCAAATGTGTACCTAAGAAACGTCTACTCTTTAAATATCATCAAAGAGGTTGACTTCACCGATGGCTGTGGGAGCCATTATAAGTCAAAATGGGTATTCTTTGACATTTCAGTGTCATCCACTGAATATAGGTTCCCCATCAAGCATGCTTTTTTTGGCTCATGACATGGAAAGGTTCCCACAAATGGCGAGAGTGGTATTATAAAATTGGCAGCAATTTGAGCAGTACAGTCATGGTGGGCCATAATTAGAAAGGCAAAAGAGCTATATAAACACTGCTGGAATCAACTGACCTGGGAGCCTGTCAATAAAGGGTATGGTCACTTCAGGCAAACATTCTTTTGGGTCAGTGAAAACCAAATAAAAAGAGAGGATGGAGCAGATGTTCAAGTTCAAGTTCAAGTTTATTGCAGGAAAACTCCATTGAGCAAGCTCATTCACAAGGAGGTCCTGTGACATAAACACTTAAAGTACAAACATAGATAGGTAATAACAGTATATACATGAAATGCACGTTACATGATACAGGCTGGATATACATACAAGGGTACCACATAGGGTGACCGCAGGTGGTAAACATTAATATGAGACAGGGAAGCGACTTACAGGTGCATACTGATAAATGAAACATGATGACTGGTGTGTGCAATACATATATTTTGGCAGCTAGAACAAACAACAGACTACAACTGATATGGGGGGAGGAGTGATTTGATAGACTAGCAGTGGAGCATAAGCATAGATAAAGCCAGGAGTAGAAGGGGAAGGGAAAGCAGTTAAAATGACAAAGCAATTATACCTTACCAGTGGATAAATATAGCACACATGGGGAAGGAAGAAACTTAATGACAGTTACAGGTGTCTTTTATTTTGGCTGAACTTAGGCGATTTGTAGAAGTTTATTGAAACTGTGCTAGTTAGTTTCAATGCGGTGTGTAATTGGTTCCAAAGCGGAGGGAAGGGCATATGCAATATACGTTTACCAAAGGAGGTCCATGTCCTTGGTATGTCAAGCATAATAAAGTCAGATTTTCTTGAGTATGCACTATGTGAGATACTAATAAGGGAAGAGAGATAGCTTGGTAATTTCTGCAGGAGCAGTTTAAGAGTCCATAGCCCAGCATGGAGCAGGGCGTCTAGTAGTAAGGATGTCAATCAACAGCTGCATATAAGTCACAGTGGTGCGAACGGTAAGGGGAGTTGGTAATGAACCGTAACGCACAGTGATAAAGGATGTCCAGTTTACTTGGATTTGCAAGAGTGGTGGAGGACTAGAATACATCACCATAGTCGAGTAGGGGGAGAAAAGTGGCCTGTACAAGCTTGTTTCGAGTTTCAAGGGTGAAAAGGGGCCTATTTCTGTAGAAGAAACCTAACCTTGCTTTTAGCCTTCTAGAGACATCTTCGACGTGGTCATTGAAAGATAATTTATTGTCGATCCAGATACCCAGATATTTAAATTTGGTTACAACTTCCAGAGGCTCGTTTAGCGTGATGACAATGAAGTCTTGGGCAAGGGTATTGGGGTGGCCTGTGACAGCACTGTGGGAGAATATCATCGCTTTAGTCTTCTTAGCATTGAGCAGAAGCTTTGCCTTTATTAGATTATGCTCAAGTTGTGCGAAGTCCGCTTGAAGCACTCCCTTGACTTCAGATAATGATGAGCCAGAAGTATACAATGCAGTATCATCTGAAAAAAAGTGCAGATTGGACGTAGATATGTTAGCATCTAAGTCATTAATGTACAAAGAAAACAAGATAGGGACTAAGATGGATCCTTGGGGGACTCCTCTTGCAACTGGCAAGGCAGCAGAAAAAAAGCCTTCCTCCTTTACTTTTTGGAATCTTCCAGTTAGGTAGCTAGAGAACCACTGGGTGGTATGGTATGTGGCACCCAACTTTGCAAGGCAATTGACTAATAGTTTGTGATTAACAGTATCAAAAGCTTTGCTGAGGTCCAAAAAGACTGCACTAATTACCTTCTTAGCATCTATAGCAGAGATCCAATCATTGGTTACTTTTGCTAGTGCAGTGATTGTGCTACGATTAGCCCAAAAGCGGATTGAGCTGGGTTAATGAGAGAGAAGGTTTCCAAGTGAGATTTTAACTGAATATAGATCAGTTTTTCGAGAACTTTAGAAAGGATAGGCAATATGGAGATAGGCCTATAGTTGTTTATATCGCATGGGTCACCAGATTTAAATAGAGGGAGGATATGTGCTGATTTCCAGCAGGATGGCACAGTAGCAGATGTAATGGAAAGATTGAAGATGTGGAGAATTGGGGCAGTGAGATGGGCGTAGCCTGACCTTAGGAAAAAGGGTTCTAAGCCATTGTCCCCTGTGCTTTTTTTGGTGTCTAAGTTAAGAAGAGAATCTTCTACTTCTTTATAAGTTATCTCGCGCAGTTGGAAGGGGCTGGGTGCAGTACTAGATGTAGGGGGAAGGGTATGCTGGCTCACCGCAGCACCAGCATAAGGTGATGAGCCAAAAGCTAATCCAGCTGTGGCAAAGTGGGAGTTAAGTTCCTCCAGGATTAGGGACCTGTTTTCCACAATCTTGCCACTTGCAACTATCTGTGTTGAGACAGAGGGGGCCATGGGCTGTCCTTCTATAGCTTTGATAGTCTTCCATATTTTATGAGGGTTACCTTTAGCTTGTTCGAGAGTAGAAATATAATAGTTAGCTTTAGCAGAGCGAAGTTTTTTCATACAGTTATTCCTGGCTGTTCTAAAGGCCTGCCAATCTGAAGATTCTTTGGAATGTCTAGCTTTAGCCCAAAGCTTATCTTGAGCTATAAGGGCTGCCTTAAGATCCGAGGTGAACCAGGGGTTGGAATTGTTCTGTACCCTTACTTTGATGAAAGGGGCATGCTTATTTGTTACTGTAGTGAGTTTGTCATTAAGGATGTAAGCTGCCTTGTTGACATCTTTGGCTGGGTAGAGATCTTGCCATCTGATCATGCTCAGGTCAGATAGGAAGTTTACTGCACTGAAGTTGCAAAAGGATCTTTTTGTTATAAAGATGGGTTGCCGCCGGGCCTTAATTTGAGATCTTATGCAAGCAACAATTCCATGATCGCTCATGTCATTGTGAAACACTGCCGAATGAGATATTTTGTGTGGATGGGTGGTTAGTACCACATCTAGAATGGAACTGTTGGCAGTATTTAGAGTGTTGTTCCTAGTGGGTTCACTAACTAATTGCCCAAGACCTAGCTCGTCACAAAGGGATTTGAGGCCGTGTGATTTAGGTGACAGCCAATCCATATTTAGATCTCCTAGAAATATTGCTTCAGTTTTTGCATCTACGAACATGGATTTCAAAAGATTAAGGATTTCATTACCACCAGACAGGGGTCTATAGCCACCTAGGATAGTGATACATTCTGAGGAGGGGAGATGAAGGCTCAGCGAAACTAACTCAAATTCCTTGGCTAGAGATTTGCAACTAATATTGGTGACCGAGTACTTAGATTTGGCTTAGATAACCACACCCCGCCTCTAGACTCTCTATCTACTCTAAATAAATTGTAGCCCTGCAGTGATATTTGTTGATCAGTGTTCGTCTTTTTTAACCACGACTCAGTAATTATGATAAGGTCAGGGTTAACATATGCAGCCCAAGCTTGCAGCTGTACAAGTTTTTTAGGCAGTCTTAAAATGTTGACCATCACCATTTTGAGACCTGTGGCCTCAACAAAATCGATAGGCGAGGTAAGTTGGAGGGGGACAGGGTTGAACTCCACATTTCCTGAGCAGAGAAGAAGCAGAAGTATAACTTTCTTTAAGGAGCTTATAAGAATGGAGACTGCTTTTTTATTTCTTCGAGGCAATCCATATCGTGCTGTGCAAGAGGCGGCACCACTGTAATGACAGTTGATCGTGATCAATGTAAGTGCTTGAATAGACATAGGTGAGGACAGTAGCAAGGGGGTGTAGGCTAACCGTGGGGAATAGGCTAAAAGGGGAGAGGAGAATGACATAGTGTTTGCACGGTAGACCGTTATAACATTAGGCATTGATAAGGTACATTGGAGAACTGAATTGCATTGAGGTACTTCGAATTGCACTGTATTGCTGAGAACTCTGTACCTTAGGAGCAATAAAAACACAATAAGGAGAGCCATGGTCCCAGATTGAGTGGTCTTGTGATTTGTATTAGTGCAATATTTTCTAGGCAAGTAATTTGCCCACCTAGGTACTCACTTAAAACCTAGATGAGAAAATACAGCAGAAAGGGGAACAAGAAGAGCAGAAGCAGCTTAGTTAGTGGCAGAGCTCAAGAGATATTCACACAGGGCAGTCTTATTGGCCACACTCAGATACCAATCATAGGTTGGCAGCAGTCAAAACTAGGCCAATGAAGCAGTAATATGATATAGGAGGTGGATGTAAACACGGTACCTGGGACACACAAGATACAAAGTGTCATGTGTGCGATTCCCCTCCAAAATGATTCCCCTCCAAAATCAGTTAATTGCAAAATTGGCCACCATTTAACCCCATTAAATCAATTAATAGACAAGACTGTGCATTTTATTGGACTGCTGATTGTCAGTCTGCTTTTTGCTAGCTATGAGATGCACAGTTCAGTGAACCTGTTATTACTCTTTCAGACTTCGGCAAATGATTCTTGGTATTATATACTGATGCATTGCGAAGTGCAGTAGGGACAGCATTTGCACAAATTCAGAATGGTGTGGATGAATTGTTGGCATAAGCTAGCTGCATGTTGACAGTCAATGACAAATGCTGATCCATCTATGACAAGGTAATGAAGGTCTATAGCCTGGGCTGTTGACCAATTTCAACAATACCTTGGTACAGATCTCTTCAATATTGTAATAGACCATAAACTACTGCTGGAACTGTTGCAAATTCCAATTGATAAGGCCCCCACCAGGCATTGCAGTCACTGGGCTTTAGACCTGGGTCCATATGATTGGGTTATGGTCCATTATAATGGACACAAGGACACTAATGTGGATGCCCTTTCCTGCAGATTCAGTGCTGAACCACTGCCCATGCAGGTCGGGAGAGAACAGAGTCCGAAATTGGTCATTAATCGTAAAATTTCACCCATGGGTGGCAAAACTTTGCCTGCAAGCAAAATTTTGCCAGCTTGGGGCCAAAATTTTGCACACACATTGGGGTGAAATTTCACATTTTGCCTGGCTAAATATTTCATGAAATGCACAAATTCAACAAAATATTTCTCTGGGTGAAATTTTCCAATTTTGCACATCTGTAAGGAGGGGCAGGGAGGGAGAGAATAGTTGAGAATGGGGAGTGGTGGTGTGGTGAAGAGGAGGGAGAGGTGGAGGGTAGAATGTGGAGGAGGGAGGGTAGAGTGGGGGGCAGGGGGACATGGGAGATGAAGGAGTGAGAACGTGGGAGGAGTGAAAATGGAGGCAGGTTGGGGGAATTAAGTGCAAGGATGATATCAAGAACAGGGTCAAAGTATATTATCAGGTAAGTACTTCAGAAATGTACAACATAATGTTCCTAAAGGAAGTTTCATGTTTGAGTTCATGTGCTATTTGAGCTGATAAATAAATTTGCATCTGACTGCAGACAGTAGACATTCATCTAAATCACTGCTTGGCACAATGGCTTTTCATCGCTATATTCAAGGCAGATACAAAGAATTTGAAAGCAGTCTAGTTATTCTAGTTTGATCTTGACTTTGATTATTTCCTGTAATTTATTTTCAGTGCTTCAGAAAGCAGAAGCTATGTGGGTTATTCTGGCACATTGTTTTAAGCAGCATGCTTCACACTAGTAAACGTAGGCACATATATTCTAGTTCACTTATGAGGCATTGTTTAGTAATTTTGGCGTACTGATATGTGCATATGTTCAGGAAAAGTTCAGGAAAACATTAGTGTGCTTGCTCTTGGGTTTGTTTCCTTTTACTACATAGTACAGGCATGATCCATAGATTAAATTTCAAAAGAAAGAAACTTTGCATCACCAGACCCCATGATGCATTGCGTGACTGGGGTCATGACCTGTAAGGTATCTCTTAACAGTATTTTTTACACTGATGTTTGTAAACTAATAAGTTGAAAACCAGGTTCTTTTAAAAAGGAACAGAGAAAACATTGGGGGATCAATGGCCCAGACTGCATAGATTTAAAGGAAGAACAGTTAATTAGCTCTTCCATTTAGTCAAGTGCTGGACTTGTTTAGCCTGCTAGTATTACTTAACATACCAAAATCCATTCTGAAATGTTGCCCCACTGATTATAATGAGGTGTGTGCTCACTCCCCTTCTTGTACATACGTCAGATCACGTACTAGTGAGGGATCAAGGCCAGCACTGGGATGGGAAGGGGTGAGCGAATGGCCCTCAGGACAAAAATATGATCCATTCCCCCTCTCAGCAGAGAGCACAGGAAAATTATCAAAACCTAATCCAGTAGGTTTTTGCTAGGCTGAGCTCCCTCAGAGAGGAAATTGTCTGCAAACTTGTTAAGCCTCCATAAAAGAGAAGAGCATAAAATACATCTGTTTAAACAGCACATAAAGGCATGTTTGCCCTGGCAGTCATTCTCAGTACAAATGTCCCCAAAATAGAAACATGCTTTTATCTCATCATTCTACTACAAACACAATTTTACAATGGGTTAAACACCTCAGGTTGTGCATTATGAGGGAATTATTCACTTCCAGAGGATTAATGCATATCCTATGTGGAAAGGTACTTAGCTGTGCCTCATGCCATCTAAGCACCATGAGGTGTGCATTAAATTTCGGACACATGCATTACCTCCCTTTATAAAGTGGGGTCTGGTGAATTTGGCCTGCACTTTGATCAAAACTATTGCATATTGACCTCTGTTGACATACTGTACCGTATATTGTAGTACGCCAAGGTAGAGACGCATCAATTTAAACAAGAACCCTTTCTATAACTCTTTATTTATGATGTTTTGCACAGTACATAGTACAATATATCCATGGCAAATTACATACCTTATAGAGTAATCCTCACAATAATTAGCATAAATATACAATATTCTGGAATCAATAAAATATATACCTCTTTGCTATGCACTAGGAGGTGATCCCCTACAGTTTACTAACTACATAGTGTCTTGCAGAAAAGAAAACACTACAAGGCATCAAGTCAGCATGATACTCAATATTAAATACTCATTTTATTCCACACAACAGTAAGTGTATTTGCATAAAGTATAGGCATTAATCATGCTTTAAAGCCTCAAATAAATTTACAGGTATCTTCTGGATGCCAAGAGCCACTGCTGCAGGCTGATGCTATCAATAATACACATAGTCCCTTAAAATATTTTGAAATGTAACAGTTGTATCAGTAATGCCTTTGCTGTTGCTTCTAAAAAAGAAAACAAACTGATAAATATGTTAACAATATTGAAAGTCTGTTAAGGTTTCTTCCACCAGCTTTACTCACCCTCACCCCTATACTCTTTCTCACCAATGGCAGCTCTGAGCAATGCGTGACCAATACTTTAAATGAAAAAGTAGACTACTTATCAACATCTTACATTAGAAGACAGTATAATGACTCAATAAAACCTTAGCCATGACCTAAGTGTGCATTACATGAGACCCCAACCTGTCAGGATCAGAGGGTAATGTGCAACACATACATGACAAACATTATCATATCACTGGCATGGAAATGTATTAAATCATTTATTGTTATGCAATGCATCAGGAAACAGTACCAAAAGCAAAACACACAGTCCTAATCCACAAGACCCTCCCCAAAAAAACAAGCATTTGTCAATGCCGAATGTTTGCTTGCTGGCATTGGCAGTGGTAGTGTAGAAGTTACAGAGCTGAGTAATAGGAATGGCAGTGAAGTATTGAACTGAAGCCAACCCCACCACCACCCTGCAGAGAGTGACAGGCATTGGTGTGTGTGTTTGGGTCATCAGGCATAACGGCTATGCCATTTCACCACACCCCACCCTGCAGACACTGACAAGTGTCACGGTGTTCCTTGGGGTCTTTGGCCCTTATGCGCACCCCATTTCATTAGGAAATACAGTGAGATGGGTGTGATATAGGAGAATGGGGTCAACTTTGGGGCCAAAGAGTCCAAGGCACACCTCGACGCCTCTCACTGGCTGCAGGGTGTGGAATGGTATAAGCATCACAGGCAAGAATCCCAAGTCACACCCCTGATGCCTGTTATTCTCTACAGGGTTGGGTGTTATGGTTGGAAACCCTAATACCTCAGGCATTCGTTGGTATTTTCACTCCAAATTTTCAACATGTTTTTTTTGTGACCCCACCTCATGAACAGGGGGAATATCAGTTTGTTAGCCGAAAGCTGCTTATGCACAGTGACTACGGCATTTAGCACCACAGGTGCAAAAACATTCCGAACAGGATGTAAAAAATGACAGCTGTACTGTTCATGGGGAGGTGTAAAAAATGGCAATGTTGCAAATCTGCAGTAAAAGTATTAAAAAAAATGGTGAAGTCACGAGCGTACATAGAAACTGTGCAACGCACACCCATAATATAATTAGGTTGGGGATTTTTTACAGCAGATTGTCAACTCAGGCATTTTGGTGCCTCCGATTATGAACAGTGTCATTGTGATTTTCTTTATCTGTGCTGAACAATGACTTCCCACAGCGACCACGCATCTCTGCGCTGAAAGTGAAAACACACTTCAGCCATGTTGTGAAAAATGACAGCTGTACTGTTCATAAGGAAGTGTGGAAAATGCCACTGGTGAAAATCTGACTGAAAATATTACAAAGTCATGAACTTACGGTGTGTGGAAACTGCACAATGCTCACTCATAACACAGTCATTTTATGGACTTTTGTCACCAAATTTTCAACATAGCCATTTTAAGACCTCTGCTCATGAACAGTGTAACTGTGATTTTCTTAATGTGTCCTAAACATTGCTTTCACACACCAACAGCACCATTGTGTGCTACATGTGCGAAAACACATTTTGGGTGACATATGAAAAATTGCAGCTGTACTGTTCATAAGGAAATGTAATAAAATGACAATGTTGAAAATCTGGAGTAAAAATATTAAATTCACAAACTTACGAGCATGCATAGGAACTGTGCAACGCACACTGGTAAAACAGACATTTTTAGGCATTTTTTCACCAAATTTTCAACATAGCCATTTTAAGACCTCTGCTCATGAACAGAGTCACTGATTTTCTTAATTTGTCCCATACATTGATTTTGCACATCGACTGCGCCATTGTGTGCTACATGGGCAGAAACACATTTTGGGCAAGATGTGAAAAATGACAGCTATACTGCTCATAAGGAGGTGTGGTAAAATGGCAATGTTGAAAATCTGGAGTGAAAATATTGAAAAGTTGCAAACTTATGAGCGTGTGTAGGAACTGCGCAACGCACGCTTGTAAAACAGTCATTTTTAGGAATTTTTTCACCAAATTTTCAACATAGCCATTTTAAGATCTCTGCTCATGAACAGTGTCACTGTGATTTTCTTAATTTGTCCCGTACATTGATTTCACACACCGACTGCGCCATTGTGCGCTACATGTGCAGAAACACGTTTTGGGTGAGATGTGAAAAATGACACCTGTACTACTCAAAAGAAGGTGTGGTAAAATGGCAATGTTGAAAATCTGGAGGAAAATATTGAAATTCGCGAACTTACGAAAGGCAGTGAGAACCGCGCAACGATGCTCAGAAATAGTATTTTTTTGAGTAGACCATTAACATGGTTCTTCTTCGATGAATGATGTAACACGTCGGGTGGCATCATCTGTTCTTTCGAAGCGGCGGATTTCCCGCTGCAGTGACCGCAATCACCTTCAGGCCCGAATAGTGCCATGACAGTGACATCATTCATGAGAAGGGTCCCAAAATCCCATGTTGAAAATTTGGTGAAAATTCCAAAATGCCTGAGATATGCAATAAAGTTGAAAACCCCTATCTAGCCCATTATACAGCTTACCGGCATTTCCTCAGTTCGCGGTCGACTTTGAAGAGTGCAGACGTGTTTCCAGTCCACCAAGATCATTGCGCAGCTCTGAAGGTAAGTATGGGGTGAGGGGGTGGGGAGGCAGGGTGCAGTGGGTGGGTGCGGGTTGTGGAGGGGGCCAGGAGACTACGTGGGACCATTTTTTCTTTACAGGTTTTTTTTTTTAATGATGACGCTGGATGTTTACCATGCTGGGGTGGACTCCCAGCATGGCACAAGGCAGTTAGGCGTTCAGCCAATGGGAACTGGGCACCCCGTCGGCCAAAACATCACCGCCACACTGGGGTGGGCTTCCAGCGTGGCACCGCCCACTGTGCTGGGGAAGTGAGGCCGATGGGGGATTGGGCACCCGTTGGTGATAGCATGGAGAACAACAGTGAAGCCAACAGGGATTGGGCACCTGTCGCAATACCATCAATTGCCACGCTGGGGTGGGCACCCAGCATGGCATTTGGGAGGCTTTTGGGGAGCACAGCACAGCCAGCGGGATTGGGCACTCTGCTGGCTATAGAGTGTGCGTGGTGGGGGCACAGTATGCGCGTGAGTGGTGTGTAGGGGAGCTGCGCGAGCAGGCGATATCTTATCACTGCTCACTGAAGCATAGCTCCCCCTTTCAACTGTATGCCACTGCATTTTGGAGCTTGTCATAGACAGCTCCAGCATGCATTGGCTTACAGGGGCTGCCCCTGCCAACACACTGACTGAATTGGAGAAGGAGGTGACACACCTCCGAAATCTCGGATGATGGCACTATGTTTCTGAAACATGCATGCAAGCAAACATAAAAAACAGAAACATCAAATACTGCAAAGCAGAACACTAAAACAGCTGCAAAAATATGTACAATATTCAACTGATGAAACTGGAAATCCACCTAAAAAGACACATATTTTAGAAAACTCAAACATCATAATGTCTCAGTGGTTCCCCTGCTCACAATAAAAGGCTAATTAAAACAAATTGTTTTAAAACACATTTTCATACAAGGGTAAACACAGATAAACACATAGTGATATTTATTTCACCAAACATCTGCATTTGTGCTCAAAAATGAGGTAAAAGTAATACTTTTTCATGGTTAAAAGCACCATGATGGAAAATATATCCATTCTCCAGCATCTCTAAATAGTCAAACACACTGCTTCCCAGCTGTGCTCAAACTAAAATATCTTTCTTAAACTGGAAATACCACTAAACGAACATAGGAACATAGATTCTAATAGGAGCTAATGGGATATGAGGTCTCCACAGCTAAATTGTATTAAGGACTCAATTCTTAAAGGGGCAAAGACTTTCCAACTACACTAAAGAACTAAATAACATTTCAACCACCAGCCTGGTGATGCTAAGAGTTGAGGCACTGGACACCACACCTTGTGCTGCACCGGCAACCTGGGTTCAGGAATGGACTTGGATCTCTCAGGGGTCAGCAGGGGTGAGGAAGGATTGAGTGTCTGTAGACAGCTATTCTTCCTTGGGGGGCAGGGGGGACAGTACGGCACAATGTCTGCTTTATACCCAGTGGTGGCTAGCTGTCAGTACATGTGTGCCATCCGAAAGGGCGGGCCTCACATACATCTGCATCCATGGTGGTGGAGTCCAGCCATATCTGCCCATTGCATGTATGCAGTCCTGAGAAGAAAAAGTGGCAGAAAATGCTAGGATCCTGCAGGCTCCACAATGGCCTGATATGCCACTGCACCAGAAATCCACGATTCTGAATTGTGCTCTAGGGTGGGAAGTAGCTCCTCTCCCTGGCCCTGCCATGGAGGGTAATCCATGGGGGAACTCTGGGGCATGGCTGGTGTGGGGTGATTGGGTCTAGAGAATGAGTACCGCTGATGGAGGACCAGAACTGCCAGCCTAGCTCCACAGAGGTGGAAAAAAAAATAGCATTTGACTGATTTTATATGTGGAATAAGACCATTTATATGGGTCATTATGATATGTCAGCATATAGTATCTCCTCGAGGTTTAAGCCCTTAGCTTCACCATGACCTCAGATCCACCAGTTAATACATTAACATTGCCTACTCCCACCCCCAGCATGCCTTATTCATTATGTAATGTTTAGACTATACTTTGTTACTCTGTCATTAAGCTATTGCTACTTCAAGTGTTATTCTATTCTAGCCATTTAGAATTGCTTTGCATTTTTGTCCTCTGTAACTAAGGGCATAATTTTCACCTAATGACTAGAGAAATGTGAAAACAAAAGCAGTAGAGGGGCTTAAACCTCACTAGAGAAATTGACCCAGTGCTTTCAGGAAATAGAGGGCCAAGAACAGCAGAAACAGACACTTCACACAACCTTGCAGCACTGACCAATGAGCTGTGCTCAAAAACATAATACTAAACAGCCTACCTTCATACTTGTAGGTCTTTCTTCAAAGCGCATTGTGCTCAGAATGTATCCAACAAGTGTGAAGTGCAAACAATCTGGAAAAAGAATAGCAACAGATCAAAATATTATGCTGGCACCGATTTGGTGTATTTCAAATGGCAAAAACCAACTTGTGGCCGACAGACAGTATATGTGTTGAGCACAGGTCTGTTGGCCGCCAGTTGGCTTTTCCTGCTTGAAATATACCAAATGGGAGCCAGCATAATGTTTTGAACTGCTCCAGTTCCGCCAACACTTTGTAATGGACAATGTAGAAATCAAGTTCCTAAAAACAGCAGCAGGTTACATATACCCAATCTTGATTAACCCCTTTAACCAATGACCAATGGAAGGGTCCCTACCTACAAGGGGGGAGGAAAATTGACCCCTCACACTACAGACCCATAACTCTTCTATACATCATTTCAAAACTATATGAAAAACTAGGACTTATACAATTATCCACATACCTAAAAATACACAACTTTCTAATAATCCCCCAGTCAGATCTTAGGGTGGGTAGATCCATGTCTACTGCCCTTGCAGAGTTAGTCAGAGAGTTCACTGGTGATCTAGATAAATATGAAGCTGTTGAGGTGGTGTTTGAAGACTTCTCAAAGGTATTCAATATGGAGGACCACAACATAATTCTAGGAAAACTAAAGAAAATACTAGTAGCACCAGAAGTAACTACCTGATTTGCCTCTGACTTAATAATCCACAGACAATCAATGGCAATGAATAACGTCTTATCAGGTGACAGATTCCTATCCAGGGGGGGTCCCACAGGGATCAATACTAGGCTCCTACTATTTCTGGTTTATGTTAATGACCTTTCTTAATACATAGGACATGCTACAATAACACTATGTAGATGACACACTCTTCATAGCAAAAGCCAAAGACTTCTCCTAAATAGAGAAAAAACTCCATTTGGATTTTGATATTCTACAAAACTGATGGTGCTCCGTGGAAAAAGAAACAGTCTACGGTCTTCTGTAAAAAAGGTACAAAAATGAAAGACCCTTGCAACCTAAAAATATGACTCCTACATGGGCCCACCACTAAAGATCAGAGATCTACAAATACCTTGGAGTAGACATACACAATATCTTAAGTTTTGAAAAGCATAATAAATCTGCTATCATAAAATGAATGTCAGACTGGGAACCCTTAGTTGAAATGCCTACACCATGTCAAAAAATAACAAGATTGACCCTAGCAACACAGCTACTGCTGACCATTCTGGAATGCAGATGAATAATCTACCAGCAGGCAAGTAACATGGGGCTAGAGAAATTGAACACAGCATATTTCAAAATGGAAAGGTCCATCCTTAGATGTCCATATGGCATCCACTATTGTGCAATGCTCAAAACACTAAACTGGGATTCCCTCAGACTGAAAAGAGAGAAGTCCAGGGCACTCACAGTCAACAAAATCATCAAGGGCATAATTACTGAATATCAGGAACTAGGAAACAATTCCCCAAATAACATACACATGTGAAACATCAATGTTTGAATCAACTATGTGAAAATGAGCCTATATTACCTCCTTCCCAAGACTTGGAAATCTCAAATCCTCAAAATCTAGAGTGAGCAAATTTCTGTCTGAATTTAAAACAATGAAATAGTCAGAACTGACATAGTTTTATGACTGTTGCTAAATTGATGGTGCAGTTTCCCCTCAGAGGTAAAACCCCTTCAGACTAACAGCATCGGTACCTGCCTGAAAGACAACAGGTAAATACTGTTTACAGTGCCATTGTAAACTACTTTAACTAATGTCCATTGCATGCTTATACTGTTAATTTAACTGCAGTAACCAATATAACGAATCTTGCCTGTTTATATTGTAACTGAAATCCAACAAAACTCCACACTGATGGAAGACACTCACACATTTCTTTGGTGAACGCCAAATTATGCTTCTATATGCCAGAGAAAAGAAATGTGGATACAGACAATGCTGCTTACCACAATACCCCAGCACTTCAAGTTTGCATTCTTTGTCATGGGGTGTTGTCAGAGTATAGCTACATCACAGTAAATTGTCGAAAAAGGAACACACTATGCTCTGACCACACCTTCAATGAAGAGTTCAGTCTCAAAGCATTGGGGCATTCTGCTAAGGAGAATTGTCTGTATCCACATTTCTTTTTGCTGGCTAATAAAAGCTTAATTTAGCATTCAGTAAAGGAATGTGTGAGTGTATTCCATGAGTTTTTTTGAACTTGTGTTTGTTGCAACGGGCTGGCTGCCTGTCAGCTCCACACCAGCTTTGCTCTGTGATTCATAGTCTTTTTGTGGAATTGGGTATATTGAAACTTTCACCACTGCAATTAATGTATTATTCTTCAAAATGGGACAACTTTGAAAATCAGACCATAGTGGCACTAACAGTTTTATCCTGTCAAAAAAGATAATTTTTTACTTATTACTACTTTGCATAAGTTGGATACATTCTGAGCTCCCTGCACTTTTAATAAAGGCCTACATGTGTGAAGGTAGGCTGACTGGCATAATCTTTTTGAGCACAGCCCATTGGTCAGCACTATATGGGTGTGAGACGCTTCTTTTTTCTCATACAAATTCTAGAGTAGCATAACTGTCTAAAGTTATTTAAGTTTTGACAGTATCATTCTGAACAGTGCTTGCAAAGGCAAAATGACTTTCTTCAGGTGGTGTTTTTTATTTGAAGAATATAAAATAATTGCATGTGAGATGTGCCTTCATAATTACCTGATCTTTCATAATATTAGAAGTCCAATCATTTTACATAATGGCACAATGCTATATAGGAAAATAACCATTACAATAAACAGTATATTATTAATATCTTTTGGCAACTTTGTGGCTAAAAACCATGATATAGTGTTGCAAAATAATTTAAAAAAGAAAATAAAATATCATACCTCCAATAACAACTGTAGTAGTTGCAGCATCAGTGAAACTGCCATAAATCTGTACATCGTTCATGGTGGCTATAATATCGGTGACAACTGTAAATAAAAATTATTTGGACAGTAACATGAACCGCATTTATAAAACTTGTTTTACAGTATACAGTGCATTATATGATAACAGTCTTTAATATATTGCACAGTCATTTCAAGCCTCTGAACCACAGCCAAATGCTAAAGCTATAACTTCATTCCCATATATGCAAAGATAAAACTCCCATTTACTGTGCTATACTGCGATGACACATATGTTTTAGGGAGCAATGAAACTGAACTGATGTTTAGGAAACATTTTTTAATGGGTTATTGAAAAAATTATGGTAACCACTGGAATAAAATAACTAAAGTGAGCCCACTTCAATTTGTCCCTGGTCTTTGAATCACCACAACTATTTCACAGCTCTGGCCACTTCACATAATCATCTGCCAGTTTCTAAGAAAAATCTCAGTTTGCATCATGATCCAACTTTGGGAATCCTTTGTTGCAGTCTCTAATAAGGCGCAGGCAAGATATTTTTAGCAATAAGAATTTATTTGTTATGTCATAAAGTTTGCATCATCTCAACCCTAAGGTGCTGCCCCAAAGATACAACTTTAGAATATTAAACTTCAAGCTCTGCTGAGTGGTCACACTTCACCTGATTCAACAACAGCTGGCCTATTTCTCTGCTGAAGAGATTTATCACCCCAAGTCCTGCTCCAGCCCAGTGTTTAAGTCTTCTTAGTTTTGAATAATGTTTTATTATTTTGTAACAATTCTTAGTTTATTCAATACTCTGTATTAGTTTGTCTTAATTTTCTTTAATTTTACCCTTTTTTACTGATTCACATGTGATTTCCAGAACAGGGATAACCACAGTTTGAAATATTCCTGCTTTGGAGGTGGCAGTTACAAACCAAACAAAAATAAATGCATTTTATCTAAATTAGACCTTATTTTTTTTAAATAGCTATACTTTTTTTCTCCAGCACAACTCCTAGAATGATGTTTTCATTTGCTCCTGGTAAAAATAGGGCCTACAAGATTTAAACATTTTAAGTATATCCTTGATGCATTGGTTGACAGAAACAGATGGTCACAGACCTTGCTTTGATGATTTAAGCCTGGATCACAATTTTGAAAATTGTGAATTCAGCAAATTTTTCTGCCTAAAACAAAGAAAAAAGGTAGCTAAGCCTCGATTTTAGGGCTACAGTGGGTGGAGCCCAGCAGACCTCCTGCAATCAGAAGAGGGAAACTTTTCTAACTGAAAAACTATGTGGAACTGCCTCACAGTAGCCTACGCATCTGTGAAGCACTCCACTCTCTCTCTATTACCAGTCATACTGCACTATTTTCCAATAGTTGGTGGTCACAGCGGAACACAGAACAGTCCACCATGTCCAAGATGGTGGCCACCAAACGATACTGCACATAAGCAAGTAGTCGTACCTATGCAGAATGGTTCAGTGACCATCTTGGACATGGCAGACTGTGCCACAATGACTGCTGAAAACTATATATGTAATTATATATATTTTCCTCCCCACCCAATCCTCCCAGCACCCATCCCCCACCCCCAGAAACATAACAGTGACACTGGGGTGTACAATCCCTCCATGTCATGATACAAAATATAGAATATCCCACAATCCTGACCCTCCCTCTCAGCACCCACAATCCCCAGAAACATAACAGTGACACTGGGGATGCCCTGTCCCCCAGTGTCATGATTAGGAATCCTCATTTTCCCCCCTTTTCCTTAACCCTGTAAAAAGAAAACTGTCCATTGACATCTTTTCTGACCAGCCTAGGTCTTTTTTTCTGTAACCCTGTAAAAAAAAATCCATTGATGTCTTTTGCTGCCATTATTGTTCCCTCACCTGAACCCCCATTCAACACCCACCACCCCGCACCCCTCACAAGCCATTATTTACCCATCAGGGGACCAATGCCATACTTTTTTCTGGACCTCAGACACATCTTCATTCTTCAAAGCTGGACCATGAACTGAAGAAACAGGTATGCGGTTCAATGTATTTCAGTGGTGTTTTGAACTTAGTGGTTTAACTTTGGCATTTTTGCATAATTTTGGCCCACATTTTCAACATGCCTTTTTTTTCAATCCCACCTCATGAACAATTGAACTGACATTGGGTAAATCTGTCTTGAAATGTGATTTCATGGTCCCGGCATGAAATCACCATTCGGGCAGGGGTTGAAAATTTTCTCTGCCCTTGTTCATGAGGTTGGGTCATAAGAAAGCTATTTTTAAAATTTGGTGTAAAACTATTAAAAAACTAAGTTATGAGCCTATGTTGAATTTTGCAAATACAGGCTCATGGCTTTGGTAATTTTCAATATTTTTACCTGAAATTTACAACATAGCCATATCTTTACAACACCTCATGAATGTGACAGCTATCATTTTTCAACTCCTGCACAAAATACATTTTTGTATCCTAAAAGTTGATTTTGCAGTCCCTGCGCAAAATCACCTTTAGGCCAGGATTTGAACATTTCCTCTGCCATTCTTTATTAGGCAGGGTCATAATAAGGTTATGTTTAAACTTTGGTGCAAAAATATTACAAAACAACAAATGTATGAGCCTACATTACATTTTGTGAAGGCTCCTAACTTTGGTAAATTTCAGTATTTTAACCCAAATTCCTCGACTGCAGCCATATCTGCTCTGGCCAGACTTTGTTTGTATCCACTTCTATAGTAACTTCCTGAGAGTGTTCAACTGTATAAAACAGCCTGTCCATAAATATAAAGAGTAGTAGCACTTAAGCATAAACGTATGCTTCTGATAGATCTTCTTCTTCTCTGCAGCATTATCTGGCACTAAAGGAGAATAAAAAGCTGCAAAGTACTCATGTGGAAAAGAACAGCAGCGTCTGACACTCAAGGAAACAGAAAAAAGCTATTAAGCCATCTTTCTTCTAGTTCCAGAGAGAACTTCTCTAATAGTAGCAGTAGGAGTCAATATTGGATGGAGTTTGCTTCTTGATTCCAAGATGGCTGCTGTATGCTATGTGTCTGTGGAGTAGGCACAGGAGCAGGAGCTGCTCAATGCTATCAGAATAGCTATAACAGGTAAACCATCGTTGCCTGTGCTGTTACTAAGCAGCCTTTCCAGACTTACTTGTGTGGCTGTCTTGGTCTGCCAGTCTGCCCTGTCTGCTTTTGCACCCCCAGGTGTTGTGTAGCAAGCAGAATCCTTGGTGAAGATGCTGTTTAAATCCCACTGGAGGAGTAGGGTGCCTTGCAGAAGATGCCACACTGGGGCTGGACTGTGCAGAGGATTGTATTATTTGATCGCTGAATGGATCACTGAATCTGGGAATTTGGAGATAGAGCAGAAGTGATGGAGATGTGAAGGAGCAGAGGGACTGATATGAGAGCAGATCAGAATTCTGCATACATTTATATTGAAAAGATAGACTGATTTTAAATGGAGTGCTGCAAAAGTTGTTTTTTTTTTTATTATTTTATTTTTCAGTTTGATGAACCAGCTAAAAACCTGACTTGGGGCTCAACTGCTGATTTTTCTGCTACTGTATATGTCCAATCTAGTAGACTTCAGCGTGGTGTAGTATTTGAAAAGTGTAGCATTACATGATTCTGCTTTCTTTTAGCCCTTTGGACTCATTTTAAATATTGTCTTTTAAGGTGAGGGGTTCTCTTTTCTGAGTTTTGTGCTTCATGTTTTGGTACTTTGCTTTTTGGTGTTTTGGGAGATTTGAGAAGTTGGGAGCCTTGCTGTTTGAAGAACTGAGAGCACTTTCCTATTAATAGAAGGTGTGTATACCTTTAATATTAGAGAGGTTGTTTGTGGGGTCTTAGCTACTTTAATTTACTGCCCATAACTTTAGCTGATTGTTGGAGATTATTGAGTAATTACCACCCCTCTATTAATTATTTGCCTTGTGCATACTGGTTGTACTTGCATGACTGCACATTTTGCTCATGCTTAAATCAATCAGCAATTTAGTTTAATTGAGTTTATGATTTACAGATTGCTCATTCTTGTATTATTTCATATGGCAATTCTTGAGCTCTATTAACAGGCATGAGTCTTTACAGGAGACTTATAATTAAGAGAGCATGAGCTTTTCAGAGACATAACTAGGAGAGTATAGGACAACAGGTGTATTATATACTGAGCTAATTACTGCTATTTAACTAAGTTAAGCATATGCGTGTATATTTCCTGAACCTTGGTACTTAGAGGCAAAAATGCTTCCTAGTTGTGTGGATCAGACGTGGTTTCAGCATTGTAGGAAAGTCTTACTGCCTTGGATTGATGGTTTTTGCTTTGAAAACTTTTTGACATGGTTTTTCTAGCACAGTGTGTATGGTGCAATTGCAGTACCTTGGGACTAGGTGAGTTTTGTCATGATATTTAAAAAACTGCTTGGATTAAAATCTGAAGCATTGAAATAAACTGCTAATAACTCCTAGGGCACACCAGTACTTATTTGTGGTAATTTAGCTTGCTGGCTGCTAAATGAATTTTAGGTTAATTTAAATAAAGCTTAAGACCCTAAATTTTGTAATTTAGTGGATTGGGTCGAAGGTGCATCCTAGAAAGAGTTACTTTGTAGCTAACTATAAGAAGCTGGTTGTTTATATCAACATATTAAACTTGCTAAATTTCAAATTTACATTGAGTTGTCTTCATTCTCTATTTAAACAGTGTTTTTTTTTTTCAGATCAGGAAACTTCATGTTGAAAGATTGTAATACTTTCTGGACTAGAAAACATAGAGGCATAATTGATGCATGTATACTGGGATACTTGGTTTGCTGCAGACTGGGTCCAATTATCAAAAAAAATTTTCCTACGATGAAGGTATGCTAGACTTCATTTACACTATGGCCCAGATATTCAAAAGGGTTGCGCCATGCGCAATAGGGTTGCACCAGCGCAAGTCCGAAAATGCGCCATTCTGCGATATTCAGCAGGAGGCAGTTGAGCCCCCAAATCATGCTGAGCAACAGCGCAATGATAATGAATGTATGTGCAACTGAAGGGGGAGGAACCATGCATAAATGGCGCAGTGCTATATTCAACAACATGCGCCATGCACAATAGGGGAGCAAGCAGAAGTTGCGCCATAGCAGAAATGAGCCAAAATAAAAAGGAACAAGGGAGAGGCACAAGAACACTACAGGGAAGCCACAAGTTGCTGAACTATAGCCAGCCACACAGGCAACATACACACACACAGGGCAGGACAGTGAAAGGGCACCTGGAACCCACAGGCCCAGGGGAAGGTGTGGCACTAACAAACTACTACATCACAGTGTCAGCTTGTCATCCTGACTTCACTTTCGTGGCAGTGGTTATAGCAATCAGGATGGTGGAAAGCACAGTAACACTAGTTCAAAAAATAACAGACTTATAAAAATAATTTTATGCCTAAAAAAGCAAAACAAATATCTCTCCCTTATGGTCCTAGCCTGTTGCATAAATGATATATGCAGAGAGAACCTTGTGTGATAAATAAGGCATTTCTATATGCATGCTATCTATCCCACTAATGAGGTTTCCACTATCTATCACTTATATATTTGTATGTGCTTTCTACACCACTCATGAGGTTCCCACTGTGTATCACTTACATATTTATATGCAATCTGTAACACACATACAAATATATGTGTGTGTGTGGTGAGAGAGACAGAGATACTGTATGTGTGTGTGTGTGTGTTATATATATATATATATATATATATATATATATTATTTTTTTTTATTTCCATGAACTTGCATCCTCATTCATACAGGTCCCATTGGAAATGGAATATAGGAGTTATTGCAAAACTCAGTTTTCATGTCAACCTGCTTTCCCTGACACAATGCGTAACACCATCAGGTCATGACATGCATGTGAACCGATTGTGAGACAGAGCTCTCCAGACCATCACAATGTGTCCACCATGTGACAGAACACTGCAGCATACCTTCCCAGGCTCCAAGCAGTGAAGTGTTCCACCAGTCCTTGTGCTGCCCAGCCAGCTCCCTGAGCTAATCTCTGAACCTGAGTTGCTGGCATGGAAACACAGCCTGCTACCCTCTGGCCCAACAGTTGTCCCTGCACACAACATTTCTCCATAACTTTTAGGTGCTTCTATCAACCAATGACAATATGTAATCAATAACCCTGGCAAAAATGCGTACAGGGCAATTATTTATTTAACAGGTCTACACATTATTATATTCCACTTTTCAGTGCATAATTACTTTATTTTTCTTAAAAATGACAGTCAAATTCATTTTACCAGTTATTCATTTCAGATGGCATCTCTATACCTTAACCCTTATGTTGCCGACAGAATTAGAACATATAGGAATTTTGGACTGATATATCAGTCCGTGGCCCTGCAAGAGTTAAAGGCACAAAGAGGTTTGTACAAAGTGAGGTATGGACTTAACAGGTCTGTGCTATTGACAAGGTTTTGTTTAAGTTGGCCCTAGTACAATAATTTAAGACTGAAAATTGTATTAGGCTGTAGTGCAGGTTGAGAAAATATCACCATGCATGATGTGCTGTGTCACCGTCTCTGGCAGTGGGAGCTGTGGTAGATAAGTGACTGTTCATTTCTGTTGCAGAATGCAGTCATTTCATTAGTTAATGTATGATGTTATAGCAATGATAACGTCACATTCTGAGCATATAGGGGGATTTGGATATAAATAGAGGGGATGG
Source organism: Neoceratodus forsteri (assembly GCA_016271365.2). Taxonomy (NCBI): domain Eukaryota; kingdom Metazoa; phylum Chordata; order Ceratodontiformes; family Ceratodontidae; genus Neoceratodus; species Neoceratodus forsteri. Next base: position 1,364,307,998 of record CM057452.1, read on the forward strand.
GAACCAGATTCTATGGATAAACAGGAATATTAATAAAAAATCACCAAGAAGAGTGAATTCTGTGGCACCGCAGAAGTTCTGTGGTAGATTGCAAGTTCTGTGCAAAATTCTGTGGCCACAGAATTCTAGGGGCCTTGGTTATAGTCAGCACTGTCCAGTGGCACTGCATGTCTGGGAGTGCATCAATTGTGCTTCATGCGTGCACCGGGTACCCGGCTGTGCCACTGGCTTCGCACCACATAGCCATGTCACTGAACAGCCAAGGTGTTGCTGTGCAGGACTTGTCCGGTGGGTGTGTGCAGCGGTCGACATGGCTGTGTGCACCTGGGTGGGAAGGTCTTGTGGACGTGATCACTGTGGGTGGTCACACACCATCAGATAGGCGTGTCCCACAGCTGTCTGCCATGCACAGTGGGTGGGCTGTATGGGGCTGTGCATTCACACCTATTCACTCTGCTCCCTTGTCCTAGGTGGACAGCAGCTGCGGGAGATCAGGGTGGCGCTGAGGGAGATTCTCCAGGTAGCCAGGGCATTCCTGGAGATCCTCGAAAGGTTGGACAGGATCGGTGTCCAAAGACATCATGGCGGGAGGAGAAGCCAGAGCAGGGAGCGAGCTCCCGCTGAACTTTGAACTGCCCCTGATTTTCCTTACCCCCCTTGACACACCCTCACACCCTTCCTTCCCTCTACCGTTTGTTCACCTCTGCCCCTTACCCACCCCCACCTTGTTTGTGTCCCAACCCACAAACCTTTGTAAATACTTGTACATAGTTTTGTTTTCTGTTTTTAAAAACATTTCTTTTGATATGCCTACTGTGGTTGTCTCTGATTTGCAGTGGGCTATAGGTGCTCAGCTGCAGTGGTGTGCATGGCATCAGGATTGGTGCAGTCATGTGTGTGTGTATAGTGTGTGTGTGTGTGTGTGTCCATGGAGAAGTGACTATGGTGTGGGAATAGCTATCAGTGACTGTCTGTGGTGTGTGTGTTCCCTGTGTACTGGATGACTGTGAGTAGTGGTCCATGGTGCATGCTCTGTGTCCATGGTGCACCTGTCAACCCGTCCATGGCCTGTGCAGCTGATGCCTTTGCATGTCTGTGACCTGCACAGTCCACTGGCATGTCAGTGGTGGCTGTCCATGCAGGACAGCCACTGTACCCGTCACAATGCCGGGTTGCTTCCTGTCACTGGTGTGGTGCATGTCTGCATCAGATGACACTGTGACCTCCACTCTTGTTGTCCCACCTCCATACTGTGGCTTGTGTGTGTTGCAGGGGATGTGCACCACTGTCTGTCACTTGTGCTCTGGGAAAATGCTGGTGGCATACAGCTCCACAGTGCCTGCACAGGGTGGCTGGCACTCCTGTGCCATGGAGGAGTGCTGGCCGTGTGTACATGGTTTCCATGGCCACACACTTGGGACTTGGTTGCCCCGCTACTGCATCCCTGTGTTGGTGTGCCCTTGGGTATGGGTGGGTGTTTGTCCATGCACTGTGTTGCATCCGGTGTGGTGCATGCTTCCATGCACCACTGTGGGTGTCTGCGCTGGCTGTTGTGGCCAGTGCTGGGTCACGTGTGTCCTTGGAAGGGTGTGCAGAGTGCTGTACCACTGGTGGTGGGGTCTGGGGCATGCCCTGTCACATGTGGGGTACCTCGTGTGACGACGCATGGTCGATCTCTCAGCAGTACCTCGGGGGACTGTGCATGGTGGCACTGTGTATGCATTCATTGCATCGCTGTGTCCTTCCACCCACTGATGGGTGCTTGTGGTGGGGCTGCCTTGCATGGTTCTGTGGTGCACAGAGTTACATTATCACAGTGGGGGTGGTGGCATGCATGGGGTATCCTGCACTGGTGGACGCTGCTCCTGGGCAGGGTGTCTGGGGTCACAGTGCAGGGTGTGCTCTGCATTGGTGGGATGGTGTGGCATGGGGCGGTTGGCCCTCCTTGTGTGCCTGTCACAGCTTGCCAGGGGGGTGTGATGGGGCACCATGGCCCAGCTGTGGGTTGGTTGCTGGTTTCCATGGACCAGTGGTTATTCCAGCCCTCCCCCAGTTGTGCAGTGCATGGGGTGTGAGGGGACGATGTCTGTTCTGCTGTGTGTTCCTCTGCCCATCTGTGGCATGGGTGGTGGGCCCCTGCATCCCTGGTTGTGCTGTTGCATTGTTGCCCTGCTGCTGGGGAGTGTCCCTGGTTGTGCTATGGCACATCTGGACTGCTCAGCTGAACATCCCTTGTTGCACTATGGTGCATCAGATATGCTCAGCTTCACCTCCCTAGTTGTGCTATGGAGCAGGTGTTGCAATATTCAGTTGTCGGCTGTAGGCGCATCTTGGCCAGCGCAGTTTTTGAATATCGCACCTCTTGCACATGGGTGCAATGGACTTGTGCTTGCTCCTGCTGTTGTGCACTTTTTGGGCACAGTTTGAATATCTGGGCCTATATGTTTTATGCTTTTTGTATTTAGATCAAATAATCAGCTTTCAAATAAATAAGTAAGTAAAAGGATTAGTTTCAGAAATATTTTATTTTGTATGACTCCATTGATAAAATGTACCTGTTTACTTATTATAATAAGCTAAGGTGTGGAAAATACTGATTGGCAGCTACACTGGACTATTATCTCTAAGGTTCAAAGGTCTGCTTTTTAGAAACACTAGGGGATTCTAGAGAAAGATATTTACTGTTATTTTATTATGTTTTTATCTTTGGGCATTTAACTACAGAAACATATTCATGCTGAGAGGCGCAGCTACTTCAACAAGAAGAAAACAATTGTGGAATACAAAGGCACCTTATACTTGAAACACTTAATGAAGATATTGATAAGTGATCTAAAAACTGTAGGAGCCTGTTTTACTGTAAACTTTAATTTTATAAGTTTTATAGTGGCATTGTGATATTTGTATATGTGACATTTGTGTTTTTGTTATTTGTGGGTAAAACTTTTCACTCTATTTTTACAATTTATTTATAGAGACCCACTTTAAATAAGCAGCACTTTAGTAAAATTGGGGTAATTCCGTAACATAAATGAGAACAAGAAAGACAGCCTTACAATGGTGTATTACTGTTATTTCACACTCCCCTGTTAACTCTGATAAAACAAATGAAAAAACTAACATAAAACCAAAAGTCTGACAAAAGTGAGCAGGAAGAAACCCATATAGAAAAAAACTAAAATGGGTAGAACTAAAAAGCAAAATACTAAAATCCGGAGCAGAAAGGGAGCTCAGACACTGATAACCCCTCATCTGACAAGGGCTGAAATGCCAATAAATGAGAATGACACCAGGCTTACTTCTACACCCTGTCAAATAATGGGAATGGATACAGCAAAGTTTGCTAAACAAGGAAATGAGGAACAAAAAGTGAATGGGACCCTCAGTATCATTTTAGTACAGATTAAATGAATAGGCCCTCTAATCTATTGAACAGAACCTTAAGCAAGTGTGTATCTTCTGTTTTACAAGGTGTAAAATCTAAAAAGGTCATCTTTGTAGAAAGTAGTAGCTCTAGTATGATACAAGATTTTCCAGTTATCTCACTGTCTTACAACAGTTTACCTGATGTTGCATCTCAAAGCAAATTAATGAGTTCTGACAAAGATACATTTATAATGAAAAATTAGGCAATTGGGGAAATACTGGAATAACTGGATGAGACCATAAGTGGATTAAAAGATCTAGCAAAGCAAGCTTGTATGAATGAAGAGAAAGTTGTCTGTCATCTCACTTACACCCCATGTATGGATGAGAAATTGATTGAGGTTCTAAAACACCCCCATGTAGCAAATGTAGCTATTATATAACAACATGTAATGATTAAAAATGAGGTCACTGATTTAAGGGGTGAGGTTGCAGTGAATGCTATGAAACTGGAGGAACTTCTGGCTATTACTAAAATAAATCAGAATCAAAAGCCTTCTAGTTCTCCTTCCATAGTAAATAGTGACTCTGTTAGGTTAATTTTAAATTCAGAAGATACTTGTGTGGAACTTGGAAAAGCTAACACTTCTGAAAAGACTGTAATTAATACTAACTTAGATGATGGGGTACATAACTCCCTACTGAAACCCATATTTCTTCCAAAAATAAAAAAAAGTAAGTAAAAAGAAAAAGATCAAGATTAATAAAAATTTAGATCTGAACAAGAAAGAGCCTTGTAATTGGAATATGAATGTTCCCATTAAAATTAAAAAACAAAATTCTGTGGTAGAAGAACTAAAGGGAGGGAAAAAATGTAACGCTGTTAAGGGTAACATTCCTAACTTAACAGTGTACAATGAAGGGACCAAAAAAGGGTACAGATATGGACCAGGAATTATTAATTAATGCCCCACAGGAGGATAAAATAAAACATTGGAATCGGTTGATACTCCAAACCAACAGAATAATTTAGAGTGTCACCACAATGGTCTGGAAACAGACGTTTCAAGTTCTAGATTATTGTCTGATGCCCAGGCAATTGTAACCATAACTGGAGTACCTTACAACCCTAATGAAAATAGGGAAGTTCTTAGAATTTTGGCTAACGTTATTTGTAATGAATTTTTGGGGCTGGATATTGTCATTGTTGATATCATTGATGAGATTAAGTCCTATGAATATGCCAGGGACAGTGATGTTTTATTGATTTTTTTAAATGCCTGTGTTGCCCAGTATGTATGGAGAAACTCAAATAAATTAAATTATTTTGGCTTGTTATGGATTATCTGATCTTAACAAAGCATCTGCTGGAAAACATAAACTGGTTATATTTAACAATGGACGAACTGGTCTCTGAGTTGTCTAATTATCATAATATCCAGGACCTACCGTAGTCTACAACAATGAGAATACAACTGATTCAACTAAGGTTGTTTTGTCAATTTTTGGGTTAATCTATGCTGACTGGGAAAATAAAAGTAAGTTGAAAACTATGATTTCCCAGCTTTTTTGTAAGATTCTTGGGCTGAGTCTCTATGAAAATGATATAGTTAAAGTTTTAAGAGTATTTAAGTCTGGGTCAGAAGGGAGTCAAACTGATGTTACAGTGATAAATAATAAAATGACTGCCAACATTCTGGAAGAGGCAAATACACTTGATTCCTTGGGGATTTTGATAATAGATTTCTCAGGTAAAATTTTGCATTGTTCAGAGGATGTTAGTATAAAAGATGATATAAAAAATAATTAAACAACTGTATACAATGTGAAAGTTTCTAATAGATTTCAGCTCTTAACAAAAGAAGGCAACTGACTCTCTTTAGATTGTAGTGGAATTGAGAAAACTTCTGAACAAGATAATGGTACTATATAGTAAATATATTGAAAAATGGGTATATTATGGAACCAGATGATTTTATCAAGAAGTATTCAGGTGATTTAAAGATTATAATCTGGAACATTGCAGGACATATTACAAAGTTGGCTGTTACAGTTTATGTAAATTTCATTAAACAATTTGATATCATAAACTTACAAGAGATATGGCATGGAAAGGAACAGGACAAAGTTATTCAGCTTAATGGATACAATATTCTTCAAAGTCATGCAATTAAATATTCTCGGAAGGGCAGATTAACTGCTGGACTTATTGTATTTGTAAGAATTGCTAATAATATTAAACTTATACAACATAAGGTACAGAGTAACTATGTTATGGCATTAGTGGCCTTGAATGAATCATTGGTAATAATGACCAATGTATATAATCCTCCAAAGAACTCACTTAATTATGATAAGGAGTTATTTGACAAAATTTCTGCAGAAGTGTTTTCTTTACAAAAAAAATATAATAACATTGAAGTATATATAACAGGTGATTTCAATATCAGATATCCTCCATTGAAACCACATTTGGATAAAGATTTTCTGAGTAGGGAAAAAGTTAGATATACAGTTACGAGATTCAAAAGACCAAACAAATACAGATAGAGAGCACAGAATGAAGAATTTGCTTTCTGATCTGGATCTTATAATACTAAATGGTAGAACATTTTTGGATAGTAAAGGAAAGTACTCCTGTGTAACTTACAGGGGTACATCACTAATTGATTATGTTTTAATTTCACCTTATGACTATCATAGTTATTTAGATTTATAGATTATATTGAGATCTGACAGGGACCATTTTCCAATAGTTACTGCTAGGTGAGATATCAAACCTCAGGATATACAGGAATCAAACATAGTAATAACTAATAATAAAAAGCTAAGATGGAATAAGTTCAAATCTGAGGAAAGGCCTGAGCTAGCAGCCTGCTTCAAAACATGCTATTACTGGAAGTAGAAGGTGAACTAGAATCAGTAAATACATATAATTCTATTATAAATATGTATAATGAAATTACAATAAACTATAATGCAGTGAAACAACAATTACCTGTAAAATATGAAAATTGGTTCTATAAAACATGTCTGCCTAAAAAGAAAGAACTTGCTAAAGCAACTAGAAAAGTTAACAAGTAGCCCATCAAAGAAAATATAAGGGAATTAAATACATTTAGAAGAGAATATAAAGGACATGTCAAAATACAGAAATCCATTTTTCAGAAAGAACAATGGGATAAGATGCTTGAGGCTATCAAGTAGAAGGATGATCGGGCCTTCTGGAGATTGGTTTCACATGGTACCTCGCAATTAAAAAATCCAAACTGATTCATACAGTATGTCCAACCTGATTGCTGGACTAAGCATTATTATGATGTATGTAATTGAAAGTCTGCAGATAATAGGTTATCCAGAAATGCCACAGCCTTAAAATCAATACCTATAGAAATAGACAATATTTTTATGTGGCTTACCTCAAGAGAAGTGGCAGTAGCCTTAAAAAGTTGCAAAAAAACTAAAGCTCCAGGCCCGGACAATATGGTGGTTGATTTCCATTTAGAAGATATAGGGGCCAGATATTCAAAACTTTGCCCCGGGACTAAATTAGCACTGCCCAGTGGGCAAACTTAGCCCAGAGCACAAAGCAAGCTATATTGAAAAGGAAATAGCCAAGTGTTAATGCTGCTGAATATAGCAGTCTAAGGAAACAGGGCAAACCGGTCTGGGAGTGCAGGGCAAAAATAGCCTGGGAATAAGACAGCACTGAATATAGCAACAGGGAAGTGCAAACTGCAACTGCAGCTCATTAGATTCTGTAGCAAGTCAGTGCTGCAGGTGGAGAACATTGTGTGTGATTGCACAGAGATGTCTCACAGCTACTGCAAACACACCTCTCAACCTCCTGCCTCATAAATCAGGGACAAGGCTTAACACAACCGGGGACAAAGTTTTAATATCAGGGACACACCTTAAAAACTGGTGATATCCATTCAGAAAGCTGGTAGAATAAGTGGTTTAGTGTAAAATGCATTTTCTAAGGAAGAACATGTCAGTAACATTAATGTTTGACAGTATTTATGCTTACAACCCCCACTGTTTGGTCACAGAAACATAATGTTGAGGCGGGAAGAGTAAAATATTGAGGTAAAATCAGGGACATCTTTGAAAATCAGGGACAGTTGAGATGTATGACTGCAAACAACAATGTAAGCCACACACTGCAGAACTGTGCTATGCTGAAGTGAGGTTTGCCCGGGGCTAACCTGATTGCACAGTGCTAACACATTAGCCCGGTGCAAACTGGCTAGCCCGGGGCAAACAGGAGCTATATTCAAAGCTCCCATGCAAATGAGCCTACTTAGGTAATCAGTGGGCAAACAGGTACATTCGCATCTCATTAAATGCTGCTTAGCATACAGTACCATACAGTTTGCCTGGTGCTACTGCATGTGCACACAGCTCCCCCTTTTGGTCGGAATGGCAGTACAGGCTGGACTCTGCAGGCCAAGACATGCCCACAGCATCTCCTGTTGGTCGGAATTAGCCATATAGATATATATACATGCATATATATATATATACACACACATATATATATATCTGTAGATATATATATATATATATATATATATATATATATATATATATATATATATATATGTATAAATGTGTGTGTGTGTATATAGATATATACACACAAACACACACACACACACTGCCTGAGGACAGCCCCCATACCCCTCATGTGTCCATCATTATGAGGGTCATCCCTCATTCGGCCCCTTACAACTGCTCTGTCCCTCATGGAAAAGGTGCTGCCCACACAGTGAATGTGCTGTGCATACAGACTGTACTTCATGAGTACTGTACAGTCTGCAGCACTATATCTGAAGTGTATATTGTACTGGTTAACACTATGGTGTCACAGTGTCCTGACCCTGTAATGCCATGATTGAGGATAAGTTCCTCATTCTGAGGGTCTGTGTCCCTCGTTGTCCCTCAACTTGAGCATCCAAAATGTCCATATTCCTCATTTCCATGACACGGTTGACAGGTATGACAGCCCTCCCCCCATTGATCCCCGGACCCACAACACAGAAACACCTGGTAGTCTGGCGGACCCTCCCCCAGCATGAATCCTAACCCCCTTTCATGGTAACAGGAAAGATTTCCCCAGTAGTCTAGTGGTCCCACCACCCCCCAGGCAGGAATCCTGACCCCCAGTACACACAATTATCACAATTTTCCTGGTAGTCTAGTGGTCCCCCCACCCCCAAGCATGAATCCCGACCCCTGTACACATATTTGTCATATTTTTCCCTGGTAGTCTAGTGGTCCCCCACCCCTCAAACATAAGATCCACCCAGTACACACAATTATCATAATGTTACCTAGTAGTCTAGTGGTCCCCCACCCCAAGCACGAATCCTGACCTCCATACATATTTGTCATATTTTTCCTTGTAGTCTAGTGGTCCCTCATCACTTCAAACATGAATCCCGACCCCCTAGCACACATAATTATTCTTTTCTGGAATTAGTGGTTCCCTCACTTCAAGCACAAACCCACCCCGTACATGATGCTTGTCATATTTTTCTGGCAGTTCAGTCTCAGTTGTGCACTCCATTATTTCTAAAACAGGACATAGAGCCAGCGATTGGTCAGCTCTCCTCTTCCACTACGTGCGCCGATGACTGTGGATCTCAGGAGTGCAAACTCCTGAATACCACAGTCAGCATCCAGCCATGGTGGAGAGAGGAGGGCTGAGCCGGTCGCCGGCTCTGGAGGTATGCCCTGTTTCGGGGTAACAGGAGGTGCACAGCTGGGTGGGGGGACCACTAGACTACCAGAGAAAAATATGATAGATACTTTTCCAGGGTCAGGATTTGTGCTTGGAGGTGGAGGGACCACTAGACTACCAGGAAAAATTATGTTAATTGTGTGTATCACAGGGTCAGGATTCATGTTTGGGGGTTGGAGGACCACCAGACTACCAGGGAAAAATATGATATATACTTTTCCGGGGTTGGGATTCGTGCTTGGGGGTTGGGGGACCACTAGACTACCAGGGAATAATATGATAATATACATGTACAGGGGTCATGATTCATGCTTGGGGTGGGGACCACTAGATTACCAGGAAAATTATGATAATTTTGTGTACCAGGGTCAGGATTCATGCTTGGGGGTGGGGACCACTAGACTAACAGGTAAAATTAATGATAATTGTGTGTACTGGGGTTGGGATTCTGCATGGGGGTGGGGACCACTAGACTACGGTGACTACTTTTATTTAACCTGGGATGGGGTCAGGAAGGACTTTATGCTGTGGGGTGGGGGCACCGCCGCATTAATGCCAGCTTTTTTCGGCGGTATCTAGCACCACGCTGCAGGTCACTCTAATGCCTGCAGCGCAGCACTATATCTTTGAATATGCCGTGCTGCTGGCATTCATGGGCACTCCCCTGTTCACTCCCCTACATACCATTAACTATTAGCATCGGCACTACCACACAGCGCCGGCGCTAATAAGGCTTTTGAATATTGCAGCCTCGCACAAAGCTAGCACTATTCCCGCACTATGGCTTTGCGCTCTGTGCAACAGTTTGAATATCTGGCCCATAGACTGGTGGTCAGATTTACTAGTGGATTTTTTCAATAAATCTATAATGTATGATTATACACTAGCATCATGGCTTGGTAGTCATATTTTATCTATCTTTAAAAAAGGCGATAGGGCTGTTCCAGAAATTGTCGCCCAGTTAGCTTAATTGATACTTTAGCTAAAGTTTATGCAAAATCAATATTGAATAGATTATTGAAGTGTATAATTGGGTTATCTATTCTTTAAGCAGGCTTTACTAAAAGCTGTGGCACAACTCAGATATTCATTTTCCAACATTTGTTAGAAAAATATTGTGTAATAAACAAAGACAAATTTTATATTGCATTTGTAGAGTTTAAATCTACTTTTGATTTGATAGATAGAAATACTTTATGGCTTCAAATGCATACACTGGGCATTGACCCGAATTTAATAATACTAATAATATGTTTATATACTAATGCTTGGTCTAAAACACAATGCAGTAACAATGGTTTGTTTATAAAAGAAATTCCTACTGTTTCTGGTGTTCTGCAAGGTTGCATATTGGTTCCTACTTTATTTAACATCTATATTGATGAACTAATAGTTAATATGGTGAGTACTGATTTTCATTCTCCAAAATTGGCTCAGATTACAATTCCCCTGCTGGCCTATTCGGATGACTTGGTGATCTTCTTTTGACTAGGTTAGGACTACAGAGAAGTTTGGATAAACTTAATAGCTTGTGCAAAAAGTTAAATCTAATGCCTATTTTTTTTTTTTTTTTAACCAGGAGAGACACACTAAACTGAAAGTTTGTTCACAGGTGCAACCTGGGAGCACAAGGAAGTTAAGTGACTTGCTCAGAGTCACACAGTATGCAAGTGGAGGCTGTGGGATTCAAACCCAGGTCTCCAGGTTTACAGCTCAGAGCCTTAAACCACTGCTCTATACTGCATCCACAGAAAACTAAGTTAATGATATTTGGAACTAAGAAAAAATATAAAAAGCTTTCATTGAATGGTTCCTTCTTGGTTTTCATTACAGAATTTATGTATCTCAGGGTTACATTTTCATCAGATATGAAGTGGAACAAACATATCACCTTAACAGTGGACAAAAAGAATAAAACAGCTTTAGGTTTGAAAAGGTTTAATGTTAGATAAGGAAGACATATGATAGCACAGTGATTAAAGCAATAAATTCTAAATTAATACCTCAAGGGTTACATTCTGCTGAAACCTGGGGTTTTGCAGTCACAAAAGATGGATGTGATTGTAAATAGGACATATAAACAGATTCTGGGGCTTTCATATATCTCCCCTAATGCTTTAGTCAGGTCACAGTTGGGACAAATTTCAGTAAAAGAATTGATTCATACCTGTATATTATGTGAGAATCATAGCTCAGTGCTTATGTAACATACAGTTGAATGATGAATATGATTTGATGGATACAGAGGCCAGCATAAAGAACAATGTTTACTGGATAATAGTATAAATTGTATTGTGCTTAAGTACTTGGATGCTTGAAAGAGTCGTTTGATAAGATTTGAGGGTTTTGGCTTTTCTCTGTATCCCACCTGCAGAAAGGAGCTTGATTAGAATTGTATAGCCCAAAAAGAATACATATCAACGCTTGTTCTACAACTAAATGCTAAATAAGAAGTGCATAATTTAATGATAAGAATGGACAATCACCTCCTCCAACTCCGGAGAGTATGACCAGTAGCACTCAGGAGAGGAAAAACCCCCTTTGGGGGAAACCTCTGAGGGCCCATGGCTACTGACCTGCCCGTCCTTCTGGGCATACTAAAGGAGAGAGATCCTAATTAAACTAATTAATCAGTTAAATTCTGAATTCTAATTATAGAATTCAATCCATATGAACAGAGCTTAAGAACAAACTGAATTGTAAGTGTCCAGTAAAGTAATTCCTTCTAATAAAGTCTGAGTCCAAGAATCCATGTATAATTCGGAATGACGGAGAGCAATATATTGAAGAACCGACTTCCATACTTCAGTTGATATGCGGACATAATCCATGGAATTGAATGATGGTGGATGAAGTTGATGACTGATGAACTCAATACATGAGACCAAAGATATTTACATCCAAGCTTTGACGACAACGGGGCAAGACAATATAAGTAGTACAATTTCCATGATTCTGATAATATAGGGCTTGTATGAGACGAGGAATGGAGAAGGCTTGAGGCCAGGCTACCGACTGATGAACCCAGTCCTAATAAGTGAAGTATAATCTTAGGAACTGATATAAAGGCAATGGCTGTAGAGTTGAACTGGAATAGTGGCAAGCTGTAGAGGATAATTGGAGACTGGTATGAGGTATGAAGCATCTGCGTAGTAGGATATGAAGAGCCCAAAAGAAAACAAATCCTATGAACTGCTAATCCAAAGGGAGAGGTAGTAGGAGTAGGGATCACACCCACGAAGCCAGAAGAGTAGGAAGAGGATGAGGGAATCAGCCCCTTAGAAGTGCAGCTGAACCGAGCTGGCGAGGTAGGATAGAGGCGGCTGATTCCAGTATGTGAAGCGCAGCCAGACCTAGAAATGTCTGCTGGCAGAAATCTAGCGTGGAAGGTAGACTCTCGGTGAGATGGACAGCAAGCATCAGCTGTAGAAATACGAAAATCAAGTAGCTCCAAGCAACATGAATGCAGCTACACCTATGAGGCAGCTGATAGAATAAGGGTGTCATAGCTCCTCCAGGAGACGCATCTTGAATCATCTTTGAGCATCGTAGTATTAGAGTTGTAGGCAGACATAGAATCAATGAAGCTGAGGACTGATACATCCAGATCAAGGAAGGTGAGACAGATATAAGGCAACTGGATGAGAAAGTCAACATCCAAAACAGAAGAAAAGCAAAGTTCATGGTAGGAGAACCAGACGAGACTCGAAGAATCCCAGATTGTAGAGAACTGAAGAGGTGGAATCAACAAAGTAGTAGTAGCCACATGTCTGAAGTGGAGAGAACACAAGCAGGAGAAAGTCCATATGAGACGCCAACTAAGTCCTGGAAAAAGCAGCTGGAATTCCACGGCCGAGGCGACAGGGCAAAACATCCAAGACAGCAACTCCGGAGGCCGCTGAATGAGCACCGAGGCAATCTGCAGGTGGATGAGAAGGAGAACCATCCAAAGAGTCGGAGAAGTAGGAGTCACCAGGCAGGTAGAGGAAGCACAGGGAAGATGGTAACTAATGTCCCGAAAGGTGAAGCATCAGGAGTTCAGGGCTGAGGCAGCAGAAGCAGGTACGCACAAGTAGCATGGAAGCACCAGGTATCGAGCAGGGTGAGGCTGAAGGAAACAAAGCAGGTGAACCTCCTAGCCCGAAGGGTGAAGGCAGGTCAGAAGCAATCAAATAGGCAGGTAGGCTGCCCAGCACGGGCGAAGGCCTGATGTATAAGCAAGAATTAGCAGGAACCTCTTAACCCAATGGGCGAAGGCAGGTCAGAGAAGCAAGTGGTAGTAGGAACCTCCCAGCTCTATGGGTGAAGGCAGGCTGTAAATTGAGAAGCACCAGGCTCGAGCTGAGGAAGCAGGCAAGATAGAGATAGGCAAACCTCCCAGCCCGAGGGGCGAAGGCAGGTAGGAGAAGCTCACAGGGTCCGAGAAGCGGTAGAACATAAATCCGGATAATGAAAGTCTTCAGGAGAAGCTCAACTAAGTGTCCTGGAAGGGTGAAGCAGCAGCAATTCCACACAGCTGAAGTGGCAGGGCAAACATCCAATAATAGATGAGGAACAAAGAATGGCTAGATGCGAATCCATATGAAAGGAGCTTCCAGTTGGCTGACACAGCAGCATGTAGGCATATAGTAGAATGTATGAATCTCCAGGTCCCGAGCTGGGCTAGGCATAAGTAGAGCAGAAGTAGAGAAACCTCCCAGTCCGATGGGCGAAGGCAGGAAGTAGAAGCAGATGAGTAGTAGGTAAACCTTCCAGCCTGACGGACAAAAACAGGTCGTAGATGCAGGCAAGTAGTAGGTACATCTCTCAGCCCGATGGGCGAAGGCAAGTTGTAGAAGCAGGCGATTAGTAGGTAAATCTCCCAGCCTGGCGGGCGAAGGCAGGACATAGAAGCAGGCAAGTAGTAAGTAAATCTCTCAGCCCGATGGGTGAAGGCAATCCATAGAAGTATGCAAATATAAATATATGGCAGCTGGAAGTCAACTGGTAATGTGAGCAAGGCAGCAGCGAAACCCACGGAGGCAATCATGCACAGCTGAACTCCATGAAGGTCAGCAGGCAAGGTAGGAGAGTGTAGCAGGCAGCCCTACCTAAGTTAGCATGTGCAGCTGGACCCCACGCAGGTCAGCTGGCAAGAGGAGTAGAATGGCAGAAGGAATTGCAGCAGAGCAAATAGCAGGGAAGGGCACTGAAAATGGAGATAAGAGGGAATGCATCAGCTCAGTACAAAGGTAATCATTATTCATTGAAGTTGATATGCTAAGCAGGTGCAGATGATTAGCACACACTGCAGGGTGCTGCAGGATTCCAAACCACACTGAGAACAGGCCCATACTGAATGCAAACAATGTAGAGATACTGAAAAATAGAAAGGAATCCAGGTACGACTAGGGAACAGCATGTCCCAGCAATGAAAGCTAAGTGTCCAGAAAGGCAATGTTACATGAGCATACTAGCGCTACAAGTGAATGGCAAATCCAATAAATGTAAAGTCAGCTGTACATGACAGAAGGAAGCCTGTCATAGCGAAGCTGGAGTAATTGAACGAGTAGGGATCCAGACCAGGTGCGACTGCGCAGAGCTGGAACTGCTGTAGCTAAATTAAAGAACAACATGTGAATCAATCACTTAGTAGAGAAACAGTAGAAGTCATAAATGCAGGTTCATGTAAAGTTTGCGAGAATGAGCAGGTAACCATGCAGCACTCCAAGGCTACTCTGCAAACATAATGCACCATCATAGCATCCAGTGAGTACCTTAACGAAATAAATGTAGAAACTATAAACGGTCCAATCCCCAACAATTACCATGAACAAAGAATGCAGTAACGAAATAGTACCAGTCCAAGAACTGTAGTCAAGCCAGCACCTTTACGTGTGCTGCCTAGTAGAAGGCGAGTGTAGTAGGCATTTGACCTGGCGCTTTAAGTAGGAGCCGGACAACAAAGTAAAGAAACCAGCAAGGAAAACGGCTTCAATAATGCAGTTCATAGAAATTTGGAAATCAGCGACCTCTTTAAGGAATAGCAAGAACGCGGCAAACCATTAGCGAATGTCCTGGAACACACGAACATTTCGGTGAGCTGCAATGCACATCCGTAGAGGACTCTGACAGTTGGAGAGGTCTGTATGCCTTGGTAGATAGCAGCTAATGAAGGAGCGACGCGGCATCCAGCGAGAATGCGGAAGTGAAATGAAGATCCAGGATGGAGCAGACTGAACCTTGAGGTAAGGGTCAGAGAAGCAAGGTAGCTTGCGAGGAGGCAATGGTGAGGTAGGAAGTATAAAGCGCCTCGCAGGAGCGGAGGCAGCACCGGATTGCAAATGTGCCATGATGCGAACTAAGCGGCAGTAATGGCGGTCGCAGAAACAAAAACAGCTAAAGAGGAGCAGGAAGAGGAAAGCTAACAGACGGTTGCTGGGGGGGGTGAGCAAAGGAGAGAATCAACTAAAGGAAGAACGAGAGAAAAGAGGGAAACAAGGTACAGGCAAAGGAAGATAAAGGAGAAAATGGGAGGTGGGGGGCAACCACAGTCGCACAGCACGCAGCGACGGCAGCGAATGCAACTCGCTCTAAGCAGAGCTGAAGAGATCTGCCTCACTTAAATAGGCTGTGGGGGAGGAGCTCTTCCCCCACATAATCACGGGCTCCTCCCTACAATTATCTTTTTGGTTAAAACATAACTTATCAGAACTTGTTCTATTGGAAAGTGTGTTAAACAAAAAAAAATTATAGTCAGAGAATAAAAAATCTAATTGGCTCTCACGGATAGACCTGTTATTGGAGCAGTACGAGTTAACAAAGTTAAAAAACTGGAAGAATAAAAAGACTACAATAAACCTGGCCTATTTAAAAGTTATAAAAAATGCAGTATTTACTAGAGCAAAAGAAAATGATTTACGATCAATTAGTGATGTGAAGGTTTGTACTTGACTTGTTAAGAACACAAAAGAGCATAGTTTAAAGTTCTCTTAACTAATTTACATGATCCTGAGTATAGAAGAATCATAAGACAAAAAAGTTTTAAGTCCTTTGCAAGTAATGTTCTGATGGCTAGATATTTTAATGACCCTCAAGACTTGGGTTTGTGTAACTGTTGTATGCCTGAGCTTGAGTATTTACATCATGTAGTATTTATATGCCCTTGGTACTCTGACTTAAGAAAAAAGCTTATCAGAGAACTTATTGGTTCCATGGTACTATCTACTCATTATATTCTGGATTTGCTGTTTAACTCAGAGGAACTCTCCATGCTGGAGAATTTATCATTGTATCTTCTAGAAGCATCATTACGTAGGAAGAAAAAATGGCTGCTAGTGCTTTAACAGTGCTATGAGATAATTGAACTGTAAAATTTTGTAATGGAATCTGATAGCCCCTCTGGAGCATGGATCCCTGATTTTATTAATGTATCATTAACTAGTGAGGTATGTGTTAATGTATTATGTTATTATTTTGTATGCTATGTATTATAATCTGTTTATATTGTAATGGCAAATATGTCAACAATAAATTATTTACTACTAGTAGATTTTTATTGCAGCACCAAAAAAGGGCTGAATGAATGCAAAATAACAGAGAAACAAATTGCTGATATACAATTTGTAATGCACATCACACATTGGTAGTATAGCCTAGAGTTAAGAGTAACAAGCTGTGAATGAGCTTAGTACTTCCAGGAGACCTAAGTTTGAGTCCCACAACCTCGGACTGCATGCTGTGTAATGCCAAGCAAGTAACTTGGACTCCTCAGTGGTCCCAGGTCACCCATGAAAAAAGGCATTGTGCCTAGTGGGCTTTACCAGGTTACCAAATAATAAAGTAAAAGAAAAAACAATGAAAATAAAATACACAGTATGTTAGAGATAGCTTTGATGACTGTCAAAGAAAACAAAAAAGACTTTCTGACCACTAGCCATGTACTACAACTGGCAAAAGAAAGAACACATCAAATAAAGGAACCAGTGCCAGATAAAAAATGTGCCTTCTTTGGTGGATATTAAATAAATGTAGAATAGTTTCAAAATATTGCAGTTTTGAAAAATCTGCCTCAGATACATCTCCTAGTCTTCCTCCAAAGGATGTTTTTGCGGAGGAGAAGGAGGAGGAACTGATGTCCCAGAGGACACTACTGAGGAGGAATTTGATTCTTCTCCTGAGATGAATGAGGAATGTGCATCACATACAGGATTTTTTAGACATATAGCTGATATGGTGAATTTACTTGCCTCTGAATCAGAAGTGGATGTACAGGAGGCAGATTTTCTGATTATGCTGGGTTGGAACTCAGCAAAATGAGCATCTATGTCCATACATAAGGCTTTTAAACACACCTTAAAATGATTTATACTATGCCTACAGCACCTATTGTCATAGACAAGAAAACTAAGAAAATATATGTGGCACACAGGGAGAGGTCAGAGTTCATTTGTACTGACCCTGAGAATATAATTCAGGAAGTTACATGTGGGAAAGCAACATTTAACTTCTTAGTGACACCTCTTAATAAAGAGTCCAGAAAAATTAATCCAATGATGAAAAGGTGTACACTACCTCCACTTCACTGTTGAGGCAGGCAGCCTATCTTAAGATACTCTGCCAAGGGCGTCTAAGATAGGTTGCCTATACCCTTCACATAAAGTGAAGGAGTATAAGGAGAGGCAGAGACAGAAGTGGAGCTAGAAAATATCTGCATCAGCTCCCCAGCCCAAGCAAAGCCCCACCCTGACACATTTGTCCATGTCTTAACAGCACCTAAAACCATCTCAGAATCTGGCATGAGATCCAGTCCTTTAATGGTTCCTAGACTGTGGAACAACTTCCCAGCTGATGTCCAGGCTGCTCCAACTTCATGGCATCTAGACTCTCTCTCATAGGTCTGCTTCTTGTAGGTTGATCTCCTAACATTCTATTGATAGAGTTAATATAATACAATGTATTTGTGGACTTGTCTGACCTTGCAAAGTTACTTGTTACATGCAAACTCCAGTGTATGTCATTGTTTATAGCTGTTACATGTATTAGGAAACTTATGACTGTTGAATGTAATTAATTATTGGTCAGTCCTGAAAAAGGTACTTCCAGTCTCAGCAAGCCTGCCCAGTTAACAAAATCCAAATAAATAAATATTACTGTACTTTTGGCTCTGTGGAATACATTTTATCACTTTCTGAGAGTTTACCATGCCAAGAGAAACTTCACCTAGCACACACTATAAAGGCTGGCATGGAAGCTGCTAATCACCTATTTCAGATGACTTTTGGTGTAAATTACATTGTATCTAGGGCTCTAGCCCATTCAGTTTCTACCAGAAGACCTGTATTAGTTGAAACAACTGGTTTATCACAAGGAAGTAGAAACAAGCAGCTCATTTCCCCTCAGACTGTACCTTCCTAGTTGGTATCAAACAGGGCTATACATGAAAAAAGTTGATAAGTAAGAAAACCACTTTTAAAAATCTGACTGAAAAAGCAAGGGCTGATTTGCCTTACAGACCATACAGAAAGGGAAGCATATGAAAGGACTATTACAGCAGATCATATGTGCACCATCACTATACAGTTTGAAGGGGTACAGGAAGAAGCAGAAATGGAGCCAGGCAACAATCTTCATCAGCTCCCAAGCCCAAACAAAGTCCAACCCAGACACATTTATGAATGCCACCACAGACCTAGTGCCAGTGGGAAGATACCAGTCTTATTACCTCAAAGAGTTTGAAATGATGCCACAGATGAGTGGGTCTTGGAGGCAAGCATGGAGGGCTTAACCCTTCAACTTGTACAATTTCTGAAGCTAAGCAAATTCAAAGTGCTCACAGCTCAGCTGCCATAATCAAAACTTCTGCTAGAGAAAGTTGTTTAAGAGCATGAGGAAAAGGTTACCATTTTTCAACTGGGAAATAACTTATTCAACATGTAATTACTTACTCTGAAGAAAAATGGGAACTAGTGACCCTTTCCATGCCTAAAGGCTTCTTCAACAGGTACTTTCTCACTCTAAAGAAAAATGCAGAATAGTGACCCACTCTGGGCCTAAAGCTCTTGAACAGGCATCTGAAAAAGGAAAAGTTCAGAATGGCAATACTATAGGCAGTGAGTGATTACATTGTTACAAGAAGGATGTTGGCTAAGTTTATTTCACTAAAAGAATGTAAACTGTATGTTTACATCCCGTTAAGGCCCTGGAACAGAAAGTATTTAAGATTCAGAATAGGGCACACTCAGTTTTAATGAAAAGCAATGCCCTTTGGTGTGACAACAACATCCAAGAGTACTTGTCAGTATGGTGGCAGCCTAACAATTTGGGAAAGGTATAATGATTTTCCTTAGCTAGTTTATTAGTTATTTATTTATTTGTATATGTAAAGATTTTACCATGAAGTACATACTGAGTTGAAAACAACTTGTTTCCAGATGAGTTCTGGGGGAGAGGGGCGAGAGAGACAGCTAATAGTATAATAACAAGGTAAATACATGTAAGAAATATACGCAGAAACAAAATATAAAGGCAAAATCCCTCTGGAAAGATGGTCTAGAAAGTGGAAGCTGAGGTTCAATGCAGGGAAATACAAGGTACTGCACCTGGGGGCCAGAAATCTGGGCCAAGTGTACACCCTGGGGGGGGGGAATGCTACAAGTCTCGATGACTGTGAGGGACCTGGGGGTGGTGGTGGATGTCAAGATGAACAACTCAGAGACTTGTAGGAGGGCAGCAGCCAAGGCCAACAGGATGCTGGGATGCATTGCTAGGAAGATCATCTCCAGAAGGAGGGAAGTGATACTCCCTATGTATAACTGCTTGGTGAGGCCGCACCTCGAGTACTGAGTGCAGTTTTGGAGACCACCCTGAAAGAGGGACATTAAACTCCTGGAGAGGGTCCAGAGGAGGGCAACCAAAATGATTTGGGGCTTGGGGGACAGGACCTACGAGGAGAGGCTCGAAGAGCTAAATATGTACACATTGGAAGAGAGAAGGGACCCGGGGGACATGATAGAGGTCTTCAGGTACATGAAGGAGGTAAATAGGGAAGGAACAGTCAGGGTGCTTGAAGGAAGGAGGAGGGGCCACTAGAGGGCATGGTGGAAGCTGGAGGGAAAAGATTCAGGGAGAAAGGAGGAGGTACTACTTCACTGAGAGGGTGGTGGAGCCATGGAATGTGCTGCCTAGGGGGCTGGTGGAGGCAGAGACAGTGGAGGGGTTCAAGAGGGGTGGGACAGGTACAGGGAAAGGGTTCTGGAAGCAAAATCCAATGCAGCGAGAATTTCCAGAACTGGGAAGGGAGAAGTCAGAGAAGGCAAGGGGGGCCGTAAGGTCAGCTCCCAGGTGGGGGCTGACCAAACGAGCAGACGCAAAAGACCGTTAGGCCTATTCTGCTGACATTTTAGTATGTTAGTAAATTAGAAATAAAAAAACACTCTCAAATATATACAGAAAGAAAACAAAAACAGAAACAACTAGAAAATGGCAAGACTAGAGAATAAAGAAAAGGAGAAAGGGTGAGAGGCAGTTGCAAGTAGGATGACAAAAGTCAGAAAGAAGTGACTTAAGGGAGGAAGTGGAAGAGGCAGAACCAATAGAAAGGGGAATGGAGGACCAAAGTTTAGGAAAGTGGAAAGAAAAGCAGATTGACCAACAATAGATTTTCTAGGAGGGATGTTAAGAGAATGGAAAATATTTTGCAAAGAGAGTAGCAGGAAGCATGAGGAGGGGGAAGAAGGGTTTTAAGATAAGAAGGAAGGGTGCCAAACCAGAATTTGGACAAAAAAGAGACACAATGGGAAAGGTGCCTAGCATCAAGGGAAGTGAAAGAAAGAGCTGAGTAAAGAGAGCAATGGTTGAGTATGAGAGGTACAATCTAGAGCAAAATAGCAGAAAGAATTAAAAAGGGCATCCAGTCTAGCAAGGGAGGTTTTAGGGGCACTACAACAGACTAAGTCACCATAGTCAAAGACTGGGAGGATTATTTTTAGTACAATTTCTTGGCAGGCAGGGACCAGGATATACACTTTATTCCTGTACAAAGCATCAAGCTTAGGGTGAAGCTTATGGTGAATTGCATCAATGTGCACAGAGAAATCAAGATGCCAGTCAAGGCAGACCCCGAGGTACTTAAAGGAGGAGACATCTTCAAGTATAGCACCATTAAGGATATTAAACTGGGTATTAAATTAATAGTTGATTAGCTAGTGTGCAGAAAAACAAAAGAGGAAGCAGAGTGTTCAACTCAAAGAATGACAAGCACCCAGCAGATAGTGGGCTCCTCTTAAACTTAGAAAACTCACACTTGGAGCTCAGGCAGACTGAGGAAATTATAGGCACAGAGTTAGATAGAGAACTGGACAAAGCTTCCCAGCCTTTGTAAACAGCAAACACTTGGGTTCAGTTCACATTCCGGGCAGGTCAGTGAAGGATTACATAGGAATTACTGAGACTTTTCAGCCACACAGCTTTTGCAACAGCAGTGGTACCATGGGCCAGGTTAGAAGTAAAGAATATCTTGTACTACGAAACAAGGCACTGGTGCCAAACATGTGCTCAACTGCAATAACAGGTGGCAGTATCAAGAAAGTTGATACAAGCACTGGTGTGGTGGAACTAAGTTGGCAAACTCAAAGTGGGTATGCCAATCTTCAGTCTCAGCTAAAAAACATATTATCAAGCTTATCACAGATACATCTCTGCTATGATAGGGAGGGCATCTGGATTGTAGAATACTGAACTGAATTTGGTGCCACTGGAAAGAGAAGAGCACATAAACTTGCTGGAACTCTGAGCAGGGCTCCATTCCATGAATTATTTCTCCTCTGTGTTACAGGACCAAATAGCTTTGTCAAAGACACATAACCCAACAACCATGTAGTACATAAACAAACAAGGATCTAACCAATATTCAAAGCTCTGTGCAGAGACAGTGAAGATTTTGAACCAGGCTTACTCTCGGAATGCAAACTTCTCTGTAGTACACCTATCAGGAAAGAATATATTAACAGATTCAAACAGTAGAATTCATTTGTTTACTGGAATTACTTGAACATAGATAACCCTATGGGATGCAGAATCTCATTTTCTTGAGGAACAAGGCAGCAGCAATTAACCAATTAATATAGTTTAGCTGGAATAGTTACTTGTCAGCTACTATGGACAAGACAAATCACAAACTATAAAGGTAAGTGCTGTAAACCAAAACAGTAATCTGAATATACTCAAAGTGGGCTTGCATCAAACAAAGAGAAAAAGCATTGGCATGGGGACATGATCATGGACAGAACAAGAGTGATACTGGTCTAAAACAAATATAGGGAGCTTTAAGGTGGCAGGAAATACTAAATCTAAACATGTGCAAGCTGGAAGCATTCCACATCTGAAGAGGGATTTTTTTCTATGTGTCTGGGCTGCAAATGCAAAGGCCTTTCTACCAAGTTCATGCTTCACTTAGGGAATTGAGAAGGTAAGTGTGGTGACCAGCATTCCTGCACAGTGTCACCTGAAGCAATCCCACCTTGTCTCCAGACTTAAGCTCATTATACATTCAGCCCCAGGGATGGGAAGGAATAGAGAGGGTGGATGGGTACTGTCACTTGTCCCAAATCTGGATGTCAGTAGCAGATGAGTAACTTCAATGAAAGCAAATGTGATAGATGGATTGTCTTATTGGTCAAATGGAGATCACAGAAAAGTCTGAAATGTGTCTTTTATGTCTGGGTTTGGCCAGCAAACCACTGACCCATCTGATTTGTGCTAAACCTCTGAACATGAACAGTAATTTCCACCCTGTTCTTTCAGTTTTATTTCAAACTGGAGGAGGGAATGATTTGTACTAATTCAGTGGAGAATAAAGCGGAACATTATTCCATGTGTAGCTACACAGTATGCCTGTTTTTGTTATGCAGCTCAGCAACCAGCTGAACAGTGCAAGGGTGGCATCTGTCACACAAATCCTTTTCAGATGTGAGTCCTCTCCAGAAGATCTATTAGTCAGCTCCACCACTTAACACAGACAGCCCCCAAACCCTACCACACAGAATTAATAAAACAGCCTGGAAGCCCCAAGTCTTGCTTTTCTTGCAGCTATTTTATTTCACTACTCACACAAAACTGTTTCAGTCACTTTACTTTTATCTAGCAAGATCAGACCATTAACTGCTTTGTCCTTTCCCCCAGTGTACAGTAGTAGCTACAGACATGGTCAGATATTTCCTGACATTTCTAAAGAGTTTCTCTCTGCTGCCCTACTGCGAAAATTCAAAAAGCAGGAGATTTCTCTAGAAATATCACAAAAAGTTTAGGAAATATCTGACCATGTCTTTGTCTGTGACTGTAGCTAGAAAAGGCAAACTCTAACCAGAGCCAATATGGCTGCAAAATAATATTACTGATAGTAGTAAAAAGGAAAGAAAACATCTTCCACAGATGAAAGATTGTGTGTCACAGTTCCTAGCTGATACAAACATGTGTGCATGTGTGTGTAAGGGAGTATGGATTGTGTGATATTCAAATGTGCACAGACCTTTGTACTAGCAAGATGTATAAAAAACTATTAAAATAACACCGATTCAATAGAAGAAGCACAGTTGTACAGTATATGCTCTTGCATTCTTGTCTGAGTCCCAACACTGCCACTTGTATAATTATTCATAACACACACACAAGTGTATACTCTACCTTCTTATACTGCACCTGCTCCTGTGGATAAACTGAGGGCTTCATTTTCCAGAGCTATAAATCCTTACCTTTCACCAGCAATAAATACATCATGAACCTGCCTGTGCCATGCCAGGCTCATTGGATAACCAGATGGCTTCATTTTCTAGTGCTGTCTGACCTTTACCTTTCACCAAAACTAAATTTATCACAGTATGGAGACTACCTGCCCTGCACCTGTCCCTGTGGATGAACAGGAGTCTGCAGTCTCCAGAGCTGTCAATCCCTCACATCTCACCATTATTAAAAACCACATCACAGTTAGGAAATGGCTGCACTGTCACTCCCCACACTGTACCTTTCTCTGTGGATAAACTCAGGGTTTCAGTTTCCAGTGATGTCAGTCCCTCGCCTTTCAGAAACACTAAATCCATTATTTTGTAGGGAAGTTTGCACTGTATCTGCCCACTTTGTACCTCTTTTGATACTCACAGGGTTTCAGGTTCCTGAGTTGTCAGTCCCTCACCTTTTATCAACACTAAAGAGGTGTTCTCACCGCAGAGGTGTGTCTCATGCCTGAGACAGCTAGTTTTGGAACCCACTCAGGAGGGAGAAATCTTAGACCTGGTTATCTCAAATGGGGACAGAGAGAGAGGATCTCTGATCTTGAAGTGGGTAGCCATCTGGGAATAAGCGATCACCAGTGTGGTTCATGACAAACTTAGCTGTAGAGTCTAGCCACACAATAGTAAAGGTACTAGAATTCAGGAGGGCTGATTTTGTCAAAATGGGAGACTGCCTCAGAAAAACACTAGCAAACAGTCAAGAAGGAGGGGTGGAGCATCAATGGAGAAACATCAAAAACGCCATCACAGAGGCAACAAGCCTTTGTGTGAAGCAGATAAACAAATCAAAATGAAAGAAAAAAAACACTATGGTTCTTAAAAGAAGTGGCAGGGAAGGTAAGGGAGAAAAAGCATTCAGGAAGTACAAGAAAACACAGAAGGAGCAGGACAGAGAACTGTACGAATTAAAGCAGAAGGAAGCGGGGAAGGCAGTCAGAATAGCAAAGGCCCAAACCAAGGAAAAGATAGCCAACTTGGTTAAGAAGGGAGATGAAACCTTTTATAGGTACAATAGGGAGCAAAGAAAGTCTAAGGCAGGGATACTGAGGCTGAATAAAGAGGAAAGTGGTTGAGCAAAGAGTGACTGTGAAAAAGTGGGGATACTGAACGAATACTTCTGCTCAGTAGTCACAATGGCAAAGTAGGGGAAGATACATAATCCAGTCAATAGAAGCACTCTGGATAGAGGGTTGAAATTAGTCTTTTCACAGAAGAAAGGGTTCTGAAAGAACTTGTAAAACTGAAGGTGGATAAAGCAATGGGGCCTGATGGGATTCACCCCAGAATTCTAAAAGAACTAAGGGAAGAACTAGTAACATCACTGACTACCCTTTTTAATAAATCATCAGAGGGTGGTGTGTTACCTGAGGACTGGAGGAGGGCGGATGTGATTCCCCTTCACAAAAGTGGGAGCAAGACAGAGGCAGGAAACTACAGACCTGTCAGTTTGACCTCAGTGGTAGGGAAAATGATGGAATCATTTCTGAAGGAAAGAATTGTTGGAGTACCTAGAGGCCAGTGAGGCACAGGACCCAAGACAGCATGGATTCACAGCAGAAAGGTCATGTCAGACAAATCTAATTAATTTCATTGACTAGGTGATCAAAGTAGTAGACCAGGGAGGGTCTGTGGACATGGCCTACCTAGAGTTTGGCAAGGCATTTGACACAGTCTCACACAAAAGATTAATAAAAAAATTAGATAGCCTGGGAATGGGTCCCAGGGTGGTATCCCGGGTAAAACACTGGCTGGACAACAGGACACAGCGGGTAATAGTAAATGAGTCCATAGTGAAGAAAGAAGTGTTACTAGTGGGGTACAACAGGGTTTAGTACTGGGGTCATTCCCTTTTAATGTCTTTATAAGTGACATTGCAGAGGGACTGGAAGGAAAAAGTATGTCTCTTTGCAGATGACACAAAGATCTGCAACAGGGTTGATATGCAAGATGAGGTGGAAAGGATGAAAAGGGACTTGGCAAGGTTGGAGGAATGGTCAAATGTATGGCAGCTCAGATTCAACACAAAGAAGTGCAAAGTAATCCACATGGAAAGCAAAATCCCAGGGGAAGAGTGCACAATGGGAGGGTGATACTGACAACAACAAAAATGGAAAGGGACCTAGGAGTAGTCATATCAGACTACCTAAAGGTGTGCCAGCAATGTGAAAAGGCAGTAAGAAGGGCGGGGGGGATGCTGGGATGCATAGAGAGAGGCATCACCAGTAGAAAACAGGAAGTTGTTCCCTCTGTACAGACAGTTGGTAAGACCACATCTGGAGTACTGTGTACAGTTCTGGAGACCCCAACTCTGCAAAAACATAGACAGGGTGGAGGCTCTCCAGAGGAGGGCAACCAAAATGGTGCAGGGTCTGCACCAGAAGTCATATTAAGAAAGACTAAAGGAGCTTAAGATGTATAGCCTCGAGGAAAGGAGGGAAAGGGGGACATGATAGAAACTTTCAAATACCTCAAGGGAATCAACAAAGTCCAAGAGGGTAGCATCTTTCAGAAAAAGAGATGTGCAAGAACAAGGGGGCACAATTTGAAGATAGAGGGAGGACGGCTCAGAGGTAATATGAGGAAGTATTTCTTCACAGAGAGGGTTGTGGATGCATGGAACAGCCTTCCTGAGGAGGTTATAGAGTCAAAAACAGTAGGGGAATTCAAGAATGCATGGGACAGACATAAGGCAATTCCAGTGGGGGTAGGAGGAAGTAGACTGTTGGTTAACTAGGATCTGCAGCTAATCTGTTAGGTAGTGAAATGGGCAGACTAGGTGGGCCAAGCAGTCCTTATCTGCCATCAAATTCTATGTTTCTATGTTTCTGAGCACTTAAATCACTAAAAGCTTACAAATCAAGCTCTGATGGGCTAGACCCACTTCTTCTTCAAATTTCAGCCCCTGCTATTGTTCACCCCTGTCTCATCTACTTAATCTCTCTTTCACCCTTGGTACAGTACCTCAGGCCTGGAAATCAGCAAAAGTGATCCACTCCACTAAAGTGGGAATCGTGCTTCTCCTGAAAACTACCATCCAATCTCCCTCCTTCTTATTCTTGCTAAGCTCCAAGAGTCTCTTGTCCTTGCCAGACTCACCCTTTTTCTCACCTCCTCAGAATTCCTGTCTCTTTTCCAGGCTGGTTTTCAGAAAAATCATTCTACTGTTTCTTCCCTTCTCTGGGTTACTGATGCTATTCTTACAGGTATGGATCAAGGCCATATTACAATAGCTATATTCATAGACCTAGCCAAGGCCTTTGATTCTGTCTCCCACCCACTTCTTCTCATTAAACCTAAACTTGCTGGACTCTCTATGTTATCTGTCAAATGGTTCACATCTTATCTCTCTGGGCACTCCCAATGTGTCCAGGCAGGTGAGGTACTCCTCCCCCGCTCCCTATCCTAGCTGGCATACCTCAAGGCTCTATACTTGGTCCCATTCTAGTCTCCATCTTTCTTAACCATCTTCCTACTGTATGCTCTTTTTCCCTAATTTACCTTTATGCTGACAACACTATCCTCTTTACATCTAGTCTCTCTATGCCTGTGGTGATCAAGCAGTTGCAAACTGATTTCACTTGCTTCCTAAATTGGTTCCAAACCAACCAACCAACTCATGGTTAATACTAACATACTAACATATGTTTTGCCAGCAGATTAGGCCTTAAGGTCTATCGAGTTTGCTCGAACCTCAGATCCCTAGTTGGGTGCCGAGGCCCTCCCCTCCCTTGTTCATAGGTTCATAGAAGTGTACGAGCAATGAAGGCATATGTAAGGATGCCCATTGTATGCTCGCCACCCATATGTCCTATGGGTGGAAATCAAATTTTTTGTTTCCTATATGTTTATCCAATCTTTGCTTAAAGGTATTTAAATTATCACTATTAACGACACTTACAGGTAAGTTATTCTACAAACCCACAACTCTCTGTGTGAAAAATAGACTCCTTCTAGTGGATATAAATTTTTCTCCAATGAGTTTATAACCATGACTCCTAGTTGATTTGACATTGGAGGCAGTAGTAAGTCCAACTGTAGTTCTTAAATAATCATTTTTTAAGGTTTGATATACCAATATTAAGTCACCCCTTATTTGTCTGTATTTTACAGAAAATAGGTTAAGTTCTTTTATTCTATCTTTGTAACTATTACTATGTAAAGATGATACTTTTTTAGTGAATTTACGCTGTACACCCTCAGCGAGTTTTAAACCCCTTATAGAAGTTAGTGCACAAAATTGAGAGCAGTATTCCAAGTGGGGACGTACCAGACTGGTGTAGAGTGGCATAATAACCTTAGAGTCTCTACTTTTGATATTTCTTAAAATAGAGCCAATTATTTTATTACATTTTTTAACTTTAATTATATTATTTTTTTCGAAAGTTTAATTATCTGAAATTATGACACCCAAATCCTTTTCTTCCAAAATACTTTTTAGATAAACATTGTTTAAGGAGTAATTGAAGGGGATGTTATTTTTTCCCAAATGTAAGACTTTACATTTGTCAACATTAAAAAACATACCATAAGCCTTTGCCCAGTTTGATAGGTTGTTTAAATGATTTTGTATGGAGCATTTATCATGAAAGGTGCTTACCAAACTACC
Organism: Neoceratodus forsteri; assembly: GCA_016271365.2. NCBI lineage: Eukaryota > Metazoa > Chordata > Ceratodontiformes > Ceratodontidae > Neoceratodus > Neoceratodus forsteri. The sequence goes on from CM057452.1 coordinate 1,364,336,481, forward strand.
CATTTTACAGTCATCAGCATATTTTGCGACCCATATCTTATCAGTAGCAGGCAGTGTAGAGACCATAATATTAAACAGTGTCGGACCCAGGATGGAGCCCTGGGGAACACCACTAGTCACCACACCTGTCGCAGACCGGTGACTCTTGACTGATACCTGTTGAGTTCTGTTTTCCAACCATGACTGTATCCAGTTTATAATATTAGGTTGCAACTTAATTTTGACCAATTCTTGTAGTAAGACTTTATGTGATACTTTATCAAAAACTATGGAAAAATCCAAAAATATTATATCTACCGGAATATCCAAGTCCAAGGCAGCGTTTACTGGTTCAAAAAAATGTAGTAGGTTGGTCAAAACTGATCTTTCAGTCACAAAACCGTGTTGAAAGATATCTACTATTTTATTTCTTTCTAAATGATCTATAATATGGGCTTTAAGCAATCTTTCCATAATTTTGCCTATGATGGAAGTCAGGCTTATGGGCCAATAATTGTTAGGGTCATGTCTGGATCCACCCTTATATATGGGTGTAACTATAGCCTCCCTCCAAGCCTGAACAACTTTACCTTCTCTGATTGATGAATTAAATAACACAGCTAGAGGACCAGAAATTGAATGACTAATTTTTTGTAAAAATCTGGGTGGAATACCATCAGGACCAGGAGAGCTGTTTGATTTTAAAGATTTAATTTGTTTTGCAACCTCCATTTTTGTAAAAACAGGAAAACTAGAATTATTTACTAGAAGAGGCGTAGTTGCAGCTTCCTTAGTTTCGAAAACTTTTAGAAATGTCTCATTTAGAATTGTAGCAATAGTTGTTTCATCTAAAATAGGTATATCATTGATGTTAAAGGGTCCAATTGTATGATTTCTTTCTTTCATGGAACCAATATAATTATAAAATTGTTTTGTTGTCTTTAACTTTAGTAACTAAGTTGAATTCAATTTTAGATTTAGATGATGTAATCATGTGTTTTAATTTTTTGGCTGCAATTTTGTATTTTTCCAGGAGACTGTTGGAATTAACTTTTTTATATTTTCTATATAGTTTTCTCTTTTTTTTTTGTAATTGTTTCTTAATTTTTGAGGACCACCAAAGAGGAACACATTTATTGTTGCAGTACTTCATTCTATAAGGAACCCAATTTGAGGAACAAATATTGATTTTGTTATTAATTAAATCCCAAATTTGTAATAAATTTAGGTTATTTAGTTCTGTCTCCCAATTCCATTTAGATAAAAAATCATTTATTTTTCTATAGTTTGCTTTATTAAAGTTTTTGATTTTAGTAATGCCATTTGTGCTTGGAAAGTCTGCTATGTATTCATAATTGACCATGCAATGATCACTATCACCCAGAGGAGGAAGTATTTTGATGTTATCAATTTTCTCATTAACATTGGTGAGTGCAATGTCAAGGATATTGTTACCACGGGTAGGTTTATTAACTATTTGTTCTAGGTTAGATTCAAGAAAAGTTCCAGAAACTACTAAAACAGTCTCTGTGTTCTTCAGCACCCACCAAAATCCAGCTAAGCTCACCACAACCCCTTCCTTCTCAACCCTTAATGGCACCCCCCTTGGACACTGTTCCATCCTTAAGTATCTAGGTGTCTTACTTGACAGCCACCTTGATTTCTCAACACATGTGAACTACATGCATTCCAAGCTCTGCCCCAAACTTGGTGTTCTCTATAGAAACAAGGATGCCCTCTCCTTCCCTGTTTGATGGATACTGCTTACTAAAACTATCCTACCTCTATTTGACTATGCTGACATCATCTATGGGTCTGCTTCTGTATCCACCCTTGCCAGACTGGTTGTCCTTTTCAATGCTTTCTATCATTTCACCTTGAACATTTCCCTCAGGACTCATCATTCTCCCTCTGTTCTTCACTGTCACTCCCTCCCTTATCCTGTCACTGAAGCCACCACACCTCCATCATCTCTGCCAAATTCTGAGTTGACTTGCTTCCTCCCTACCTTACCTCCCTCCTACCCCCTCCCCCAAACATCCTACTGTCTTATACATGTGACCCTCACTCTTTTGTGCCCTCCCCCACCCTCATGTGAACTCAGGAAAGGTTGTCTTCTCCTTCTTCTTCCCGCATTTATGGAACTCCCTTCCCACTTCACTCCATTTGCTACCCTCACTAAATCTCATTAAACTGGCACTGAACTGCTCCCCCTCAACCTCCACCTTTGCCATCCAGCTGACTAAACTTCCTTCTAAAGCCTGAGTTATTTTATGTCAGTTTTATTCAGTTATTTCAGGCCTTTAATGTATCATGTCTATGATTATGTCATTATTGTTGTACCCTATGTCCTCCCTTTATCCCCTGTTTTAAGATTTTGATATGTTATTCAACTATGTCTGGTTGTAATCTTTTTGAGTAATATATTTTTGTTGTATTTCTTACCAGTTCTTTTAGTTTTTGTTTTTCTTTTTTTGCTACCTTCAAAGGCACCATTGTAACCTGCCTGAGCCTCTGCACTACTGTACTTAACTTATTACCCATGCTATATTTTAATCTGCCTGTGACACCATTGTAAACTGTCTGCATTTCTTGTATGTATGTATTTTTGCCTTCTCTTACCCCTTCCCCCAGGTTGCACCTGGATATGAGCCTTGACTCAGTGTGCACTCTACATATATCGATAGATAAATTGGGGTTTACAGAGTTGTCAGTCATTCACTTATCAACATTGCTATATTCATTATAGGGTAGAGGAAGCATGCACTGTACAGTATATGTCCATGTGTATGAACTGGAGGCTCCAGAGCTGTCAGTCCCTAAACTTTCATCACTGTTACATTCATTACAGTATGGAGAGCCTGGACTGTACCTGACTCTGTGATGAACTGAGGACTCTAGAGCTGTTAGACTCTCACCTTTCACCACTGCTACATTCATCAGTGTGGAGAAAGCCTATACTGTGCCTGTCCCTGAGGATAAATAGGAAGAACCAAAGCACTCAGTCTCCATTTGTCATTTGACATTGTAGTCTGCTGAATGAGACACTGAGAGCTTCAGAGCTTCAGTAAGGGACATTTCAGTATAATTGTATCCTTCTTCTTTTCAGTAATAAAAATAAGCTGAAACTAGTAACCATATTATCACACAAGTCCTATTATGCACAATTTAATATTGAAATACATGTACTGTTATTGTGAACTTCATTCCTCACTGGGAAACACTGACTAACAGAGAAAAAATAGTGTGGTAAGCAGACTGCTAAGCAGAGGGATTGCTATAAAATGCTATTTAATGACGTCCATTGGCAATCTGCTGAGGTCCATTTTTCTATGTGATAGTAGAACATCTTCAGAGCTCCGCCCTGCAGCCATAAAAATAAATGTACAAACAGAGGTGAGAAAGAAGTAAGTGCCTTAACTGGGACTTGAACCCAGGCCACGTTGAATACCATTCTGATTGTGCTAACTAGCTGTGCCACTGAGACAACTGTAACCAGTGCTGTCCCCAAGCACATTATTCTTTCTCAAATGCACAACCCAATGGCAACACAAATATTTACTTGTAATGATCATACAGGAGTGTGGTGTGCATATTTATGGACAAATACAAACAGAGGTGAGAAAGAAGTAAGTGCCTCAGCTGGGACTTAATCCCAGGCCACCTGGAATACCATTGTGATTGCACTAACCAGCTGAGCCACTGAGACAACTAGAACCTGGGCTGTCCCCAAGCACATTTGTGCATTTGAGAAAGAGTAATGTGCTTGGGGACAGCCCAGGTTCCAACCCTCAGTGGCGCAGCTGGTTGGCGTAATCGGAATGGTATTCCGGGCAGCCTGAGTTTGTATGTATTCCATAAATATGTACACCACACTCCTGTGTGATTGCCATTGGGCTGTGCATTTGAGAAAGAGTAATGTGCTCGGGAACAGCCCACATTCCAGTTGTCTCACTGGCACAACAGAGTGATTTTATTAAAGGAGCTTAATATGTACATGCTCGAGGAAAGGAGGGGGAGAGAGGGAACATGATAGAAACTTTCAAGTGCCTCAAGGAAATCAACAAAGTTCAAGAGGGTAGCATCCTTCAGAAAAAGAGAAGTGCAAGAACAAGAGGGCACAATTTGAAGATGGGAGGATAGCTCAGGAAAAATGTGAGGAAGTATTTTTTCATGGAGAGGGTGGTGGATGCATGGAACAGCCTTCCTGAGGAGGTTGTGGGGTTAAAAACAGTGGGGGAATTTAAGAATGCATTAGACAGACATAAGGCAATTCTGATGGGGGGAGGAAGAAGTAGGCTGTTGGTTAACTAGGATCTGCAGCTTGTCCGTTAGGTAGGGAAATGGGCAGACCAGGTGGGCCAAGCGGTCCTTATCTGCCATCAAAGTCTATGTTTCTATGTTTCCAAATTGTTAGCCATTCTAACAACAGAATGATCTGAGAAGAATTATAAAACAGGAAGAAATAAATCCTACATTCTCAGTGGTTAGCTGCCACTTTCAACAGTGATGTTATCCCAGCATAACATCACTCTATGAAGCTCAGGCACACATGATCACATAATGAAAGAAAAAAAATCACTTAATTTGGCATGCGCAAGTAGCCCACATTAATTTTCAATGTTGCCAGTACATTACATTTTTCTAAAAGCATAAATACCTCCCTTTCAATAACAATTCCCAAACCATTAAAACATTGTTACAACTTGCCTAAATCACACTGTGATCAGCTTTACAGTACCCCCCTTGGTAGCATGAACATCAGTGAGCTTGCACTTTTCAAAAGCACAAGGTGTGCCTCAGTTCACTTGCTCCATTTAACAGTTGGCTCCTTTAGTCCCATTATACCACTCACACCCCCTTGGAGGGTAGTGATTGTCTGAGAAAGTAGGCAGGACAAAACAATTTCACTACAAGGTGCTTGGCAGCTTTGTTAAATTTTTTTGATATAAGATGCTTGACAGCATTGTTTTATTTAAAACCAAAACAAAATGAACTGAACTGAAAATGACTGATGCAGAAAAATCAGTTATGGCTTGTACATACTTTGTTGTTTTTTTTTTTTTATGGCAGATCACCTTTTCATTGGACTTAACTTTCTTTAAATTTCCAATCTCAGTGTCAAGGAATTTCTCAAATTAGAAGTCCTAGGGCAGGATTTTCAAATCCTTTAAATCACTGTAAGCCCCAGTGCACCGACGACAGAGAACATGGGGCTTCCAGCAATCCAATGGGATTTTCTGTCCCATGCAGCAATTGCTGCAAGGTAAATCAAGTTTTTCTGGTTTGCCTTGCAGCAATCTATGGGGGCTGTTTTACGGACCTTGTGCCAGATATTTGGTGTGTGCTGCTGTAATTCATGGAAACTATCACAACTGCACCAAGACTAAAATCAAGTGCAGTGGTGACAAAGGGTTTAGTGCACTGCCAGAACCTAAGTGCCATGGCACAGGGCTGGACGCAAGCCCTGCACCATGGTTTGAAAATTCTGCCCTTAGTCTCAAAGTTCTGAGCCCACTGATCTGATAAGCAGTGTAAGTTTTCTATAGAGGGTCAGCTTACTTACATTACCAGCTTGCTGCACCAGTCTCATCTCAGAATTCAGAGAACACATCTTCTTCTCCCTATCCCCTGGCTGGATTGAACTGATTTGCTTCTGATCCAAACTCAGTTTCAATGTATCTTATCTGCTTCTCACGACAACAGCTTTTTATACAAGAGCCCTGTGAGCATGTGATCCACCCCACACAATAATTAGGGTGAATAACTTCCTACTGGTACATTTTATTTGCATGCAAGTTTTATTTTATGAAGGGTATATACACACCATCAAACATTTGTGTAAGGGTTATTTACCCAAAAGTTTGCGATGTACCAAAAAAAATTAAAAATTACCTATGCTTCTTCAGTTTAATGGAGCCACACCTGACTACCTCGGTTGCATTCAAAAGCATCATGTAATGGCCAGTCAGACCTCCATGAATCATTGTAACCTGAGGATTAACTGAAGCGAGCATTGAGGCCTACATTGTCTTAGGTTACTGAAACCTGTTTGAGTTCTTGTGTCATTTCACACTCACTGCATAGTACAGCCTTCAGAAGTTTTCCCTCTTTATATTACTCGCCTTCATTCATTCACCTTTTGAAATGCATATGTCTTGCCAGTAACCATGTATTCTCATAAGCAATTGTCTTTATATGTTTTACATTTACATAGAATGCCAGAAAGCCAAAAGAAAGAAATTGGGGATGGCAGAAAGAAATGCCCAAAGGTGTGTGTGTGTGGGGGGGTACTTTATTCCTGAGTGGTCAGTCCAGAAGCCAAATAAAGGACTAGGACAGAGGGAAAAGGAAATAACAAAGGCAATCTGACAAGTAGATGCACCTACAATTTTCTTCATATTCAGTGTCACCATGAGGAGAAGGGAAAACTTGTAGGGGTGACATAGCTTTTCATCACAATGCTCCTTTAATCTTATAAAATATTTCTTAATAGGGCCTAACCTGGCCACATTCCCGCTACTCAAGAGGGAATCTCCTCCCACAAGGGCAGGGGAAATTGTTTAACCAGGAAAGGCACACTAAGCTGGAGCTTGTTTCAAGGTGTGACCTGGGAACACAAGAAAGTTTGTTTTTTATTCAGTATGCTTTATTAAAATGTTTTAAAACAAACAATACACACACACAAAATGACAAAGATACAACAATACAATACGAGCAAAACAAGCCTCCAGAACACAACTATATCTCTACACAGTTAAATTCCTGATGTCGTAGGAGATAAAAATTGCAGATGAACCAACCCATCCCCCCATCCTCCTTATCCACCCTCAAAGCTGAGCACACCCTTACCATATCTGCCACCCCACCTAAATAAAGAACATTAAAGGAGGGGAAATGAGACAAAACACCACTTCTAATGCCCTGAAGCAAGAGACAAAAGGGTAAAAAGGAGTTTCCACCTGGAGCAAAATATGTGAGTGTATTTTCTATGGTTAGCAATATACTTCTCCAACATGAGAGCAGTCATTATCTCACTGTGCCATTCCCTGCAGGGTGGAGTCGAATCATTCAGCCAATGTCTCAAGATTACAAGCTTTGCCACCGAAGAACTAAGCACCATGTGAGCTTTCCAGATTGAAATCAATTCCTTTCGGAAAGGAACTACCAAACACATATTAGGAAGAAAACATTCCTCTAATCCCAAGAGTAGATCTAAGGAGTTCCTGATAGCTATCCAGAAAGGTACTATTTTCACATAATCCCACAACATGTGACACAAATGGGCTTCTTCCTGATGATGTCTAGAACACAGTGGTGAAGGAAATGTCCCCATTTTAAACAGTCTATACAGAGTGTAATAAAGGTTGTGTAAGATTTGAAATTGGGTCAACCTAAGTCCGTCTTGCTTAACATACTTATAAAGATTCTTCCAAACAGATTGCCATAATGTAGGGTCTGCAGGAATATCCAGTGCCTGTGTCCAAGAATAACATAACCAGGAGGGGGCGGTTGCATCCAATGACTGTAAAAACATATAAAAAACTGATATCAGATGAGGTTGGGATACCAGCAACAAAAACCTAACATTGAATCATCTACTAAATTCCAGGGTCTAGGGCTAAGCATAGCAAGGAATGCAATGGAGATCTGTAAGAATTTAATACAGTAGCCATCTGGAAGAGTGAAAAGCATTTTAGTAGACTAAAATGGCAATACTGTATCTCCCACAAACAATTGAGATAAAACCATGCCTTACAATTGTGGACTAAACAAGGGTGAAATAGACCATCCAGCAATCCTAAAGTTCAGGTTACCCAACACAGGTTGTGTAACCACCCGTGACCACTCCACATTAAGGTAATGTTCTATCTATGCTTTGACCCTGATAGACCATCCCACTGGAGTACTGTGCAAGTCCACAAGGAGTTGGCCAAATTTTGCAAACAATGAACTAGAAAGAATAAGACTGTGCCATCAGACAAGCAAGGATTCAGTCTCCAGCCACAGTGGGGAATAGCTGTCCCTAGCCTGTGCCACAAATGTCCCCCACTGAAAAAACATTTGCACTTGCAAGGTACAATAATACAGAAATAAATTTGGAAGAGACGGCCTACCCTTTATCTTAGGAGCAGTCAAGCAAAAATAAGAACGCCACACTGCCTTCCCCTTCCAAAGGAAATAATTTAAGAGTGTTTGTAAGTGGAGACACCAAGCATTAGACAAAAAAATTCTCAGCATTCCTTGAGGCTATAGCAGCCATAGTAAAATGTTCATTTTGAGTATACTTATTTCACCCCACAAGCATAGGGGAAGAGATGACCATATATCCAAATCAAGTTAGAGCTGGTGCAACAAATGGGTAAGATTCTCCTTCAGAAGCATAGGCACTGACTGTGCAAGACTTATTCCCAAGTGCAATGACAACTTGGGCTCCCAAGAAAGACTAAGACCTAAAATATCGATTTAAAGAAAAAGGCCATTTTATGGTATCACTTTCGACTTACTAGCATTACTCTTATAAGCAGAGAATTTGGAGAACTGACTGTTATCATCTAAAATAGCTGGTAACACCCAAACTGGATTCCCAAGGTGCAGAAGAAGGTCATCAGTATAAGCTGAGTGCAAGTATCTTCTTCCCACCACTTGTATACTATACCTGCATGACCTTGACTACTTTGAAGACTATGCAAGAGAGGATCAAGGTACAAATTAAAAAGCAGTGGGGAAAGGGGTCAGCCTTGACATGTGCCTCCACCTTAGGGGAAAGATTCAGAAAGTACACCATTGCCCCAGACTCTAACCGAGGGGGAGGAATACAGCAGTTTGACCCATCTGATGAACTCAGGGAGAATCCGGAATGTCTTCTTTACTGTGAAAAGAAAGGGCCATGAGACCCTATCAGAGGCCTTCTCTGTGTCCACAGAGACCAAGGCCAATGGGACCCTGATCTCCCTGGATACAGCCATAAGATGATGTAACTTTTTCAGATGGTCACTGGATATTCTACCTCTCATAAACTCCACCTGCACAGGATTGAGAGAATCAAAACCTTTGAATGCCTAGTCACCAGGATCTTAGAAAGGATTTTAATGTCTGAATTAATTAAGGAGATAAAGTGATAACTGCTTGATAACAGCTCATCCTTGTCTGGCTTTTTAATTAGTGTAATCAGAGCTCAAAACAGGAAGAATCAGAAATACCAGATGGATACCAATAATTATAAATCTTAACCAAAAAGAGAGCAAATTCAGATGAATAGGCTAGATAACAATTGTTACCTAAGCTGTCAGTGCCTAAAGGAAGCTGCTGGATAGCAGTTTGCACTTCTTGAAGAGAAATGGGTTGATCTAAAAGGTGCCTCAGAGAAGGATCTAAAGCAGATAGAGTCAAAGAGTTTATGCAATCTGATATTTCTTCAGGGCTAGAAACCACCGACAGTTCATTTGAGTATAACGCAGAATAATTCTGGTGGAATACAGTCGCAATCTTCCTAGGGTGGGTCTCAATAACACCGTTCATGTCCACATGCAGCTGGTAAATACCCATAGAAGTATCAAGCTAACATAAATGGAAGGCCAACAAATTACCTGCTCTGTTCCCAGATTCTCGGTAATTCAATTTTGTATGCTGAAAGTTAGTGCTGCCTTCTGAGCCAGGAGATCTAAATATCATTCTCTCATCTCATTAAGTTTGGCCCAGGTCTCTTTGGGGGAGTCAGTGAATACCTCATCTTCCAGATTCCTGATACCACTTAACAGACAATTTAAGACTATAAAAAGTTCTTCTTTCTGATAGCAACCAACTTAATCATCTCCCCCCTTGTGGCACATTGGCCACCCCCATAGGATATCCACTGCCACTACAGACCCCTCATTTTGCTAAAAGAAAAGTTTGAGAAAATCCTGAACTCTCTCAGGAGTATCAGAGTGAAGCAACACTTGCATGTTAAGCCTCCAAAACACATCATGATCACTTAGTCTACCAAGAGTATGACTGATAACTACAGGAGGATGATCAGAAATCACTGTCTCATGTATATGGACAGAAAAGAGACTATTAAGAAGTTCCTGGCTAATAAGCAAATAGTCAATTCAAGAGGATGTACTGTGTACTGCGGAATGAAACATGTACTGCTTCTCAAACAGGTTAAGAAGGTGCCATGGATTTACAAGCCCTAGGTCATGCACAAGTTCACGAAGCACCCTATGGACAGGTGAAAAGCCCTTACTTAAGGATTCAGACCTATCAACATCTGATTGAAAGACAATGTTCTAATCCCCACGTAATAAAATACTACAGTCCACTAAAGGTGCTAGAAGAGATGTTAATTGTACAAAGAAGGATGGGGAATCTATGTTTGGACCATAACTAGACCCAAGAACTACCTGCAAAAGACCAACCCACACTTGTACAATTATATAGTGCCCCTCTGGGTCCCAAAGCTCCTGGATTAACCAAAAACTCACACGATGATCAAACAGGATGGTCACCCTATCTCTCCAGCTACTAACCCCTGCTCAGTACACTTGCCCCACCCAATCCCATCTAAGATAACTAATATCATCCCTCACTAAATGAGTCTCTAGCAGGCAAGCAATACTAACCTGCAGATGTTTAAGATGTCCTAGTTCCCTTTCACATTCAAGGTAACTAACTAATAATGCCCAGCCATCATGCAACAGTACAGAGTGCTGATGAAATCCTAGCATTACAGTTTGCCCAGAACAAAAGATACCCCAATGGGTTGCTGAGCTGTGAGTATCCCTCCCCTCTCAACCCCAGAAAACTCCCCTAATTATCAGCAAAACATTTATTTATTGAATTTTGATGACTGGGCATGCCAGCTGAGACAACCAAGTTTCTTTTTTCAGCGGTGACCCAGGGAACAAAGTGTTCCAGTTACATTGATAAACAATACACAGCATAGTAAGCATTCAACATTGAGAGATACACAGTTTTAGGTATGGAGTAGAGGAACAGGTGTTAAGGGTACATTGAGACAACATATACATAACTTAGTATAGCATTCAACATTGGAAGATACACAGTTTGGGTACAGTGGGGTGGAGCAGAGTCAATAGAATAAGATGAAACAGGTACATATTATATTACCATTTTAAGATCATTGTGTAGAATTAGTCCATAATAACATCTTATACTCTGCATGTAGATTCGTCATGCCTGAGATATACCATTGAGAGGATAGAGGAGGAGTGGGAGGGAGTAGAAGAAAAGGGGGGAGTGGAGAGGGGTGTGAGATAAAGTACAGTGGCAGAGAGGACAGGATTGGTAACAGAGTAGAAAAGAGGGTAGGAGAGCTGGGGAGCAATGCGTGGCTAGGAAGCTTGTGGGACACAGTTACCATAGCATTCAGGAGGCAGAAAGCAGGTTTCTCTATAGTGTTTTATAAATATAGGGAGGGTCTGACATGTGAGTAGGGCATAAGGGATGTTGTTCCACTTTTGGGGTGCTGCAAAGGTGAAGAACCTTTGGACTATGGCTACCTGAGTTTTGGGTATGTTGAGCATCGGGAGATGAGAGGATCTGCGAGTTCAGAAAAAGGGTTTCAGGGTGATCATGTTAGATAAACTGGCTGGAGAAGGTGGGTGAGTGAGCTTGAATGTGGTGCAGAGCACTGGGAGATCTAGCTTGGCATTGAATGAAGGCCAACCCAATTTGTTTAGCACCTTATAGTGATGGGCCCTTCCCAGGGCCTTAGCTGTAAATTGAGCTATTCTGTGGTAGGCTGTGTTTAGCTTGGACAGGTTCATAGCCTTGACCAAGTGAGTGATTGATACACCGTAGAGGAGGCCCGGGAGAAGGGTGGTTGAGGCAATAGTTTTCCTTGTGGTAGTCAAGAGATTTGGAGCTGTGTGGTACAGGAGACTGAGTTTTTAATTGGTAGCTTTGATGATATTGTCTATATGTAGCGCGAGGAATAGGTGCTCATCATGTATTAGGCCAAGGTATTTGAAAGAGTTGACCCCTTTGAGCAGGGTACCAGCAGAGGTTCTGATTGTCAAGGGGGGGGGTTAGAGGATACATTGAAGGAGATATGGTGAAACAACATGGCTTTGTTTTTTTCCATGTTCAAGACCAGCAGGTTATCCTTAAACCAGGCCTCTAAAGTATGGAAGTTATTTTCTAGACTAGCAGCAATGCTGTTGATGTTCTTAGAGGACCTATATTGAATGGTGTCATCAGCATAGAGCTGGACAGATGCTCCTCCACAGTTGCTCGGCAGTTCATTTATAAATGTAGAGAACAGGAGCAGGCCTAAATTCAACCCTTGGAGAATTCTGTCTGAGACAGGTGTTAGGGGTGCCAGAGCTCCGACCCATTTGACACATTGGAGTCTATTAGATAAGTAGTTTGAGACCTAGATAAGAGAGTTGAGATCAAGACTTAAGTGCTGAAGTTTTGAGAGTAATAGTGGGTGGCTGACAAGGTCAAACACCTTTGTGAAGTCAATGAAGATTGTGTCAGTAGCTTTACCCTGATCCATTGCTTGAAATATATTAGAGGTGACCCCTAAGGAGAGCGGTTTCAGTCCCATGTGATTTACAAAAGCCTTGTTAGTGGTCAGTAAGGGCACTGATCTTTTCAAGATATGAGTAAAGTCGGTTATATAATATTCATTCTTGAATTTTTGTGATGGGACATAAAATGGAAATGGGTCTGTAGTTTTCAACATGCTTGGTCTGCCCATTTTTATGAACTGGGACGATGACTGCAGTTGTCCATTTGTCCGGCATTCTACCAGTGGTGAATGATCTATTGATTAGTAGGGTGATTCGGAGGACTAGTGCTGGTGCTCCTATTTTGAGGAACTTGGAAAACAAGGTGTCGAACCCAGGGGAGCTATCAGGGTTGAGCTTTCTCAGAAGTTTTAGGACCTCTCTTCTGGAGGTGATTCTAATGTGGAATTGAGGATGTGAGACTGGTGTGTGATCGGCTTGTGAGTTTGGGCTGGTAGAGGGTAGGCCAGCTTTGTACATAACAATGTCAATAAAGAAATTATCGATCCCAGGGGCTATGCCAGAAGGTGTGGATAATAGGTTGCATTTTGCAAGCATGCTGTGTGGGACAGTGCATTCATTTCCTTTGAGAAGTGTGTTGATTTGTTTCCAGAAATGTTTGAGGTTGGTTGGGTGCACTTCCTGATGGGATATTAGGTGTGTTCTTTTGGCCCTGGAGACTTTGTTCGTGTATGCATTACAGAGTGAGCGGTAGGATAGCCATCTCCTGTCTAAAACCCTCAACGTTAGGCTGGGGTTATTGTATCACATCAAGCACTGCCTTACCCCAGATGCCCTCAGGCTCACCATCTCCTCCTATATCCTCTCCCTGCTTGACTATGGCATACTTATCTGTAGTGCTACAAGCACCTCTGCCCTACATAGACTCCGCCTCTCCCTTAATAAAGCTTGTTGCCTCATCTCTGGATGTGACCGGCTCACCCATAGTTGCTCCCTTTATAAAACCACCAAGTGGCTTAATCTTGACAATATAATTAAGTTACATACCTGCCTCATGGTCAAAAAGATTGCCTAGGCCTCTCCCCCCCGGGCTTGCCCACTTAGTCCACCCAGCCCTGAAGCCTAAGCACACTCGAAGCTCTGCCAGGCCACTCCTCTTGGTTCCCTCCTGCCGTACCTTACAGTTCCAAAGGTTCTTCAGTTTCAGAGCGCCTTCTTTGATGAACAGCCTACCGACCTTGCTTGTAAACAACATTAGTATTGGCCCTTTCAAAACCCACCTTAAGGACCATCTTCAGTCCTCAAATACCTGTGATTGTCCCTGAATCCGGCCCTCCCCACTCCTCCCTGCTGACCACTGCCACTGGCCTGCCTACCATAGGCTTACAGGCATAAGATATATATCTGAGTTTTATCATATATTTCAAACTTGCACTAATTATCCCTAGTGTCTGCTTGTTAGACTTCACTGTTTCTTTGTATCAATGCTGAACTGTGTCCTCGTTGAATTATGTAAAGTTTGTTCTGTACCTAATTTCTGTGACATGGAACCTTTGCAAGTGAGTCTTTGACTCAAAGGTATTTCTGAATTATCAATAAATAAAATAAATAAATAAATCTGACTGCAGTCTGGAGCTTTTATAAAGTTTCCAGGCTTTGTCCCAGGAGTGCATTAGGCTTCTCAACTCCGTCGTGAGCCAGGGTGAGTGGTCACCTTTGTATCTCCTTGTAATAAGTGGTGCTTGGGAGTCAAAGATGGATGTGAAATTAGTGAGGAGGTAGTCTATCGCTTGATTTATGTTGGCAAGGGAATTTGTAGGGGACCAATCCACAGAAGCGAGGCATGTCCTCAAGGCTACTTCATTAAAGCTGGTTAAGTTTCTTGTTCTAAGGATTTTGGGGGGAGGATGGGGAGGGTTATTTTTCTAGATGCAGTAGATTGGGGAGTGGTCACTTAGGGAATCGAGCAGTATATCAGCAATTTTAATGAAGGATGGGTTGTTTGTTATGATTGTCTGGAAGAGTGTGCCTGACAGACTTTTTATTGAGCCTAGTGGGTTGCTCAGTAAGCTGTTCTAGTTTGGAGTCTGATAGGGCAGATTAGTATTGGATTCTATGGGGTCCAGAAGACACCAGGAGAAAGGACTGCTGTGTGACTGAACTTCTCTACTGGGACTAAAGAAGAAGAACTTTTGTACTTGGACCTTTAATTTAGGGTAAAAAAAAACTAACAAAACAAAACAAAAAAAAAGTGTGTGTTTGTCTGAGTTAACTGAACTGAATGGGCATCTGAACAGTTATCTAGGTGTAAATCTCTGGTGATTGAAAGGACTTAATAGCTGTGAGGTTTAAATTACTTGTAGAAAGATCTAGTAAGTAGGGGTAGTGGCTTAGCTAGAAGGAAGCTACATTTAAAGACTGCCTTAGAAATATTCTGCTAATAGCTTGGCAGAAGACACCAGGAGAAAGGACTGCTGTGTGACTGAACTTCTCTACTGGGACTAAAGAAGAAGAACTTTTGTACTTGGACCTTTAATTTAGGGTAAAAAAAACTAACAAACAAAACAAAAAAAAGTGTGTGTTTGAGTTAACTGAACTGAATGGGTATCTGAACAGTTATCTAAGTGTAAATCTCAGGTGATTGAAAGGACTTAATAGCTGTGAGGTTTAAATTACTTGTAGAAAGATCTAGTAAGTAGGGGGAGTGGCTTAGCTAGAAGGAAGTATATTTAAAGACTGCCTTAGAAAGATTCTGCTAATAGCTTGGCAGAAGACACCAGGAGAAAGGACTGCTGTGTGACTGGACTTCTCTACTGGGACTATATTGCCCTTCTTCCCTCCCCTCCACCCTCCACCCAAAGCTAGTTCTATTTTTATAGGCACAGGATTTGACTGACAACAGAAACTTCCTGTTTGGGAGCAGGAAGTGAGTGATCACAGAACCACCAAAGACCCACCATCCTAGAAGGGCAAGAGTAGCTCTCCAGCCCCCTCTAGCTGCTGGAGATCTGCCTCTGAGCAAGTAAGTGGTCTACTGAGAAATATAGGATATTCTTGTCTCAGAACAGGACAATCAGGAGCTTAAAGGGCACACAGGCAGAAAGTAAGGAGAGAGAGAAAAAAACAGAGGAAAGAGTAAGGATTTCAAACAGTTAAGGGGCCAGAAATAAGACGTGATTGGAGTGGTGCAGTGCAGTGGCTGTGGAGAAGCAGTCTTCCGGGAGACGTTCTGGAGGATGCGGTGTTGTCCCATCTGCAGGCACCTCTCTGAGCTTAGGGAGGAGGTTGCTCATCTCCAGGCTGAGTTGGTCAGGATTTGTGGGACCTCTTCTTCTATCCAGGGACCACCAGTGCCACTGCCATTGCCTCAGAGGTTGCCAAGAAAGAGGAGTGGTTGGACCACAGTGGGCTCAGGTAGAGTGAGGGGGATGGAACAGAGGCGCATCCCTCCAGTTGTACCTCTCCATAATTCCTATGCCATTCTGGCAAAGTGTGGTTCCTCTATGGAGGCCCCCACAGTGGAGACCAAGGAGGATGCTGGGAACCTCCACAAAGGAGACCCACAGGAGGGTGGCAGGGGACCCTGCAGGGGAAGGAAACAACTCCTGGTGGGGGACTCCATTGTTAGGAAGGTAGAACTGGGGGAGGAAGGGGAGAGGGAGGTAAGGTGCCTGCCTGGCGCCATGGCATGGAGGGACAGGGAGCGAATCCTCAGGATTGCTGGAGCAGCTGCACAGGGGAGGGAGCTGGATGTCATTGTCCACCTAGGGACAAATGACCTGGCTAAGAAAGGGATTAGAGAAATGCAGGAAGAGTTTGTGGAATTGGGGAGGGGCCTTAGTCAAGTAGCATGCACGGTAACCTTCTCGGAGGTGCTGCCCATCTATGGCATAGGAGGCTAAGGGTGTTCCACCATGAGTTCAATCAGTGGTTGAAAACTGGTGTGGAGCTCAGGATTTGGCTTCACTGGGGACTGGGGGTTCACCTGGAGTGATGCAAGCCTATACTGGCATGATGGGCTGCATCTGTCTGGGAGGGAGCCAGGATTCTAGGTGATAGGTTTAAATGCTTCATTGGCAAGCATTTAAACTAGCCAAGGTAGGCACTGGAAAGGAGCAGGAAACTTAGCCCCCAAATAATCATGGTAGTAAGTGCGGCAAACACCAACATAGAGGTGTCAATAGGGAGAAGGGCTGGGGTAAATGGAGAAAGTGACAAAGGCAAGAAGGACAGGGATGGGGCAAAAGGGGCTAAGGCCATCAGGAAATGGAGGGTAATGAGTACCAATGCCCATAGTCTGGGCAACAGCTCCCTGAGCTGGTGGCTTTGATGGAAGAGGGATGCCTGGATATCGTAGCAGTCACAGAAACATGGTACACAGAGAACCATGGCTGGGATGTTAACATATCAGGGTACATAACCTACAGGAGAGACAGGCAGGGAGAAGAGGGGGAGGAGTAGCTCTCTATGTAATGGAAGAGATAAAAGCAACTGAACAAAAGAGTAAACAGGTAGGAGAGGAGGCACTGTGGGTCACCTTGGAGACTGGAAAGGGCACCACAATCTACACAGGGGTTGTGTACAGACCTCCATGTCAGAGGGAGGTAATGGACAAGGATATGATAGAAGGCATTCTTAGAATGGCAGAGAATGGGGAGATACTGTTGATGGGAGACCTGAATATGCCAGATGTTAACTGGAGCACATTTGCTGCAGCCACATCCAAGAGCAGGGCCATTCTTGATGCCCTACAGGTGGCAGGCCTCAGGCAGCTAGTTTTGGAGCCCACTCATGAGGGAGCAATCTTAGACCTCGTACTCTCAAACGGGGGCAGTGAGAGGAGCTCAGATCTAGAAGTGGGTTGCCATCTGGGGACAAGTGACCATCAAACAGTGTGGTTCACGTTAAACTCAGCTACAGAGTCAAGCCATTCAAAAGTGAGGGTACTGGACTTTAGGAGGGCTGACTTTGGCAAGATGGGAGAGTGCCTCAGAAAAGCACTAGCAAAATGGCTAGAAGGAGGTGTGGAGCAACAATGGAAAATCATCAAAACTGCCATCACAGAGGCAACAAGCCTTTGTGTGAAGCAAATAAACAAATCAAAATGAAAGAAAAAGCCACTATGGTTCTCAAAAGAGGTGGCTGTGAAAGTCGGGAAAAAAAGATAGCATTCCAGAAGTATAAGGAAACACAGAAGGAGCAGGACAGAGAGCTGTACCAGTTAAGGCAGAAGGAAGCAGGGAGGGAAGTCAGAATAGCAAAGGCCCAAACTGAGGAAAAGATAGCCAACTCAGTTAAGAAGGGGAATAAAACCTTTTATAGGTATATCAGCGAGTGTAGAAAGACAAAGGGAGGGATAGTGAGGCTGAATAGATGGCATGGTGGGTGGGCAGAGGGGGGCAGTGAAATAGCAGGGATACCGAATGAATATTTCTGCTCAGTATTCACAAAAGAGGAGGGGGAAGTGCCTAATCCAATTAACAGAAGCACTCTTGATAGGGGGGTTGATCCCAGTCCTTGCACAGAAGAAAGGGTTCTGCAAGAACTCCTAAAACTGAAGGTGGACAAAGCAATGGGTCCTGATGGAATTCATCCCAGAATTCTAAAAGAATTAAGGGAGGAACTAGTGAAACCACTGGCTACTCTTTTTAATAAATCTGGAGGAAGGTGGATGTGATTCCCATTCACAAAAGTGGGACCAAGACAGAGGCAGGAAACTACAGACCTGTCAGTCTCACCTCTATGGTAGGGAAAGTGATGGAGTCACTTCAGAAGGAACGAATAGTTGAGTACCTAGAGGCCAGTGGAGCACAGGACCCAAGGCAGCATGGGCTCACAGTGGGAAGGTCATGTCAGACGAATCTAATAGATTTTTTTGACTGGGTGACCAAAGTAGTAGACCAGGGAGGGGTTGTGGACATGGCCTACCTAGACTTTAGCAAGGCATTTGACACAGTCCCACACAAAAGATTAATAGTCAAATCAACCAGTCTGGGAATGGGTCCCAGGGTGGTAGCCTGGGTAAAACATTGGCTGCACAACAGGACACAGAAGGTAATTGTAAATGGGGTCCACTCTGAAGAAAGTGGGGTTACTAGTGGGGTACCGCAGGGCTCAGTATTGGGTCCAGTCCTTTTTAATGTCTTCATCAGTGACATTGCAGAGGGACTGGAAGGAAAAGTATGCCTTTTTGCAGATGACACAGATCTGCAACAGTGTTGATACACAAGGAGGCATGGAAAGGATGAAAAGGGACTTGGCAAGGTTGGAGGAATGGTCAGAAGTATGGCAGCTAGGATTCAATGCAAAGAAGTGCAAAATAATGAACCTGGGAAACAAGAACCCAGGGGAAGAATACACAATGGGTGGGAGGTAGTAACAACAACAAAAAAGGAAAGGGACCTGGGGGTAATCATATCAGATGACCTTAAGGTTAGCAAGCAATGTGAGAAGGCAGTAGGGAGGGCTGGGGTATACTGGGATATATAGGGAGAAGCATCAGCAGCAGAAAACTGGAAGTTGTTATCCCTCTGTACAGACAGTTGGTGAGACCCCATCTGGAGTACTGTGTTCAGTTCTGGAGACCCCATCTCCGCAAGGACATAGACAGGAAAGAGGTAGTCCAGAGGAGGGCAACTAAAATGGTGCAGGGTATGCAAGAGAAGCCGTATGAGGAGAGACTAAAGAAGCTTAATATGTATACCCTTGAGGAAAGAAGGGAGAGGGGTGACATGATAGAAACTTTTAAGTACCTCAGTGGAATCAACAAAGTCCAAGAGGGTAGCATCTTTCAAAAAAAGAGATGTGCAAGAACAAGGGGACACAATTTAAAGATTGAAGGAGGGCAGTTCAGGGGCAATGTGAGGAAGTATTACTTCACAGAGCGGGTAGTGGATGCATAGAACAGCCTTCCTGAGGAGGTTGTGGGGTCTAAAACTGTGGGAGAATTCAAGAATGCATGGGACAGACATAAGGCAATTCTTTTGGGGGGTAGGAAGAAATAGGCTGTTGGTTAACTAGGATCTGCAGCCTATCCTGTAGGTAGGGAAATGGGCGGACTAGATGGGCCAAGCGGTCCTTATCTGCCATCAAAGTCTGTGTTTCTATGTTTCTAGCCAATTAAGGTTGAGGTCTCCACAGAGTATAACGTTGTTCTTAGGGAGGGTATCCAAGCTGACCAAAAGCTTGGCGTAGGAGGATATTTGTTTAGGGGTTAGGTAATACACCCAATGATTAATTTTTTGACTTGTCCAAAGGTAATCAGGATAAATATGTGTTCAGCACCTGAACTGATATTCAGGTCTGTTAGTTCACTAGCTGCTAGACCAGCTCTAGTATAGCTTAGAGCTCCGCTGCCTCTACCACTGGGCTGGTCCCATCTGTAAAAGGAGAAGCCAGGAAGGGCCACTTCATGGAACAGGATAGAGGGTTTTAACCATGATTCTGTTATACAAAGTATGTCAGGTTTGTACAGTTGTACATAGGCTTCTAACTCAACCATTTTATCCCTGATGCTCTGGATATTTATTTGGGCTATTTTAAGCCCCTTAGTGTTGTGCCGTGTGGGGGTCAAGGCTGGGGACTCAGCCATAGAGAGCTTGGTTGAGTCGGAGTTTTGTCCTGTAGTGGGATCAGGGTTTAGTTCAATGTCACCTGATAACAGTAGGATGCAAAGTTGGGTCTGAAGTAAGAGTGGGAGGAGGAATGAAAGCTTGAGTATTCTTTTGGAATGATGTCTTAGTAGAATAGCTTTATGTCATAGACCAGGCGGCAGGGTCCCATGATATGGGGGAGCAATCTGGTGAGGTAGATGGGTCGGGGCAGGCTACCACATGGTCAATGGCATTTGTTATTAGTTTTCCAGATGGTGGAGTTGTGTCATGCGGCTGAAGATAAACCAGGAGAGCCCAGCAGAAGAGTAGTCCCTTGGAGTTAGGAAATGGCATCGTGGGTGGTTTGGGCTATACCATATAAGGTATAGGGAAGTGGGATGTGCCGTAGGCCAGTGAAGGCTAAGTAGGCTATGGAGCAAAACTACTAGTGTAGGCATTGCAGTGGAGCTGCCTGGATTCAAGGGTCCAAGGTATCCCTAAGGATGGTCATAGCTTGGTGATATTGAGAGAGTCTTTAAGTTAACAGGATCATGTGCAGTCTCTACAATGGAGGGTCAAAAGCTGTAACTGGATTAGGAGAGCAGAGAGGGTGAGAAGGAGTGTCTAATAACAGGAGGAGGGGAGGTCTTTTCTTGAGTTAAAGGGGATCTGTAGGGATCAACCACAGGCTAAGGTCCTGGGGATGGCTAATCCGGCAGACAGGGCACATCGGAGAAGTGCAGTGGGAGGGTTTGTTATAGAACAGCAGAGTGAATAGGTCCAGCTAGTGGGGAGCAAGTAAGGTGTGTAGTAGCGGTGAGGCAGAGGAAAGGTTGTGAGGTAGTGCTGTTTTTACTCAATGGGTTAGGGAGGTAAGAGGGGCCATGAGGATAGAACAACACTGGCCCATGGAGGCAGTTGAGGAGGCAGGGGAGGGTTGGGCTTATGAGGATTTAATAGAGGTTGAGGTCAGGGCTGGGGAAGGTGGGTGGGACAAAATAGTAGATACAGGAGAAAGTGGAAGGCAGCCGCAAAATCGCACCAGAAAGCAGGATTGGGTTCCCTGAAGTTGGCTTACTGAATGTCCAAGGGACAGCCAACGGGAGCGGCAGGGTAGGTGTGAACAGCCAATCAGATGGCAGGCCAAGGAAAAGCACCAGGAATCAAAATTAATTTGGGTGCTTCCAGTACCGTGGCTTCTGCGGGCTTCCAGGGTGCATAGTTCAGCTGGCTAGGAGTAGCGGTGTGGCACCACAGGAGCAGGGCCTAAGTACCCGGTCAGGGGCTTAGCGGTCTGTGAAAGAAAGAAAAAGGAGAGCTTAATTTAAAGTGGAGACATCGAGGCTGGGCAGTGGCAGATGTAGGCAGGAGACAGTAGTTCAGCAGAGAGGAGCCGTAATCGGCAGAAAAATTAAGTTAAAAGGGGGGCAGGTTTCACAGGGAGGCAGATAGGCTTGGAGAAAAGAAAAGAAATTAAGCTTTAAGCGAGTAGGGGGAAGGGCAGATCAGCACTGCGCTACAGGGAGGAGAAGGGGGTTGGTGAGGCAGCAGTTTGGAGTGAAGTAGGTTCCAAGGAAGAAAACTGTGAGAGGGAGGGAGGAGAGAGAGAGAGAGAGAGAGAGAGAGACAGAATAAGAAATATTCAGAGCAACATCAAGTATAGGCTAGAAATTGAGCTAAATTCCCTTGCCAACTAAACAATCCTTGGTAAACAGTTGCATAATCTAGGCTGATGCACATAACTTGGTTAAGTCAGTTAGAACAATTAAACAAGCTGTACATGTGAAAATGAAAAAAGAAAGAAAAGACCTAGTAATAACACAGGTAATGATCTTTCAAAATAGTAAGTACTGGAGAGAGTGGAAGGCAGCCATGAAATCACACCAGGGAGCAGGCTTGGGTTCCCTGAAGTTGGCTTACTGAGTGTCCAAGGGAGAGCCAATGGGAGCGGCAGGGTAGGCATGAACAGCCAATATGGTGGCAGGCCAAGGAAAAGCACCAGGAATCAAAATTCAGTTGGGCGCTTCCAGGACCGTGGCTTCTGCTGGCTTCCAGGGAGCATAGTTCAGGCGGCGGGGAGTAGCAGTGTGGCGCAGCGGGTGTAGGGCCAAAACACCCTGTCAGGGGCTCAGCAGTCTGTGAAAGAAAGAAAAAGGAGAGATTAATTTAAAGCGGAGAAGGCAAGACTGGTCGCTGGCAGACATAGGCGGGAGACTGTAGTTCAGCAGGGGTGGAGCCATAATCAGCAGAGAAATTAAGTTAAACAGGGGGCGGGTTTCAGAGGGAGGCAGTTAGACTTGGAAAAAAGAAAATAAATTAAGTAGTAAGAGGGCAGGGGGCAGGGCAGATCAGAGCCGAGCTAGAGGGGGAAGGTTGGTGAGGCAGCAGTTTGGAGTGAAGTAGGCTCCAAGGGGGAAAATGTATGCACTGAAGAATGTATGTGCCCCCAACATACCCCTAAAACCCCACAACAACCATCCCCACCCATCAATAAACTGGAAGCCCAAAAAGGAAAACACAGTAAACCCCAATCCAAAAATAATGACCACCCCTGGTCCAAGACAGCCACTCCCTAATAAGAAGGTCCATGATGATAACACCACCACCAAGCTGAGCCCCCCACCCCAACCCTCACCAATTCCCAAAACAATTCTACAGTCATCAAACAATGAACAGTATTACAAAGAGAACCCATATTAAAAATTACTAGTGCATACTCAATAAAGAACCACATGATATGACCGGAAAGCTCAAATAAGATTGATTACAAAACAGCTATCACCCCTTACACCCATAATGAAAGAGCCATACCCCTTAAACTCTTACAAACTAAGATTTCTACTACATAACTACCTATACAAAAATATCAAAAAATATGTGCTAAGCCAGCACAAAAATATCTTAACAACAATATACATATTACCGGAGGAAAAAAAAACAGTGACTAAAGTAAGTCCAAGTGAGAGCTTTGAAATTCTGACATAGAACTTTTAAAGACCATACCCCTTTTTAAGGACAGTAGAAGCCATCCTCTAGGAGGATCCCCCGAGGCACACCACCTAAAGAGCACAGCACATGCAGGAGTGGGACCCCCGCCCAGTCAGGAAGTAAAACCCAAGCAGCAGCACAATCCACACTACAGACCACAAACCCAAGGGCTGCATCCAACCATCAGGCAACCCATGTCCCCCCCTTCATTTGTGCTGCCCCCAGAGGAAAGTACTGGGTCTTTTATTGTCCATCTTCACAGGAGGGGGGACTCCAAACTGTTCCAAGTTCAAGAAAACCCACCCGCAATCTAAAGAAACCAGAGCGCCATTCCCATAGTTGCTAAGACATCCGGGGCAGCTGCATACTGAACAGATAAACCGCACTTAAAATGAGCTTCCTCAGACAGAGGACCCTGTTGGATGACCACCTCCGTCCAACTCTAAGCTCTTAGGGGCTCTTTCTGGATGACCACAGGTAGGACTACTAGCTCCCAGTATACCCCGGAAAGAAGATCTCCTGAAAAGAAGTACCGCTGACACCCTGCCAGTATGATTGCTCCTTCCATAGGTACTGCACTCTGGTAAAAAACAGCTCATAGAGGATAACATAAATGGGTGGGGAGGAAACAAAAAGAAAGGAAACACAGTCCCTCAAAGTCCTAAACCCAACAGCAGCCATAAAAGCAGCCAAGTGCATTTAAACCCTAGGGGACAGGCTACCCAAAAAAGGAGAAATAAAGAGTCACTGGGGTCCCAAACCTAGTTGGAGAAGCCACCTCCAGTCAGGGACTATACAAAAGTGAGCTGCTACAGTCAGAACACTCTGCCAGCTAAGAAAGGTGATCTCCCCTTACCAAGTGTCATCAATACCACAAAAATAAAGGATGTACTGCCAGTGCCTGAGGCAAGTCTCCACATTACAAACCCTAGAGAAATTCAGTGTAGTTGACTGGCACAAATCAAGACAGCTTTCCAGCAGATTTGGCCCTATCGGGACCCCACTCAGGTCTAAGCCAGGCCGCCGCCAACCAAAACACCTACAAATCTCCCATGTTGAGCTCTGTCCAAAAAATCTAGTGCAAGCCTTTAAGTCTATAGGCATAAACAGTCAGTTTCTAGCCCTACACAGTCCTGATGGGCAAACAAAAAACAATGCCTGCAATAAAATTCCAAGATGAATGCAGACACTCACTAGGCACAAGTAGATGATCCTGCATAACACAAATCCCTTTCAGGTGTAAATAAATCAATAACTAAAAAATAAGGAAACTTTTAACACAATGCTTAAATGAGCGAGAGTCACCACTCATGTTAGTATCAAGCATAAACTGAATAAAAACAAATCTGGTCAAAACAAGGAGATTTATGGACCAATTGAGGCCACTGGCCTGTGCCAAGCACTACATAGGACAGAGACAGAAAGCAGCAAAAATATGAAGACAGAAAACTGCCCAACACCATCCCCAGAACAATAAGTACCCAACAGCAAGCTCATAATTATATGAAACATAGGAAGAAACAGAATATACAGGTCTATGGAAATCACTGTAACAAACAGGCTATATTTAACAGTCCCCAGTAAGAAAACTCAAGTAATAGTCTTGAATAAGTCGGGGTATAGCTGAGGTAACTCCTCCTTGGCTAGTTCAAAAACGTCAAAAGACTTAGACATGCCTTTGTAGGAAGTATGAAGCCTGGCAGGATACAGCATTTTATATCTGATATTTTAAATCTGAGATTAGCAGCAATCAGTTTGGAAACAACTGACCTGTAGGCAGCATGCTTCAGTCTAACAGAACAAGGTAAATCCTATGTAATTTGCACCCTTTGGCCTACCCAAGACAATTTCTGCACTGCTCTGACTTTAGCAAGTAAGTGAGCTTTGTCTAAATAGTGCAATAATTCAAAAATCAAAGGACAGGGAGCTGAACCAGCTGGGGGGGGGGGCGAGGCCACAGCCCTGTATGAGCTCGCTCGACAATGTATGCAGGACCATTAGGAGAGGGGTCTGCAATTTTCTAGCAAAATATTTGTATAAATAGGATAGAGTTCTGCCCCTCAGAACCTTTTTGGCAGGCCAACTATGACCAAATTGTTCCTTCTACTGTGTCCCTCCAAGTCTTCAAATTTTTCTCACAAATTTGATATTTTACAATGGAGGGGATGAACACTTAGAATCAACCCGGGCTCGCCAATCTTCCAAAGAGCTAACTCAGACTTCCACATTGCTAATTTGCTGACTATGCAATTCAGAAGCACTCCTCAGTGATTTCAGCTCCTCCGAGAGAGTTTAGATGGCCTCCCATAAAGATGAGAACTCCTGTAAAAAGTGCTCCTTGGTGAGCAGCTGAGGTGAAGCAGAAGTCAGCTTGCCAGATGGGGATTGTGCCGCACTTCTCTTCGGTGCTGTCTCCCATTCAAGAGTCTGGGGTGGCGTATGGTGCACCAAAGCTGTCTTCATCTCCGTTTCCATCATCCAGGGAACTCTTCTCACCAACAAAGCCAATCTGTGTCAAAGAAGATTCCAGTCCAAAAAGGAAATGGTCAGAAAGGCTAAAAATAGTAATTTTAGAAGAGTTTTAAGCCAGTGAGGTGCTGAGCTGACGGAGCTAACAACCTACCCAACTCAGCGCAACACGTGACTCTTGAGCACAAGAAAGTTAAGTGACTTGCTCAGGGTCACACAGAATGCAAGTGAGACCTGATAGGATTCAAACCAACATCTCTAGGGTTTCAACTCAGTGCCCTTAATGACTATGCTATACTGCCTCCTATAAGGGTACTTGTATCCAAACCTCCCTAAAAAAAGAGTTCTTCCCTGGTTGGGTATGACACAGTAAAGGGTCAAAGTAGCCCAGGAGCCTCCGCCCTCCCTTAATTCAGGGATTCCACTCATAGGGACCATAATAAAAATAAGAAATAAAAATTACTACCAAAATGGAGATTATGTTTGGCAGAGCTGTCCTTCTCTATTCTGTTTCCTCCTTCTGAACCAGGAAAGTCTGTTGCTTTCTGCAATAAAATTCATTGATTGAATACAGCATTCATTTGGACCTTCATTTGGAACACTAGTTGGGCTTAGTGAGTGCAATATCACTGTCAAGTGCCACATCTCCACGAGGACAGTCACAAGGTGGAATCGATCCAGAGGAAGGCTATCAAAATGGTGAGGGGGTTGCATGAGAAACCATGTGAAGAGAGGCTGCAAGAACTCAACATGTACTTCCTGGAGGAGAGGAGCACGACAGGGGACATGATTACAAGCTATAAGTACCTCAAGTGGGTGAAAAAGTTGCAGGAGCAGAGTTTCTTTCAGAGATGGAGCACCAGAACATGGGGACATGCACTAAAGCTTGGGGGGGGGGGGCGGTGTTTAAGAGGGCTGTGAGGAAATACTTCTTCACAGAAAGGGTAGTGGATGCCTGGGACAGTCTGCCAGAGGAGGTGGTGAGGATGAAGACAGTAGGGGATTTCATGCCTGCATGGTATAGGCACATGGGTATAATAGGTAGAGGAAAGGGAGGACAGAGGGACACCTGAGAATGAATACTGTCCAGGAAGTAGAAATAGGCAGGGAAATAAGGTAGACAAGATGGGCCTACTGGTCCTTTTCCACCAACAAATTCTATGTTTCATATTCAGTACCAAGTTCTATTGTCATTTGTCATTTTCCTGACCCAATTGAATGAATCACAGTACCTAGATGAAAAATCTCCCATCCTAAATACTCTAGGAGTTTTAAATTAAAGATAAGAACATCAAAGTCATAAGGAGAACACTGCTTCCAGGCTCAAGAAATGCACATTCTATACAGTGTAATTAAGAATTTCCCAGGTGCTATTGCTACTGCTTTTGTCAACACACTATTACGCTCTCATAATTGCAGCAGTCCTAATCCAGGACCTCATTCAAGCAATGAAGTGATCACACATGCAGGAATATCAATACACATCCTGTCTATTGGTCTCCTTACCCAAACAGCCCTTCATAATCTAAGTGCTGGAGGAGGAGGAGTAAAGGAACTCCCTACTACTGAAAGAACCACTTTCCAATATCCTCCATTATTAAAAGAGTCCAGCCAAAATGCCCATCTTCAGTAAATTCAAATTTGAATCATGATATCACAAATTAGCCTCATGCCAAAAATAAGATCTCTAAGATAACATTGTTTAAAAGTTACAAGCAGGTGATCTAGCCCTAATCCAAGATGGACACCTAGGAATTCTACTCTTGCTATCTGGGGAAATATATTAGCTATAGATCCTGCTTACAGAGCGTTTTATTTGCTGCAAACCATTCCAACTTGAATCAGAACTCATCAGCTGCCAAACTCCTTTAACATTGCTCCAATTGGGGCAGCGCAGGGCTCTGTATACTGACCACAAACTAAAGCTGCGTACAGTCGCATGGCAGAAGGCCACAGCAGCAGCATAATGGACTATGCACAGATCAGTGGAATGTTTGAGGCTTTACTGAAGCAGATGGCAGAGGTAACCTTAGCCTCCAATAATACTACATTTACACTGCATCAGCTGGATATGAGAAATTTTCAGAATGAAAACAGAGTTGTTTCTCACAACGCTGCTATTACAGAGCTCACAGTGATGGTCAGAGATCAAGCAAAAACTATCTTTGCCCTGCTATCAAAAGTGGATGACCTTTAAAACAGGAGCTGCCACAACAGCTTGCATCTCCTGGATACACTGGAGGGTATAGAACAAAGGAGTGTGACTGTCTTTCTCCTCAAGGAGCTTTCCAGAATTCTCAAACTGCCTATGAATTCTCAAACTGCTTAGAGTGAGCCCATCGATCACAGCAGCCCCAGCCTAAGCCAGGAGACAAACCCAGTATCATTCTTGCAAGATTTCTAAACTTCGTAGAAAAAGAGGCAATTCAGAAGTGGGTGAGAGAGCTGGGTAATCTGGACTGGAGGGAGAATCATGTCCTAATATTTCAAGATTACGCCAAGGAGCTGTCTGACAAGTGTAAGGAGTACACCAAAACCAGACACCTGATACAACAAATGGGACTGCCTTTTTCACTGCCATACCCCACCAGCACAAGAATTGTTCACAATGGAACTCCAATAGTTTTCAGTACCCCGGACTCTGTCATGGCTTTTCATGCAGAACCTGGTCACAGGAAACCAGAGTGCTCAGAACAGAGCCCAGAACAAAGCATGCCAACAAGGGAAGAGACAGATCTTGAACCCCACCAGCAGATGTCAGAGACCAACAGAGTCAACCCCCCAAGTCTCTGAATGATGACCAGAACGAAAGCTGGGCTGTTCCTGCAAGATCAAGGAAGAGACAACAAAACTCCTGCCTCAACAGACGCTCTCATCCAGTCAATTTCCGAGGCTGCCATGAGCTGCACCAGAGGTCTGGAGCAAGAAGAAGAGGAGCCAATCCTGAGCCCTTATTTCACCAGCAACAAGTTAGCCTCTTTGGCACCAGCAAGCCTGAAACCAGCTCCAAATATGGATGCTGTCATGGAGGCCCCCACTGTATCCAGCTTCCCACTGAAGCACATTGACCAAGAGGCCATCCTGCCTGAAGGCAGCCTGCCAACACAGTTTGGAGATGCCGTCCTGGACTGCAGTCTGAATGTCTCCATGGACTACCCTACCACTTGGAGCTGCCTGCTGCACAGATGGTCAAGGCCCTGGCAGTACCATTGAAGGATACCCCTGGCTGAAGAAGCGACCATGTCAGATAAGTGGACTTGATTTTTAATGGGTTTTGAGAGTTGGGAGGGTGAGCGGGGGAGGACTTAGAGTCACAACCTTGCTAAAATGGCCACAGAGGCCTTGGCATAGATGTTCACCCCTTCTCCCACCCTGCTACCCAGGGCAGGTCACTTAGACTCTGCCCACCTTCCCCATCTCTGAAGCCCAGATGAATGTTGAAATGGATCCCCACACTTGAGAAACTGGCTAGCACACTATGTTTAAACATATTAAAAGTGTGATAGGTTAACATTTGCCTTTTTGCTGACAAATACATTAAAATACCACATAAGTGAGGCTTTCAAGTCTTATAGTATGCAAGGCTCCCAGAGGTGAGAAAATTACTGTGGCCTCAGGACCTTAGCCGAACCCGATTGGAAAGCCCCTAGCCGTGCCAGTGGCCCAAAGGGGCATATTGCCAGACTCATTCACCCATCCCCTGGCAAGCTAGAGTATTGCTCCCTGTTGGCAAAACTGTACATGGGGGCCTACTGATCACCACAGTGTTGCCCCTCACCACCAGGAAGAGAAAGCACAGACCCCCCGTGTGACCACACCTTTGTGTCTTTACCCAGCAAGTCACCCTGCAGAAAGAAGCTGTCACTCAGCCAAAAGGGTATACCATGGCATCATCTCCATAGGGCCCCAAGGTCTGATATTTGACAGCCTGAGTGAGGGATAAGGCAAAACTGTGGTATAGAGTATGACCCTCACAACCCCATAGTACTAGCTTCAGCTGTGAATGCGCTCTGCTGAACCAGGGTTAACATCCAGTGGCATACCACCTTCACTGTGGTGCCTTCCCCAGATTAAAGGGATCCCACCTGGATCTACACAAAACAGCCAATAGGGGAGAGGAGCAGGACATATACAATACCCCAAGCAAAAGACATTAGGGAAAACAGGAATACCTCCCCCTACTCTATCTGTTAGGGACTCAAGGACACAGTGGTGTTGTTTCTGGTAAGCAGAAGTACAAATGTTTTCCCCATGGTAGTGGGAGTGAACTGTTAGACTAGCTTGAGGCTGGATAATCAATCCCAGGTTAAGGAGTACTGCACTCAGAAGGTATGGCAGGGAACCATGCTCCCTAGGGATGTCATGCTGACCACTGGGTACCCAGTACATTTGGTCACAGAACATGACAGTTCTCCAAAATGCTCAGTATTTGTTAATGTACATAGCTGTTAAATATGTTTAGTGTGTACTGTTCTAAACATTGTTCTTACATGGGTATGTATGAGTAGAAATATCCACTGCTACAGTGACTTACATGGGCTAGGATCCCCTGAAAAAGAATCTGCCTTAGGTACACGCCATTGATGTTAGCTAGTGATGGTCCAGGCAGTACTGTTATAGTGACTCGATTCCTGCATGAAAGCTATAGGGCTTCACTCTCTATTCTCAAAATATTTCAATGGCCACATTATAACCCCTTAAAAATAGACCATTGAGGTTGACCTGGTGGCGCTGGGGGTTGAGGCGTTGGATGCCTTACCTCATGTCACGCCAGTGACCTGGGTTCAGAAACGACCTCAGGTCATTGGAAAGCAGGCACAGGTGGAGGAGCAGGATTGAGCAGCCAAAAGGCAGCTCTCCTCTCCCAGGCAGATTGTTGTCTTCTCAGAGTTCCACTCCCACAGGGTGGAGGCTCAATGGGTAGCTTAAGCGGGAAGGGGCAGCAGTGCATCGGGAGAACATTTCATGATGTGGTGTGCACATGTCTCCACACATGCGTGGACACCCGGGGCATGGGGCAGGGAGAAAAATGGAGGTAAAAAGTACTAAAAAAATCTATATATAAAAAACAAAATAGACCATGGCTGAGATAACAGATCACATATAGAATGTCAGAGGCCTCAACACCCCTGTCAAAAGGAAAAAGGTACTTTCACATTTAAAAAATCAGTAGTCTCGGATAGCTTTCCTGCAGGAAAACAAACTTATTCGAAATGACCATGCCTATTTCACTGTTGTCAAGGACTGGGTGAGACAAGAAATCCACTTATGTTCTAACAAGCAAAAGTGGGATGGTGATCCTTATCCACAAAAACATAAAATGGACTGTCACAGCCTCAAGATCCAATGCCCTTAGTAGATGGGTGACAGCACTCATGTCAACCCTAACAGGCCCAACTCTACTCTGTAACCTGTATGCACCCAACCAAGACAACCCTAAGTTTTTTTCATGAACTGTCAACAGAACTAGGATCCCTTGTCCCTCAAAACTGCCCATTGATGATTGAGGGAGACTTTAACCAGACCCAGGACCCCAACATAGACAGAAGGGCCACGGGCAAAGAAACCCACATCAGAGGGGGCCAAGCCTTACAGCAGATGGTGACTGATTTAGGCCTCTTGATTGTGTGGCATATGTTTCACACATGCCAGAGGGACTATAGTTTTCATTCACAAATTGTTCAGCAGACTGGACTTCTGGTTAACCTTCCCCTTCCCAATGAATAGGGCACTTCACTCCACTATCCTCCTGATACTGATCTTGGATCATGACCCAGGGCAATTACACTTTTCCTGGGGCCCTGCACTGTGGCACTCCATAACA
Organism: Neoceratodus forsteri; assembly: GCA_016271365.2. NCBI lineage: Eukaryota > Metazoa > Chordata > Ceratodontiformes > Ceratodontidae > Neoceratodus > Neoceratodus forsteri. The sequence continues at coordinate 1,364,367,815 of CM057452.1, forward strand.
TGGAGACTTGACTGTCCTAATGAGGGATTCGGACTTCATTCAGTGGGCTCGAAAGGAGACCATCATATTTTTTTAGAAAAAATCCACCAGCTGACACTTCTGCAGGGAATATGTGGAAAGCCTACAAGGCCACTATATGGGGTCAAATTATGGGCTTCATCTCACAAAGGTGGAGGGAGCGGGAACAACACCTGAAGGCCTTGGAGACTGAATTAATTCAAGCCAAAACTCTATATAAAACCCAGAAATCTCTAAACCCTCACTTGACAATAGGGTGAAAAGTGCTAGAACTGCACCTAGAAATAAACTTACTGCTAAGCCAGAAAGCAGAAATCACAAAACGCTGACTAAAATACAAATTCTAGGAGGGGGTAACAAAGGGAGGATATATTGGCTGACAGAGAGGCACATACCCTGCCTTCAAAACCCCCAAGGTGAGGTGGTGTCCAATGAAACCATGCAGTCCTTTTTCGCTGAACTGTACTCCTCCACCCATGCACACACACCAGCTGGACCTCCTCAAGCTAACCTTCCAACAAGCACAGTCTCTGGATGCCCTGGTATCAACTGAGGAAGTGCTGGATGCCCTGATGTCTTTGCAGAAGGGAAAATCCCAAGGAGGAGATGGCTTTTCAGTTGACTTCTTTCAGACCATGGCTCCCCAAATTGCCCTGTTCCTGACACAGGTGTTCATAGAAGCTTTAGACACAGAATACTTACCACCCACACACAGAGAATCTGTCATCACTGTGATACCCAAAAAGAGCAAAGAACCCACTTTAGCTGCCAGCTACCAACCCATCTCACTTATTAATCCAGATAGCTAGGAATATGCTAAGGTACTGGCCAACAGCTGAGCCCACTGTTCCCCGCATTAATCCATCCCTCCCAAGTGGGTTTCATCCCAGGTAGAAAAAGTGCCAATCACATCAGATCTCTACTGAACCTGCTCTCAGCTCAGACCCTACAATCCCCAGCAGCTGCCATAGCGGTGGACTTCGAAAAGGTTTTTGATTCCTTAGAGTGGGACTATCTCTACCAGGCCCTGATGAACTTGGGGATCAGAAACAGGTTTCATGCTTGGGTACAGGCCCTGTAAACTGGGACTACAGTACGAAACACTATGAGCCACCTCCAATCTCTACCTTTCCAACTGGGTAGGTGCACAAGACAGGGCTGCCCACTCCACCCCCCAACACTTTTTGTTCTAGCCATAGAACCTCTTGCAGCCACCATACAACAGCACTCAGAAATCACAGGGCCAGAGTTGGGTGATAGAAAATATTGTTCGCTAAGGTATGAAGATGACCTGCTAATCACACTGGCTGACCTAAAGCACTCAGCCAAGTCATTACTTGCACTACTAGATCTCTTCACTGATATATCATGTCTCAAGTTAAACATCTCCCTTAAATCAGCACTGTTGGCCTGATGCGACAGAAGAGACAGGTCTTCACTGTGCAGAAAGAGGCCTCACATAACTGGGCATCAAAATCATCCCTGAATACAAAAAAATGTGGGATGATAATCTGCAGCCTATATTATAGGCCTGTAAAGCTGAACTCAATAGATGGAAAATGTTGAACCTAACATTAGCTGGAAAGATTTACACCATAGAAATGGTCACTGCCCTTAAAATCCTATACCCTAACACTCTTATTGCTCTGGCCCTACCTCAGACCTGGACCAGCAGAATTGAGAACCTATTTGAGGATTTTGTCTAGAAAGGAAAGAAACACAGATTTAGCCTAAGTAAGCTATGCTCCCCCTGGAAAACAGGAAGCTGGAATTTGCCCTGGGTGGAGACGTATAAATATGCTTTCTGGGCAGCCCAAACATTACGTTGGTTTAAGCCTCTGCAGGACCAATCTCCACAGTGGGTTCACATGAAAGCCTCCACAGGGGGTGTAGCCTTAGCCACCTCCCTACTGCTAACCACCACAGGCAGGCACCTTCCTGTACATCCTCTCTTAGCCACTATGATTAAGAGCTGGTCTTGGACCCTCAGGATGCTAGGTGCCAAGCCCACCATGCTTCAGTACACACCTATCTGGCACACCCTCATATACTGATCAACAGGGAACCAATTTACTGGTACACCTGGACCAAGTGAGGAATACTCTTCCTAAAAGATATAATAGACCCAGGATTCAGTAAGATAGCTACATTCTAAACCCTCCAAGAAAGATGGGGTCTCCCGCGTAAGGACTTCTGGCGATACCTACAGATCAGAGAGGATGTAAAATCAATACTGAACATCACTTATCAGCAGAAAGCAGACCCCCTCACAAGCACCTTGCTAGAAGTCAAGAGAGAAGCAACAGACAGGATATACTCTGCCCTTAGGGACTTCCTCCCAAGCCAATCTGTGGAGTACAAACACAGATGGGAAACATTCCTGGCGATGGTGATTACAGAGGACCAATGGGCCCAAGTGTGGTGCGCTGATTCAAAATAATAGTCTTCACTCCTGGTAAAAAAAAAAAGTGGTCCTCTGACTCACTTGAATAATGGAGGCTGACAAATTCTGGCAATGGCAAGTTCCAGGAGGGGATCTCCACCACATTATATGGGCCTGCCCTAAAATACAACCCCTCCGGAAACAAATAGGCCTGATTTGTAGCAAGGTCCTGCATAAGCAGATACCATCTACAGCCTGTTTAATGCTGCTTGACATAAGGCTAGACACTCCACAGATGACAATAGGTGAACTTAGACACCCCCCTTCTGTGGTAGGCAAGTAGTGCTGGACCAGCAATAGCCACCACTCCCACTACAGACTCCCCTCCACTGAATAGTGTACCTGCCTTATATCAACCAGTGCAACAAGGATGTTTACTTGTTTGATCAAGTTGTGCTTTTGTTGAAATTGTAAATAGTTCTAGATACTTTCTGTCACCTATGTTTGGTTACAGAGTACAGGAGTGCTCAACACTACAAATAGAACAGATATGTCCCCCTCAGGATCATTCAGGAAGCTAGGACGGTACTCAACCTGAATGTAGACCCCTTAGCACTCCTGGCATACCCCTGGTTACTGCAAACAAGTAAATAATCATCTGCATGAGACCACCAGTTAGGTACCCCAGAATAATGAGGCAGTATAAGTAGCATTACAGAAAAGGCTTATGAGGCGACATATCCTGTATCACTCTACAGTTCTTTCCTGTTAGAGTTAGTGCCCTACATGTATGTTTTACTTAAAAGAATTGTCGCCATTCTTGTTGCTGACCTTGTACTGATAGTAATGATATTACAACTGCTAAGCTGTATAACGCATCTGTGTTTATTATGAAAATCAATAAAAATCATTAACAACATAAAAGTTACAAGCAATTTTGTAACACAGATTTCATTGCCCATTCAAAAAAGATAGCTTTAGTGAATAGCTACTGATAATGTCATAACCCAATCTTACAGTCTAGTCCTCCCTGCAAACTACCTTACTGGACATATTTCTCCTACCTTACATAAAACTTGTAGTTGCAGTAAACATTTAAAAATAGAATGATGACACAGGCTAGTTACTCAGCACACATCTCCATAATGTGCAGTTGTAAGGTATGGGGGAAGGGTGGAAGCAGTGGCAAGCATGGCTTTAGAATGCCAAAGTTGTGTGCAATTTTTAGAATACTGCAGAGATGAGATTTTAGAATGTCACCAGGTTGGAACTGTGGAATGCAGCAATAACACAATCTCTGAAAGTAGCTGGGGCATATAATTCTTAATGTGGCAATAATGCTGAAATTCAAAATGTGATGGTGTCATAATTTTTTAGAATGTGGCAGATATAACAACATTTCAAACATTAGAAGACATCTAGTTGCAGAATGTCACAGGGATATGCATTTTTGGAATATGTCATGGATGCACAATGTTGGCATGAAGTGTTAATTAATGTGCCATTTCAGAAGGTGGTGGGGATGCTTGGTTTCAGATTGTGGTGATAACATGCAATTTCACAATGTGGAGTGGACATGGGAATCTCAGAATGTGGTGGGGATGCACTGCTTCAGAATTCAGTGGTCACATGCAATTTCAGAATGTGGCAGAAATGCACACTTTTGGAATGCATCGAAGTTCTTCATTTTGGAGGGTGGCAGAGAAATGTGCACAGTTTTCTAATGTTGGGGGAGAGCACAATTTTCAAATGTGGTAGTGATGCATCATTTCAATTGTGGTGGTGAAACTCAACTTTGAAACAGGGTGGAGACACACAGTGTCAGAACGTGGCAGTAAAACAGTTTTGGAACATGGCATGGATGTGCATTTTCAGAATGTGATGAGCATGAGATTTCAGAATGTGGGGCCAATGCACAATTCTGAGATGTGGTACAGAAGCACAATTTTGGAATGAAGCAGGGACACACATTTTTGGAATGGTGGGATTGCATAATTTCAGAATGTAACAGGGATGTGCATTTTTGGAATGTGTTAGGAATGTGTAATTTTGGAATACAGTGGTAATAAAAATTTTGCAGTATGGCTGGGACACACAATTTCACTATGTAGTGGGATGCAGAATTGCACAATGTGGTGGGGATGCAAAATTTCCCAACGTGTGAGAATGTACAAGTTTGGAATGTGGTTGGGGCATGTAAGTTCAGAATGCAGCATGGACACACAACTATGTAATATCGCTGTAATGCACAATTTTGGAACATGGTACAGATTACTGATGGGTGAAATTGGCAGACTCCATTCTATAAAATATTTGGTGAATTTCATGCATTTCACGAAATATTTTGAGGAGTCGAAGTGCAAAATTCCAGCCACAAAAATCAGAATTTTGCCTGTGAATGGCAAAATTCCACGTTTTGTGGGCGGAGTTTCACATGTTCCATCCAGTTGCACATGAGAGGAGCTCCTGAAAAACATGAGAAATATATTTGATTCTTCATTGATGAAAACTACCAGCTTTTGAAAACTACCAAAGCCCTACTGTACAATTCATCTTTAAATTATAAGAAACTAGCATGTAGCTATTGTAGCATTTTTCTAAATCAAGGTTTATGCATTCATTTGTTTTTATTTTGTATTGTTTTGCTTGTGTAAATCAACTAAAAATATCAGACAAATGTTGTGGTTCTCATTTTTGGAACAGCCAGTAGTACTGCCTGCATACTTGACACCAATTATTTTGGAATTATCACTTTTCAACTGATGCAGTGTTTTGTTTATAAATCAGTACATGAAAAATGTCTTCCCTCCCTTACCCCATGCCCTGGGACTAAACCCTCCCAGCACTACAAATATCCCTCAAACAAAACTCGCTGTGTGTCCAGCAGCCCCCAATCCTCAGAAACAACCAGTCCCCCCTTCATGATGCCGTCCATCCATCTATCCATCCTCACCAACACTGCGGGCACACTCACCAGTGGTGGGTGGAACTTGCAGATGCCCATCTTCTCAGTGATGGGCTGGATCTTGTTGGGCTGATGAAGGGGAATGGGTCAGTGAATTCCTCCAGCTGGGCTCAAACACTGGGTACTCAGGCAAAGGGATGAACTCAATGGCTATGTTCTGGGCATTATTAACTGGATGGCGATCTTGCCAACCGCTTGAAATTGGTTTGGAATGGCCTGATATCCCCAGTCCAAGTCGGTTTCATGGCTGGTTACCTCTCTAATGACCATCTCAGGAAAGTCCTTTACTTTGTCTCCATGTCCAGGGAAGGCAGGACCCCTGCAGCTCTGATCTTCCTAGATGTGGAGAAAGCTTTTGACCAAGTCTCCTAGCCGTATCTGTTGGAGGTGCTCAAAAAATTTGGTTTCCCCAAAACTTTTGTAAATGGGTAAGCATTCCCTATGACAAGCCAACTGCCCAAATTCGATGTAATGGCCTCTCCTCCACATTTGTCCAGCTTCAAAGGGGCACAAGACAAGGTAGTCCCCTCTTCCCCTATTTAATTAATTTGTACTTAAAACCTCTACTTTATCACCTAAATTACAATCCTTTAGTGAAAGGAATCCTAGGGGTTGGGCCAGTTACAAGATCTTTCCTACGCAGATGATCTACTTCTCCATGTGGAACATCCCTTAGTCTCCATTCGCTTGGCTCTGTCCGAAATTCAGAGATTTTTTTGAACAGCGGGCTAGAAACTTAATGTGGAAAATTCACAAGTGATGCCATTAAACAGTCTAGTCTCCAAGACAGATGTACAGCACCTGGGTCTTGCCTGGGCTCCCAAAAAACTGACATCTTGGGATTTGGATACCCTACCTTATATCTAACCTAATCTTCATAAACTGACCCCCCTTTTCCAGGTAATTAAACAAGACCTTCAGAGATGGGTTGCTCTCCCATTGTACTTATGAGATAGCGGTATTCTTTTTTTTTTTACACTTTTGCAGCCGTAGCTGCCCAGGGATCTGCCAGGTCATGGACCCTTGCTCCCAACTCCAGATTGGACGCACCCCTACCCTTGGACCCCCTGGCTTATCCTCAGGCTGGGGCCACAGCACCACTTTCCCCTAATCTACACCACGGATGATGGGATAGGGCAAGGAGGGGCCATACTGGAGGCTGATATGAGCTGAAGGCTGGCATCATAGAGGGTGGCCAGCAGCTCAGTTTTTCTTCCACTGTACATGGGGGGTGGGAATGTGCAATGATGACCAGCATCCATCCCGCCCCTCTGAACACTGTCAAATGCTGGTAGCTGCATACCCCAGGCCTCCGCTAGGGGTTCGTTGAGCCCCGGACATTACCCCAGCCCTCCCCCAGGAGAAGGAGAGAGAGCAGTCCTGAGGACACTCAATCCTTCTCCCCCGGCCATCCCTCCGATGACCTGGGTCCATTTCCGAACCCGGGTTGCTGGCGTCACAAACATAAATCCAACCACTGTGTTGACAGGCCGGCCCGAGACAGTATTCTGAAAATGAATATTCTTCCCAGACTCCCGTATCCTCTAAATATGATAGGATTCTTTATGCCCAAGTCATGGCTCTGGCAGGTACAGAACACACTAACTCGGTTTCTCTGGGGAGGAGGTGCGATCCGGCACACTTACTCTAAATTAACCCAGTTGTGTGAGTGGGCTGGGCTGCACTACCTGGCCTTGCATGGATACAAGTGGCTACAGTAGGGCAGAGTGGCCACTGGTGGACCAACAGGCAGGTACCTGCCGATTTGTCTTTGCATAGAGATTAATATCTGCACATGAGAGGGGCTGCATCTAGCCAGCTTACTATACCTCTCCCCATCTGCTTTACCTCTGAACTTCAGTGCCCCCCTCTAACATGGTCCCTGAGGGCTTGCGGGTAACTTCACCAATATTTAAATCTGGACTGGGTTAAAGACTTCTGTCAACCTGTGTTAGGCAACCCCCATTTCTTAATAGCTGACCATCCTATACAGAAGGTTTTCTGCCCACAGCTCTAGGGAATCACGGTGCAATCACTCTTCAAGGAGGACAGGTTATTATCACACAAGAAACTGCAAGAGGCCTTCTCAACCCCCCTTTTCAAAACTTTAAATACTTTCAATTAACAAATGACTTGCAGATGTTCTATGGTCCGGGTCCCTGGTCAACACCTGAGATGGCACCCTTGTCCCCTCTTCTCCATGTTGTCCTATAGCTTCATGCAACTGTCAACCTCTATTCTCATTTTCAAACCATAGACCCTATTTCACCAACTGGGATTGGCTACTATTGGCCAAAAAAAACCTGAATTGAGATCATACCCCAGTGCAATGGTGGTCGATTTGGTGTAACCTAAACCATTTTCTAAAGTGAGATGGACATAGGTGGACTCAGTTTAGAATCCTACATGATTTATATTTTACCCCCTTAAGCTTTATCAAATGGGGAAATCCCCTTCACATGTTGTACTCACTGTGGGCTATCCATGGGTGATCTTAAACACATGCTGTGGGACTGCCCCCAAATCCAACCACTGTGGGCTAAGATCCACGCATCTGTTGATCCGTTGCTGGGCCTAGACCATGCTTTCACCCCAGATATTTGCCTGCTTGGATATTTTTCTTCCCTATCCTAGTGGTCACATAAAAGCCACATGGCTGTATCTCTAGATCTGCTAAAATAATTATTTTTCACCATTGGCAAACAGAGGACACCCCACCCCCCATGAGAAATTGTATTGGGAGATTATCCAGGCCATAGCAGTGGAAAAACAGATTGCTAGGATGTACTATGGGGCATCCACCTATACTCGAGAGCTGGAAGCCTTGTCCACACTGTTGCAGGTTTTGTGCAGTTAAGTGGACAGCTGGTCCTAAGTTGGATTTCATTGTATGGGGGCCATATCCAGTTAGTGGACCCCCCAGCTTTTGTATCTGCCTAATTAGACCACTACAGCCCCTATTATCAGCTATTACTAAACCACCCAATACTACCCCAGACTTGCCCCCACTCTGTTCATGGCTGTCTTTATATAGTTCTGCTATGCTCTGGGATGGGGAGGGATGTGGGATAGGAGGGAGGTGAGGGGAGTTGTGGGGATGTATATTGTGTTATGTTGTATGGTTTCTACCACATTGTTTTTCTCTTTGTTTCATTCCTTTTTATGAAATTATTATTTTTGGTTGGATGCCTTTTTAAAACATTTTATAAAGTACAGTTAATTATATATATAAAAAAAAAGAACAGGATGGTGGTGGTGGCTCAGAAAGGTTTCTTGTTATGGAGAGGTAGAGAGGTTAGTGGCCGTTCAGTCTGACTGGCTCACCAGTTGGCCACTGTGTTGTAGAAATAATGGCTTTGTCTTGAAGCTCCTCCTCATGTACTGTCATGGCCTGCTGCTTACTTTTAACTAATCATGTAGCCAGCATCAACAAACACTTGCTCCATAAACACAGTGACTCAGCACGTCTGTGTCTGATGCCCACAAAAAGTAGTGCACATTCCCACTGTACATCTTCGAGAGGAGCACCAACTCAGAAGGCAGATGAGCACTACCCCACCCTCTCCAGAACATCTGATTCTCATGCTCCAACCAAATCTCTGTTAATCAGCTTTCATGCAGGCAACTCAAGTGATTCACGGTGCACTGGGACATTTAAAAAGAAAAATCTTCAGCTATTGACTTAGATGCTTGCAGGCTGGCAGTGGCAGCTATGCTGTGCACAATTCTCTCTGTGTCTCAATGACAGTGTGCTCCTTCGCAGTCACGATGGCAGGGGGACCCTTGCTGCCTCGGGGCCTCATACACAGCAGAATTTCACGCATTTCATGGGTAAAATTTTGCACACACAATATGTTTCATGGAATGCTCAAAACTCACGAAATATTTTGCATGGTGAAATTGCCAATTTCATCAGAACTTCACCCATGAAATTAAACTTTGACACATCTCTGATTGGGATGCACATTTTTGGGCTATGATAAGGACATGCAACTTTGGAATATGGTGAGTATAGCCAGCACTGTGGTGTGGAGGGTTCAGGTACCTATGCCTTATCTGCCACCTTGCTGGTAACCTGGGTTTGGGAATGGACCCAGGACATTGGAGGTGGTTGGGCTGGGGTGGCAGATGATAGAGCATCCAGAAGACTGCTCTCTTCTACCTGGGAAGGAGGGCTACAGCCCCCAGTGTTAACCTGGTCCATAGCCAATGAGATACGGCAGCCAGAGACTGTCGGGATGGGGGCAGAGTGGTGGTTGCCAACTTCCCATGTGTGGTAGCACATGTGGGGACATCTGGGCAGCATTGCACAGTGACTCTGCAAGAGAAGAAATGGGGAAATGGATTCCTAGGTGGTCTCTGACTTTCAGCCACCTGGTAGCCCTGCACTGAACAAATATCCTAGCGATGCTGCCTTCATATGATGGTAAGTCCTGGAGGAAAATTGGGGGGAACAGAGCCGGGGTGGTTGATGTCCAGAGGGCTGCTCAGGGTAAGGGGAGAAGAATTAACTGCTAGAAAGAATATGGTGGTAACTTACAATTTTGTGCTGTGGTGGGGATGTGCAATATTAAAATGTGGCAGGCATGCACAAATTCAGATTAAACAATGGGTCACAGAATCCTCAAAGCTGATTGGCTGACTGGCACTTTTCAGCCATGGTAAACTCTGACATGACCCATAGAAAAAGGTGCCAGTCAGCTAATTTAGAAGCACCCTCTTGTAAATCAATCCAACACCCCAAAACACAACCACAGAATTAACCATATTACTATCCTGCTAAATCACTTCAGTAAAAAAACATGTCATTCACTAAATATCACTTTAATTTCACCATCTTACAAAAAACAGCACTTGATGTTCTAAATGTAATTTACTAGAGTAACTCACCAACTTTGCTGTTATTCTGTGTGTGATCCTCAGACTGCGGTATTGGAGGAGTTCAGCCCACCCACCTGGGCATTCATCAGCTTGCCCATGACATTACCTAGCCACGTGAATCTAAATTTTTAAATGTGTTGTGTTTCTATGCATATCATAAAAAACACAAACACAAAACCAAGTAAGTGTATCATACCAAGCAGCCTGATAAAGTCACAATGCTTGAGAAGCGTGAACCAGAAACTGCTCAGTATGGCGACTGCTGAGGGACATACTCACTCCATATCAAAGCAATCCCTAGCTTGCAGTCTCTGAGGATGGTCATCCAAACAAACATATAAAAAAAGAAAAACTACAATAAAACAGCATCCATTACAAAACTGTAAAAGAAAACCATTTGTCTCACTCTCTGTGTGTCTTGTGGGGCGGTGGGAGGGGGCACTTAAGATCACTGCTCATTCACAGTGAAACCAGACACTTTTTTATTAACTGTCTGCAAAGACAACTGCAAAAATAAATAAATAAGGTGTGCATGTGAAGATTTGTTGGGGATGTGCAAGGGGAGATACAGACAGAAATCAACTGGAAGCTAGGCAAGGTCTTCATTCTCCCTAGCAACAATCTATGTTTTTCTGGTGGAGCAATAAAATCAATGAAAATAATTTAAAATGCACAAACTCTTTTTCTTTATATTTTTTGTCAACAAAAAGAGGGGCATTATATAATAGCAACATGCCACTCCAAGTTGTGGGTGATGCTGGGATTTATCCACTTCTAATGTAGTTTACTCACTCGGCCTGCAGCCTTGCGACTGAACCACACCAGGCATGGGTAAATCCCAGTATCACCCACACTCTTTCATGGTCCACTGCTTAAATGTGACTGGCAAGCATAATTTCAGAATGTGTCTGTAACCCACAATTGCAGAATGTAGCACTGACACCCAATTTCTGAGTGCTCGGGCACACAACTTTATATCATAGCAGTGACATGCAATATTTGAACATGCCGGGGATGCACATTTTTGAGGACAATTTTGGAATGTAGTGTTGGTGACAATTTGGAATTTGGCAAGGATGCACACAATTTCAGAATGTGGCTGGGACACAAAATTTCAGAATGTGGCAGGATGTGCAGTGTTAGAATGTGGTGGGACATAGTTGTGGTGCCCTGGTTGCCTCTCATAAATTCCCCTGGGATGCATGGCTTCTATTTCCAGGCCTGCCCCTTGCTCTCATAGGTATACTGGGCTCATATAGGTATTTTTCCTATATCTTTTTGCTTTTTCCTTTTCCTCTTTAATGGCACACTGGGGGTGAGGTTTTGTTTAGTTTATTTGGTTGATATTTTTTGAAAATGATTAATGAGATTAATTTACAAAGCTCAGCTAGATCACTGCAAGTTGTGGCAATCTAGAGTCTTCACTGCATCTCAGCTGTGTTAGGGACCCTGCACCATATTCAGGTACAACAGGGTCCCAGCACCAGAAGTCCAGGATGTGCCACACCCATGGGTGTGCGCCAAAGCAAGTGGCGCACCCGCTGGTCATGCCACAGGGATCCAACTGCCCCCATCAGTGCAACGGAGTAGGTGCCAGGATGGCCAAGGTGGGGGAACACACACATGGCTTGCAAGAGAGGTTCAGGGTGGCATAGGCACAGGATGGTACTGTGGCCTTTGGGGAAGGGGTGGGTGAGCATGGCAATGTGGTTGCCTCCATCGGGGGTTCTACTTATGGCACAATTCTGGCACAGACTTCACAGGGTGAATGGGGGGTATATCATCACCCAGTACAAGGGCCCCATGTGTGCATGGCCCCAGAAACTGCTGCCAGGGCTGTGCCCTCATGAGGCCCTGGAATTGTGTCTTGCTATATGCCCTCATTCACCCTGTAGAGTCCATGCCAGTATTCTCCCATATGTGGAATCCCTGACGGGTGTGACCACATTGCCAGGCTCACCCACTCCTTCCACAAAGACCACAGTACCATTCCATGCCCATGCCATCCCCATACATGCCCATTCGTGCCTCTACCCACACACCACCCCAGTATCTGCAGTGCCAAAAGAGGCTTAGATCCAGGTGTCACAGGTCTATCTTTGGCCCCTTGCTGCAGCCACAGCAGGGCTTCTTGAATCCCATACAAGGGGATGTTACAGCCCCACCATGGTGCAAGCCCCCTTATAGCATGGCACATCCACATTTTGGCCACAAGGGTGGTGCAGTACCACAAGCATGCAGTGGCACACGATAAAGATGCAGACTTCATTTCTGAATTGTGGATGCCACATCTTTTGATGCAAGGTGCAAGTTGCGTCATGACTGTCTGACACAAGCACCTTGCATCTGTCATAGTGCCACCCCCCATGTTTTTATTGCTTAAACATCTTCATTCCTACTCGTAAATGTTTTAAACTGTTATAGAATGTTGCTTTTATGTTGTATAATGATGCAGATTGTACTGAGCTGTAAATTTCTGAGGAATAATGTTTTATAATTGAATTTGATATATTTCATACTTTTGAATAAAACAGAGTTATGAAAAATGTGGTGAGGACACACAATGTCAGAATGTGTTGGGGATACATAGTTTTGGAGTGTGGTGGTGACACACAGTTTTGGAATTTGGTGTCTGCATATTGTTGAAATGTGGCAGGGACGACCAATTTCAAAATACAATTGTGTGTTTTATTGCATTCTGGCAGTGTGCTTCCATACTACATTCCTAAACTTCATGTGTCCACCACATATTGAGATATTTAATCCCTGACACATTCTGAGACCACCCATTCCTACCACATTGCACATGTGCCCACCAGATTCCTAGATGTGAAACCTTGCCACATTCCAAGATTACATGTCTCCCACCTCATTCTGAGATTGTGTGTTCCTGCCAGCTTCCAAGATTGAGGATCCCTGCCACATTTTGAGATTGCATGTCACTCATTCCAAACTGATGTGTCCCAACACATTCCAAGATTGTGCAACCTTATCACAGTTTGAGATTGCATTTCCCTATCACTTTCCAAGGTTGTGCAAAACTGCCACATTCCAAAGCTGTGTGACTTTGTCAGACTGCAAGACTGCATGTCTCTCATTCTGAAATTGTTTGTCCACATTCTGAAATTTTTCCTGTCACATGCAATGCAAAATGTTGACCATGCCACATGATGAAAATTTATCACTGCTGTATTCTAAAACTGCTCACTGTATTGGCATTCCAAAACCACCACAAGGTTGTAAACTGGGTAAGAAATTGATTAGAGGATAGGCGACAGAGGGTAGTGGTAAACAGAGTTTGCTCAGGATATGATCTTAGGCTTTCTCACAATAACTAAAGGTCCTAGATGCAAATGGAAGCTGATTCAGTTGCTAAGGATAGCAGTTCTCAAATGTACTACTCTGAAATGGCTGTCACCAGACCCACCCACACTGGAGATGTTGAAAACTGAAGTGTCTACAATAGAAGTTATGGAAAGAATCACAGCCTCCCTACAACTTTGCCTTCCCCAGTTTTTGGAGAAGTGGCAAGCTTGGCATTCAGACCAAACTCAGCAGATAGATGATGATGATGTCATATAGGAATCATGAGGGAGAGGGCAAGGGGGGGCCAGTGGAATGAGAAAGGTTGACGGGGAATACTGCTTGCCTCTGAATTCTCTCTGTGTACATCTCACAGGGATAAGCTTAGAGCATCATGAGTGGTGATGAAACCTGACAATGAGTAGCCCAATTTATTACTGGTTACTTTTGGTTATTATTGCTGCCCAGAAGTTTAAATGATTAGATTTGTTGCTAAAATTGTAATTTAGAACTATTCAATATGATGAAAAACATCAAATGTGTTAACACTTGTATACTATGTAAATATTGTGGGCAATTATTGAGATTTGATTAAGTATGTGGTTTTATCTGACATTTTTTGAATAAAAAGAAAGTTTCACTAAAAAAAGGAGTTTACCCTAAGGAAGGTAAGGTGACCAGTGAAGTACCTCAGGGATCAGAGTTGGGTTTTATGTCTTTATAAGAGACATTGCAGAGGAGCTGGAAAGGAAGGTTTCCCTCTGTGGATGAACCAAGATCTGAAAGAGGGTAGACACTCCAGGGAAGGGAGGGGTAAAAAGGATGAGTAGAGACCTGGAAAAACTTGAGGAGTAGTCAAGGGTGTGGCAGATGGATATCAATGCAAAAAAGTGCAAAATAGTGCACTTTGGGCACAGAAATCCTGGGGCAGAGTACAAAATGGATGGTGTGATATTGGTGGTAACCAATCAGGAAAGAGACCAAGGGGTAATCATATTTGATGACATAAAGGTTGCCAGGCAGTACAATAGGCAGTCAGGAAGGCTAGTAGGATGCTGGGTTGTATAGGAAGGGGCATCACCAGAAGAAAGGGGAGGTGATGTTGCCCCTTTACAGTTTGCTAGTGAGACCCCACCTGGAGCATTGTGTCCAGTTCTGCAATGCACATCTCTGGAAGGAGACTGACAGAGTGGAGGTGGTCCAGACGAGGGTAAGAAAATGGCACTGGGTCTGCATCAAAAGTCCTATGATGAGAGATTAAAGGACCTTAACATGTACACCCTGAAAGAGAGGTGGGAGAGAAGGTATATGATAGATATCTTTAAATACCTCATGTGGTAAATAAGATGCAGGCAGGAAGTATTTTTCCCAAAACAGGTGCTCAAGAACAAGGGGACATAATATGAAGTTGGAAGGAAGTAGTTTCAGGAGAGATGTGAGGAAGTACTTTTTCACAGAAAGAGTGGTGGATTCCTGGAACAGTCTTAAAGCTGAGGTGGTGGGCATACCAACAATGGTGGGTTTCAAGATTGCATGGGATAGGCACAAGGGAATTATAGTGGAAAAGGAAGGGGTCAGGGAGCAAGAGCTGCAGAACAAGTAGGGTCTGCAGTGAGAATGTAGGGAGGGAAAAATAGGTGGACTGGGTGGGCCAGACAGCCCTTATCTGTTATCACATTCTCTGTTTCTATGTTTGTAGTACAGTACTCACTGATCTATCTCTCTCTCTCTCTCTCTCTCTCTCTCTCTCTCTCTATATATATATATATATATATATATATATATATATATATATATATAGGAAAAAAACTCCATTTAATGCATCGTTAGAGTTGTTCCACAGTGACAAAAGCAAGGAAATTCGGTGTTGAGGGTTGGCCCTCTTGGACCCGCCAACTCTCCCCCCAACCAGCATCGGGGTGCGCATTGGGGTCATCGGCCCTAACTGTCACCCCATCACATGTGTAAAGAAGCAGAGGTATAGGAGAATGGGGTGAAAGTTAGGACCAACGACCCCAATGTGCACCATGATGCCAGTTAGGGGGGGTGGACTGGGGGGGTTCAAGGGGGGCTTTCAACCCTAACACTGAATTTCCTCACTTTTGTTGCTGTGGAACACCCTTAACTGATGCATTAAATGGAATTTTTTGCCCCTAATTTCCCTTCTTTTTGAGAATAAGGATGATAAATAGTGAATGGAATGCGGTGGTGGGTGCGCAGGGACCGAAGGGCCCCGTGCTCCCACCACGTGATGTCTTGTTACATAGTAACAGGAACTGCAAAGCAAATGCAAGCAGCAATGGTTACGTACATGGTAAAGCAAACATAAATGGTAAAGCAAACTTTAATAGAAATGCAAGTGTAAAGTGACGCCGAAGTGAACAGTGACACAAACGGACATGCAAGCCCATACGAAAACACAACTGGTAACGCGCACAATGATGGCACTGGTATTTTAACATAAATGTTAAGTGTTACAGAAACAAGAATGACAAAGGTAACAGAAACAAAAACACGAACTGAAGCACGCATGCAAATGCAAACCATAATGCCCTTGGGCATGGTACCACAATTGTAAATGTAAATGGTAAAGTTAACATGAACAATAACATCAAAGGAAAGAGAAAAGTAAACACGAACGCAAACGCGAATGTAAACGCAAACCGTAATGAGCATGGTCACGTTACTGCAATTTTAAATGCAAATGGTAATGGTAACAACAACAATATTGCCAAAGGAAACAGAAAAGCAAAAGGAAACACAAACACATATTGAAAAGCAAACCGTAATGTGCACGGGCACAGTAACGCAATAGGAAACGCAATGGTAACAATTACAGCAACGAAGACGCAAAACGAAATACAAACCCAAACGCAAATGAAATGGCTGCTGTAAATGCAAATGGCAATGCACACGGTGATGCAAACTGAAACGCAAACAGAAACAGTAGTGGAAACACAAATGGTAACAGTAACACAAATGCAAACAAGAACGAAAAGGGTAACGCACACAATGGCATAGATGGGAACAGTAATGCAAAATGGTACATAAACACAAGTGGAAACAGTAACTGTAACATTAACAGAAGCGCAGACCCTGTTTTTCCCCAGCCGCTGCATAAAGAAACACAGTGTGTACAAAGAATGTATGTATAATAATGGACTTTGGAGCCAAAAATGAGGTGTTGAAATACTAAATTGCTTATATCTGAGTAGCCATACGATGTAGAAAAAAAAATCACATAATTCATGATTTTCCTGGCTATGTTTTCACCAAATGTGTAGTCATAGGCTATGCATTGTGACAACGAAAATTCCGTATCTCACACCGTTTCTGAGATACGAGCCCCAAAAGGCGCAGCAGATGCCACCTTGTTAGTCTATGGGGCAAAACGCCAACTTCAGAGTACCGTAACTTGGCAGCTGTGCAATATTTTTTCACCAAAACATTCTTTTGCAGCAGGGTGGCAAAGAACTCCTGTCATTTTGGCTATAGCCTGGAAAAGTAGTGTCTCAATTTGCAACACTTTTCACAAAAATTTGCAAAAGTGTCGCAGGTGCGACACTACTTTGCGACACTACTGATTCCAGAAATTTGAAAAACATATTTCTGGAGTGTTTCACCCCAAAATAAAGACATGTCTAGCATCCCCAGGGTCTGACTAGGTGAACATGAAGAATTGTGTCCCTAGAGGGTCCCAAATTTAAATGGTAATCATTTTTCTGATCACTAACTGAAAACAAAATGGCAGATTTGTGACACTACTAGGGCCATTTGTGACACTAAAAAGTGCATTTGCGACACTTTCGAACTTTTGTTAACTTTTCCCATTGACTTATAATGGGAAATTGTTTTTTGAATAACTTTTGAACCGTTCAATATTTTTTCACGAAATCTTCAAAAGGCACATCAGGAACCCTGGCCGCATGTACCTTGAAATGTTTGGACCAGTCATGCAAACTGTGCAACCTGTAGGTGAGAGCAAAGAATTTACAAAAAAACGTAATTGTACTTTTGGTTGTCGCTTACTAACTCCGCAGCCATATATCCGACTGGTACAAAAGTTGGCAGATCCCAAGATCTACCATGCCCAATTGTGCATACCAAATTTCAGGCACCTCCATTGAACAGTGGAAAAATTATTAAGGTGCAAAATTTCACCCTTTAACCATAAAAGTGCTACTAAACCCTAACTATGGTAGCACTACCGTGCTATCATAATATAACATAGAAACATAGAAACATAGAATTTGATGGCAGATAAGGACCGCTTGGCCCACCCAGTCTGCCCATTTCCCTACCTACTGGATAAGCTGCAGATCCTAGTTAACCAGCAGCCTACTTCTTCCTACGCCCACCCCCCAGAATTGCCTTATGACTATCCCATGCATGCTTGAATTCCCCCACTGATTTTGACTCCACAACCTCCTTCGGAAGGCCGTTCCATGCATCCACAACCCTCTCTGTGAAAAAATACTTCCTTAAATTACCTCTGAGCTGCCCCCATCTTCAAATTGTGCCTCTTGTTCTTGCACACCCTTTTTTGAAAGATGCTACCTCTTGGACTTTGTTGATTCCCTTGAGGTACTTGAAAGTTTCTATCATGTCCCCCCTCTCCCTCCTTTCCTCGAGGCTATACATATTAAGCTCCTTAAGTCTCTCTTCATATGACTTCCAGTGCAGACCCTGCACCATTTTAGTTGCCCTCCTCTGCACAGCTTCCATCCTGTCTATGTCTTTGTGGAGATTGGGTCTCCAGAACTGCACACAGTACTCCAGATGGGGTCTCACCAGCTGTCTGTACAGAGGGATAATAACTTCCTGTTTTCTACTGGGGATGCCTCTCCCTATGCATCCCAGTATCCCCCCAGCCCTCCTTGTTGCCCTCTCACATTGTTTGCCCATCTTTAGGTCATCTGATATGACTACCCCAGGTCCCTTTCCATTCTTGTTGTTGTTAGTATCTCACCCCCGATTGTGTACTCTTCCCCTGGGTTTTTTTTTCCCAGGTGCATTACCTTGCACTTCTTAGCATTGAATCTAAGCTGCCATACATTTGACCATTCCTCTAACCTTGCCAAGTCCCTTCTCATCCTTTCCACCCCACCCTGTGCATCAACTCTGTTGCAGATCTTAGTGTCATCTGCAAAGAGATATACTTTTCCTTCCAGTCCTTCTGCAATGTCGCTTATAAAGACATTGAAGAGGACCGGTCCTAATACTGAACTCCTCATGGTACCCACTAGTAACCCTCCTTTCTTCTGAGTGGACTCATTTACTATAACTCTCTGTGTCCTATTCTCCAGCCAATTCTTTACCCAGGCTGTCATCTTGGGACCCACTCCCAGGCTGGCTAACTTGTATATTAATCTTTTGTGTGGGACTGTGTCAAATGCCTTGCTAAAGTCTAGGTAGGCCATGTCCACAGCCCCTCCCTGATCTACTACTTTGGTCACCCAGTCAAAGAAATCTATCAGATTCATCTGGCATGACCTTCCCGCTGTGAATCCATGCTGCCTAGGGTCCTGTGCCCCTCTGGCCTCTAGATACTTGACAATTCTTTCCTTTAGAAGTGATTCCATCATTTTCCCTACCACTGAGGTTAAACTAACAGGTCTATAGTTTCCTGCTTCTGCCTTGCTCCCACTTTTGTGAAGGGGAATCACATCTGCCCTCCTCCAGTCCTCGGGTACCACCCCATCCTCCCATGATTTGTTAAAAAGGGTAGTCAGTGGTGTCACTAGTTCTACCCTTAGTTCTTTTAGAATTCTGGGATGAATCCCATCAGGCCCCCTTGCTTTGTCCACCTTCAGTTTTAAGAGTTCTTTCAGAACCCTTTCTTCTGTGAATGGGCCGGTATCAACTATATACAGATATAATATATATATCAATCTCTCTCTCTCTCTCTCTCTCTCTCTCCCCTCCCAGACTCTCTGTAGTTTCCTTTTTTATCACTTTTTCTGCCAGGTCTGTAATTTTTGCAGATTGCTGGCCGAAACACTCAGGCATCACTGGATCCATGTCACCCAGTCTCCTCCTCCCCGCCCACCAAGGTACAAGATGCTTACTGCATCCCTTTTTCCCCCATTGCCCAGTTTCCTCCTCCGTATGCACCAGAACATCAGATCCTCACTGTGTCCCTTCTCCTAGTGTTACCCAGTCCCCTACTCCTCATCCACCAATGCACTTAACCAGACTGCTATGATCGCAGGGAAGCTCCACCAGCAGCTATACCCATGGACTCAGAACTGAACTCAATGGACTGAGTCTGTATTTATCCAATGTCATGAGTAACTGCTGGATTGGGGGGGCTGATTTTAAAAAAGAATAGTCTGTCCAATCCTACCCTACATTTCCCTAAATTCTGGTTTGGCTCCCTCCCCTACTATCTTGCTTCCCTTCTTACTTCACCCAACACTTCTTACTCCCTTCACAACTCTGGATCCTGCTCTGTCACACTTCCCAAAATTCTCTGCTGATCAAGTTCACTTTTCCTTCCACTTCCCCAAACTGTATGGGAACCCACCTTTCCTACATGCTCTGCCCCCTCTGCACACTCTCTCAAATCACTCCTCCATGACCTCTCCCCTCACTCCTGAAGCTGCTCCTCATACTGGGCTCTGGACTGTTTCCCACCACCCACCTTTCTATGTTCCCCCATAGCCCCGTACCCTCATTGGTGTACCTCCCTTCTCAGTTGCATCCTTTGTGCCCACCATAAACCCTATACCACATTTTGCGTTCTGCTAAGTGTTCTTAGCACATTATTCACTGTAATATACCTACTTGCACAGAAGCTTTGTCTTTGCACAATTGTTTATTTACCTATATTTGCATTATTTGTATTTTTGCACTTCTGTTCCTCATTATTGGTATTCAGTTTTTTCTCCCCCCCCTCCACAAGATGCATCCAGAAATGAGCTGAAACAAGCTCAATATGCCTTCCTTGTAAAACTTTCAAAATAAATAATAAATAATTTCAACCCCTGTCAATATCCAAATATAGCACTATTATTATTAAAGACTTAAAACGTATTCATCATAAAATCCTAAATTCAATTTTATGTTTTTAACTGTCTAGGCAGATATCTGTAAATATTTTAAATGAATATGCAAATGACTCACCAGGTGAGAAAGTGAGCATTGTAATAGTTGCCTGGTCTATCACCTGGTATGCAGTTGGTGAACCAAGAGCTCTGTAAAAGAAAAGACAGGACAATTAGCCAAACATAAACATTACTGTTCTGTCCATTCACTCACATGTAAAAACATACCCCACATAGTTACTTTCAGCAGGATGAGAGTGGTTTTGTGCATATTTTTGGAGAACTACAAAGCAGAGCTGTTCTGATACACAAAATACACATGTGAAACCATACATACTTTACATACATAGATGCATTCATAAATGGATACATACAGTACTTGCATACATACATACATACTAGGGCTGTGTAGAATGTTGCATTTCCAGTGGAATGGTATTACATGGAATTTTATAAAATTCCACAGAATTCCATCAGTAGTAGAATTCAAACATTCCACATGCAAAATGCTTTTCACTAAATCACTTTCTGCAGATTAGGTAAACCACAGATTCTTTTTCCATAATCCACAAGAAATTATCCTGCAATTTATGTGACCCATGGAAAAAGTATTAATTGGTTTAGGCAGAAGTGCATTTCAGAATCCCATGGAATTTAAAAAGAAATTCTGAAAAAAGATTTGAAGTGGAATTGTCATTTTGTACCAATTCCAAATCCCTCATTCTGCACAGCTCTAATACATACATACATGCATACTTTGCAGAGGAAAGAAGAACACTAGTCCATCAAGTTCATCCCTGCCACCAACTCAGTGGATATATTCTGTCAATCCTTTTTCTTCAAAATACTTGTTGAGCATAAAGATCTTAACAGCTTCAACTGATACCACATGCTCTGAAACTCTATTCACACTGTTTGGCACTCATTCTGTATTTAGAGTAGTTCCTGCTGATGTTTACCCTGAATCTGTCTCACCTCAGTAACACAGTGTGCCCCTTGTCCTTCTGTCTTTGTGCATCTGGAGCAGCAGCTCTTGGCCTGATTATGTTATCCCTCTTGTTTACTGGCACAAGTACATTCTTAATATATGGAAGCATTATTAGAATGATGATTTATCGTACTACGTCATGTCCAGCTATGAATATATACTGTACCAGATGGCAAAGACAAAATTAATTCCAAAACTTTGAGCCATTGGCATGATTCAAGCCTCTTTACACATGTTTGTCAGTCTTTGGTTACTCTAGTTTCTTTTTTATTAATGTCCTTGTCATTCTGCAGGTACTTTTGAATTGTGTGTAAAGCTTTCTGGCAGGTTTTATTTTTGACTAAGGTTTTTCAAATATTTTTGTCTTGAGCCATCCACCTCTGAAACTGAACTTTGAAAGCAGATAAAAGCAAAAGAAGCATGGCAACCCCTACATTTTTTTTTTACTATATTCACAACCATAATCTACATTTATCAGAAACATTTTATAAAATGACATAGGACTGAAATGGTTTTATGGATAAAACATCTAAATATCCCCCATATTTGGGAATGTCAATTCTAAAGGATGTCACAGTATAGGTACTGTGATTTATTTTTTTAATTTTGCATTTGTGGTAAAAAAATTAAGCAAGTAGGAAAACAAATGATGTATCCTTGTTTTCCTTTTTGTTTCACATTAATGTATGTTGACATGAAAAGCATTGATGTTATACATACACAAAACCAATCTGGCACCTTATGAAATTTTTCTATAATGAGGGATTATGAAACTCAAAAACAAGCATGGCAACCCATGTTTTTTGTTGTGGATTTTTAAATGTGTAGATGATCATAGTGCACTGGGCAAAAACTTATAAATTTGACATGGGTGTGCTGAAATACCAGGGAACCTCCTTAAAGGAGATATGAAATGCATTTCCATGTTTCTAATTATTTAGATAAAGAATAACAAACGACCACAATTGTGTGTGCATGCATGCATGCGTGCATGCATGTGTGTGTATGTTCTTTGTTGTTGGTAATTGTACAGATGTGTTTTCCAGTTGTACAGCCTTCTGACAATCTGACATAAATTTACAAAGTTAATAACCTTATTTCTTGGTCTGTATGTAGCAAACATTGAGCTTTCCAAAACTGATGTAACAAACTCTGTTGTAAGATCTGGTGACTGACAGCATTTCAGTTTGTCATGATTCAGTTGTATGGCAGGTTTTGAATTCAGTGATGAGTGCTAGTTTAGTTTTGAGTTTTATGTCAAGTCATTCATGTTCTGATTTTCATTTTTGTTCACATCCAATCACCTGGTTTTGATTTTTATGTCAAGGTAATCATGTTCTAATATTCATTTTTTTCACAGCCAATCACCATATGAGGCTTCAGTATATACTGTATCTGAGATTCCTGCATTTTTGTGGTAGATAAAAAATCAGGATTGTGTGATTATTTAAAAAAAAAAAATAGCAGTATAAACCTTGTTTTCCATTATTGCCCCAGTGGAAGAATCAACTACAGTGATTTTTAAATGTCATCTTTGTTTCTGAAATTAGTTTTATATTGCAAAAATCTTCAATCCACTCCACCCCCACGCAATCATAATCAGCATACAGTAATGTACTGTAACATACAATCTAGGCAAATCTACAGTTTGTTACTTTTCTATGCTTTCTTTTTTTGCGGGGAAGGGGCAGAAATATTAATGTTTAACAGATATTTTCTATTTTCTGAGTAAAATGTCAGTTAAATAATGGCTATGGCAATTCTGCCTTTCTACAGGAAATAGACATATTGCAACTATGTGCATAGAGTCAAGAATGATGTATTCCATCACAGCATTGAGACTACTGATATTAATTTAAATGGTATAATAAGCCAAGTGTATATGGCTTGTATTTTTTCATAATCAAATTGAAATGCAACTCTTGAACAGTCACATTTTACAGTGCTGCAGTGGTCGGATGTAAGGAACAAAAAATCGAAGACTAATCTCAGTTACGTTATGTTTCTAGTTACCACCATGTCTTTGTGCTTATCTTATCAAAGCATAGATACTTACTCCAGTCTTTCTTTCTTTTCTTTCTGTTTGTATTTCTGGGCTGTCATGAACAATTAATAATCCTACTAAGGAGAACATGGTTTGCAAGATCATGTTCAAACACTACTTGTAGTGATCTGAAGCCACTGACAGGTCAAGCTGGAATCTCCCCTTATGCTATTGATTTTATTTAGTTTTATTTTCAAACCTGTATTCAGTAAACTTTTATTTTTATTATTTTTTTCTCTTTTACTTTGCTTTCATGTCACAAACAACATATTTTTCTGAGACGCATCCTTGGATATGCTCATGTGTTGGCAAGATCTTATGCAAAGCAACTCGTGGCAGACTGATTCTGCTGACAATGATCAAACTGGAATCTCCTCTCTTATGTTACACATAATGGGGGACATTTTCAAAGGAAATATACTGCAGTGTGATATTCAAAGATAGCAGATGTATCATGGTACCCCCATCACCCAGCCATGATCGCAGTGTAAGTCAATAAAGGAAAAGATTCTGAAGTGCCCTGGTAGTCTAGTGGACCCCCCAATTAATGGGCTTGTAGTGCATACTGTAAGCTGTCAGAAATTGACAGTTCAGTCAGTGAGAAGCTGTGGAGGTGTGCAGAAGATATTTAACATATACAAATGGGGGTTGGTATGGGAGAGGGGTCCCTACACCATAGAACTGGGGTAGGTTATGGAGCAAAACAACACAGGACTGGGTGTGGGGCATTGCAAACCACCCGGCACATCCTGCCAGGTACATCTTTACATATTGTATGCAAATGCAACTGTAATGGCATGCAAATTGCCTGTTTGCACCTTGCATGCCTAATGGCTGCATTTGCAGTTTTCTGACTGACTATCTGGAATTTGGGCCTGTCACATCTGGGGATGTGCCATGCATCCCCATTCCAGGCATTCAGACCATCCCTTGGGATGCTCTAGCACATTGTCAGCGGCCCCCATTTGCGCTGCCTGCTAGCATTGCTATATTCAGATGAGATGGGACCAGTTCTTTTTAATGTCTATGTCAGTGATATAACAGAAGGTTTGAGAGGGATAATATGCCTGTATGTAGAAGATGCAAAACTCTGTAACAGGGTGGATATACAGGAGGTAGACAGGATAAGGACAGACTTGGGGAAGTTGAAAGAGGGGTCCAGGAGGTGGCAACTGAGGTTCAATGATAAGAAATGCAGAATCTTGCACTTTTTCCCTCATTGATCGACTGATTAATTGATTGCTTGATGGATTATTAATATTGCAACCATACACAAGCATGTGCAGGCTGAAGTTCACATACAATCATAAAAACACATTATGCATAAAAAACAAAGAAATCATACTATATATCATAATACATACTCAATAGAAAAGTATGTACAACATTTTATAAAACACATATATATACTCATTTGGGGCACTCGCTTGGGGCACAGGAACTTAGGTGTGGAATATAGACTTGGGGGGTGCTGGAGTTCACAAATGAGGAGAGAGAGCTGAGAGAAATTATGGCCTTAAGATGACAAAATAGTGTGGGAAAGCAGCAGGAAAAGCTAGTCAAATGCTTGAATGCATAGAAAGGGGTATCGCCAATAGGAAGCAAGAGGTGCTTATCCCCCTGTATGTATCACCAGGTACTGTAGCGTGCAGTGATGTTTTACTCCATAGGAAAATATACCATGAAGTTGCAAATTTCACCCCATGGAGCACTCTGCATAATTATTAAAACTTATCCAAAACTCACAATTTGTGACTTCACCTTGCTTTGGGGATTTTAAGTGCAAATTGCACTTAAAAACACCCAAAGCAAGTTGAGGTTACAAATGGTGAGTCACCACCCTGCTCTATCCCTGGTGTCTAGTGGCCTTCTCCGCCAATCACCAGCCCCAGTTTATATATATATATATATATATATATATATATATATATATATATAATCAGTGTTTACACAGAGGTTCTTTGTCTTTTAAATAGCTTTTTATTTTAATGGGTTCACCACAACATAACCCAGACAGACTGTCTTAGGGTAGCTGGTTCTTTCCACTGGGGTGTCAAACAGACTAGGCATACTGATGAGTCCTGGTAGGACGAAACACATGTCTGTGTCATCTGTTAGCACCCTTTGCAAACTGTGTGAGAGGCCTTTTGGCACCATGCAATTCTGCTTAAAGTTGAACCAGCATAATATTCTGTGGTGATTTGCATATAGCAGCCCATGATGCTTTGCATTGTGTGGACATATGTGATTTTATATATACAGTATATAAATATACTGTATATATCAGGATATGACATGGCCTGACTGAAGATAAATATAATATCTTCAGTCAGGCCATGTCATGTTCTGTTTATACTCTGTATGCTTTGGGATTAGTAGTTTAGTAATGAAAGCATCACAATTATAGTAATAAGTATAATGTAGAGAAAAATGGAAGACAATGTTTTATTTGAAACGTTATTTATTGTAGAATGCTGATACATATGAGGTGTGTTAAATGTTTTACAATAGAGAAAAAAGCAAGTTACTAGTGGAAAAAACTGTAAATTATGATGTGGTGCTATGTTTGAGTGCTTTATAGTAACGGCAACAGACACTGTGGAGAAGTTCATAGAGAATCTGATCACCATGTACAGTAACTTGTAAGAGGAAAGGAGAGAGCAAGTGCTTCATTTCGTCATGTTTTGTTGTTTTTTTAACGTGAAGGTAGACATCTGTAGTGAAGAAAGTAATTTCTGTCAGAGGAATTAAGTGTAGCGAGAGTGGAGTAGGTGAGTAAGAGGGAATTACGGAGCTCTGAGTTGCCGTAGTAACTGTGGCTACTGCACGAATGTTTGAATGATCATGCAGTAAAGGAGTTTCATTTTTGTGCAGTTGTCAGATCTGTTCTTTTCATTTGCTGCCTGTATCATGAATCTTCATGCTTAGAGAAGAACTGGGAATACAGTGGATATGTTGGGGGGAGTTACTGCTTCTGATTTGGAACTGAACAGCAGAAGAGAAAAGATTCGCTAAGTTTTTAGGCAGAGCCAGTTGCCCGAGTGATGGGGAACTGAACAGGTAAGTGTTTTCTTAGCGAAAGTGATGCACTGCATATGTGCGCAGGATCTTGTAGTAAAAGAATGTCATTTTTCAAACTGCAAGATCTGTGTTAGGACTAACAACCCCAATGCACACCCCAATGCCTGTTGGTGGGGGTGGGGTGGGGTGCAAGGGGTGGCAACCCTAACATCAAATTTCCTCACTTTTGTCACTGTGGAACAACCCTAACTGATGCATTAAACTGAGCTTTTCACCATGAATTTCCCTTCTTTTTGAGAATGTGCACTATAAATAGTGAAGTAACGGTTACGTAAATGCAAGCGCAAACAGTAATGCACATCGTGACGTAAATGTTAATAGTAATGCAAATGGTAATAGAAATGCAAACGCAAATGTTACCAAAAACAGAAACGCAAATGCAAACGCAAGCACGTATGCAAATGCAAATCATAATACGCATGGTCACGGTAACACAATTGGAAAAGCAAACTCTGATGGTAACACCAACAATGACGCCAAAGGAAACACAAACAGAAATGCAAACAGAAGTGTGTACGCAACCGTGAGCAGTAATGCACACGGTGATGCAAATGTAAATGATAACGCAAATGGTAATACAAACAGAAGTGCAAATGGTAATGGAAGCAGAAATGCAAACGCAAGTGGGTATGGAAATGCAAACTGTAATGCGGACGGTCACGGTAATGCAATTGGAAATGCAAAATGGTAACGGTAACAGCAACAGCAACAATGATGCCAAAGGAGAGACAAAAGCAAATGGAAGTTTGTATGTAAATGCAAATGGTAATGCACACTGTGATGCAAAATGAAATGCAAACAGTAACAGTAGTGGAAATGCAAATGATAACACACACTGTGGCGTACACAGTAATGCTAATGCAAACAGGTACAGAAACGCAAGTGGGAATGCTAACTGTAACAGTAATGGAAGTGCATACCCTGTTTTTGCCCAACAGCTGCATAGAGAAACACAGTGAGTACAAAGAATGTACGCATAATAATGGGCCTTGGAGCAGAAAATAAGCACTTGGAATACTAAATTGCTTATATCTCAGGAACCGTATAATGTAGAAAAAAAATTAAAATTTTATATGATTTATGACTTTCCTGGCTAGTTTTCTACTTAGCCCCCTAGTGGGGGGCTAAGTATTTTTCTGACAAAAAGTCTGTATCTTGAAGTGTTTCCAAGATATGGGCCTCAAAAGGCGCGGCGGACACTGCAATGTTAGTCTATGGGAAAAATTGTCAACTTCAGAGTACAGTAACTTTGCGTCCCTGAAATATTTTGTAACCAAACCACCAAAAGGCACATCTGTGGGGTGTTGGCCTTCTTCTCCCAAATTGCAGCTAAAAAGACCAAACCATTGTTTTGCAGCAGGGTGGCAAAGAATTCCTGTTATTTTGCCAAAGTGTCACAAATCACTACACTTTCTATAGTACTGTTCCTCTTTCTGTTTCGCTTTGCGTCACCATGTGCATTACGCACAACAGTACAGTAAACTAAGAAGTGAAACAGTGCGAAAACCACAAGCAGAAATGGTAATGGTAAGAGTAATGTAAGCACACAGGCTGGTTTTCCCCAAAAGCTGTATAGAGAAAGACAGTGAGTAGAAAGAATGTATGCAAAATAATGACTCTCGGAACACAAAAATCAGTAGTTGTAATAGTAAATTGCTTATATCTCAGTAACTGTACGACATACAAAAAAAATGTAAAAGTCATATGTATTATCACTTTCCTAACTCTGTATCTTACACCGTTTTCGAGATACGGTCCCTCAAAGACACGGCGAACGCCGTAATGTTATTCTATGGGAAAAAAACAGAAGTTCTAACTGCCATAGCTTTTGAACAGTTTAATATTTTTTCATGAAATCTTTGAAAGGCACATCGGGGACCCCGGCCGCATGTTCCCTGAAGATTTTGGGCCAGTCGTCCAAACAGTGCGACCTGTAGGCGCCACTGTAGAATTCCAGAAAAAGCGTAAACACACGCGCAGATCATGCTTAACTCCACAGCTGAGTATCCAACCGGTACAAAACTTGGCAGATCCCAAGGCATATGGGTCTTGATCGTGTATTCCAAATTTCAGGCAAATCTGTCAAACGGTTGCAAAGTTATTAAGGTGCAAAATTTTGGGTTTAACATGTAAATGGCTCCTCAACCCTAACTATGGTAGCACTACTGTGCTACCATAATATATATATATATATATATATATATATAATGCAAAAAACTGCATTAAAGCACTAGTTAGGGTTGATATCATGCATTTCAAAGTATGGAAATGTGGTATGGAAATGTGGTGTTAGAGTTCCCAACCCTAACAACCAACCATACACCACTGAACCATACCACACCATCCCACCCCTCCACACACCAAAAGGCATTGGGGTATGCCTTTGAGTCATCCACCTTAATACTCACCACACTGCATAAGTAAATAAGCTGAGATGGGTACAGTATAAAAGAATGGGGTGAGTGTTAGGGCCGATGATGCCAAGGCACACCCCAACACTTGTTGGTGTATGGAGGGTGGAGGGGTGGGATGGGGAAATACAGTTTAGTGTGAGAGGGTGGGGTGGGGTGTTAAAATTGGGAACCTTAACACCACATTTCCATACTTTGAAAGGCATGATATCAACACTAACTGGTGCTTTAACATAGTTTTTGTGCATATATATATATATATATATATATATATATATATATATATATACAGATATAGATATATACATTAGAGGCAAAAAACTCCATTTAATACATTAGTTAGGGTTGTTTCACACAGACAAAAGTGAGGAAATTTGGTGTTAGGGTTGAAAGCCCCTCTTGGACCCCCTCGCCCACACCCCCAACTGGCATCGGGCTGCGCATTAGGGTTGTCGGCCATAACTTTCACCCCATCACATGTGTAAAGAAGCAGAGGTGTAGGAGAATGGGGTGAGAGTTAGGACCGACAACCCTAATGCGCACCTTGATGCTGGTTGGGGGTGTGGGCGTGGGGGTCCAAAGGGGGCTTACAACCCTAACACTGAATTTCCTCACTTTTGTCGGTATGGAATAACCCTAACTAATGCATTAAAATGATTTTTTTGTCTCTAATTTCCCTTCTTTTTGAGAATGATAGCAAGAAATAGTGACTGAAATGCGGCGGCAGGAGCGAGGGGCCCTTTGGGCCCCGTGCTCCCGCCATGTGATGTCTTGTCACATAGTAACATTGTGCCCACAAACACAAATGGTAATGCACATGGTGATGCAAACCAAAACAGAAAGAGAAACAGTAGTGTAGACAGAAATGTTAAAAACAATGCAAAAGCAAGCGCAAATGAAAAAGCAAAGGGTAATGCACATGGTGGCGAAGACGTGAACGTTAAGTGAAACAGGAATGGAACTGCAAGTGGAAACGGTAACGGTAACAGTAATGTAAGTGCACAGACTGGTTTTCCCCAAAAGCCGCATAGAGAAAGACAGTGAGTACAAAGAATGTATGGATAATAATGGTTCTCGGAGCACAAAATGAGGAGTTGGAATACAAAATTGCTTATATCTCAGAAACCGTACAACGTAGAAAAACATTTAAAGTCATATGATTTATGACTTTCCTGGCTAGTTTTATACTTAGCCCCTGTTAGGGAGCGAAGGATTTTTCCAACAAAAAGTCTGTATCTCACACCGTTTCCGAGATACGGACCCTGAAAAGCACGGCGAATGCCGTATTATAATCCTATGGGGAAAAAAAGAGAAGTTCAGAGTGCCATAACTTTGGCTGCCTGTAATATTTTTTCACAAAACTACAAACAGGCACATATGTGGGATGTTGGCTGTGTTCACTCCACATTTCAGCCCAAAAGACCAAACTGTTATTTTGCAGCAGGGTGCCAAAGGATTCCTGTAAGCGTTGGACGCCGTAATGTTAACCTATGGGAAAAAGCGTCAAATTTCGAGTGCTGTAACTTTGCCGCCATGTAATATTTTTTCACAAAAATACTGAAAGACACCTCTGTGAGATGTCGGCTGCATTCCCTCCAAATTGCAGGCCAAAACACCAAACCGTTCTTTTGCAGTCGGGTGCAAAAGAATTGCTGTCATTTTCCCAAAGCCTAGAAAAGTACTGTCGAAGTTTGCGAAAGCTTTCACAAATTCATTCGACAGTGTCGTAAGTGCAACAGTACATTGCGAAAGTACTTTTTCTAGAAATTTGAAAAACATATTTCTGGGGTGTTTTACCCCAAAATAAAGACATGGCTAGCATACTCAGGGTCTGACTAGGTGAATACAAAAATAATTAGGTTGCTAGAGGGTCCCAATTTTAAATGCCAAGCATTTTTCTGTTCGCTAACTGAAAACAAAATGGTGGATTTGTGACAGTAAAAGGGCCATTTGCGAAAATAAAAACTGCATTTGCGACACTGTCAAACTTTTTGTTAACTTTTCCCATTTACTTATAATGGGAACTTGTTTTTTGAATAACTTTTGAATCATTTAATATTTTTTCACAAAATCTTCAAAAGGCACGCCGGGGACCCTGGCCGAACATTCCCTGAAGATTTTGGACTGGTCGTGCAAACTGTGCGACCTGTAGAGACGACAGTAAAATTCCAGAAAAGCGTAAATGCTTAATAACTCCATAGCCGTATATGCGACCAGGACGAAACCTGGCAGATCCCAAGGCGTATGGGTCTTGATCGTTTTGTTCCAAATTTCAGGCAAATCCGTTGAACGGTTGCAAAGTTATTAAGGTGCAACATTTTGGGTTTAACATGTAAATGGCTCCTCAACACTAACTATAGTGGCACTACTGTGCCACTATAATATATATATATATATATTTATTTATATGTGTGTATATAAATATATATATATAATGCTGGGGCTGTATGGGGTTTCAAGGAGAAAAAAAGTCTTTAATATGTACTGTATGGCTAACCACTCGAATTGTAGGCTGAAACATACAAACCACCACATCAATCTCTTTCTGACCCCTCATCACTAGTACTCAGCTGATCCTCTGATTTTCCTGCTAACAGGATTTGCACAGTCATTCCTGCTTTAGCATCAAAACACTAACAGGATTTGGAGTTGAAAACATCAGAGGAGAATTTCAGTTATGTGCTTGCTGAATCATAAACTTGGAAACTGGAGATCACAGTGGAGCTTGATATTCAAAGGAATCAAACAAACCATAAATTGTTTTGGCCTAAAATTGTTTATTGTACAATATGTAGCAGACTGAAGTGTCACAGTCATCACTTTCACAGACAGAAATAGCATTTTTCTTTTCCTGTCTCCTTTGAATACTGCAATTATGACTTTCCTAAGACTCACTTTTTCCATGGAGAACAGTCTCAGTTGTGGCATTCTATCATAATAGTCAGCATGTTTCAAACCATTAACCTGTGTCATTCTCCTATGCATCTTCACTGTTGTGTTGAAGTCTTTCACTAGATATAGGGCCAGAACTCTGAACTGTATTTAAGGTGAGCCTGACTAGGGATTTGTATAAGGGCATTATAATGACTCTTTCCAGACTAACAGTACAGATTTCTCTTAATGCATGCCATCATTTTGTTTGCCTTGCTAAAAGTTGCGCCATGCTGCTGCTCCCATTTAAAGCTGATGATGCTACCTGAGTTTTCTCCTGCTTGATTTTTGTAATCTCTATGTCATTAATTAGTATCTTGCCTTCCCATTCTTCATTCATAAATACATAACCTTCCTGTTCTCCTGTAGGAAGAAATAGGCTGTTGGCTAACTAGGATCTGCGGCCTATCCTGTAGGTAGGGAAATGGGCAGACTAGATGGGCCAAGCGGTCCTTATCTGCCGTCAAAGTCTATGTTTCGATGTTTCTCAGTTTTGAGGAGCATCTACCATTTTACTGCTTCTTATCCAAATCCATTTAGGTCATTCTGTATTTAATGAATGTACTGTTGTTATATGACTGCTCTTCTCATCTTGATGTCACCTGAAAACATGGCAATCCAACTGCTGATACTCACCTCCATGTCACTTTACAAATATATTAAACAATGTAGGTCTCAGGAATGACCCCTGTAGAATCCTAATGAATAATTGTTTCTGTGCAGATAGGTTACTATTAAAAAAAAAATAGTCTCAGAAATGTTGTAGTCTAATTGGTTGTCCGCATTATGAGACCTGTATAATAATCTCTTTCTAAAATAGGTTAGACATTTTCTGCTTTCTGGTTGATCCGGGTCCAAGTTAAGTCAACAGAAATATTCAGGTTGGAAAAATATCAGTCTGTAGCAGTTTGAATCTGGGAAAATCACATGCAGAATTCATGATCCACTTCCTAAGTGCCATCACAAATATGGTTATCACCTTAACTAACCAAAAAAACATTAATAGAGCCCTAGAAAGTCAAACACCTGTAAATTTTAAACAATAAATAAGTAAATATAATTTCCTCGCAAGATCCCTTCCTTACTTAAACAAATTTTTTTATATATATTTTTACACCAAATTTTCAGTATAGCCTTGTTATGACCCTGCCTCATGAAGAAGGACAGAGAAAATGTTCAACTCCTGGCCTAAAAGTGATGTTGTGCAGGGAATGAAAAATCAACTTTCAGGACACAAAATCACATTTTGGGCAGGAGCTGAAACATGACAGCAGTCATATTCATGAGGTGCTGTAATAAAATGGTGATGTTGAAAATTTGGGGTTAAATGTTCAATGTTTCCAAAGTTACGAGTCTGTGTTTGCAAAATTCAACATAACCTCATAATTTTTTGTTTAATATTTTTACACTAAGGCCCAGACATTCAGAGCAGTTGCGCAATGTGCAATTGAGATGCACATGCACAACTCCAGAACTGCACCCTGCAGCCATATTCAACCACTGCGACTGCGCAGTGCAAATCACATTGAGCAGAGGCACAACAGTAATGTATGTAGTGCAAGTACAAGGGGACGTACCCGTGAATAAGCAGCGCAATGGCATATTCAGCCAGAAACCATGGCGCAAGTCTGGAGCAATCCACAGAATGTGCCAGACAGACTTGAGTATATAAAAAGAGGCTTAAACACACACACAGCAGATGCACAACACGGACTCAGGCAGTGATGGATGCAGAGCCAATGTTGATGGAAGCATTAATGAGAGGTGTGAGGAGGAGGGAGAAACAGCAACGTGGCTGAGGAAGAACCTGGCTGTGGTATGCCTAACACAGATGGTACAATGCCCGCCTCACCTTTGAGGACTATGGGGATGTAGAGATCATGGGCCGGTACCAGCTGAACAGGGCAATTCTGAGACAGATTCTGTGAGCTGTGCCATGATAAGCTGCAGGCACCCACCAGAAGAAGGCATGCCATGTCAGTAGAAACCAAGGTGACAGCAGTGATGTGCCTGCTCACCACGGGCACCTTCAAGAAACCAACGGGGGCAACCACAATGATCACCCAGTCGATCATGTCTCACCTTCTCACACAGTTCCTCAATGCTCTGCTGCCACATGCTTCAGAGTACATACAATTCCCAAGCATACAGGTAGAGCGTACAGAAAACATGCAGGACTTCCACAGGGTGGCACACATGCCAGGTGTAATAGGGGCCATAGACTGCACCCAAGTGGCCATACACACACTACCTGGCCCAGAGGGGCCACCTACATGACTAGGAAGGGGTACCCCTCGGTCAACTGCCAGGTGGTATGCAATGCCACGGGGTGCATCACCAATGTCTGTACCACACACCCCAGGAGTGCACATGAAGCATTTATCTGGCACAGCTCATCCTGTGCCAGAGATTTGATTGTGGGGAGATCCCCATGGGGCACCTTTTAGGTGAGTGTGGCATAGGGAGGGTTGCAGGTGCAGCCATGCTGTGGGCAGTGGCCGAAGACACAGATGGTGGGAGTGTGTCAGGTGGCAGCAGGCAGCAGGGTGAGGGGGCAAGCAACAAATCTGAAGTGACAACTGTATCCTCTACCCACACAGGTGACAGCGCCTACCCACTGAGGCCCTGGCTGCTCACCCCCTACTGGCACCCATTCACAGCTGCGGAGGAGAGGTACAATGAGGCACACACCACCACAGGCAATGTCATTGAGCTTGTCTTTGGCATACTTAAGATGTGATTCCATTGACAGGTCAGATGGTGCCCTACAGTACAGCCCATCGAAAACCTGTGACCTATTCCTGGCCTGCTGCACACTGCACAACATGGCCATTGACCATGGATAGCTGTCCAGGTGGATGAGGGCAACAGCAGTGAAGATGATGGTGATAACAGGCCGGAAGGGGGTGTGCAGCCACCCATGGGGAGGAGGGACCCCAGGCTGGCAGGACAGGCCAGGAGAAACCGGGCCACCATAAGATAGGAGCACTTCAGAGACCACAGGTAAGTGGAATGACATACCTGCAGTGCATGCATGGACAACCACCCACCCACAGGGGAACACGGGCACACAGGGATGCATGCACTGACACAGGCACACACACAGCATGCATGGGGAATGCACAGCCACATGCACACAGCACAGTGCACAGGCATGGGCATGCACACACATGAGCAGCAGGACATGGCATGAATCAGATATATGACACCAGCACACAGGCAAAGCTAGCACGGAGCTGCCTTCATCACACCCACGCCACAAGGCCCGGCAGTACGGCAAGCACACACAGAAGACATGCCCCACACCACACATGCATATCGCCACACACACAGGGCATCACCACACATGTGTGTGCTTGACAGCAGCAGCGGTCAGCAGTACCCAACAGCACACCCAGCATGCCTACCTCATGGTGCCATGGCCACCACAGCAATGGGGGCCACCAGGCACAGGCTGTGTGGCAGCCACTGGCTGCATAACAACCACAGGGGGAGTGTCCAACACACTTGCAGGGGTGGAGGCCTGAGAACATGACCGGGTCTTTGCTGGGGTGTAGAGCCCAGTAAACAGGGAAGTGCCAGGGGTGTTGGGGATGGGCATGTCAGAGTCTGGTGTCAGCCATGTGGGGGTCATCAGATGCCGTGCCCGTGGTGTTGATGCACCACTGCAGGGAGACCTACATGCATGGCTGCATCCAGTGGATGCCAGCAATGCAAATCCAGTGGCAATGGTACCGGCTATGTGGTCCAGCGATGCAGTCATGGCCTCCTGCAGCTACTGGAGCTCACCAATGAGCTGTGCATGCCCACTGTTCTGCCGCTTGGCCAAATAACACACCTCAACCCGCGGTGCATGGATCTCTGCCCCGAGCAATGCCTGGTTGTCCATGGATGCCCACAGCAGCTTGGTGTGCTTCTCCAGCTGGTCAGCACCTGCACAGCCAGCAACGGATGTTGGTCTTCTTGGGTTGGCATGGCATGCTGGTCCATGTCCCACTCCTGTGGATGCTGCACAGGGGACCATGTAGGGGGTGGTGCAGGTGTGGGCATACTGGAGGTAGCCCCTGTGGCATGCTGCCCAGTGGACACTGTATCCCTCCACTGCTGCCCAGCTGGCTGCCAGGCAATTCCTGTGGCAACAGCATCCACTGCAGTGCACCCCACCTCGCCTGGCACAGCGGCGGTGCTACACACCACTGAGTGGCCATGATCAGGGTGCAGCTGCATGATCTCTGTCAAGCTGCTGGTGTCTACCAGCACCTGTGTCTGTCCCTGTATCCTGGGCAGCACTGCCTGGCCAACACTGTCCAGGATCAGTGGCATTTCATCATCTGAGTCGGATGCACTGCCCAGCTGTGTGCCTGTGCACAGCATGAGCAGGCCCTCACCAAACAGGAGCTCTGACAGTGTGTCGTCGGTGTCCAGACGAGGTAGGTCCAGCAGCGTCACACGCTCCTGATGTGGATGGCCTTGGTCCTAGATGCGTGTGGATGTCAATGGCAACTCCTCCTCTGGTCCACTGTCAGCAGTGGCATCCCATGCTGTACCGCAGAGGTGTTATGGTGCTGGAAGACAGAAACACATCATCAGTGGTGGTTAAGGCACCATGCAGGCTGGGCCAATGTCCCAGTGGTGCTGCCTGTGCTGGCCAACCATGCTGGCATGCAGCGATGTATGGCTGGGTGGCAGCATATGCCAGAGTGGGCATGACAGCAACGGCGCACATGACAGACATGCTATGCTAGCCAGCACATGTCCAGCATGGGGTCAATGCACACAGTGCCACAGGTGCCAGGGTGGTGGTCAGTGGCTGTGTCCCTGGTGAACTGCACCATGCTGCAGGCACATGGGCCATGCAGTGCCCCAAGGCTGGTTGGCCGTGCCACCCACCCTGGTGCATGCACATGGGCCACTGTATGGTAGCATCACAGCCATCCCAGTGTCCCAGGGTGCACACTGCCATATCTGCTGTCCCCATGTGTGCTGTGCACTGCTGCATGCCACACCCACATGGGCTATGCAGAACAGTATCTGGCATGCCTACACGGGACAGCCCGCATCCACCCTATGTATGGCCCGCAGTGACTCACAGTGCTGTGAGGAGCTGCTACCTGTCTGGAATCCTCCACCAGGGATGCCCTCAATGGTGGCAAAGCTGATGGTTGCCACCAGCAGCTCCTCCATCGCTGTCAGTGCCGTGTCGTGGTGGATCCCCTGCCTGTCCTGCTGTGGGACACCCTGATGGCTGCCACCTTCTCCTTTATGCACCATCTATCCATCTCCACCTTCTTTTTGCACTCCTGTGCACTTCTCTGATGCCTGCAATGGGCATTGATGTAGGTGGCCACCACAGCCCACCCGGCTGACCTGTCCTGCGGGGTGCCCATGGCACCACTCAGCAGGTCCTCTCTGTTGAGGTAGGCCTCAAACAGTGCCTGCTGCTTCTCCTTAGTGAAGTTGGTCCTGAACTTCCATGCAGGCCCCTTCTCCTCCACTCCCTCAGCCTCAGATATGTTGCTACCTGTGGACAGTGGCAGAAAGGTCCATCAGCATCAAGCATATCTACACAAGAGCTGTGTTGCACTGTCAGCATGGTCCTCCCATTCCCAACATGTACTTCCCCTTACCACACTGGCTGCAATACCTGTCTATGGTCTGTGCTGCATCATGTCGCTTTTATGGCACATTGTATGCAAGTGAGCATGTGCGCGACTGTAATGCAATGCAAATGAGCCCGACTGTGCCATGCATAGCCTAATGAGGCAATTTGCATATGGGGATTGAATATTGCATATTTGCACCTTGCTCAAACAGGTTGTGTCGGAGTAACCGTGTGTCGCATATCCTGTGAATGTGCGGTGCGCGGGTGTGATGTGCATGTGCGCCATTGGTGACACCATGTCCAGTGGTCTATCATGAGGACTTGTGCATTGCAAAATGGTCAACGTTTGCACCTGCAGTGCCAGGTGCTTACCACACATGCAGGCACAGTGCCCCACTATGACTCATGATGCAGCTGCACCAGATGCACCATGCTACATACAGCGCATGGTGGGGCCATGCACACAAGTGTGCAGGGTCATGCTGTGTTCAGACATGGTCATGGCTGGACCCCATGACCCCTCCAGGCCATGCTGTGGTACGCATGTATGATGCTGTTTGATACAACTCCACTGCGCACTTCAATCATGAATCCATGAGCTGTGTGGTCACATACAGTTGTCTGCTATTGTGCAAAGTAGCCCTACATCACCATGTTCATGCAGTGCAGGCTGCAACACTCACAACACCAATCCTGGGTACAGGACAACATTGCAGGCTCCACGGGTTGTGCATGGTGGGCTCTGAATTGGTCAGAGGTGGAGATGTGCAACCTGGTTGTGCTGGTGGAGCCATATGCCCCCCAGCTATATGGTAATGCTGCCCTGCAGGTGC
Organism: Neoceratodus forsteri; assembly: GCA_016271365.2. Taxonomy (NCBI): domain Eukaryota; kingdom Metazoa; phylum Chordata; order Ceratodontiformes; family Ceratodontidae; genus Neoceratodus; species Neoceratodus forsteri. The sequence continues at coordinate 1,364,406,301 of CM057452.1, forward strand.
CGTGGTCCCAGGCATGGAGCAGGGTGTTGGGGGACCTTGAGCATCACATAAAAGTAATACCTGGCTACTTTTACAAATTAGTAAAAATGTTTTGGTCTGCCATGTTTATTGCTACTAACAGGAGAGTGCAGCAAGTATGATGGGGGGAGAGAGAGAGACACTACTATCTCTGGCTTTCCCTCCGAAGTGCTGGTGGCCAATGTGACTTGTGAAGACAGAGCGAGAGACACCGACATGTTAGCTCTCTCTTTCTCCATGTTCATCAGGAGCAGACCAGCAGGGAGAGAGGAGCTGAAAATGGATCTCTTTGACAGACACATCAGTGGGAGAGAGGTGAGGGGCAACTCTGTGACAGTGACACTGATGGGTTAGCTCCATGTCGACCACTGGTGCTGTTCCTCCCTCTCTCTCTTAATGTACACAGTAACAGGTCGCTACTGCCAGATTTATTGGTCAGAGGTCACAGACTGAAAAAGAAAAGTAACATTTATTGAAACTTCTATGACAGTACTGACATGCACAGTTGAGAAAGGCTGCTCCTTGCGTGTAAATGCATGTTTCACTTCTCGGACAGTAGTGTCAGCAACCAATGCATAGTTCAGTTATGGCACAGTACTGTCACGATGGTTGTCACTGTGCTACTGGGAAGCGTAGTGTGTGTGGAAATGGACATGTGAAGTATGGAGCAGTACTGCGAGAAAGTCAGTGTGGTTGCTGCAACTTCTGGTGTACCGCACTTTTATAGCAGCTCACATGTACAGTTGGGGAATGCTGCTCCCTGCATCTAAATGCAGGTTTCACTTCACCATCCTAGTAGTCTCAGCAACCGAGGGTGATTCTCAACACTGAACTGCTAGCAGTACCTTGTAGGTGGATGCTGATTTACAGTATTTGACTCCTGATGGTACTTGTCAGCTTTGAACTTAGGGGATAGCAAGTTCTGTTGCTTGTCAGAATGTCAGCTGTACTACTCAATAAAGGAGGAGGGGTGGCATTTACACCATGATAACTGTGACTTGCGAATTCTGTGAAAAGGCCTGAAGGGGATGAGATGGCCACAGTTACTCCTGCTGCTGGAGGAAACATGGACGGTGAACCCAGAACTGCACCTTATCATAGTACACCTGGAGGACAACGACCTTGAAACCAGGCCATGGTTGGACATTTTCTTTCAAATAAAAGAGAACACAAAAAACATTAAGGAATGGTGGCCAAATGTTCAACTGATTTGGTCAGAAATGTTGCCATGTAGGGTGTGATGATACTCCAGGCAGCACAAAGCTACTGAAGGGGTGAAGAGATGTATAAACAAAAAAGTGGGAGATTGGTTTAAAAGTATAGGGGGAGAGGTAATAAGGCATGCAAACACTGAGGAGACGATTGCTTTTCTGTACAGGTCAGATGGGGTACACCTGTCAGGCTTGGGTAATGATTTATTCCTTACAGAAAAAGGGATGGCAATAGATACATGGAAACCAGACAGACATAAGATATATAACAAAAAGGGGGGAGGAAGGGGAGCAAACAAGGGGGAAGCCCATCTTCCAACTCAAGCTGGAAGTGGTGTGATGGAAAAAGAAAAAACAGTAAGGAAGCTGGAAGAGGGGAGGAACCCAGCCTGGGTGTACACCAGGACTGGGGAAGGAGAACTGCTCTGGGGGTTATGCCCAGGGTAGCTATGAAGGAGGTTCATGGATCTACATCCATACCCAGACAAAAAGGAAAATAAGGAATTAAAGAACCCCAGATTTACATCTAGGGGAGAAGGTGAAAGAAAACTTAATAAAGCTGTAAATAAAATGTGATGAAAATAATATGTTTGGGTTTTGAAGAATAAGATGAGATGGATAATCATGTAAAGCTATCTTCCTGGAAATGGGAGAACTTAGACTGTATATATAGGGTGACTTGATGATTTGTAATATTTAATTGCCGACTGAGCAACCAACCAAAACACTGTGTGGTGTCACTTTCATTGAGGGGGGGGGCTCCAGGGACAAGCGGGATTGCCTTAATCCATTCACTCCCAAAACACTGTGGGCCCCTGTGTATGTTGTACACATGAGTGAAGTCCCCTCCCCACTCAGTCCCTAGTTCTGTGCCCTCATATGTAGAGCAGCATGTGTCATGTCCTCCCTCCTTCTTTGGGTGGGGGATTGATGTCATGTGGCTACTCCTGATGCTTGCCCTGAATGCAAGCATTGCAAGAGCTACATATTCAGTCTGGCAGGGTGTGCAGAGTATATGCAGCATTGCATGCACAGTGTTAGAGCGGAGCAGAAGCATCAATTCATTTTTTTTGTATTCACTGAAATATTTATTGTCAGTGCCTAAATGAGCCTGTAGCAATTTCCTGTCATCTGAAGTGCTCCCAGCAGAAGCAGAATTTGAATTATGAAAACATCTGCAGAGAGCAAAGGTCAACTTGTTCAGCTGGTTGTGTTCCTGGATGATATTCCAGTGAATGGGATTTAATACCCAGTTAGTTTAATTTGCACAAAGCAAACTGTGTTTTCATTGTTCAGTGACAGCTACTACTGGCACTAAAAGGGGAGGTGGCCTTGCCCTCTACTTCAAAACTCACCTAAACATTACCCATCTGCAGGACCCCTTCCTACCAAACTGTGAAATCCTACACTCCCTACTGCTTCTTGGGGGTGTAAAGAAACTCCATATTTTTTGTACTTATATCCCCCCAAAAAATGTTACACAAGGCATCACTGAACTCCTAGGGTTTCTGCCTACAGTTACAGGCAAGAATGACATTATCTGCCTTGGTGATTTTAACCTTGACTGGTCCGAGAAAAACTCAGCTAACCTATCTTCCTTAGCTAGCAAGGCAAATCTATCCCAGCTCATACATGAACCCACAAGGGTCTCACGTGGGAGCAACTGTGCCACCCTTCTTGACTGGATACTTACTAACAGGACGGAATATGTTGCCTCAGCTGGTGTGCTAACTGACACAATTAGTGACCACTATCCCATCTACTGTGTCTGGAACACTGTCATTCCTCCCCTTCCTGCTAAAACTGTAACCTTTCCTAATCTCTCCCGCCTAAGTCATGAGGACTTCTTAACAGACCTTAACCAGGTTGACTGGTCCCCTCTCTACCAAACAGAGGACATTAACATAGCCACAGAATATTTCAACTCCGTCCTCCTCTGTCTTCAAAACCTTCGCATCCCGGTCACCACAAGTAGGATGGCAGGGAAAGTAACCAAGTGGCTAACACGCCCCCTGCTTCAACTTCTCAAATCTAGGGACAAACTTTGGTCCAGGTGGAAGATCTCCCACCTAAGTGCAGAATTTGAAGACTATCGTGCATTACGTAACAACTGCAAAAGACAAATTCATATTGCCAAAAGCACCTACTATTGGAACCTACTAATAACATCCTCTACAAATCCGCGCAGGTACTGGTCCAAAATTAAGGACATTCTCAGCAACAACTAGTAACAGAATCCAGCTGACATGAACATTCAAGGTGTTCACTGCGCCAACCATGACACCATTGCCAACGCCTTCAATGCCCTTTTTTCTTCTCCACCAGTCGCTACTCTCACTAGCCCACAACCTGACTGTCCCTCTTCTCCTCCCTTGCCCCTCCCACCTCTCCCTTTTGTTCTGGCTCCAACCACATACCTTGAAGTTCGCAAGCTACTTAACTCCATTCTGGCACGCGGCGGTCAAGGGCCTGAGGGCATCCATCCTTGCATACTTAAGCAGTATGCACCTTGGCTGACCAGACCTATCACCTGGCTTTTTAACCTCTTGATTCGTACGTCTACTGTCCCATCCACCTGGAAAACTGCCAGAACCATCCCTATACACAAAAAGGGTGATGTCAAACTCATGTCCAACTACCGCCCTTTATCTCTTCTGCCCACTCTCAGTAAGCTGCTTGAAAAAATAGTCCACCGCCAGCTTGCTGCTCACCTTGACATGTTTAATCTTCAAACCCGTGCCAACATGGTTTCCGGCCCGGTCACAGTACCACCTCTGCACTTACACAACTTACAAATGACATCAGAAATAATATGGACCGTGGCCTACTCACTGGGGCCGTCTTTATCGACCTGTCTAAAGCCTTCGACATGGTACACCATCCTCTCATGCTAAAGAAGCTCCAATCCATTGGAGCATCTGACCAAGCCCTCTCCTGGTTCCATAGCTATCTTGACAATCGGACTCAGGCGGTAGCATTTCACAAGGCCCTTTCCTCCCCCCTAAACATCTCCCGTGGAGTTCCCCAGGGATCCACTCTTGGACCTCTACTCTTCTCCCTCTTCCTAAATGATATTCCCACCATGTCCCGGCATAGCTGCACTCTTATGTATGCAGATGATGTTCTCTACTCTGGGTCAAAATCGGTTGCTGCCATCAACTCCACTCTCACTAATGACTTCCAATTCCTGCAGACCTGGCTGTCTAGCAACCACCAAGTCCTGAACCTAGAAAAAGCCTGTGCTAAGCTATTCGGATCCTCTAAGAAACTGTCTGCCCCTGCAAACAGGCTCCGGGTTCAATGCCTTGATGGCTCCCTCATCTCAAACACTGAGTCCTTCAAGTACCTTGGGGTCACTTTGGATCCCACGCTTGACCTGTCTCAACATGTCAATATGGTGTGCCGTGCCGTCAATGCTAAAATTGGCGGAGCTTATCGCGTGCGCCACTCCCTCACTCCTTCCGCTAGACTTTCTGTTGCGAGAGGTATTCTCTTACCCCAGCTCCAATATGCTCTGCCCCTCCTCTTTGCTGCAAACTCTGCTACACTCCACAAATGGGACACTGTCTACAACAACATCTGTAGATTCGCCTTAACTGCCCCACTTCTTACCCATCATTGTCTCCTTTACGCTGGCTTAAATTGGCTGTCACCTAAGGATATTCGAGCCTACTCCCTGGGCTGCTTTATTGACTCCCTATCTAGATCTCCCTGCCCTGTCTATCTTGCCAACCTCCTGACTCCTGCCTCACACACCTGTACCCTCAGGTCTTCCTCTGCCCCATGCTCTCCACTAGACCTTGCATGACAAAAATGGGTGAACAGGCATTTGCCCATTTTGCTCCCAAATTCTGGAACTCACTCCCCCTTATGGTGAAAACTTCAGCCTCCCATCGAGAATTCAAAACTCGCTGTTCACCCACCTCCTAGCCTCTGGCCAATGCAAATGCTCTTAATTTGCTTTGTCCCACTGCAGGCTGTCAGGTCTGACCCTGAGTACTACACTAATGTTCTCCCATGCAATATGCTTGTCTAGGTGGCTATGAACCTTAATGTCTCTACTGTCCTCAGCTGTCTTATGGTTACCCTAATTGCTTTATTTTACATCCTTATTTGATCTATGCCTAAAATGTACCCTTATGTAACTATTACTGTGCTACTCAATGTATATCTTGTTTTGCTCCTGTACACCTATATTATGTCTGTGCATTTCTGCATATTGTAACCGATGTCCTGTGCTCTCCCGGGTCGTGCCTGAAAATAGGCAGGTCTGTTGCCTAGTGCACTTACCCGGTTACCAAAAGCTAATAAATAAATAAATAAAACATCAACTTCATTCTTAAATCTAGGTAGAGGTTATATAAGCAGAAATTAAACAAACTATAGAAATGAACAATGAAGACCTTTTTTCAACTGACAAAGTGTTTTTTTCACATTATTATGAATGAATGAAAGAAATCCTTTTTTTTTCATATTTGTATGTATTCTTTTATTTTATTGCTGGTTTATTAGATTTTGCAGGGCACAAAACAAGATGCCCATAATTTCATGACTTGGCTTAATAATTCTCTAATTGTTCTATTTTACATTGAAGTGTGTTTACCAACATTTAGTTTGACGTGTATGTTGTTGCTCCTTACCCAGTGCTGACTGCCCATGTGGCTCCAGAGCCAGTGAGGACTGAGTATCACTGAGACAGAAGAAGAAACAGCAGGTTGCAGAAGGGTGGAAAAAGGATGATAGGGAAAGCAGAAAAGAGAAGTTAACAGCATTGTGAAGATCAAATGGAGGCAGAAAGTAGAAGTTTAGAGAAATGAGGTTAGTAACAGGAAAATGCTGTATGATGTTAACAAGCCCAGACAGGAATGCAATATGGATGCAAAAGGCAGATAGGCAGACAGAGAAGCAATACACAGTTCAATTTTAAACTCAAGCAGAAACAAATATTATAGATATAATACCCCCTCACCAAATGAAGTTACTCAAAGGTAAAACACAACTGTTAAGAACAGGAAAACCCATTAGATACAATTGAACAAAGCAATGAGCAGTCTGACAAAATTAAACACAACAGATTGTAACACAAAATGTGAACTTAGCTAAATTACATTGAATATTGAATACTGTGTACAAATGATGCGGAAAGAAGAACATCAAACATTAGATAACAGCCCTTCTCTTTCATGTGGGCAAAACACAATCTGATATGTTATTTGGAAATACAAATTTTGCTGGACAATGCAAACCTATTTACCATTAAATACCAACAATCGTCGGGGGTGGAGGTGCAGCAGGACCTAGCTAGATGGGCACTACTTCCACTATCTGTGGAGGGGCATATTGAGACATTAAAAATGAATGTATTACCCAGATTCCTTTTTTACGGCTACAGTAGGCATAGCTCTGCAGATATCTTGTTTTTCCAGCACTCTGCCTCTGCCAATCCCATTCTCATACTGGACACCTTTTCGTAAAGGCATTCTGCAGTTTATTTGGGGAGGACACAAGGCCCGCATAAATTACAAGATGCAGACACTCCCAAGGGACAGAGGTGACTATCCCTACTGGAGTTTAAACTCTGTTATTAACTGGGCAGATGACAGCAGTGTGTACCTGGATGAAACATCACCATTCATCAGGCTGGTACACCACTGAAGACTCTGAATGTGGGGAAAAACCTCTATTTACAATGGCCCTGTCCCATTACTCACTAGATTATCTTACCATGGTTATGAATTCATGGGTCAAACATACTTTATGGATAATGTATGTGATCACTTGAAGATAATGTGAGACACAAGTTGGCACCTACTGTAACTTATCCTTAGACCCCTTATCATCCATTCTCTACTATCTGGATTTTTTTACTCCCCAATTGGATAGAGGATATGCTGGCTGGGAACTGAAGGTCCTGACTCACTTTGCACTGCTCCTAGCACAGGGCTCTTGTGTGCGTTTTCAGGCACTTCAGGAAAGATTCCATTTGACAACTCAAGATTTTCACAGGTATCTCTAAGTTTGTCATTTAATCAATAGTAATAATAATAATACATTTCAGTTGGATCATCACCTGTCTCCCTGGGAGGATTTTACATATTGGATATTGAACAGTGGACATTCATTTAAAATTTGGCTGGAGGGCTACTTCATCCCCTACCTGGCAAGAATTTTACTGGAGGATAATGGTGCACTACTTCAGGAACTCATGGTTCAATGTTTGTGGAATAGCAATAGGGAGAGATGGGGTATATAGTGCTTGTGTAACTTGTAGTACTTTTTATGGCTTTACTCTAGTCCCACCCTTGAGTAGTAGATATGTAGGTAGTAATCTGTAGGGAATAGAAGGCCCAAAAACATATCTCCTCCAACTCATGGAAAGTTTGACCCACTGGCACTCAGGAAAGAAAAAAAAACAGGTGGAGAAAACCTCTGAGGACCCATGGTTGGAGGTCTGCCCATTTCCTGGGTATACTAAATGAAGAAGGACCTAGGTTCTAGTAACCATAACTAATTTGAAGTTGGTGAGTTACTTGGAGAGATGATAATCCACCCTCAATCCATGGATGATGCTGATAACATGATGATCCTGAGGTTAAAGAGTAGGTCTGTTCTGAGTGAGTGATGGAATCCTACAGTAAGTATGAAGTAAATCCAGGTGAAGGAGGATGAAGGAAGTCCAAGTTTCCAAGATGATTAATGATGCTTGACCAACAGAATTGCAAGGGTGTAATGGGCAGAGGGACCATGACTGGATCGATAAGGTACTAAACTGGCAATAGTGGAAATGCAATGGTAGAAGAAGCCATTGGTGAATGATCCAGCTTGTGAAAGGTTTGAATGTAAGGGTATCGTCTGGAGGCTAGGAACTCTGTATTGAACAAAGAGTCACTAAGGAAGCATCCATAGAATAGAAATAGTTGAAGATTGTTCGAGTGCCCTGGAGGTGATGGTTCATTCTTGATCCAAGGATGATACAGACCAAATGATGATCCTGAGGATGAAGGGTACATCTTTTCCTTAGGGATGGTAGAATCCTATGTGGGAAGCAGATCTATTTAAAGAAGGGCTAATGTAGTCCACATTTCTGAGGTGACAATGGATGCATATCCAAAGGGATCGTAGGGGTGTAATGAGTCAGGAAAGCAATATCTGATCAATATAAGACCAGACAGGACACTGTGGGAGTTGTGATGATTTGTAAAGTTATGGTGACTGATCCAATTCATGTAAGGTTTGATAGTCAAGATAGTCTGGAGGTAAAGAATCGATTAGTGAGCAATAAGTCACTAGGTAAGCTTCCCAGAGTAAAATGAGTAGAGGAGATTTTGAGTGCCTGATGAGAGTAATGCCATACATGATTTTTAAAGCACTAAAGGAGGATTTGTGGAGCCATCCAGATGGTAGTCTAATATACAGTATATGAGGAATGATTGGAAAGTCAGTATAAGGAACAGATGGCTTCTTTGGTCATAATGTTTGTGACTTTATACTCAAATCATTTGCTGGGACATTGCCTGAAGTAAGTGTGGGTATTACTGTGGTGTGATCATTTAGGAGATGCACTGTGGTGGCATAGGTGGTTAAGTTTACAGGTGATCCTGATGCTGAAGTACTTGAGAGAAGCTTGTGGTGAGTGAGAGGAAGGGTTTGTAGGCCGGATAGGTAGTGAGATTGATTAGTGCTGGATGCCATAGGATTTTAGTGCTACAACTGATTAATACCAATTAGGATGCAAGGATGAGTTGCTGAATTTGTCTTGGCTGTTACAGATTGCCAGTTAGAACTCAGGAGAGCCAGTACTCAGTGATGGTCTTTACTGTAGAGATTAATGAAGGTACTTCAAGAAGAAGAGGCTGAAGGGTCTGCTGGAGAGTGGTTGACCTAGCTGAAGGTAGTAGGTGAAAAGGTGCAAATAATAGTATAAGAAATAGCGATGTCCAGGAGTGAAATCAAGGTTTGGATTGTGTGGAGTCAGTGATCTGCTAGCTGTGGAGATCCCACAATGAATATTCTGGAAGATATCTGTGCAATTCCTAAAACTAGCAATGACTGTTGGGAAGTAGGAGTCAAGTAACTTGGACATCAGAATCAGTGTTGAATTAAGACGTGGCAGAAGGTAAAACAGATGATGTCCATAGTTGAATGGGTTAACTTACAATTCCCAGTATCTGTAGAAGCGATGCTAATTAGAAAGTCTGAGTATAACAGAAGGATTTAAGTCCTTTCCATGTATGAGGATAGCCAATGAGACGAGACATACAGGGAAGTCATGGTGATTGGATGGACAGGGATCAGAGGGTATATCCGATAGAAACAGAGGAGATCTTCCTATTGTTCAGGTGAATAGGATTCCACAAATGATTGCAAAGAACTGAATGGGCAGTATGAGACTCTATGATAATGTAAGCGGCTATCAGGCATGTGAGCCAAGGAATGTTTGCTGGCAGCAGTATTACTCCAGAGTAATGAATTAATGATCTAATGAGTGGTGGAAGGGTATTGTTAGAATGGCTAGAGTAGAAGTACAGTAGGGAATGGATCATATGGAAGAGCAGATGACTGGGTAAGAGTACTAGTTGGAGGTAGGATACAAGACCCAAAAGAGCCACAGCAACAGTACAAAGCCCTGAGCCAGCAAGGCAAAGATAAGAAGACAGCCATTCAAAATGGGAAGGAAGTCCACAGTGGATCCTGAGGAACTGAAGGAGTAAGGAGAGGAAGCTATGGGCTAGGCAAAGCCGGATGACATCCAGAGCAGGAAGGTAAGGGACCAGGTTAGTTCCACTGTGAACAGCAGTGAATTGCAGGAAAGCTGAAGCAAGGTATCAGATGATGATGATCCATGGAAAGCCAAGGAACCAAGCCAAGGACTATGAGCAACAGGAGTCCCACATCAGACAAAGGAGACTAGAAAATGATGGAAGGTACTGGAGCGATGAAAGACAAGGTCCCAAACTGCAAAAGAAAACAAGTTCATACAGCAGCAGAATGGAGGACCAGCAGCAGAGAAGTCCATGAGGTAGTCGATCTGGAGTGAGAGAGGGATTGAACAAGCCAGCAGGATCCATATAATGAGGTAAAGAAGGCCAAAGGGTCTAGAGAATGAACTTCCATGGAAGAACGGGATGGAGAGTGGAATCAAGCGAAGCAGAAGGGTCCTGCGATGAAAGGGAAATAGCAAACAGGCAGGATGGAGGCAAACCAATTGATGAGGTCCTGGTTCCACAGTCGAATTTTCAGGCAGAGCTGAGAGGTACAAGGCTGGAGGAGTGAAAAGGCCCCAGTCCCAAAGGGAAGTGGCAATCTGCAATAGGTAGAGAAGTAGACAGTGGACACAGCGATGTGAGCTAGGGTTATGGACCGGGCAAGGTAGTCTCTGTATTGCTTGAATGGCAAGGCTGGAAGAACAGCTGTGGTGAGGAGAATTGGAGACCACTCAGCAGGAGGAGATCCAAGTCCAGAAGGGTTGTGGTCTCAGGCAGCAGGTGGAGAAAAACACATGTGAAGCAGTGGAATGGAGGGACATGCATCCAGATAGGATGAGGGAGGCAAGATGATCCGGACTGGATGTGGTCAGTAAATGCAGAACAATGAGAATGAAGTTGAAGATCCATTCCTGAATGGCAATCTGCTTTGGTGGAGATGCAATAGTGGAGACAGTGCATGCCAGAATCAAGCTCCCAGCTATGGAAGTCAGCAGATTGGACAATGAATCTAGGCCGCAGATAAGGTCAGATGGAGAAGCAAGTCGGACAAAGTCTTGTTCCTGAAGGGAGCAGCAGTCAGGTATCAGGCTGAGAACATATAAAATGAAGCAGTAGACTTTAGACTCAGACAACCATCAGGGATGGCAAAGGTGAATGGTGGTGACCTGAAGTAGCATAAGTAGAATGACAAGGGTATGCAGAGAGTGAGAGTTCCATTCCTGAATGGAAGAGGCAACTGGCATGAGGTAGAGAAGGTATGGTAGAAGTCTGTAGATTGGAGACATAGCTCCTATCTCTGGTAGTCAGGGCAAGCTAACCTGCACTCAATGCTGCCAAGCAGAGTTAGGGATGGAGGATGTCGAGTTGGTAAGTAGGAGGTAGTTCTGTTTCCCGAAGGGAAGCAGCAACTGGTTTGAGGTAGAGATGGTATGGTATGATGCAGTAGATTGTAGACATGGCTCCCATCCCTGGTAGTTGGGGAGGGCTAACCTTCACTCGATACTGTCCAGCCGAGTTAGGGAAGGAGGATGTCAAAATGGTAAGTAGAAGGCAGTAGTAATAGTAGTAGTAAAAACCTTTATTTTTCAACAGGATATGATGGCACAATACACCATTAGGACCATGGTCCCATTTTCAAGGTGCTCCTGAATTTATACAATTAACACTGTACAAAAGTTACTTAAAACATATAATACTATGTAGTACAAAAATGTTCCTTCAAGAATGCAATACAAATACTAAATCAAATGTACTCTAAGATAAATTGCAATATTTAAAGAGATAGTGTTACTAGATTTTCTATTATAGATATTTCAGTAGCATTTCTAATAATGCACATGTTGCATTCATTTATTAATGTTTATCAAAACATCTGCATCTCTTTGTTAGTTCCTGCTTAAGAGCTGTATTGAATATCTTTTTACTATCATTTATGTTTTTCAATTGTATTTTACATTCATTCCAAACTTTTACTGCATAAAATGAGAAGGTAATTTCTCCATATTTAGATTTGGTGGGTTTTAGTTGATAGTCTCTAAGAAGTTTATCATGTTGTAAGTTATGTGTATGATTTGTTTTTACCAATTTATTATATAGGTAAGTGGGTTTTGTTGTTGTTATTACGTTTCTTACTTGATTTATACAAATAATGTTTTGTTTATCTCTAAGTGGATGCCAATTCAATTTCTCATAGAGGTGGCAGTCTTGAGATTGACATTCAGTTTTTAGCACAAATTTTTATAGTCGATTATATAACACCTCCACCTTTTTTACGTTTTTAATGTTTGCAGACCCATAGATACGTAGACCATAATCTAATACAGGAACTACAACTTGAGTTATTCTTGACCTTCCCATTTTAGCATCAAAGCAGTACTTTGTCTGTCTCAGAGCACCAAACCTACAGCTAACCTTATTGACCAAATAATTTATGTCATATTTAAACTTAAGCTTACTATCCACCCATAGTCCTAGGTATTTATATTTATCGACCTGGCTTAAACACTCTCCTGTAGTAGTTTTTATTTCCAGCTTCAAAGAATCCTGAGTTGACCTAATACCACCTGAAAACATCATCACCTTTGATTTTTATGTTTGCTTGCTCGCATGTGCAAGAAATATAGTACCATCATCCGAGTTTTCGGAGGTCTGTCACCCCCTCTTCCAATTCAGTAAGTGTGTTGGCAGGCATGGCCCCAGTCCGCCAATGCATGCTGGAGCTGTCTATGACAGCTCCAAAATGCAGTGGCATACAGTTGAAAGGGGGAGCTGCGCTTCAGTGAGCAGTGATCAGATATCGCTTGCTCAGGCGCAGCTCCCCCTATACACACACACACACACACACGCATACCGTGTGCTGCCCCCCCACTCACACACTCTGTAGCCGACAGGGGTGCCCAATCCACTGCCAGCTCCACGCCCCCCCAAGCATCCAGGTGCCATGCTGGGAGCCCACCCCAGCATGGCAAAATTATGTAATGGCCGACAGAGGTGCCCAATCCCCCGTCGGCTCCACTGTCTCTCCCCCACCTCCCCATGCTGTCACCGATGGGGGTGCCCAATCCCCGTCGGCTTCACTATCTCTTCCCCCCAGTACAGGGTGCCACGCTGGGAGCCCACCCCAGCGTGGCAACAGATGCCATGGCCGACGGGGGTGCCCAATCCCCCGTCGGCTCCACGCCCCTCAGCCATCCTTCTGCCATGCTGGGAGCCCACCCCAGCGTGGCAAATGTCCCATCATCTTAATAAAAAAAACCTGAAAATCAAAACGGTCCATCGCTGTGTCTGCCCCACCCGCCCACCCTTCGCACTCTGCCTCCCCACACCCCCCCTTACCCCATACTTACCTCCAGACTCTGGTGCGACGATCTTTGGTGGACCGGGAACATGTCTGCACTCTTCAAAGCCGACCGTGAACTGAGGAAATGCCGGTAAGCTGTATAATATGATAGATAGGGTTTTTTCAACTTTGTTGCATATCTCAGGCATTTTTTGGAATTCTTGCACCAAATTTTCAACATGGGGTTTTTGGGACCCCTCCTCGTGAATTCTTGCACTGTCATGGCATTACTCGGGCCTGAAGGGTGATTTCACAGCCACTGTGTGAAATCACCTTTCTGGAATGAGTAACAAAATGACACTGCAGTGTTCATAAGGTGGGTTCCCAAAAAGACTATTTTGAAAAATTGGTGGAAAAATTCCTAAAAATGACTGTTTTACAAGTGTGCGTTGTGCAGTTCCTAAGCACCCTCGTAAGTTCACGAATTTTCAATATTTTCACTCCAGATTTTCAACATTGCCATTTTACTACACCTTCTTATGAGCAGTACAGCTATCATTTTTACATCTCTTTAAAATGTGTTTCCGCCCATGTAGCACTGATGGCATGATCCATTGTGTGAAATCAATCACCGGGACACATTAAGAAAATCACAGTGACACTGTTCATGAGCAGAGGCCTTAAAATGGCTATGTTGAAAATTTGGTGAAAAATTCCTAAAAATGACATTTCTGAGTGTCGCGTTGTACAGTTCCTCATTGCACTTCGTGAAGTTCATGAGTGTCAATGTTTTCATTCCAGATTTTCAACATTGCCATTTTGCCACACCTTCTTATGAGTAGTACAGCTGTCATTTTCACATTTTGCCCAAAACGTGTTTCCACTAATGTAGCGCACAATGGCGCAGTCAGTATCTTGAAATCAATGTATGGGACACATTAAGAAAATCACAGAGACACTGTTCAAGAGCAGAGGTCTTAAAATGGCTATGTTGAAAATTTGGTGAAAAATTCCTAAAATGACTGTTTTACGAGCGTGCGTTGCGCAGTTCCTATGCATGCTCGTAAGTTTGCGAATTTAATATTTTCACTCCAGATTTTCAACATTGCCATTTTATTACACTTCCTTATGAACAGTACAGCTGCCATTTTTCATATGTCACCCCAAAATGTGTTTTCACACATGTAGCGCACAATGGTGCTGTTGGTGTGCGAAAGTAATGGTTGGGACAGATTAAGAAAATCACAGTTACACTGTTCATGAGCAGAGGTCTTTTTAATTTATTTATTTATTTATTGAAGTAATCAGTTTTACAACCTTTGAGTCAGAGACTTGTTTACAAAGGTACCTTGTCATGTGGGTGGGGGAGACAACATTAAGTGCAGTTATAGACAGAGGTTACATACAGGTGAGATACATACATACGTTGAGTTACACGATCATTATATACACACAAGTTATTATATACACACAAGTTATTACAGCTGCAGTTGCTACAGTTGCCCAGTCGTCCATGGAACCCAGAGGACTTGGGGGGCTGTTTGAGACAGGGTTGTGTTCCACTACAGGCAATTACAGCACTGGCTGTCGATGATATGTTTTCGGAGGGCTATTTTGAACCGTCCAATCCCGGGGATCTTTGATATTCCCTCAGGAAGGTTGTTAAACCAGGTCGGGGCTTTATGATGGAAGGATCTTTGGCAAGAGAGGTTCTTGCCCTGGGTACTAGGAAGGTGGCTTTGGTGGAGTTACGGTTAGCACCGGCCGGACGGCTGGTTGCAGGGATGCGGAGACCCTGGTGGCATAACCCAGATAGGGGCTTTTTTGCCAGAAGGCAGGTGTGGTATTTCAATCTCTTCAAGAGTGAGTATGTTGGTGGCAGTGTAAAGCAGGCAAGTGTGAGTTCTGCTGTGGCCCGGTCAGGAGCCCTACAGGCTTTGTTAATAGAGGTCTGAACTTTAGTCAGGGCGGACAGGTCTGCCGCTGCATTATACTGGAAGGCCGTAGTGGCCAAGGACAGCACAGATGAGGGGTGATGGCCAATTTTAAGGCAGGTTCTGGGAGGCAGTCTTTGTGGCGGTAGAGAGCCCGATCCTGGAGTTCATGGCTGAGGACAGGGTTTTAGGTGGGCGTGGAAAGTAAAGCCTGCATCAAAGTGATGCCCAGGTACTTATATGTTGTTTCCTGATCAAGTGGGAGGAGTGTGTAGGGGTGATGAGAAGGGAGTGTCCTTGGCACTGTTTTGCCGATGTGCTGAACAGCATTGATTTGTTTTTTCAGGTTCAGGACTAGCCGATGGTTACTGAACCATTTTTCAGCTTGGAGGAAGGTGCTTTGCAGCGTGCTTTGGAGTTGGAGATGGTCTGAGTGTGTTGCTAGGATCACCGCATCATCCGCGTAAAGCAGTATTTTGTTGGAGCAGGAGCTTGGGAGGGTGTTTAGGAAGAGACTGAAAAGAGTGGGTCCAAGGATGGAGCCTTGCGGGACCCCTGAGAGTACCGGAAGGCTGGTGGACAAGGTCCTATTTAGCTTAACTCTTTGGGATCTGTTGTGCAGGTAGCTTGAGAACCAATTTAGGGGGCCAGATGAAAATCCCAGTTGGCTAAGGGAGTTTAACAGCAGGGGATGGCACACAGTGTCAAAGGCCTTGGATAGGTCGATCAAAACTGCCCCTGCAAATTGACCTTCATCAAGCGCAGAGTGTATATGGTGGGAGAATTCCAGAAGGGCAGTGGATGTGCTGTGGCCCGGACGAAACCCATGCTGCTCAGGACATAGGATGTTGTATTTAGACAGGTATTCCATTAGCTGGGTGGATACTATTTTTTCCAAGGCTTTGGAGAGGGGGGGAAGGATGGAGATGGGTCTGTAGTTATTTGGTATTGTGTGGTCCCCAGACTTATGGATGGGGATGACTTCGGCCTGTTTCCAATCTTCCGAATTGGCCAAGGCAGGGATCTATTAATGAAACTCGTGAGGGGATTAGCATGACCTCTGGCGTGGTAGTATCCTGGAGTCAAGAGGATCATTACTTGGTTTTGCGGCGAGATTTTAGTAGGAAAGGTTTTGCATCATGGGGTGAGATTGTCCAGAAGTGGAATAGGGGCCGGGAGGCGAGTGTGTGGGAGGGCAAGGGGACAGGGTCAAAGAATTGGGCAGGGAGAACTGCACTTAAGTCCGTAAAAGTTTTATTAAGGCAGTCTGCGATATATGATTGGTCTGTCGAGACTGCCCCATTTGAGACAATCTGAGATGGAGGGAATGACTATGTTGAAAATTTGGTGACAAAAGTCCATAAAATGACTGTGTTACGAGTGAGCATTGCGCAGTTTCCACGTACCCTCATAAGTTCATGACTTTGTAATATTTTCAGTCCAGATTTTCACCAGTGGCATTTTTCCACACTTCCTTATGAACAGTACAACTGTCATTTTTCACAACATGGCCGAAGTGTGTTTTCACACTTTCAGCGCAGAGATGCGTGGTCGCTGTGGGAAATCATTGTTCGGACAGATAAAGAAAATCACAGTGACACTGTTCATGATCGGAGGCACCAAAATGCCCGAGTTGACAATCTGCTGTAAAAAAATCCTCAAGCTAATTATATTACGGGTGCGCATTGCACAGTTTCTATGTACGCTCGTGACTTCACCATTTTTTTAATCTTTTTACTGCAGATTTGCAACATTGCCATTTTTTACACCTCCCCATGAACAGTACAGCTGTAATTTTTACATCCTGTTCGAATGTTTTTGCACCTGTGGTGCTAAATGTCAGAGTCATCACTGTATAAGCAGCTTTCGGCTAACAAACTGATATTCCCCCTGTTCATGAGGTGGGGTCACAAAAAAACCATGTTGAAAATTTGGAGTGAAAATACCAACGAATGCCTTAGGTATTAGGGTTTCCAACCATAACATCAACCCTGTAGAGAATGACAGGCATCAGGGGTGTGACTTGGGATTCTTGCCTGTAATGCTCATACCATTCCACACCCTCCAGCCAGTGAGAGGCATGGAGGTATGCCTTTGACTCTTCGGCCCCAAAGTTCACCCCATTCTCCTATATGGCACCCATCTCACCGTATTTCTTAATGGAATGGGGTGCGCATAAGGGCCAAAGACCCCAAGGAACACCGTGACACTTGTCAGTGTCTGCAGGGTGGGGTGTGGTGAAATGGCGTGGCCGTTATGCTTGACAACCCAAAGGCACACCCCAATGCTTATCACTCTCTGCAGGGTGGTGGTGGGGTTGGCTTCAGTTCAATACATCACTGCCATTCCTATTACGCAGCTCTGTAACTTCTACACTACCTCTGCCAATGCCAGCAAGCAAACATTCGGCATTGACAAATGCTTGTTTTTATTATTTAAACTCAAATCTGAATTTTAAAACCAACACTGGACTTGGGCAAAGTCCTGTTGTAGTTTTACTTTCACCTGGTTTCAATCAGACCTTGTAGTCAGTATGACTGTGTCGTCCACATAGAGTCTGATTTGCGATGTTTTTACATCATCAGTCATTTGGTTTGTATAGATTAGAAACAATAAAGGCCCCAATATAGATCCCTGTGGTACCCCCCCGCATTACTTCTAAGGTAGCCGAATAATTCTCATCCTATACAGTTTGCAGGCATCGTCCTACCAGGTATGAGTGAAACCAGGTGCATAGAGGCAGTTTCATTCCCGAAGGGAAGTGGCAACTAGTATTAGGCAGAGAAGGTATGGTATGACTCAGTAGAAGGTAGACATGTCTCCCATCCTTGTTGGAAAGGGTTGAAACAGAATCCCATCCCCGGTAGACAGGGGAAGCCTACCTTCATTTGGCACCTTAAAAAGTGTGAGTTAGAGATGGAAACTGGAATACTGCTGGTATGGCCTGGCCAATGCACAACACTGCTGTAGTGAGAGAGTTGTAGCAAAGAAGCTGGTACAGGACAATGAAGTAGCAAGCAGTATTTGAAATCATAGTAACTCTAGTAGTAGGAATGAGAGACAGAGAACATGGAGGAAATGGTAAACACAGATGACAAAGGTAAATAGGGTAAGTACTCTGGAACATATTGCTTTGGAAGGTACCTACAGTCCCTGAGTCAGAATAAAACAGGAGAGGGAGGCTATACTACAGACACATGTATGAGTGATTTGAAGCTCCATGTCTAAATTGGACCTTCCTTTTGCCAAGGAAAGCTTTGGCATCTGTAGTATGTGGTAAAGGCTGTACATAAGTTCTGCTGTCTGTTTACCGATGGAGTTACAGTAGCACAACAGCTGGTTTGGTGTTACAGAGTGGGACGATGAAGGGGCATATAACGGTATACTATACAAAACTCTGGTGCTGTGCCCCACTCCATTTGAATATTACATGCATTTAGAGGCTTGCAGATGTGGGATTCCTGAATGCTAAAGTAATTGTATGGTGTTTCTGAGATACTGTGTTGGAGAGAAGCAGGTGAAAGTAGTGAATGCAACAAGAAATTGTTCATGAAAGTACTTACTGGTGGGCCATTGGTACTTACGGAGTAGAGTACTGTTGAGGCCGAGTGGTAGGAAAGGAGAGCAAGATAGCAGGCCAGCAATACAGGGTGAAGCATGAAAGTAGCAATCCATGTAGAAGAGCTGGAAGGCAGAGGTCCAAAAGAACAGTGAGGATACATGCAGGAATAGAATATCTTCCAAGGCATCGAGAGGAGGAGAATATAATAGTAATTGAAATGTATGGGTACTCGGGCCAAGTAATGTGAAATGCCGGCATCATCCATGGCCTGCAGCCAGAAGGGGAGCGAACACTAAAGAAAAGCGTATGGGATGAGGAGAGAGCTGGGATGCATGTCATCCACCAGTAGGCTATGCAAACATCCAAAAAAAGAATGGGGGAAAAAAGGAAGGAAGCCCTAACACAAGGAGGGAGTGAAAGGGAGTGGGGAGGCACCGAAGTGGCAGAAGAAAACAGATAGACAAAAAAGATGGGGAAGCACAGGACACAAGGAGGGATGGAGGGGGGGAGAGACAGAAAAACAAACCAGGCAGCAGAGAGTACAGAATGAGCACAGCCTCACAAGTCACACAGGAGCCCAGGGAAAAAACATTCCCTAAGCAAGGGAGGTTTGTTAGAGGAGGGCTTAAATAGAGGTTGTGGAAGGAGCTATTCCCCACATTGAACCTCGGGCAAGCCCTCCCATTACACAGCACTTTGGGCCTACAAACACTGCAGCCTGTTGGAGGGTCTGTGGGGGTACGGGTTCCCATTAGTATATCTTTTGAGACTCCCTCAAGTTAGATTGCTGTCGTGGAAAAAATTCAACAAATTCTGCAACATGTCACCACCCACACTTTTACAGATTTGGTATTAGGATTCCCCACAGTGGCCCACTTGCCTGCGCATAAATGTAAAGTGGCATTATCGCTACCAGCTGTACATTTGAAATGTATTACGGCTCATTGGCCTCCAAGGGACCCCATAGGGGCTGCAGAGTGGCACACCAGAATGAGACAGGTTTATGAGATAGAAGCACTTACAGCTCAGCTAAAACTTAGGAGAAGCAAACACATGGATATGTGATGCCCCTGGCTCCAATGGGAGAAGGACCAGCAGGATGGGGAAAACCCAGTCATTTAGACTGACACCTAAATACTCAGCCCAAAGGTAGAACACTGCTGTGGTGCTCTGGCTGCCCCCATGGGACACTCCTGGGTGAGTTGGAATTGTCAGAGGGGTGCTCCCTCCTTTCCCTTTACTGCAGTCCTCTCTCTTTGCCTCAGTTTCACCTTCTGACCTCCCATGCCTCCAATATGGGGATCCCCAACTCTAGATTCTAGTAAGCTTTTAATAGATTACCAGATTTGTTTTCTTTTCTTTCTTTCTTTCCTGGATGTTATTTATTTATGTATTTATTTACGAGTTTAACCAGGAAGGCATACTGAGCAGTGTTGCTCAATTCCAGATGCAATCTGGGGGTCAAGACCCTAGACAATAGTACAATAAATTTGGTACAGAGTTAACAACACAATGATTGGCCATCCGCCGTACAGACAATCGGCAGATAGATACAGCAGACAGAAGAACGATACAGGTACATTTTAGGTGGTTACAACTGAGCACTGAAACACAATATTAATACATAGTTTGGCATTATTTATAGCAAGAGCAGCTGGAGGAGAAGTGGGTGCTGAGTACGCGAGTGCGATGGCTTGTGTTGGGTGAGTGTCTTATATCAGCTAGCAGAGCATTCCATAACTGTGGGATGTGGTAATTGAAAGCGGCCTGACCTTTGGTTGCGCACATAAAGGGGATGTGGAGGAGCCTGGGGTCAGTGCTTCTGAGGGAGTAAGCAGGAGGGGGGTTGTTGGGAGAGGGTGGAGGCCAGGTAGGGGAGTAGGGAATGGGACCAAAATTTGGCTGCAAACCTAGCACTGTGGGTTAATCTATGGTCTTGGAGGGACGGCAGGGCTAGGGAGCTAAATAAGGTGCAGTGGTGGGTTGTTTGTGGACATTCGAGGATAAATCAATAAAAATAGTGGAAAAGGGTGTCAAGGCTGGTCAAGGTGGAGGAGGGTGTGATAGTATAGACTATATAGCCATAGATGAGTACTAGGAGGATCATCTTTTGAACAATAGCACTCCTAGCAGGAGAAGGGAGGCAGCTTTTGTTCCTGTATAGGGTGCCGAGTTTAGGGAGAAGTTTCTTATGTATGGAGTCGATATACGTGGCAGAATCAAGATGCGGGTCGAGCCAGATGCCTAAATATCTGAAGCTGGTGCATTGTTCCAGGAGGGTCCCATCCAGGGTTTTGAAGGGGTGGCAGGGGGCTTGGTGGGAGAGTCTTTGCTGTGAGCCGAAGGTTAGTGACACTGTTTTTTTACACTATCATATATAAGAGGGGAGCCCTCGCCTAGTTTTTTTACAAGGTGCAATTTTATGGGTTTACTACTTCTGTGTTGGTTAATTTTTTCATAAAGTTATAGAATTGCATTCTGGTTGCATTTTTCTGTTCCAACACAATTTTTGCTTAACCATATACAGTATACTTTCTGTGATTTCTTCCTATTGATGACCTTCTAGTTCTTATGCCAAAGTGTACCATATTTAGTACCAATTTAATGCTTGTTGGCCACTATGGAACAGATATTATGAATTGCTATATGGTAACTCTTTTTGAATAAAGCTGAGTTTAAAAAAAACCAAAAATATTAGATAACTGCTGGGATAATACAATGTACATGACACAGTGAACCAAACCCAGAGACAAAATGTAGCTGTAGATTTCTAGTGTCTTAGTCTGGGTGTAGAGACATCTGCTGACGGCCACCCCATGCTGACACCCACAGTATGATGCCCCTGTGCTCTGGCCCTTTGACTGTGGATCGCAGTGGAGAACCGCTTGTAAAAAGGCCTCAAATCATACAAAGAAGCCCCTTCCACTACCAGACACTCCTTCCAATTGGAGGAGTGAGGGGGCCTAGCAAGGGGCAAAATGAATATTAAAATCCACAAACACCAAGGTAGTCCAGCAACAGAAACCTAAGCTTGACTGTCTCGCACACTCCCAGAACTCAGAGAAGCAAGTGAAGTCCTGCCCACTACTAGACACTCTTTCCAGTTGGAGTAACGAGTGGACTTAGCAAGGGGCAAAACAACTGTTAAAATCTACAAATACCAAGGCAGTCCAGCAACAGAAACCTAAGGCCAGCTGGCCCTCACATTACCAGTGCCCAGAAACAGTCAGGAACACTGCTAACATGTTATTCTTCCTCCACAGACCCTATCTAGTCTCTGGTAACCCTCACCACTCCATGCCTCATGTCTAATGTACCCCCATGTTCCTCCCATGCATACTTGAAACCCCTCACCATTCTCGGTTTCACCACTTTTTCTGGCAGTCTGTTACAGGCATCTAACAACCTTTTAGTGAAGAAACAGTTCTTCACATACCTGTTGAACTTCCCCTCTCTAGCTTCATTGCACGCCCCCTTCTTCTGGTGCGTGTCCTCATTTGAAAAAAGACTCCACACCTGCATCCTGTGTGCCCCTGTGAGGTACTTGAAGATCTTGATCATGATTCCCCCATCTCTCCTCTCTTCCAGGGTATATATGTTGAGATCAATCAGTCTCTATTCGCAGGTCTTCATGTACAAACCCTGCACCATTATGTTTCCCTCCTCTGGATTGTCTTCAGCCTGTCTATATACTTTTTGAAGAACTCCAAAACTGGACACAGTTCTCCAGGTAAGCGTACACCAGTTAGTCCATTTAAAAAGAAACAGCACTGACCAAGCAGATTTTACAAGGGCAAAAGATGACTTATTTATGAGACCTGCGGGTATGGGGTTATTCAGAGATACTGTCTGGAATTTTGTTTCTAAGGCTCCTTGCATTAGCACTCATGGTCCTCCACACCTTTTTAACCCCTGCCTGATGTCATGCATCTCCTTCCCTTTCTTACCTATGTTGTTACCTGAAGCCCCTCTGATTCACCTCTATCTGTTCTGCTTTTTGCATTCCTGATCCCCTGTAATTACTATCCTCCCCAACCTGGGTTATTCCCCCCTTTTCTTTCATCTTGTCCTATTCCCAATCTTCCTGTGCCTCCATCCTGGGAGTGTTCTCACCCTTCGGGCTTTTTCTCCCTGATATTTTACCATCTGGGAGGCACAACTGTTACCTCCCTTTGTTTCTTTGCCCCCCCCAACCAGTTTAAATGCTCATCCAAGTATTGTCTAAACCTCTCACCAGCTGTGGTTCTCTATCTAAAAGGATGAAAGTTTTCTCCCTTATACGTGCCCACATCTTACCAGGTTAGTCCTCAGTCTCTGATGTAGCCAAAGCTCTCCTCCATGCACCGTGCATTCAGCCAGTCATTATAGATCCTGGTGTAGAGACCTTTGCCTCCCCCATCCCTCTGCAGGTAGCATCTATGAAAAAGTCAACAAGTGTTTGCTGTCTTCTTGAGACCCCTGTCCAGGTACCTGACACTTCCCTGTGCTACCCCTACCTTCTCCCTTGCTAAGTAATTTGCCCAAAGATGGACAATGACATCTAGCTCCCACTGCCCTAGCCAGCCTCTGGATATTATTTCATTTAGTTTCTGTTGACCACGTAAGTGCACTTGGCAAACAAATGCCTGTTTCTGGATGACCTGGGAGAATTACATACATGAAATTCAATTGCAAGAAATGGTACAAGGCAATGACAATTCAGGCAGAGCAAAACACTGTGCAATACAGCATACGAGAAGACCAGTATATACAATGTTAAAACGTAAATAAAAACAGTGAAAAGCTTCAACCAATCCAAGTGGCACCCAGAGAGATAAGGTGCATAGCGAAGATAAGCAGCCATGGTCTAAATGTACAAAACAAGTTCGCTATGATGATTAGGTAGATATGAAGATGCAGAAACCACCAAAACTTAGCCAGATTAAATATGATTCAGGGGCAGGAGCACCTAGACATTTTGAGAAGGTGTTCATTGTACCTACTGCAAAATGAGGATGCCAAGGGACTTTGTCGAATCTCAGTTAGAATGGTGTTCCATAGTGTTGGTGCATCCAAGGCAAAATAAGATTCCACAGTCCTGGTTCTAAGTTTGGAGATCCCCAATGGGGTGTTTACTTCAGATTTCAAGGGGTATACACTGTGCACATGGTTAAGAAGGGTAACAAGGATCAGAGGCTTATAATTTTGAAGGAAGCTATAGATGACACCCCCTAGTGAAAGGTCATGAGACAGGAATATGGGAAGCCAGCTGAGTCTGTCATAGAGGGAGCAGTGATATGCTAGGGTATGTGATGCCAGAGCAAAATGACTAATGTTGTTATAGGCTACATCCCATCTTGAGAGAATGTTGTATGAGGCCGATTAAAAAACATGAGGATGACAGAGGAATTGTGTTAGGAGCACGTCTCTTGTAATAGCTAATCTAATTTGTGGGGTCAGATTATGGCTGACATTGTAGGAGATGCCCAGCATGGAGTTGACAGATTTGCAGACACCTATCACATACAATGAGAAATCCAGTGAGGGATCAAGGGTGATGCCCAGATAGGTTAATGAAATGACCACTGGGACGGAAGTGCCATCTTGGTAAGCAACAGATAAGGAGACTGGGTACTGTCTCAGTCTGAAGAGAGTCCCAGAGAGCAATAATTAAGTTTTAGACACATTAAGTATTAGTTTGTTACAGGACAGCCAATCATGGACTGATGTATGTTCAGAGGTAAGATGCTGATGATGGAGATGATATGTGAAAGATATCATTAGAGCTGGTGCACAGAAAAAAATAATCTGCACATAGTATATCAGAGCAGTGGGTCAGGTAATGAGACATCTGATTTATGTGTAAGGCAAATAATAGTGGGCCCACGATGGACCCTTGTGGGACCCCTGCAAGTGTTGAGACAGGATCAGATTGGGATTATCCAAATTTAACTCTCTGCAGTCTATCAACTAGGTAATTTCTGAACCACTGACGAGCAGTGGGAGATATACCCAGGTCATCAAGTTTATCACAAAGAAGAGGGTGGTCAACAAGGTCAAAAGTCTTTGTTGAGTCAATGGAGACAGCATCTGTAAGGCAGCTTCTATCCATATCTCAGGCTATATGGTTAGTGAGAGAGTAGGGCAGTAGTAGTGATGTACCCCTTATGGAAACCATGTTGAACTGACAAGAGGAGGTCATGGGTAGTAAGATAAGTAGTGAGCTGAACACAGACAATGTTCTCTAGGATTTTGTTTAGCACTAGGAACATGACTATGCATCTGTAATTGCTGATCGGTTTATGATCTCCATTCTTGAATATAGGCACAACATTGGAGATTTACCAGAGATCAGGCAGCATGCCAGAGGATAGGGATAAATGAATGAGTCTGGCAATGAGGGAACAAATTCAAAAGTTGCAAGCCTGATAAGGTGGTGCTCAGTGTCATCAGAGTCTGCAGATTTGGAGACATGAATCTGCAAAAGGAGTTTACAGACCTCTTGAATACCAACCCCAAAAAGTTGGACATCCAGTGGGTGAGAATGTATGAAGAAGAAGAATTACTATTGGCCGAAGCTGTGGCTGCAGCATGGAAGTCCTTGGTATGTGCAGAGAGACAGATGAAGAAACTGTTGAAAGTGTTTGCTATGGTAATGCTACTTGAACAGTTAACATCATTAAAGATCATGTTAGAAGGGGAGTGCTCATTGGTTTTGCCTGACATGTATTTAACCTGTCTCCAAAAAAGCATAGAGTTCTGAGCAGTGGAGGTGAAAAGCAGTTTACAATGAGAGGTTTTATTAATCCTAATAGCTCTTTTACACTTGTTCTGACACCCCATGTATAGAGCCCAGTCCGACATACAAGAGGAGACCTTATAGTCACGCCATTAATTTATCCCTCTTTATAAGCTTGGAGATGAGGGCACAGTCCAGCAATTTAGTAAAAGGCCCTCTGACTATTCTCTGTGTAACAGGGGCAAATTTATCTTGTAGACCAATGATGAGTAGAGGTAAAAAATTGCACTGCTGAATTGATGTTTGAGATCTGATACAAACAGGACCAGTCAGTATGGATCACTGCTGATCTACAATGTTGTGAGCCCAGATTAAAAAAATTATGAAATGTAACAACTCTTGAAGGTGGCTTTATCAATTTAGCATGCCAGGTACAGAAAGCAGGAAAGTGATCACTAGTACTGTCACTGAATACACCTGAACTTCTAATTCTGTCAGGTTGGGGACTGAGAATCCAATCAATGAGGGTAGCTGTGCTTCCATTGTTGGATTTCCTAGTGAGTTCAGAGATTAGATGGGCCAAGTTACGTTGCAAATGGTCTGTGCTATGGATTAGCTGCAGTCAGAGAGCAAATTAATGTTACAATCACCTAAAAGTATTAATTCCTTGTTTTTAATCACAGAATCCGAGGACAAGATGAATGTGGAGAGGAGATTTATGGTCCCAGTAGGTGGTAGGTAGATGCAGAAAATTAGAAGCAGTTTACCATTTCCCCAGCATAAGTACCCCATGTCAGTATTTAATGGGAGATGCATGCAGAGGAGTGTTCACTGATAAGGAGACACTGAGATGAGATTAGAAATAGATCAGGGTACCGCCTCCTTTCTTGGGGCTAGGATGGTGAATAAAATTATACCCAGGGAGGGCACAGAGACTATCAGGTATGGATGATTTATGACAGGTTTCAGATATACCCAGCACATCAGCCTGGTAATGGGACACCCAAGCAGTAAGGGAGGTGCACAACCTTCAAACACTTAGTAAACTGCCAAGGTGATGGGCTGTACCCAGTGAGGGTAGTAGTGGAGGGAACAGGATTTAATTCAGTATCACTGACTGACAACAAATGAATTAAAGCTATACATGATAAGGAACAGTAGCTCAGATACACACACTTACTGGTAAAACCCAAGTGACATTTTATTTAATAATGTATTTTTCTCTCTCCCAGCGCCAGCAGGGCTGGGTAGCAGTTATACCAACCATGTGCTCCATCCCCCCTGCAGCAGTCGGAGATCATGCTGCATGGTACTGGGGGATTTTACATTGTTTTTTCAGCTTTTTTGTTTCCCCAAAAACCTTCCCCTGAGGGTGACGGCACAAAGGACATAAGTCTGTGCTGTAGACATGCTGCTGGTGTATGTCTCAGCCATGTGCCAAATGGTGTCCTCCCCTCCCCTCCCCACACCATGAGTCCTGCACCAGTGACTGTGCATCCAGATGTGGCAGTAACAGGGCAGTGAGCCAGCCCTTGTCTGCAGAGGAAGAGGCTGTCCTATGGGATGCTCAGACCTCCTCTGCCTGACCGGTCCCCAACAATCCAGACTTGTTCCCAAACTCAGGTCACCAGCACTGTGGGTGGTAGTGCTACCGTTGTGCTGATGGGCCAGCTCCAGTGATATTTTCTTAGGTATGAATGCTTTAAAAACATACAATCTTAGGCTGCCAGAGATAACAAGGTACAGAAGGCTGCAATTGTACTGTATGATTTAATATGTAGAAGTTTATAAGGGTTACAAACCTAACATTGGGGATATAAACATGTGGGAGTGAGTCCAAGACAAGCAAAGCCCCCATCCCCCAAACAATGGGCCTTATTCACAAAAGGGCATAAAGTACTCACCAAAGGAGCATACCCCACTCGCACAGTTCTGCACCTACAGACAGGTGCACACTGGCTGGCATTCACAAATGCCGGCCTCCTGTCCATGGCCCCACCTCTGGTGTGCAGCCACACATAACTGGAATGGTGCTGTGCTGGGGTGAGGAACGAGAGTTAGGCAGGCAGCCAATCAGATGCCTGCCCATGGTCCCAGAGTGGATCCATTATGAGGGCATGCAGAAACCTGCACAGGCATGCTTAACCCCACAGAATTAAAAGGGACACTGCCCACTCGCTTAAAGGGTACCAGTGAAGGAATGGCCATAGGAGTGCCAGTGTGGAGGACAGTAGTGACATACAGTCTATGGGATAGACCCAAACCCATGTCCCCGGTACTCTGGGAGCATGTTGGATGGCACCTGCCACCCCAAACCAGAGGTAGCACACTGACACTAGACATGTGTGCCTGGCATGGCCCGTGGGTAGTCACGGACCACCAGCTCAATAGGCAGAGGTGTGCTGGTCTACCCTACACTGCACTATTCCAGGGATGGGGGGTGTGCTAGATCACCAGGGAAGGATGGATCTCACAGTATCTGGGGTTCTAGGATGGAGGGGCAATTTAACCACCAGGGAAAACGGATCTCACAGTATATGGGGTTTAGGGATGGGGGGGCCACTAGATCACCAGAGAGGGCTGGATGGTACACTACAGGGGAGAGCACAGGCAGCTGGGTGGGTCCCATTGGCCCCCTGTATCTGCTTTCCTGACTGCATGGCTGCTGTATAGTGCATAGGATACAGGTGGCATGTCCACCCATGGTGGCAGGTCCTGACCAATCCCCTGCCCACTGCACACACAGTCCTATCCCCAGGTCTATGCATGTACACAACCCCTCCATGTGGCATAGATATGGTTGCATGCACTGGTGTGCCAGTGTATGGGCAGTGCCCACATCACACCACATTGCTCCCGTGCACTACTGTCCACACTCCCCTGCTCACCCTCCTGCCTCATATCAGAACCTGTTGCTGTGGGGTGCCTATGCACTGCAAATATGCAGCGCATATACTTCCTGCATAGGGCATAGGGGGTGCCTTGTGTCTACATGGGTGGCCGTGTACCACCGTTATGGTAGGGTCTCTCCTGCCATAGCTCCTGCACCCCTATGTGTGACACTCCACGCAATTCCACACCTTCATGAATCGCGTGGAGTGTGGTCACACCCCTGACACATCTCCAGCCTGCCCATGGTGCATAGTTGCCTACGTGGGTGGGGGATCCAGTGTGCATCTGGCTTGCGTGAGGATTTGTGAATGCTGCTGGGGATCCAAGGGACACAGCTGCGCAATTTTCATGAATAAGGTTGCCTACAGGCTCAAGAAA
Organism: Neoceratodus forsteri; assembly: GCA_016271365.2. Taxonomy (NCBI): domain Eukaryota; kingdom Metazoa; phylum Chordata; order Ceratodontiformes; family Ceratodontidae; genus Neoceratodus; species Neoceratodus forsteri. The sequence continues at coordinate 1,364,434,999 of CM057452.1, forward strand.
AATGGCACATAAACACAGTGAATAGGGCCCCATATACTGAGAAATACTTTCTGTCCCTCTGAGCTGAAGCACCACTCATGCATGTCACCTCCCCATCCTTCAATTCAATCATAACTATATCAGCTGGATCCTGTAAAATAAAGCACAGAGGTGTATATAGTCCTGCAAGCCTGTGAGTAACAGTTCAGATTAAAAAGGAATGGACTATACTCAACTCTGTACTTAATTATTTTTGTTTCCTGCAGATCATTACTCCCAACATTTCTTTAGAAAGCAAACTTATATATTCTCTAATAATTCATGTTTCACCTTATAAATATCTGAGGACCAATCTGATTAAAATTAATCAATTGAAATCACCTGTGAAAAATATGGTCTCTGTGTTCCTTTTATGGGGGTGCAATGGGAACAAGCAGAGCAGCCCACTGGGGACACCTCCACATTCACCCAATTCTCTATCCCTCCCCACGTACAACTCTCAAAAGATATGGTACCAAACAGCAAGGTCAGTTGCAGGGTTTTCAGGTCCTTAACTTAGCCTTGCATTAACATACCTCAGTTCATGCTACTGGTTCCTCCTGAGGTGTTGCCCCATTAAGAGAGGTAGCCTGCCCTCTTGCACTCTTGAATTAGTTCTCTCTGTTGCACATATGACTCCAAGGTAGTTGATAATTCCTTCTATAGTCTGGACCTGGGCATTGGTTTATTCAGTGCTTCCTGTCTATAAGGTCAAGGGAGTATTCAGTGGTCATGTGCTAATGTTTGTACTTATACTCCAAATGCAAGTACCAGATGTTTATCTTTGTCTGCTGCTAATGTTTATGGTTATGTACGTTTATGCTATTTTGCACTCTATAACCATTGTACCACAGGCACCCTTGACTGGGAGTGAACTGGTCATACTAGGCAGTCTGCAAAGTCCTGGAAGGGTGAAACAGGGTCCGTGGTTGCTGACTGCTAGATTTGTCCATTACTGAAACATTAATTTGTTTCACAGATTACCTGATTGCATCCCTCTCCTATAGCTCATGTAATTTAAGAGGTTTAAACTCCCCTGTAAAGTGGAAATGTAGCTTGCCCGAAGTAGCCCAATGCAAGAAACTAAACTTCAAAGGGAAGAAGCAGCCAAGCTGTGGAGGGACTGGGTGGAATTGGAAGTGTGCAGTAGTTCTACTTCCTGTAAGGCAGGGATTTCTATCCAGATTCATAAATCATTACGTTGGTCCCTGGATGGCTCAGCTTCTAATGCTGCCAGCAGTTGAGTAGTTGCCAGGTTTGACAGCCCTCAAGGGAACCTGGTTGTTGCAAATGTATATGGGCAAAACCAGGATTATGGAAGTGGGGTAGCTATAGGATGGCAGACATTGTAGGGGAAGGGGTGAATGTGAGTCCCTTTAGGGAAGAGGAGATCCTGAGGGAGCTTAAGGACTTGAAGGTGGACAAAGACATGGGTCCAGATGGGGTGCATCCAAGAGTTTTGAGGCAACTGAGGGATGCACTGGCTGCTCCCTTAACCACCCTATTCAACAACTCCTTAAGATTGGGGGTGGTACCTAATGATTGGAAATGTGCAGATGTAGTACCCCTGCACGACCAGGGAGGAAGAGGTGGGCAACTACAAGCCACTGAGCTTGACATCTGTGGTTGGCAAGCTCATGGAGAAACTGCTCAAGAACAGAATCAATAACTACCTGGAGGCAAACAGCCTTTGAGATCCAAGGCAATTCAGGTTCATCAAGGGCAGAACCTGTCAAACGTACTTGATAGAGTTCTTTAACTGGGTCACTGAAGTGGCAGATCAGGGAGGCTCAGTGAATATGGCCTACATTGATTTCAAAAAAGCATTTAACTCAGTGCCACACAAGAGGCTATTGCACAAGATGGGTTTCCTGGGACTGGGAGAGGTGGTAATAAGGTGGGTGCAGAACTAGTTAGAGGGCAGAACACAGAGGGTACTGGTCAATAGGGCACCCTTGAAGGAGTCTCTGGTCATCAGTAGGGTTCCCCAAGGGTAGGTGTTAGGACCTCTACTGTTTAATGTCTTTGTAGGGGACATAGCAGAGGGTCTGGGAGGGAGAATGAGCCAATTTACAGATGATGTAAAGGTCTGTAATAGAGTGGACACGCAGGAGGATGTGTATATGATGTGCAGAGATCTGGAGAGGTTGGAGTAATGTTCCAAGGAGTGGCAATTGTTGTTCAATATGGCAAAGTGTAAGATCATGCACTTAGAAAAAACGTGAAAGTGGAGTACTGAATGTGAGGTAAATCCTTGTAGGTAGCAAAAGAGGAAAGGGACCTAGGCATCATCATATCACAGGACCTGAAGGTGGTAAAGCAGTGTGGAGGGGCAGTGGCAAGATCCAGCAGGATATTAGGCTGCATAGGAAGAGGGATCTCCAGCTGGAGGAGGAACAGCTACACTCATGGTCTGTGTGACATATCAGGTTCTCTCCAGGTCCAGCCTGCAGGCTGCACAGATAATTTGTATTATATGCACATTTCACATCAAGCTTTACTCTGCTCTGGGCCTCTTAAACACTATATGCCTTCTTGGTAGGTCTCCCTGCCCCTACATTAACTGAGGCTGACAAAGCAGAGTTGGAGGCCCTGCTCACCACCTCAGAGAGTCAGGTTGCCATCTCTGTCCTATCTCCACAGAAGGCACCCACGAGTGATGACATCCCCTTTGACTTGTACCGGTTGATTGCTGCTATAGTCTCCCCAGTCCTGAAATCTGTCCTTCTCAGATCTCATGATTGCTCTCTCCTCCCTCCTTCAATGTGAGAGGCAGTGGTCATGGTTCTTCCCAAGGATGGTAGGGATCCCACCCTTCTGGGCAGTTACAGGCCCATTTTGCGTATTAATGCCAATGTGAAGATATTCACCAAAGTGCTTGCTGCCAGACTTAAGCTGATCCTCACTCTCTCACCTTATCCACCAATCCAAGTGGGATTTGTGAAAGAGTGCTATATCTCCAATCACCACCAGGCACTCGTCTTCCTGCTGTCTTGGGCTGCCTGTTCCTCCACTCCAACTACAGAAGTTGCTATTAGGTATGAAAAGGTGCTCAGCTCGGTGGAGTGGGGTAACTGCACACCCTGTTACACAAGATGGACTTTGACCCGTATTATGCAGGATGGCTGCAGGTCTTGTATACAGGTCCTACTGCCAAGATCCTTACCAACTTGGTCCTCTCCAAGCCCTTTATCTTAGAGAGGAGAACTTTTCAGGACTGCCCCCTCTCCCCGATGCCTTTTGTCCTAACCATAGAACTCCTGCCTCTAGCCATCCATTTGCACTCTCAGCTGCATGGAATTCAGGTTGGGACTCTGGGGACATGTATGCTGCTCAATGCAAATAACTGGTACTCCTCCAAGATGCTTCCTCCAGGATTCCCTTCCTCATCAACACACTAACCACATTTAATAATAATAACTTTATTTCACAAAAGCGCCTTTCAAATATCAAGGCACTTTACAAAAGATTAAAATAAGAATAGCAGAAACAATAAATACAGTATAAAGCAAAACAATAATCTAACAGGTTTCAATTCACTAAATGCCATTAAAAGTCTGGCATCATAAAAATGTTTTTTACGCTTGTTTAAAGCCCCCCACTGTCATGCACTCCCGAAGCCGAAGGGGTGGCGTATTACAAAGGATAGGGTCAACGTACATAAAAGCATGGGCCCCGGAAGACTTGAAAAACACCCTTTGGATCACTAGCAACCCCTCGTCGGACGAACGGAGCTGTCACTCTGGGCAGTAAGGGACCAGAAGCTCTTTCAAGTAGTTGGGGCCAAGTCCATGTAGGGCTTTATAAGTCAGTAAACCAACTTTAAAGGTGATCCACCACTGAATCTGCAGCCAGTGTAGACTGCTCAGAACAGGGGTATGATGAGATGTTCAAGGAACCCCCATCAGCAATCATGCTGCCACATTCTGCACTAGCTGCAAGCAGTGAGTGTCAACCCCAGGAAGCCCTAAGTACAAGGAGTTGCAGTAATCAAGGCGCGAGGTCTCAGAGGTGTGAACAAGTGTAGGAAGGTCTCCAGATGGAACAAGGTGCTTAATCCTGGTTATGTTTCTAAGATGGTAAAAGGAAGACTTGATAACAGATGACACTTGAGATCATAAGGTGAGCCCATCATCAAGCACCATCTCCAAGGCCTGCACCCTTTCAGAGGTAAGGATCTGAGCACCCCCTAGATAAATTCCAGAGGGCTGACCAGTCCTCAACCCTTCTATCCAGTGACCCTGCTCCACAAACATCACCTCAGTCTTTCCTGCGTTCAACTTTACCCAGCTTGAAATCCGTCTGATCCTGGATTTCAGCAAGGCAGTTATTAAATACCGAGACAGCACTATCCTGGTCAGGTATCAAAGACAGGTAGTGCTGGGTATCATCAGCATAGCAGTGAAACCTCAGCCTATATCATCTTACAATGTCTCCGAGGGGCAGCATATACACTGCAAACAACATGGGGGAAAGCACTGAGCCCTGAGGTACCCCATATGACAGCAAAAATGGGTCTGAGGAAAAAAAAAACGACACCACTCTCTGGGATCTGCCAGTGAGGAAAGGTGAAAACCACCTGAGGATCCTATGTGTCAGGACACAGATAGACCTCAGGTGCTCAAGCAATACACCATGGTCCACAGTGTCAAAAGCTGAAGAGAGGTCAAGGAGCACCAGAATGGAATGGCTTCTCTGATCTCTCACCATCATGAGATCATTGAGCACTCTAACTAGCACAGTCTCGGTACCATGCCTCTGTCGAAAACCTGACTGGAGAGGTTCATAGATGTTATGGATGGTCAGATGGTTCTCCAGTTGTACTGCCACTACTTTCTCAATAATCTTCCCTATAAAAGGGAGGTTAGATTTTGTTCTATAGTTAGCCAGAGAGTTGGGGACCGAAGAAGCTTTCTTCAGGAGAGGTGTTAACACCGCCTCCTTCAGGGAGCTTGGAAACTCACCCGAATCAAGGGGGCACTGGACTATCTGAACCAGGACTGGATCAATGATGTCACAACATACCATGATCAGGGAAAATGGACCCGGATCCAAACTACAGCATGTAGGGTGCATACTCTGGATGATCTGCATGACATCCATGAGCTCTGGCAGGTCAAAGAAACTCCAGGAAACATGAGGTGAGGCAACCAAGCACCAATCAACAGCATCCCCCATAGAGTGAGTCATAAGGATCTCTGACCTGATGTCGGCCACCTTATTCTCAAAGAATCGAGCTAGCTCATTGTACTCAATTTGCGAAAAAGGTCTTTGGAACTGCAGACAGGTTGGGTTGCACAACCTGTCCACAGTCCGGAAGAGCTGAGCTGGTCAATTCTGAGTGGCAGCAATCTCCCCAGACAGGATTTCTGCCTTATTACAGGAGATCATTGATTGGTAGGTCTGATAATGCTCTACCAATCTAAGGTGGTCAACCTCCAGGGTAGATTTCCGCTAACGTCGCTCTAACCTACATTTTAGTCTCCGCAACTCCCTCAAGGACCCATCAAATCAGGGGGCCTGAGGGTGAAGGGGGAGAGGATGGAAACAGACAGGAGCAATCAAGTCCAGGGCCATGGAAATGGCCTTATTATAGGCTAGTACCAAAGCCTCTGGACTCGTGCTGGCCACAGGAAACTCTGAGAGGCCAATTACCGACACCAGGCCTTCAAAGCTCACCTCCCATACAGGGCAGTAAGTGACCATTTCCACATGGGCAGGCCTATGAAGGGGGGCACAGAAGTTGAACCTCACAGTGTTGTGATCAGACCATCTGACGGGTTCCACCCCCAAGTCAGAGGCCTCAATCCCCAGGAGGAAAACCAAATCAAGAGAGTGGCCTTGCTGATGGGTGGCAGAGGTAACAATCCGTATAAGGCCCAGTGATGTCATCAGTTGGAGGAAGTGATGTCCAAATTGCGAGAGTTCATTGTCAACCCAGGCATTAAAGTCACCCAGAACCATCAATCTGGGTGACTCCAGCACCATGTCAATGACAAAGTCCGCTACTTCCTGCAGGACTCGCTTCTCATCCCCTGGTGGATGCTGGACAAGAGCTATCCTGCAGCCCACACCTGCCACCACAGTTCACTCAAAATATTCAGCCTCCTCAACTGGTACACTCGTAAGGCCCAACTCGGTCTTGAAACAGACCGCTACCCCCCCCAGCATCCAATCTTAAGCAGTGAATCACCGAGTACCTGGCTGGAATTGCAGCTTCCAATATGGGGCCAGCATTTTCATCCAGCCAGGTCTCGGTGATGCAAGCCAGATCATTTGTTCCAACAAGATTTGCAATAATTGCAGTCTTATTCTTAACTGACCTGGCACTGCATAACACTGCTCAAGTTGGACGGGTTTCATGGACCACCCCGGTTACTTGCCCACCAAAAGTGATGGTGTCCTTGGGTATGAGGACTAGACATGGCGCTCCATGTTCCCAGACTCCATTTTGCCCCAGGGCATCTTTTAGACCTAACAACCCCGATGTGAGAGCCCCGTTCATTTGCCCTCTGATGTCCAAGGCCCTGCCACCCCCCCATGAACAATACCCATCCCCTAACAGTGCTTGTAAGTTGATAACAACAATGGAGGGAGAGAGAATGGATGGAGGGAATGGAGGGCAGAGGACGAATAGCGTACAATCAAAGAGGGAGGCCCACACATCATACAAGCTAAACACAATCAAATTTCACAGCATCCGGGTACCTGACCCAAGAAAAAAGAACCCCGAAAGAAGCAAATTAAACAATTACCCAAATTAAACAGAGCAAAACAACAAAAAATAAATCAAAACTTTTGTTTCAAACCTACCTGTACACAGCATGAATACCCTAACCCAAAACTCAGCACATGGAAAACATAAGCCAAATAATAATCAGTAAACTAAAACCAAATAATAGTAAAAGATCCTCTGCAGACCCCTCCCACTAGAATGCAGACAAAAATATGACCCCCCCACCCCAGGTCCTCTCACAGCCTGGAAATGAGAGAAGTCAAAACACTCTTGCTGCCCAGAGTTAAAAATCCAAAGTCTGCCAAAAGCGAGTCAGTGTACAATTAAAAATCCTAAACAAGGAAGTCTTGTTTGAAAATTAAACAGAAAATAAATAAAATGTGGACACCCAGGTCCCTCTCGCCACCGGAAAAAAAACCACAGAAGGACACTGTCACTGTCCGAGCACGAAAATGATTAATGTATCCAGGGCTGAGTAATATAGAAAATCCAGGGAGTGTATGTAATCCACAGAATGATCCATGTTCTACAAGAAACCAGCCAAAGGATCCAGTCAGCCAAAAATGGCAAACACAGGCTTACCAGGCTCCACTCCCAGTGGCCACAACCAGAGATAATTGCTGGAGCACCTCAATACCCGGGGAATAACAAGGCCATAGCCAAACCCCGAGAATCTAGGGGAGCAATAGACTCATTGGCCTGTTCCCTGGCCGATCGAGAGCCCAGTTCCCCATGTCCACAACAAATCCGGCCATTGGATGCCAGTAGAGCCAGGCCTGCTCATGCTGCCAGTAGCTGACCCAGCGAAACAGTTACAGAATCCCCGCACACACTTTGCACCAACAATCAGGGAGAAGCACACCACACAGCGTGAACAGTCAAGCTTGGCCAGTTCCTCCAAATTGTTCACCAGAAAAATCCACTGCGAGGCAGGCTACACTTCGCAACTTCAGCCAGTTATTCTCAATACCTCTCCTCAAGTATCTACTGTAGGTTCCCATCCATAAAACGACAAACACCACCTCTTGGCCACTTCAGCAGAACAAGTCAGGTAGCCAGATAGATTTCAAGAAATATCCCCAATAGAATTTGGGCAATAACAGGCTGCCTACAGAACTGTAGCAAGCACCATATGCCATGCCGGAAAATCCCGTCAGTGTATAAATGGACCAGCTACCTCACTCAGAGGTCCTGAACTGCTCACACCCTCAAACTTGAATGAACAATAAAACAATAAAAAGACAAGTAAATAAAATGAAAATAAAACAAAGAAAATGAGATAAAAACAGACAAACAAATAAAAATGAAATAAAAGCAGTTCAAGAGCTGGAACTGTAAAGACCAACAAGTAGCACACCCAGCCCGGTGGCCATCTTGGAATCAAGTGGAGTCATGAAGTCTTGGGCCTAAAGTACAATCCAAGCAAGACAGAAGTCCTGCCACCTAACAACCATTGTGCTTGGCAGACTGTTGTTGCTTCTGGTCTGCAGTAGTACCTCAAGGGTATAAAATACAGAATCATAGAATTTGCCAGCAGAAAAAATCATTTGGCCCTTCTAGTCTATCCAATCTGGATCCAGACAGATACAGCTGGGGTATTGTTGGACAATCTGACTCCACTCCTTAAAAGGCTCAAGGAGGACTGTGGTCACTGCAAGCTGCTACACTTCTCCCTGGCATGGAAGATTATGGCAATTAAAATGATTATGACCCCCAGTTTGATTAATTGTCAGGCTAATTTAGCTGTAGATATCCCAACTAGGTGGTTCTCCAAAATAGAAACGCTGATAGAAGACTTTTTGTGGGAGGGAGAACCACGTTGTTATAGAAGGATTAAGCTAAGTGCCACCTGGAGGAAAGGCAGTTAGGACCTACCTTAGGTCTAAGTATAGTATGTATCTTTCCAGTGTGCACAAGTCTTGTAATTGCTCTCCATGCCCTCTCCTAATGGTCCTCCTATATTGGTGACAACTCAGCAACATCTGGACCAAACCACAGATCCATCAGTTTGTCTCTTCATTAAGTTTCCTACTGCTTAGAAAGCTGGTTCCACCTATACAACAACCCTTAAGGCATGAAGAAGGCTGGAAACCTGGTTGCAGTCACTCATTTCTTTCCTGGCAAAAAATTGTGAAAAAAATGCAGCCCAGTCACTGTGCCCCTTCTGGCAGAATCCCCTAATCAAAGTGGGACTACCGTTATAGTGGGAGTCCTACAGCAGATGGGGGGGGGGTTTCCACCCGGCTGACCTACTGTACAGCAATTGTCCATTACATTTCCAGACTGTTTTGAGAATCATAGGAGATGATCTGACCTTCCCAAGGGGGACTTTTGAATGTAAACCTAAGTCAGAAGTTCCATTGCTAACTGCTAGAAGAAGCTCTCCCCTCTGCTCCATTTAACAATTCCCCATTGCCTCCATGCTTGGCTGACATGTACCAGGGGTAGGACTGGCCTAATAAAAGCATACAGCATGAAGCCCTGGGCCCCTCAGAAGGGCAAAATGTAAATGGTCCCAGGATGTAGTGATTTCTTTGACTGCTAACTCATGAAGCTTGTCCCGATACCAGAACTCTCCTCACCTAGAAAAAGATTATACATTCTTGGTACATACCGCACACCTGCCAGGCTGAAATTGCTTGGGCCCATTGATCAAGATCAGCGCTGGAGATGTGGAGCTCCAGGAGTGGACCTCATGCATATCATTTGTGACTGCCCCACACTCCACCCATTCTGACCCCAAATCCATACATTCTTCACATAGATTTGGGGGGATGCCCTTCCCTGTCCCCTGAATTATATATCCTGGGTGTATCATCTCCCACTTCCTCCCATCCACACAGACACATACAATGACTCCTGCCGGTCAGTTTTGAGGTTAAACAATTAGCAATTCAAACTTGGAGGTCTGAGGAGATTCCCCTCAGTCTCACACTGGTTAGCAGTGTTCAGGAACTTGGCTCTCTCTATATATATATATATATGTATATATATGTATGTACTGTACTGTATGTATGTATGGTATCTCAGAGTGTTACATGCAATACTGCTTATTTATGTATTTGTAAAAATCTCTTAATAAAAAAGATCACCTGCAAAAAATGAATTGTCTCTCACTTATGACTTGCTTTAGATTCAACAGGCAGTTAAAGAAAATAAAGACATAAATAAATGGGACTAAAGTAGAGATGCAGTGAATTTAAATTCTGCCGGTGAAGTGAATGCAAAGTGGGCACTTCGCGTTGCCACTCCACTACGCGGAGTGGGCAATGCAAAATGCTCACTTCGCCTTGTCATTACCACTTCGCGTTAAGGCAGAATGGTAATGGGAAGTAAGGCAACGTTGTTGTTCTAAATGGATTTCACGTTCCTCATTATGATTCTAAGTTATCCACTTTGTGTTCTAAATTTGGCAGCCCCCGACACATATCACATGGCTTACAGTACTGTAAGTCACATGCTCTTTAGCCAGGCAGGAAGGAAGTGCCTTGCCAAGAGGAAACAGTTTCACTCTCTCCTGTGCAGACGGAGAGAGAGGAGTGTGTTTTGTGACTGTAAGACAGCCTGAGACTTTGAGATCAGAGTGAGGAGAGAATTTAAACTTTGAAATAGACCTAACAGCTTTTTTAAAAACTACATTTTTTTGTCTTTTCTGTACTCTTTTTTACTTAATTTGTTCTTTCTGTAAATTATTTTTTTCTTACCTTTATAAGTAGTTAGTTGTTTGTCTGTGTCTGTGTGACAGTGTGTGTGTTGTGTGACAGTGTGAGTGTTTTCTGTTGATTCAAATAATCATTGCTTGGACTGAGGGAGCGCAGTAGGAGAGATGGACCAAGGTGAGGGAATGTCTGGGGTGGCGGCAGTTCTGGGAGAACGTGGTAAGCATCACACCGTGCGCATGTGTGGGGGGCATGGCCGCTGGTTCCAGTTGGACCAATTCACAATGTTGAGTGTCTCCCCCCCAGAAGCAGGACCAGCACCTCCTCCTGACTCTGAGGCAGTTGAACCACCGCCATCACCACCACGTCCAGCACCAGCTTCAACACCAAGTCCTTTGGAGCAGGATGTGCCTGTGCCCCTGGGTCCAGGTGTGGATCCCACTCCTGTTGAACACCATGACCAGCTGGCCACCAGTGCATCTGGCCCTCCCCTGCCTGCTCCTCCCCCCACCTCCATTATTTGGGAGTTTTTTGACTGTGTTGGGAGGGACAGCAGCTTGGTCAGGTGCCACCTATGTCAGGTGGAGGTGCACCATGGCCCCTGGGTGACTCACCTGGGGACTGGGGGCCAGCACACCCCTATGTTGAACCACCACCAGTTGGAGTGGCAGGTTGCCACAGAATGGGCCAGGCCTGTACTTGCTGGCCCTTCTGTGGCAGAGGGTGCAGCTGTGCATGGCAGCAGCCCTAAGAAGAGGAGGGCCAGAGCAGCACTTGCTGCCTTACCGGCACCCCACCACCACCACCACCAGCAGTTGAGCCTGTAGAACATGTGTACCCCAGAGAACTGCCTGCAATGCAAGCTGACCTAGCAGTTCTCTGGAGTGCTGTTGAGGAGAACAATGAGAGGGTGAGTGCTGTCCAGCAGCAGTTGGATTGCATAGAGGGACATCAGTTACAAATATGTCCATGCTGGAACTGCTGCTGGACCACCAGGGGATCCCACATTATTTTTTTCCACACCATGTGGCCCCCCCCACACCTTCCCTGCTGTGTTATAAAATGTATTCCTCCACCATCCTCAACCCTTGTATGTAATTATGCCCTTTTTTTGTTGTCTTCCATATGCATGACACTTTGTATTCTGGCCCCCTTCCTTCTGTTAAGTAACTGTGTGTGTGTGTGTGTGTGTGTGTGTGCACATTTGTGTGTGTATGTGTGCACTGTTTTGGTGCCTCATTAATGTTTACTTTCTGTCATGGAGTGTTTGTGGAAAAGCAGGACTGAGCAGTGCAAGTATACTGTGCTAAACTGCATGTGTGCAGTCAGTCTTCTTTCCTGTATGTGTATGTACTGCAGACATTGTCCAGCTTCTTACAAACATATATATTCTGATTGCTGTCTGATGTGTTGCTGTGTTTATAGTATAAAGAATAAAGATAAGAATATATAACATATATTTTATCGGTTAGGAGATCATAGCAACAAAAAATCTTGCTTTTCAACAAACTGTATCCAACAGACATGAAGTATTGCTGATGCCCCCAAAATATTTCATGGAGTACATACATTATAAAGTCAGAAAATATATAAAGTCCAGTTCACTGCCACCACACTGTATTACCACATTCCTTCTTTTCATTAGTTGTTCTGAAATATGTCTTTCTAGTTTACAATGGCAGAGTCAGTTTTGCAGCAGGTTGATGTACACCATAACATGACACAGTGCCAGTGGTAGCACAGTGGACTGCAGGACCTGTTATATATTCTGACTTGAACATGTCTGTACACCATAAAATATTCTAGGTGCCTCAGCAATATTTTATGTCTGTTTGGTATGGTTTGTTTAAAAGCATGATTTTTTATACTATTATCTCCACAAAGTCATGTGTGCACTGTGTCTGTGTGACTGATTGAGGTGCACACTGGCCCAAGACCTCTGAAAACATATCATATCACTTTGTCTACTGTCGTTGATGGTACAGATAAAATATACAATATATATTCTTATCTTTGTTCTTTATACCATAAACACTGCAACAAGTCAGCATCAGCATATACATATATGTTTGCAACTTACAAGAAGTTGGACAGTGTTTGCACACACAGGAAAGAAGACAGACTGCACACATGTAGTTTAGCACAGTATAATTGCACTGCTCAGTCCTGCTTTTTGAAAAATACTTCACGATAGCATAACAGAAAGTAAACATTACTGAGGTTCCAAAAATATTTACCAGGCTCACCAGAATTCCCAATCCCAAAATGCAACTGTTCTGTGTCCAGAAAATTCCCCAGTGCTGATGAAGTGAAATTGTAGCATAACAAGAATTGCAAAGTCTCCCAGAATTAATGGCACAATCAGTCATGAGTGCAGTACTCACACACAGTACCCAGAATGAGTGTGCATCCCCAAAATGCAACCGTCTTGTGTCCAGAAAATTCACAAGTGCTCGCAAAGTAAAATGAGAGTGTAACATGAAATGCAGTGTCCCAAAATTAATGGTACAGTCAGTCACGAGCATAGTACTCACACACAGTCCCCAGAATTAGTGTGCATCACCAAAATGCTACTGTATTGTGTCCAGAAAATTCACAAGTGCTGACAATGTGAAATGAGAGCATAACATGAAATGCAAAGTGTCCCAGAATTAATGGAGCATTCAGTCATGCACACAGTCCCCAGAATTATTGTGCATCCCCAAAATGCAACTGTCTTGTGTACAGAACATTTACAGGTGCTGCTGCTGTTGCACTTACATGTAATGCTGCTGTGTGTATTGACCTTACTGTGATAATTATGTCATGAGGCACAGTGTCTTGCCAAACTGGTTGAAGGAGGGATACCATGACATGAATGACCATTCACTGTTCCATCACAAATGATGACAGTGAGAGAACTATTTGTCCAAAGTGTGCTGTGATGCGATCACCTCAGCTGGATGGAAGGGAGCCCTTTGTGTGTACACTAATAGTAGCCTTGGTGAGTTGATATATATATATACACACACATATATATGTATGTATGTATTTTCTTGGTGGGTGGTTTATATATATATATATATATATATATATAGGCATGAATACAGTATTCGAGAGACTTATACCTACTGCATATTGACACCCTGTAACTTTTTGATGAATTGTTAAAATGTTTACATGACACCTAATTTGTAGTCCCACATTAGGAGAGATATTAAACATAACATGACCCAGTTTGGTTCCACTGTGTTCTTTCAGTTTTATCACAAACATCAATTTACCCCTTCAAATAGGGTTCCATTCTGTGACATTGCTTCCACTCCCTATATAAGTATTTAAATACAGCCCTTTATTGTGCCTTGAAACCCAACTGTTGTTAATGTGTTATCTAATTACTTCATTTAAGCCTCCCCCAAGAACTCCGTGTACAGAATAAACATTTTTGCCTTTTATTTAATCATTTTATACAGCTGTAACATTCATTACATGTAGTGTCTATCTAGTACCACATCCTAAGCAGACTGTGACTTTAATTTGCATGAACTGTGGTCCAAAAGCATTATTGTGTTTAGTGACCTTCTTTTGTTACTGACATGTTGCCAAAAGCTTGCAGTTTGTTATAACTCATTTATTTAGAAAATTCCCTTTTAATTGTTTTTGTGCAGTTTTGTGCTCATTTGGCTGCTGTTGCAGCATATCTCAGTAACTGGGCTATGTGCTACATGGTATGCCTTAAATGGCTTCCACGGCAGTACAAGTGAAGAAAAATACTGTTTTTTCCATACTGGGATGATTGCTGTCAGTGACTGCTAAAGTGTTACCCTTTGTTCTGTGTTGTTTTTTTCATTCAGGTTTGGTGCTTTTGGAAACACTTTACTGCTGTGTTGCAGTGACTCAAAGTAATTGTTTGGTGTGCTATGTGCTGCATGATAGGCTGAGGGCCCAGTATGGCATATCAAACAATATTGACATTCACTACAATAGCTGAAGAAACCTAAAGTGCACCTCTCTAAAAATGCACTGGTTGCCATATGCACCTGCAGGACCATGCTGTGGACACAGTGAATGACGGTACCATGGAAGGGTCCATTTGACAACAGGAAGGGGCTGTGTCTTCAGTTGTGGCTGTGATCTGGGGAATGGCATCATTAGTAACAGGGATAATTGTGTATATCTGCACCATACAAGGGGACCATGCAAAATTACCTTGCACTCTGTGATTACAGGACTTCACCAGATTTCAGGTTCATGACTTTCCATTTGTATTGTGCCAACCTCAGAAAATCTTCTGGTCACAAACCTTGTTTGCCCATAACAGGGCTTTGGAATATGGACATCAGGGCAAATCTGGGTTTGTGCAGAAAAACTAGGCTTTGCACATGGGCACGCTTTTGAAGATCTGGCCCCTGAAGTCAGTTTTTAATTTCATTTTCATTTCTTAAAACACATTTTAAGATTGAAGCAACCCACTCAAGGGCATTGTTCTATTAGTAGGAAGTAACCCACTCCAGGGTGTGCATACCCCGAGTACATTGTGAAGCACGAGGCTGCTGGCTGAGTGTTATCACAACACCCAATGTGTTGATTAATCCCCAATAACCACGCACCCTGGAGTAGGCTATTACACTTATAATACAGGGTGCACTACAAAACAAGGAGAAAGCAACATACATGTTTTTTCTCCTTTTATAAAAGACAAGCAAATTATTGTATTCTGCTGCCTAAAGAAATAGTCCCCAACAAAATGGCTGTCATGCACATACAAATGTCAGGAGGAAAGTGTTGCTATGCTTTCTCTGACATTTGTTGTGCATGATATGCCTTCTGAGACAGCACAGTAGCGCTGAAGTGCAAAATATGGAGTTGCCTCTTGTGGTGCAGACACGGTGTCTATACCTCTACTGGCTTAGCTGCTCTGTCTCTCTGTGGTTACATTAATGCATGGCAAGCAAGTAAACATTTTCCCCAGCAGTGTAGTCACACAGTCTACCAGACTGCATTCTACCAATTAAGAAATGGCAACTAATGGGACTCAGAGCCTACAGGTCTTGCTGGAGCTCTGTTTCTCTGTCCACCAGTATAAAGCTCACTTTCTGATCATGACATCATTGGGGGGGTCTCCCTCTCTTCACACTGTTCCATCTGACTTTATGCCACAACTATGGGATTTACCTGTCATTCTGGCTGTGCAACAGAAAAATGACCATAGGGACCACACACTTCACTCTGGGAACAAGCTTGGGTAAGAAGCAAAGACTACAAACTTTGAACACTACAGCTATTGTTGCTGCACTGCCTGGGACTACATGGCAGGCCTCGACTCTCACTCACTAAGCAGGGATAGTAATGGCTGCTCCACAGACTGCAATTTTGCACTATAACAAGACCAGAACAGAAACACAGGCTGATATCTCAGAGGGATGGTTCACCACTAGCTGCCATATATTGTGGAGTAAGCAATGGTCACCTGATGGTTGTTTACCACTCACCTGCTTTTATCTACACCATGTTATAAGTCACTAATACACGTTCAGTGTTTTGCCTTCAGCCTTGAATATCACAAGCAGCAAGGGCATGCATTAATCCCAAACACCCCCATTCATCTCATAAAGATATAGTTGGTTTCCCTCTCACTTATTGTAGGCTTGGGACCAGCTGGTATATGTAATAGACAGACCAGGTGAGATTCAATCCATACTACACTGTAACATAAAACATGTGTGAATATCTTAAGTTAATATCATGTTGTAACTACAGTACAATCTTCAAAATGTTCAAAAAATGTTATACCAAATATCCATAGTATGACAATCATTTTTTTGTTGAACACTAGCAATAACTTTTGGTATGACTTAGTGAGACACTTGGTATGATAATGATACTGCTGTTCTGGTGTCCATTTTACTCATGCGACTTCTTGTGTCGTGTTTGTGTTACTCGCGTGACGTCCTGTGGAGTCTGAGTTACTCACGTGACATCCTGTGGAAAAAACCCTTGCAAATAAAGTATAATTCACTTTCTGAAAATTCAGTGATTTCTGTCTTTTCCTATGAGGGTAATATAGTTGTGCAAAAAAACAATGGGCTAGAAAATCAAGGACATGAACGTGGTAGCCAAACTTAAACATGTCCAGATCTGGGCGTTCTGCGATCAGGAAACATATTGTAGCATAATTATCAATAAGTTAAGTTTATGATACGAAACTGAAAAGCTAGATACTATGCTACCTAAATAGATACTATAGACATAGTAATATCAAAAAATATATGTTTGATAATATGACAAATTTGCTGTCAAGGTCACAATGTTATTCACATTACGTTGCCCTTGTGGGAACTTTTAATCCCATTTTTAGCACCTCTGAACTACAAACTATCTTTATATTGGGAACTGAAATACTACCACATGCACCCAATGTAAATATGATATGGTTATGACAATTGGCCCAAATAAATTTTGGAACCTGATTGTCACACTTTGTCTCTCGAGTAGTATATTGGTACATATATACATATATATATATATATATATATATATATATATATATATACACACACAGTATATATGCACACATGTCCTCATTGTATTGTTTTGTATCACAGGTTACATATTGTTGGCTGCACATTCCCATGGTTGATGAGACATTCTGGTGTTGGAATTGGAAATGAAATATTGTCAAGCCAATGAAGGTAAGTATTTTTTTTGGAGGGGAGGTAGCATATTTGCAAGTAGATAAAATTAATGATTTTATTATTTGGTTACTTCTTCTCAGATTTTATCTGCATCCTTCTCCAGTCCAGTAATGATGGTCATGGTCATCATTGATTTAAATGACTTCTGCTTGTTGCATGTCTGGCCCAGCCCGGGGTGGGGAGCATGATGTTGAATAAGTTCTTTGGATAAGGCAACTATGACACCACAAAACAACTGGAAGCTTCCTAAAAAGAGAAATGAAGGATGTATTACAACTTGATTGCAGCAGTAAGACATTATGTTTAAGCCATGGCTGTTCCACCATGGGTATCTGGATTAATGCAGATAGCAAGCTGTCCCATTGCAATAATCAGATAACAATTTAAATACTGGACTGTAACAAATGCACTGTGTCAGTGTCTCTGCGTCTCAACTCAAGTTACATTTTAAAACCACATCTTGCCAAATAACACAACCTGGGTCAAACTTTTTCAACACTGTCATGGCTGCAGCTGCAAATTTGGAATACAGTGCATGATATGTTGCAGAAATATTTTTTTGTGACATACATGTCATCTAGTTTATAATCATCAGTCTGATTTTTTGCACTGTTACGAAAAAAAAAAGAACAGATGAAATAAAATTGATATACTTACTGGAATGGATTAGAAATGGATTCCTGTCAATAGGTTCCTGTCAACAGTATTGCTGCTGTACCATTGATACAGACCTTCAGTGAAGGACAGTCCATTGTTGTTAACCTGTAAAAAAATTAAATAAGTTGACCATATGTGTTTGACCATTACAGCTTGGAAAAGCTACAGAAAACAAAACACACAGCTAAAGGAAGTTGAACAGCATGAAAACCATTAGTACACATACTCACTTTATAGTATTCATAGTAAGAAGCATTGTGCCTGTGACTGATGGATGTCTGTCCTGTTCAACTCCTTCTGTCTTGGCAAGAGTCAAGACATGTACTGGAAAACATTGTCACAATAGTGGTGGGTGGTGGTGGTGGTCACAGCTGAGGCAGATGATGACATTCTATCTCACATCTTCCTTCATCTGGTGGTGGTGGTGGCAGTGGCTAACAGTGGTATTATGGTGGTGGTGGTGGTCCGGGGGGGGCACACAATGTCATTCCCCTGGTGGCAGTGGCTAACACAGGTTTCATGATGGTAGTCCAGGAGGGCACATAGTGACATTCCCTATAGTGGTACTGGCTAACAACAGTCATTTTGGTGCTGGGCCGGGGTGGCACACAAAGTCATTCCCTCTGGTGGCAATGGCTAACAGTGGTCTTATGGTGATGATGGTCCAGGGGGGCACACAGTGACATTCCCTCTGGTGGCACTGGTTAACAGCAGTCTTATGGTGGTGGTATGGGGGGCACACAGTCATTCTCCCTGGTGGCAGTAGCTAACAGCGGTTTCACAGTGGTAGTCCAGGGGGCACACAGTGATATTCCCTATAGTGGCACTGGCTAACAGCAGTCTTATGGTGGTGGTACAGGGGCCAGGATATATTGTGCTCTGGGTTACAAATGTGACGTGACATATGGAATTTGAGTCACTCTGAGTGGGACACTCATTTAACTTTATGAAAAAGAAAACATGTATCATACAACAAATGTGACAGTCTTTCAATCACTTAAGTTAAAACCTGCCAACATTAACCTCATTGTCATCCTCATAAAGACTGCTGCCCTCACAGTCATCTATGTCTGAACTCTGACAACTGGGAAATTCTTTCTCCATTGTGCCATCATCTATGTCAGTGGTATGCCGTTTCATGCTGCCACTGCCAGTGCCACCAGAATGGTCCATTTCTACATCAGCAAAACCATGACTAGATTGGGGTACGAATACAGAGGTAGCAGTCCGAGCTGGTATGTGTCTCTCATTCATTTTTATGAATGTTGACAAACTGACATTTGCAGGAGAGAGGTTTGTACAACGATCCCGAAATACTGCACCTGCTGAGTTGAATACCTTCTTAACACTTACGCTGGAGGGTATGTATGTCAGGTACTTCAGTGCCACTGCAGTCATCTCTGGCCAGTCACTGACCTTTCCACTCCAGTATAAAAGAGGATCATCAGTTATTGACAGATGCCTGTTTTTTGACAAATTTGACAACCATTCGCTGTGCTGCACAAAGTCCAGTGGTTGATGCATCATCCTGTTCTCCTGAATCATTTATGTCACAAATCTCCACTTGGGACAAGACCTCCCAAAGTGGATTATTGCCAACTGCTTTTGATGACAGACCACCTGGAACTGTAGTCCCCTTCCCCTTACAGGCTACGCTTGATACTCCTCCAGGTTTACCTTCAGCCTGATTATGCTGCTGAGGTTTGCTGACCTTGGCACATGACTTCTGTGTCCTATGAACCAAGTGCACCAGTTGCCCACTGACATTTTTGTACTTGTTCAGGCCCGCCCTTCAGTACTGAGGAAATTCCACATTTGTATCGTTGGTCCAGCATTGTTGCTATTGCAAAGTTGTCACTATACTGAATGTTCAACATATGATTCTGGTCGAATACTGTTAGCAAGTGTTTCAGCAACACACTGCTAGCACTGTCTCCGGCAACATCAAGGCTGTGCTGCACATTCACCAATGTCTGCCTCAGCAACTGCAGCAGTGGAATTAATTGGCTAATGGAGGCATACTCGACACTGACTGCCTGTGTGGCATATTCAAACAGCCGCAAAATTGTTACTGTATTACAGAGTCCATGAGGCGCCACTGTTCAGTCATCATAGACATGTAGGCCCTGGAAGTGTCACTGCTAGTGTGTATGACAAGATATTATGAGATGGCTTTGTATTGTTCATACAACCTCTGTGCCATGTGTAAAGTGGAGTTCAACCAGATGACAACTTCCAGCTTCAAATGATGCTGAAGGAGGCTGTTTCGGATCTGCAACTGCCGAAGTTGGTCACGGACTTTTGCAGAGCATGAAAAGTGAGAGCAAATACAGCAGCAACTGTCAGCATTTCCTTTATATCAGGGTGCTGCAGAAACTCCTGCAGCACAAGATTTAAACAGTGGGCCATGCATGGAACCCGAACAATGCCACCATTCATGATGCATTTCACCACATTTGACCCATTGCCACTTGCTATGAACCCAGCTCTCGGGGACAGAGGGTTCAGCCACATGTCAACATCCATCAATACCAAGTCCAACATGTTTTCACCAGTGTGTGAACAGGTCACATTGCACATAGCAATCATTGCATGCTGTCGAATTCTTGGAAGATTGCTACCACGACACTTCACCTTACTGCACTGATTATTAACACTACCAACAGCACAAACAACACCCAGCACTTGCGCCCCATGTGCAGTTATACACAAATATGAACTCCCCGCTGTTTTGCCACTTGTCCGCATATCCATACTTAAATGGATGAATGGAGAGGAGGAATGCTGAAGGGCATGTCTGACAGAGTTGTACACAGTACAGTACAACTCGGGGACAGCACAGGTCGAAAAGTATGTCCTGGATGGGACTTTCCATTTTGGACAGGCACATGCAGCAAACCACTAGAACCCAGAATTCTTCACAAAGGAGAAAGTCAAAAGATCAATTGCCAGCATTTCAGCTATAGCAGCAGTAAGTTCACACGACACTGTATGATTGGGTGGGTACTTCAGTTTATGCCCAATAACACTCTGTAACATGGGTTGACTTAAACATTTTACATAGGGTGTGATGACAAATGGTTCTGCTCTGTGAATGGCAGGGGGTGGAATGTGGACATTTGATGAAGACAGTTGTACAGGTGATGATGATAAACCCAGAAATGCAGTTATTTTTCAAAGTTTACCAACCGGGCTTGATGTACCACTTGCTCTAGACATACTGCATTCACCACCACCACCACCACTAAAACGTCTACTCTCACCACCACTGGACAACATTTCAAAATCATTATGCTCCTCCACCTCATCATACCTGTATAATCCTCTGCTCTTATTTCATCACTACTGCACACATTTAATTTCCTACTTGATTTTACAGTCATGGAAGGGGAATACATGCTCGTTATGGTTGATGACAAGGGTGAACGACCCACTGTGGTATTAGCTGCCATCTTGTGCTGGGTCCACAGTGCAATGTGCTTGTTCTTAAGATGTGTATGCTGTCCTCCTGTGCCAGATGGCTCCACTATTTACCTCAACTCACACACGCATGACAAACCTGGCAGATTGCAACTGACATCATTTGCATCTTGCACAAAAAAATTCCAAACAAGGGATTGTGATGCTCTAGTTTTAACATGTCCCTGATGCTGCTTATTGGAATCCATTTTTTTAAGCCATGAATTGGGGGGGGGGTGCTACAGGATTTTTCAGGCAGGACACACTTGGACTGCAACTGACCACCATGACTACCTATCATTATTACTGGATCATCATTATCATCATCACCATCAACCAAAACTGGTAAATCACAACTTCTTATGGGGGGGGGTGTTAATGCAAACAGACCCAGACACAGCCATCTTGAATTTCTGTTTCTCTGGTTCCCAGCTGGGGTCACTTACATCATCATTATATTCATCAACATCACCCACATCCACATCTTCTGCTTGGATGCTGGCATGTGGACTGCATGTTACAACCACAGCAACATCATCAGAATAGTCATCATCAACAACACCACCACCATCACCTGATATTTTTTCACCACACTGTGAATCACTGCATGGCAAATACATGACCTGAATCGCAGTGGAAGAAATGTCACATTGTATGCTATCATTGAAGAAGAAGAAGCATTTATATAGCGCTTTTTATACTCAGTATCCCAAAGCAAGCAATGCTAGACTGGTAGTGAAGTGACTGAATGTGTGATGGTGGCCATATCACACATCATCACCCACACTCAGCCTGGATAATTGCATTAACTGGTTTATGGGAAAGGGAATGCTGGCCAGGACACCGGGAATGTTCCCTACTCTTTGCAAAGAGTGCCCTGGGTTCTTTTACTTCCACCTAGACACCCACCAGGACAACACCAGGATGGCAGAAGGAACCTTGGTTTAACTTCTCATCTGAAGGACGGCACACCCCAGCAGTACAGCACCACCCAATAATGCATTCAGATGCCAACGATTTTTAGGTGCAAGTCCAATCCCGGTGTGGGACGAGAACCCATGACCTTCTGGCTCAGAGGCAGATATGCTACCAACTGAGCTACGCTGACATGATGATCAGAATCCTCATGTTCAGTTACTGGGATGTTACTGTGGAGTATGACATCATCTACACTGCCACTCACTCACATTGCTTCATACTGTACTCCACTATATTTTTGGACATGGTAAACTGGTCAGAAGTGGAACTTGAGGCAGTAATACTCATACACCACCAGCAACTGCACTAACACCACCAGCTGGGACAACATCATCTCCTCCAACTATGAGTGAAGCTACTGATTGCACTGTAAAAAAAACAATGAAGGAAAAATACCTTTCCTCACATCTGCAATGCACTTCTGTGACTGCATACTACCACACCCACAGACAATCTTACCACTGGCAGCAGTGCCATGGTGAGAAATAGCTTTGATGCATGTCTCTTTGCAGGCATTTTGGGGGATCAACAAGAATATTCTAAACAAATTTAAATTTTGAAACATTTACTCTGGTTGGGGGCTGGGGGGGATATTGGATGGGAAGCCAAAAAAACAACTGTGGCTTCAACAATCGATACAAACACAAAGTCACAACAAGTTCAATGACGCCTTAACTAATCAGTGGTGCTGAAGTCACAAACAATCCAATCTGGAAAATAATTCCTTTTGCCGGTGAGGCAGGGGAGCACTGACTGCAGATAATAGCAGTACAAAACCAAGAAAAGATACCACAATGGCAGTACAAAATCATACAGCTGCAGTGGATAGCAGGTTCACACTGCTGCACCTGCAATTACACTGTGGCACAATAAAAGGTGTTTTATTTGATGTCACGCACACACTCACACACACACACACACACACACACACACACAATTTGTCTACAACTAATGCGTAGCAAATTGAGAACTTCAGTAATATACCACATTTTAAACAACCTGAAATTATGAACTACTGCACCAGATCCCCAACGCACAAACAGCAAAAAAAATTCAACAATTACTGAAAATATTACTGTGTATACATTAACACAGTTATACAACAAAAATATAATCAAAAAACAAAGAACTCCCTATTTCTCCAAGTTAAATCTACCTACACCACAGATACAACCCTCCCCCAAAGCACACTTTCACTGTCTCATACTACACAGACTCAGTGTTGTACATTAACATTCAAAATCCACACACAAACAATAAACACTTAGTGATATAAGCACAGGACAGTTTCCTACAATCGATGAACTAAAGTTTGAGCAAAAATAATTACTGAAAAAGGCTTTTAGGAGGTTTCAATCACAGAGAGCTCTCAGAGCAAACTGTCTCCTTCATCTTCCTACACACACTACCCCGAACTGAGGCTATGCAGAACAACCTGAAATCCCATGAATCACTGCAAAATTCGCCTTTGGAGCTTAAAAACAAGGCAAAGTGAGGCGAAGTACGTTGTTTTTAATTCATTTCACCTTAAAATTGGTGGAGTAGTGGTTTGGGGAAGGCAGAGTAATACAAAGTCATTGTTTTCAATGGACTTCACATTGCCCATTATGACGCAAAGTACTCCACTTTGCGTTGCAGAGTACTTCACGAATTCGCCTTCACTCCACGAATCACTTTGTGGAGCGAATTGAGACCACTTTACCTACCACTAAAGGTATGTTATTTATTAAAATAAACTACAATAGTGTTGCTTCATTTTACAATGCATATTATTGGCTAAATTTAGAAACTGATAGCACAGCATAGTGTGCATGACACTGTGCCAGTAGAATGATTGAAATAAAAAAAATAATGTATTGAAATGTAATATTTTTGGAATTTAGATGAAAATATCCCAGTGAATGCCACAAAAGAAAAATAACACATCGACCATATTTTCACAGGTGATTTCAGTTGATTAATTTCAGTCTGATTGTTCTTATGTTTATAAGATGAAAAATGAATTGTTGGAAAATATATCAATATAGTGGATATATGTTTTTCAATGTAGATCTGTCTCCCTGAGGAAGTTGCATTTCCAATGAAACTTTGGAATAATGATCTGTTGGAAAATAAAAAAATAATTACAAAGCTGAGTATAGTCCATTCCTTTTTCCTTTTAACCCCCCTACCTTTCCCCATCCCTAGCTACCAAGTTTGTCTCCCCCAACAATAAAGTTCCCAACAGCAGCTGCTTCTGCTTTGGCTGGGAGTCTCTCCCTCCCTCCTTGGGACCTCCACTGCTAAGGCCCCTACCAGTGATGGGTACCTCCTCTTGGCTGCTCCATTTTTCCAGTGCAGTAAAGGTGTTCCACAGTGGTATTGGTGGGCATGCCCCAATTCCACTTTCCTACAGTCCCACCAAGGTCTGTCCACTCTGTATCTGTCCATGCATCCTCCGGCAGAGTGACCAAAGGCCTGGTGGCACCTGCATGGGACAGAAGGTCTACTGTACCTTTGCCAGGTCAGCCCAGAGTCCAGCAACTTGTGCCCACAACCTGGAGAGGTGAGTACAGATGGGGAGCTACTCAGCCTCCTGAATTTCTCCTGAAACACTGCAGCACTGCAACAAACTTCACTGCACCACTTCCATGCTCACTACCTTTTCTACATTTCCTCTGTCCTTGCTTAGTACTTAGGCAAGTTCAGATCACCCCTCTTTTCTTTCTTCCACGGTACTCTTACCACTATTCCTCTTCTTAACCTATCCTACATCCTACATAGGGCTTACCCTTCTTTCCCTTTCCTGCTCATACATTTCCTTAGTAATTTTCCTATTTAGGTCCTTCCTTGACCTGGCTTATAGGCTTGCACTAAATAAGGTATAGCCTGTTGTCCCTGTTCTAACTGTATTACCTTTTCCAACTTTTCCCTGGGGGTTTACTGCACATGTCCCACTTTTACTGCTGTTACATAAAATAGTTACCTGCCTCATTGCTAGATATCACAGTGCATGAAAAGTAGACCACGTATATCTTCCTAATTTGTCTGGTATTTCATCTCCTGAGTCTCCTGTGGGCCTGTGACCTCCCTGTGGATGCCCTTCATATGCCCTAGAGACAGATGTCCCCTCCTACTCAGTGCCACTCACCCAACGGACATGTGTGTGATGGGACACATTAGGTGAGGATCTCAGTTTATTTACACAGAGCAGCTTCCCCACACAGGAGTTAGGTTTAAAGGCAGAATCCAAACAGGTTACACTAAGGGACCCGCCCTCACAGCACCTCCTTCCTTACAAGATAGAAATTCTCTGCCCAGGGGGCCCCAGAAACAAAGAGAGAGAGGTGAGACACAATGGGTGAGGATCTCAATTTATTCACACAGAGCACCTTCTTTACACAACAATTAGGTTTCAATGCAGAATACAAACAGGTTACACTAAGGGTTCTACCCTCACAGCACCTTCTGTCTTACAAGAAGGATCTCTCCACCCTGGGGCTTCCAGAGACAGAGAGAGACATTGTCACATAATTTAAAAGTGTACATCCTACAGGGAAAATGTATTTAATAACTGAAGAGGCAGTGTAGGCCAAACAGGTTAATTATTTTCAGAGTTTTGGGGCTGATCATTAAATTTTAGGAAAGCGTGTGAGGGAACTAGCTGATTAGAATATTATAGGCTATAGTGGGATGAATACAAAATAAACAGGTAGAGCACACTACAAATTGAAAATAGAATTGTCATTTTGACCAAAGGTCTGCTTCTGGAATGATGTATAAAGTAAAAATAGGCAAACTTAGTGGAGTGATAAGTGTAATGAATGGACACACAGTGTATGTGAGGATGGGAAATGAGTGAGAGGATCTAGGAGAAAAAATTATAATAGGAAAGTTCAGAATAGAAGCTGGAAAACCAAAGGATGTTGATAGGGAACACAAACATACTGTAATAGGAATGAACAAACTGAGGCATTCTCAAGTAGGGTCTAATGAGTTGGGCATTGTAAGAAGGCTGAACATTGAGTTACAAGTGTTGTTGAAGGAGATCAGGAAACTTGGAGAAAATTAAAAATAGAAACAAAAATTGTGAAATGAGTGGCTACTGTCTATGAAAGTGGTTTCTGATCAGGGAGAAACAGAGCAGTATTTGTGCATGCCAGCAGAAAACAGGATATTTAGGGCTCAGTTAGCAAGAGGCACTGTACTACATATAGGAGAACTCTAATACTTATAAATCAAACACTGTATAAGCTAGTGGCAAATTATTCCAGCAGCAAATGGTCATAATGAAATGGAGTTGACTCAGGATTAGTTGGGCTGATGGGGAGTGGGCTGGGAACTAATAATAATTTATAACAGTGCAGCCTACTGGAGAGGATAGAGGCATTCTTGAATTTCTTGTATGACTGCCAGGGCTGTGTGGTGTATGACATCATGCCTACAAAGGGCAGGAAGGTGTTCATCTGCTGTCACTTTGAGCTGGAGTTTGCTGTGAAAAGGTATGTTCCTTGTCTGGAATGGCAGCAGGATGCAATGTTGGAGGTGGGGCATGGGAAGAAGGATTGCATCTTGGGGACTCTGAAGGAGTGGGGCAGAGAGGCAGGAGTCCTGGTAAATGAGAAGGAAGCACCTGTGATGTACTACAGGTTACGCAATATAAAGTAAACTACCCTGCCTATGGAGGGCAGGGAAAGGAGGACACATCAGGTGACACTGTTGGGTGGTAAACACTCTCAGGAAGTGCATTACCAGGCTTGAGTGTCAGTGGGAGGTACAGCAGACAAGGATATAGCCAGGATTTTGGAATGGGATGTTTCCACAAAATAAATTACATTTCGTAGTCATGGTGTACAAAAACATGTTTTGAGAAACAGAATGGAAGCAAAATGGGAGGACATTTCTGGGCACAGGATCCCCATCCCCCAGGGTTATGCCTATGTGCGTATAAAAGAGGTACAGGGATGTGAGGAGGCCTGGCAAAGAAAAATCTTCCTTTTTATAGGTTGTAATTATATTAAAGTCTCTGTCTGTGCCTTTAAAACAGAACAGTTCTCAGCTCCTGACAACTGAACAGAGCAAGGACTTGGAACATCATGTTTCCTAAATATAACCTACTACTAAAGGTATCCATACAGTATTTTAGGTATGAGTCATATCTACAAATATTAAGTTTGGTGTGGTATCATACATAAAATGCCATGACAAAATAGCCATACAGACTTCAATGCACCATGCCCCAGGGCTGTCCCTGGTTAGACATCACAAAATGTCTGAGCATAGGGGTGGAACCAGCACAACGGGAAATGGTAAGGCTCGGCTGGCCATCATTTCAGTTGAATTTATGATCCCTTCCCTTCCGACATGCACATCATGAAAAATTCTGAAACCTAGCTTGTGGAACTCAAGCAGGGGCCTGGTACTTAGATATGAGGTTTAAAATGCCATGTGTAATACATTAAAGAATTTTAGCAATTCACCTTAAGTAAGTGATCCAGGATTAAAGTTTAGATTTTTTTTTTTTATCCAGGATTAAAGTTTAATTTTTTTTTTAACACTCAGCACTTACACTATGATTGTATAACTTAACAGAATTTAAATTTCTATAATTTCTGTACTTTGATTTTTTTTTTTTTAATCTAGGAGACAGCCAAAGATTATAAAATTTGACATAAAGAGATTGCCAACTTATTCTGTGTACTTGTTTACTATTTTTGGTCACTGTACCAGTATGGAAACTACAGTCTGCATGACTGAGACACAGTCAGCATATGCAAATATGTCTCTTTGGGATATTTAAAGTAAGAGTTCTAATTTGACAGTGGTTTAAACTGTTCATTATAGATCATCCTCTGCTTGTGGTTACATGCTTGCCTACGTTCCATGGTTGGTATGCCAGACAATGATAATCAGTACTAGGACTGTGCACAGGGCTGGCTTTTGCTATTTGCATTTGAATTTGCATTTCTGGCATGTATATCTGTATTTGCGCATTAATGTTTATTAACAATATCTTCTTACAGTTTAGACTTGTTTCTGTCGTTAATGATGGCACATGACCAAAAGGTTGAAAGTTTTCAATAAAATACATAGCTGTAGTAGTAAACTATACATTCATGCAATGAGCAGTATTAGTTGTATCTGTCACTGAGTCTCAGCTCAGTTCTCAAGAACTTTTAATACAATTTCTGTGGTCTGCCACAAATACAAGTATGTAAAAGTTTTATTTGTATTTGTACTAGTGAAAAAATACACTATTTCTGGGTATTGGTCCCAAGCAATATTTGTATAATTGCATAGCCCTAGTCAGCACATGCAATTTTTCTCTTATACTGTATATGAAGTATTAAAAGTGAACAGTGCAATTTCCACCTCTCTCAACACTGTAGTTCTGCTATATAATATCCCTCTTACAACTCCTTGCCACTGCTGCTGTTTTTTCAAGGCATGCTGCCAAAGCAAATCTCACTCTGTTACTCCCCATTACCTTTTGCTTCTGCTGTCAGGTAGCACTAAGCTACATTCAGGTCCCCCCGTTCCTCTCCAAATGATGGAGCACTCTCCACTTAAATGCCAGGAGCCTACTCTCTTAACTCGATCAGCTTAGACTGTGACTCTTTCATTTTCTACCCAATGTTCTGGTCATCAACAAGTCTGGGCTACCTGCCCAGCTGAGTGAGCTGTAAGTTGCAATATCTGATTATGCAGTCCACAGGCAAGATTGTAGAGGAATCTGAGGTTGTGTTCTGATATATGTTCATACTATATTCTATCGAAAAGTCATATCACAGGCTAAAATCCCTTCTTTGCATGAGCTTCTTTGTTGGCTCATCTTCCCATCTTCCCTTTCTATTTTCATTGGCAGCATCTACTCCCCCCCCCCACAAAAAAAATGAAGACAAAGTCTCATTATTATATCCTCTCTCTCTCTTCCTGTGGTGAGCTCTTGACCCTTCAAATAGATCTACAAATACAAGGAACCTCAGAACAAAAGCACTGAGGAAAGGATAATTGGATAGGGCACCCCCAGACACAAAAGGGGTCAGACTCTAGTCCATTTTCTGAGGAAAAAGTCATTAAGGAACTTGCATCTCTCAAAGTGAACAAAGTTATGGGACAGGATGGGATACACCCAGCGTACTGAAAGACATCATGGAGATGCTGGCTACCATGGTGATGGCTTTGTTTAACAGCTTGCTGGAACTGGTCATGGTTCCATAGGACTGGAAGAGAGCAGACTTTGTCCCTCTACATAAGAGTGGCAGGAGGGAAGACACAACTAACTGTAAGCCAGTGAGCCTCACCTCAGTGGTGCAGAAGTTAATGGCAATACAGTTAAAGGAAAGGATGGCAGAGTGTCATGAATCCAATGGGCTACAAGAGCACAGGCAGCATGGATTCTCAAGGGGCGGGGAGATCATGCCAGATAAATCTGATTGAGTTCTTTGACTGGTTGAGCAGGGAAATAGATCCAGGAGGGCAGTGGACATGGCCCATCTGGACTTTAGCAAAGCCTTTGACACTGTGCGCACAGGAGACTGATTCAGAAATTGAGCAGCCTAAAGGTGTGATCCAAAGTAGTGAATTTGGTTAGAAGCTTGTTAACAGATAGGTGACAGAAGGTGGTGGTTAACAACATTCACTGTTACGATACACATGTAAGTGACCAGCAGTTTGCTGCAGGGCTCACTACTGAGACTGGTCCTCTTCAATAAGTGACAGTGCAGAGAAACTGGACAGGATGATGTATGTTTTTGCAGATAATAAAATCTGCAATAGGATGGACAATAAGGAAGGAGTCAAAAGAATGCATAGAGATCCTCAAGGAGTGGCCAAGAACATGGCAGTTGGGGTTTAGTACCATAGAAAACCAAGACCTAAATATGCAGTAGGATGGTGGAAGTATCACTAAGCAGGAAAGGGACATTTGGGTTATCATATCTGATTACCTGTAAGTGGTGGGGCAATGTGACAAAGCAGTAGGTAAGACCAGAGTGATGATGGGATGCATTAGGAGAGAGAGAAATGGTGTTGCCACTGTATCAATCACTGATGAGACTCCACTTGGAGTATTGTGTCCAGTTCTGGATGCCACAACTCTGAAAGGATATAGGCAGGGAGGAACAGTCCAGAGGAGGGAGGTGCAGGGGTTGCACCAAAAGCCCATAAGAAGAGACTTAGTAATCTTAATGTGTACCCCCTGGAAGACAGGAGAGTGAGAGAGGATATGACAGAGACTTACAAGTACCTCACAGTGGGTGAACAGGGTGCAGGAGGGGACTACAGTATCTGAAATGAGAAAGAACACCAGAAAAAATGGTATGCAATTTTTGCTGACAGAATCTGTGTTGCATCTTCTTCTTCTTCTTCTTCTTCTTCTTCTTCTTCTTCTTCTTCTTCTTCTTCTTCTTCTTCTTCATCTCTCAAACAAAGTTTCCTTGTGCAGCTGCTGCTGCTGTTAAGACTCAGAAGAAATATTGTCTTCAGGCTCACTCCACTACCATCATTGTGGTCAACAGTGACAGGGGAGCATTGAGATGATAATTCTATGTTTCAAGGAGGACCATCAATTGTCACCATGCCATTAGGAGCAGCTGTTGTCATGTTCCACAAGAGGAACTGGGAGTGGCATTTAGTTTTGCATTTATTGATGGATCTGCTGTACCTTTGCTAGGTGGTGTTTTTACCGCTGCTCCAATGGTTTAGTCAATATGTACTGTAATGCTAAATGTGCAGATGCATATTACAGTAACTGTGTCACCTTGTGCAATTTAGGGCACAAGAACTATAAGAGAAGTGGAACTGGGGGAGTTAGATAGATTAAAAAAAACAGCAGAGTGATAACCCTTCCTTCAGTGACTGACAGCCAGCTGATATTTTTCCTACATTTCAAAAATCACATAGTGTGATCTCCGTGCAGTTCAATTTGGATCTGATCCTTTAACCTGTTGAGCTACACCCACTATATTTTACTTGGTATTTTTTTAACAGTTTTATATATCCATCTGACTCCACCACCACCACCACCACAACCACTGCTACTACAGTGTCCTCCACTCCCCTGCTGCTTCTACTCATTTCTACTGTGGGTGGACTGGATTGCTGGAATATTAAGTGTCTGGCACAAGGTCACACAGCCAACATTTGATACTGTTGAACTCAAGTGATGTCCTACCTTTTCAAGGCCATATGACCTCCCTAAGTAGATAAAAATACTCCCTCATATCAGTAGGAGAGGTTCCCCTTCTTAGCGAGCCAGCAGTCAATAAAATAAAAAATTAAAGTAGAAGAGCAGCAGCATTTGGCAAAACAAGTATTTGTCAATGCTGAATGTTGTCTTGCTGACATTGGCATCAGTAGCGCAGGAGATGAACAGATGCATAATACTGTAGGAATGGCAGTGAAGTATGAAAGTGACATCAAACCCCACATCACCCTACAAAGACTGACAGGCACTGAGGTGTGCCTTTGGGGATCAGCCATAATGTTCATGGCATTTCAGCTCACCCTTCCCTGCAGTATGACAAATATCACTTTGTACCTTGGGGTCCTCTGGCATTATGCTCACCCCATTCGGCCAAAACGCTCATGGCATTTTACCTCACCTTATCCTGCAGACACCAACAAATGCTGAGGTATGCCTTGGGGTGTTCGACTTTACAGTCACTCCATGCCATAAAGACATATGCTGAAATGGGTGCAGCATAGGAGATTGGAGTGAACTGTGGGGCCGAAGAGTCCAAGGTACACCTCAATGCCTGTCAGTGGATTGGGAGGGATGGTATGGCGTGATCATGACAGCTGGCAATGCAAAGACACACCCCTGACACCTGCCAGTCTGTACAGGGTGGGACGTTATGGTTAGAAACCCTAATGCCCTGGCCGTTTGTTAGTATTTACACTACAAATTTGCAACATGGTGTTTTTGTGATCCCCACCTCATGAAAGTGTTTAGGACCTCTGCTCATGAATAGTGGCATTGTGATTTTGTTAATCTGTCCTGAACGTTGATTTCTCACAGCGACTGCATCATTCTGCGCCAGATGTGGGAAAACACCATTAGGGCAGGATTTGAAAAATGACAGCTGTATCATTCATAGGTAGGCGTGAAGAGATGGCAGTGTTGAAAATCTTGAGTGAAAATATGAAAAACACTCAAATTTACGAGCATACATAGAAACTGCGCAATGCACACTTGTAACACAGTCAGGGGTGTGGTTGTGGGTTCAGTTCCCACATCTGGCACTTGGGTTAATATCCCAGTACTGACACTGTAGTGCAGCATGAGAGGGGTGCTGCACTTCTGAGGTGCCGTCTTTCGGATGAGACGTTAAACCGAGGTCTCATCTGCCTGGATTGGTGGTAGTTCAGGTGGATGTTAAAGATCCCATGGCACTTATCGAAAAGAGTAGGGGAATTTCCCGTGTCCTGGCCAAATTTCCCTCATTCACTAAAAATACCACCAACAGCTTAATCTGGTTCAAGGTCAGTTGGCATTCATCTGTATCCCTCCCCCGGGTCGTGCCTGAAAATAGGCAGGATTTGTCTAGTGCACTTACCCGGTCAACAAAAGCTAAATAAATAAATAAATAAATTTAGTGGAATTATTTCACCAAATTTTCAACACAGGCATTTTGGAACCTCTCCTCATGAACACTGTCACTATGATTTTCTTCATCTGTCCTGATCATTGATTCCCCACAGCAACCATGACATAGTGCGCCACTTGCACGAAAACACATTTTGGGCAGGATCTGAAAATGGCAGATGTACTGTTCATAAGGACATGTACAAAACTGACAATGTTGAAAATGTTGAGTGAAAATATTACAAATTGTCGAAGTTACAAGTGGGCATGGAAACTGCGCAATGCACGCTCGTAACATAGTCATTTTATGGACTTTTGTCACCAAATTTTCAACATAGGCATTTTAGGACTTCTGCTCATGAAGAGTGTTGCTGTGATTTTCATAATCTGTCCTGAACACTGATATCCCACAGTGACTGCGCTATTATACACCAGTAGTGCAAAAACACATTTTGGCCAGGATGTGAAAAATGATAGCTGCACTGTTCATAAGGAGGTGTGAAAAAATGGCAATGTTGAAAATCTGGAGTGAAAGTATTACAAATTGGCAAAGTTATGAGTGTGCATAGAAACTGCACAATGCACACTCATAACACAGTCATTTTGGGGAATTTTTTCACCAGATTTGCAGCATAGGCTTTTTGGGAGGCCACCTCATGAACAGCGACACTGTCATTCCATTACTCAGTCCCAAAAGGTGATTCCACACAGTGACCACAAAATCACCTTTTGGGACTGAATAACACCATGACATTGATTGAATTCATGCGGAGGGGTCCCAAAAACCCCATGTTGAAAATTTAGTGACAAAAGTCAAAAAAATGGCCAAAATAGCCACATAAGTTTTAAAAAAAAAACATTTATGCCATTATACAGCTTATTGGCATTTCTTCAGTTCATGGTCAGCTTTGAAGAGTGCAGACATGTTCCCGGTCCACTGAAGATCATCACGCTGATCTCCGGAGGTAAGTATGGGTTGAGGAGGTGTGTGGGGAGGCATGGTGCACAGAGGGTGGGTGCAGGTTGGGGGAGGGGCCACCAGACTCAACGAGGAACTACTTTCTGTTTTACTGGGTAAGAAAAAAAAACATTGTGGGACATTGTTTTTTACAGGGACATTTGGCACACTGGGGTGGGCTCCCATAGTGCCATCTGAGTGTTTTTTTGGGGGGGAGCTGTAGCTGATGGAGGATTGGTCACCCCCGCCAGCCATACAGAGTTGGGGGGGTCACATGAGCCAAGGGGGATTGGGCACCCCCTTGACACACACAAGAAAAGGTGGGGTACATTATGCTGATGGGGATTGGGCACCCCCGTAGGCAAATTAACTTAGGAGGGGGCATGCTGACAGGGGATTGGGCACCTCCATTGGCTTTCAGAGGGACTGTGAAAGGTGGAAGCTATCCTTTGGCTTCTGTGGGGACTTTAAGAAGCTGACGGGGAAGACGCTGCCATGTTGCTTGATGGGGACACCAGATGAGGCAAGCAATAATTGGCTGCTGCAATCAGGGACCAACCCATGGTGCTCCCAGATTACAGCGGCTAATTTCTTTCAAGTTGGTGGCATGTTTCTCAACTGCTGTCATAGACAGTGTGCTATGCCGCTGGCGCCACAGAGCCTGGCCACAAAAAGTAGTGGCACTATTGGCTGCATCAGGACTGCGCCTGCAAAACCCGCTTCTCCACTGAAGCAACCGCAATACTGTGTGTTGTCTGTTCTCTGCACGCAAGACAACATAAAAATTAACCAGAGTTTTTTTTCCACTCTAAAAGATTCCACATACCTTCTAGTTTAATTTGGTGGTAGAATGTTCTAGTTCCACAAACATATACGTTTTTTTTTTCAATTGTTTAACCAGGTGTAAGGAATAAGTAGTTTATTAATTTTCTTATTTAGTTTTTTCTCAAAAAAAATGGCAAGGCCAGATTAGTGATGAAGAGAGTTGAGGTGCGACCCTAATAAAGAAACAAGCTTGGGTAACTGGGAGGTGGAAGGGAGAGGGCTGAGAGCAGCTTGAGCAGCTGCCTGGCAGTTCTCCTCTCTTGGATTTGGGTGGTGTACCTTCCCAGCTCTTGGTTGACACTGGATGGAGGCCTGGTGGTAGCACCACTGCAAGGGAGATAAGACATAAGTCTGGGTGGGTGGAAGGAGCTGTGGTTCCAGACCACATGCACATCTCCACATGCATGCATTGTTCTGTGTTCACCATGGAGAAAAAAGAGGAAGAAAATGGGAACAGACTAGGGGTTTCAGGAAACTCACTGGGACACTCTGATCTGCCCTCCTTCTGCTCATTGTGGAGGGCTGTCTGGATATGCTAACTCTTGGGCAGAGGATGACCCTCCCTCTGCTGCCCCCCTCCCCACAGGGGGAACCCACAGGGCAATTGACTCCCCAGTAAGGAGAGAAGAATAAGACAGACAGGAGTATCCCAAGCTGAAATTGAAAGAGTCACCCCAGGTCTGGCTCAGTGGATGAACACTTCTAATGAAAACAAATTTGTCACCATATTTGTCATAGAATTAGCACTATAGACCTGGCAAGGGTCAGGATCGAGGAAAAAAAACAACTAATGGTTCACATCATAGGAAGTACTTAGACAAGAATATTTAAGAGACATGCTACTATTTTTATTAACAGTATCTAAAACTATGTTCTTTCTGGAACAAAACATTTTTCATTGCACTGTTGCTACCTGGAGCAGTTTTTGAAGTCCAAGCCTTCCCACTGATCAGGGGCTTCATCAGAGGATACAATACAGATGACAGGTATCATTTTATACGTAACCTCACTAACAGGTTCTCCCTCCCAATCACAAATGGCACATGACATTCAAATGTATCTACTGTGCCACATTATTTATACATATTAATGAGCCCTGTACTACCCAAAAAGCATATACAGTAGTAATGAAGGTGCACACAAAATTAATAATCATTCACCCAAGTGTAGAAACTTTCCTAACTGAATCATGTCATTTCATTTAACAATTTTAGTACTGTTAGTTCCTTCTTATATTAGTCCCTTTTCAGTTTCAATGTTTTAATTAGTATTATCCATATCATTTTGCAAAGCTGGCTTCCCTATACTTAAAGCATATTACTTTATTAGTAACTCTTAACTGATTTGCTGAGTTCGCCCTCCACCATAAAGTGGTCACTTGCTCATAGAGGTTTAGTCACAATGCATTTACTGTTGCCACTTAAGTTTGTCAACACAAGAGTCTCAATTTTCAAAGCTGTTGACTGCCTCAAACCCCAGGTGTGCTGAAGATGTGGCTCACAGGGCTTGCGGCAACACACCCGGCTAGTGATCAGGATTTTCAATCCCATGTGCCAGGAGTAGCAGGTAAAATCAACTTTTTCTCATCTACCTTGTGACAATCCTGGGGGACATTTTTATGGAGCTTGCACCAGATGTTTGGTGGAAGCTGATGTAAAATGTGGAAACTGTCACACACAGATGGCATTACTGAACTGCTTAGCCTTTGCCCAACCTTGCGACCACTGACCATTATGCTGGACTTTGAACTAGCTGCTATCAAAGCTTTTAAAAATGCATTTCCTACTGCTAAAATAAGGGGATGCTGCTTTTTCCACATGTGCCAATCATATTGGTGAAAGGTGCAAGAAAACAGCACAGTCTGTGCTAAATACATTGCAGACCCAAGTTTTGCCTTACACTTGCATCTTCTCCCTGCACTCACATATGTCCCCACACAAGATGTAATCACCTCATTTGAAGAGAGAAACAGCACAGCATTTTTTCAAACAAATGGTGACTTACTTGTGCCCATAATGGACTATTTTGAAGACACATGCTTTGGATGACCACTGACAAGAGAGGGGCACAGGAGACCGATGTTTGACATCAGTATGTGGAATTGCTTTGATGCTGTTGAACATGGCACACCTCAAACTACTAACTCGGTCGAGACTTAGCACTGAAAATTTTATCATTTTGTTGGTGATCATCATCCCTCAATTTGGAAGTTCCTGCAGTTTCTCAAGGAGGAGCAACATTGCAGCACAATGTTGATTGAGCAGCTCATTGCAGGAACAGCTGCCACTGAAACAAAGAAAAAGTACAAGGACACATTGAAGTGCATTGCTATAATTGTTTCAGAATTTGAAATGTGACTTCCAGTGTGATGGCTGCCTGAACTGGCTCCCTCGCAGTGAGCTCCATTGCCAACCCCACTCGAAACATGTTTTCCACTGGCTTTCAGGGTCTTCAGCTCTTAATACCAGCCCGGGTACAGGCATATAGTACTGCCGTGCTGCATAGCCGATGAATCGGCGAAATCTCGAGGAAGATGGAGGTAGAGATGGGGAAGGCCCCGATGAAGCATGCTTCTCCATCTACGCCAAGCAAAGACAAGACACCCAAGTGGGCCAAGGCACAAGCAGAGGAATTGAGCCCCTATGCCCAACAACCAGAAGCACTCACTGAAAAAAAGGTTTCTAGAAGAACTAGCACCCATGAGAGACTCGCTCCTGGTGCTAGCCTCCGAAATGAAGGGTATGAGGGCATCGCTCGAGCAGTTAACTACGCGGACCTCGGATAACAAGGCTCACATACCGTCCTTGGATGACTGGCAGCAGCGACTTGAACCAGAGTTAGTACACTTGAAGCACAAAATTAAGAAAACAGAGGAGAAGCTGGAAGACCTCGAAGGGAGATTGAGGCGAAACAACATCGTGGTGCTTGGACTGCCTGAAGGGGAAGAGGGCTCTCTACCTGTGGCATTTGACCAGAAGCTTTGCGAAAAATTAGTGGGGCCCTCTCCCAATGGACCTGTTTACATAATTGAGAGGGCACATTGATCTTTAAGGGCTACACCTCCCGCAGGATCACCTCCCAGACCCTTCTTGTTCAAGCTACTTAACTTCTTAGATAAGCAGCATATATTGGCTAAGCTCAAAGACCTACAGGAGATTAAATGGAAAGGCAGGAAAATAAGAGTGGTGCAGGACTTACCATACTCTGTGTGACAGAAACACTCAGCCCTGCATCCTGTGGTCACCAAGTTAATCTCTGCAAGCATCAGGTTTAAAATGAGGTATCCAGCAACTCTCCAAATATATCATGAAGGCAAATGGCACTCGTTTGAATCAGCAGAGAGAGCCACTGAATCCTGCAGACAAATGTTTCCAGACTTGTTTAAATGATAATTTGGTGACACCTAGTGGCCATTTGGTAGCACAAGCAATGCCTATTTGGTGAAGAGACTTGCAGAGTCCTGCTTTACTGTTTGTCACAAACAAAAGACTACTTTGTTAATTTGAGTTGCTGCAATGCTAAGAATCACATCTAAATGGTTCTGAAATCCCCAGTTATTCATGGGGTGTTTGACCTCATCAGTAACTGAAAAGGATAGGGTATTCTACTGTGTTTAGCCCAGATTACTGGGGTAACAAACCTTATTACAAGGACTATTGTTATATTGTTGGTATTTTGGCATTTTACCAAATGAAGGGGGTTAAAAGTTAGTTGGAAAATCCCTCTCAGAAGATTAGTGGCAGCAGGTATATAGAATCTGCAGTTAGCTTATTAGCTCTTCCTGGTAGAGTGATGGGAATTTTTTTCAGGTTATTGCGGAGAAAACCAAGTACAGGTTTTGAGTGGGGGGGCAGTTATGGGGTGCGGGTGAACAATTTAGGCGGCATGGTTGTTATCATGCCAGAATATGAGGATGGAGACCAGTCATGTGGACTGCGGGATAAAGATAATCCGGTAGGGCTTAGAGTAAGACTTGGACGGAGAGAGGGAGAGATAGAGGGAAAGGGAGGGAAGGCAAATTTAAAATCGTATAAGGGTGGGAATGGGCAGGGGGGACAGGGGGCGGGAGTA
Organism: Neoceratodus forsteri; assembly: GCA_016271365.2. Taxonomy (NCBI): domain Eukaryota; kingdom Metazoa; phylum Chordata; order Ceratodontiformes; family Ceratodontidae; genus Neoceratodus; species Neoceratodus forsteri. The sequence goes on from CM057452.1 coordinate 1,364,473,601, forward strand.
GGCGGGATGGGGGAGGGGCCAGAGCCACTTTTTGGCACAATTCCTAATGGTGCTAAGGGTGCAGGTTACCCTAATGGGCCTACCAAATACTATACTTGGGTATGAAAGTTGTATCATGGAATGTTAAAGGTGTTAGGTCTCGGGTAAAGTGGCTTCAAATAATCAAGCACTTAACAGTGTAAATTGCCAAGTCACTTTTTTGCAGAAGATGCACATGTTGGAAGGAGAAAATAACTTACTAAAAAGAGGAATTATTGGGACAATATATATGGCAGGAACATCTACAACCCATTGTGGAGTAGCAATACTGATTACCAGGGATACTCAATTTCTCGAATTAGAAAAAGTGACTGACCTCCACGGTAGGTTTCTCTTCTTGAGAGGAATCTTAGAAAACAGGGAAATCCTTATGGGCACGATATACGGACTGAATAGAGATTCCCCAGAATTCTTCACTAACCTATCGATAACCCTTGCTCCCTTTGGCGGTCTGCCCATGATCTTAGCTGGAGACTGGAATCTAGTTATAGATTCTGCTCTGGATAGGTCCTCCTCCATAGGATCTACTCTCTCCCCTGCCCAAAGATCCCTGGGAGATTTCATAGATACGTATGGCTTAGGAGATCCCTGGCATGCACTGAATCCAGGTGCAAGGGCTTATACCTTCTATTCCCCTGTGCATAAATCCCTCTCCTGAATTGATTTTTTTTTTGTTGTCCAAAGGGTAATGGCAGGCCTGCAGGGATGCGGGATTGCCCCCAGAGTACTCTCTGACCATTCCCCAATCTGATTGGAAGCCAATTTAGCCCCAAATAGCTATAAAGATACTATCTGGAAACTAAATTCTCAGCTTCTTAACCAAGATGACACAGTCAACTGGATTAAAGATCTTATAAAGCAATTTATAGATCAAAATGAGGGATCTATCTCTGATTTTGGCAAAGTACGGTGTGCTTTAAAGTGTGTTTTGCGGGTGGAATTTATTAGAATTTCGGCTACTGAAAAGCAGAAACAAGAAGCTAAAGTTAAAGCTCTGTTAGAGGAAATTAAGGTCTTAGAAAGTTTATTATCAAATCCTCCACTAGAGGAAGAAATGTTGAGTCTAGTGGTCTTAAGGAATGATTACGCGGAAACATTGAGGGAAAGAGTGGAATATGCCCTCTTTAAAATCCAAGCCAAATATATTGAACAGGGGCATAAAGCCAGTCATCTCCTGGTGAAAAGGCTTAGAAAGCAAGAAGAGTCCTGTCTGGTCCGCTTTGTATATTCCCTTTCAAATAATGTTGTTCTAACAACCCCCAGGCAAATTGCCAAAGAATTTGATCAATATTATATGCATCTGTACAGTCCTCCAGAATCTAGCCCCCTACCCACAGAAATCCGGGACTACCTGCTAGCCTCATCATTGCCTTTGTTGGAAGCAGCCCAGCAAGAATTTTTGGTAAACCCTATTTTTCTTCAAGAAATTAGAGACACTATTAAATCCTTAATTAGATATAAAGCTCCGGGCACAGATGGCTTCTCATCTAATTTCTACAAGGTTTTTGAGAAGGAGCTAAGCCCTATTCTTCTTTGTCTATTTAATTTTATATGTGAAAAGGGGGTTACAGATATGACACTCTTGGAGGCCTTTATAGTTATATTACAAAAACCAGGTAAAGAGAAGAATAGGGTCACAAACTTTCATCCCATTTTCTTAATGAACTATGATATAAAAATATTTGCTAAAATATTAGCTGCAAGGGTGTCTAAGGTTTGGATGGGGCTTCTGAGCCCTGAACAAATCGGGTTTGTGCGGGGCAGAGTCTCATCAGACCATATCCGCAAGTTAGCACATGTCTTCTCCACTTCCAGGGAGGCGGACAAACCAATGGCTTTGGTTTCCCTGGATGCGGAGAAGGCATTTGATAGGGTTGACTGGGCATATCTCTTTGATACTGTAGTGGTAATGGGCTTTTCTGTTTCCTTTATCTCCTGGGTTAAAGCATTATACTCTGAACCTAGAGCGAAAGTTTACTGCAACAGAGTTTTTTCTTCGGCTTTCCCCTTAAAATCAAGTAGCAGGCAAGGGTGTCCACTTTCTCCATTATTATTCAACCTATATTTGGAGCCATTGATAAGACAGCTAAAAGCCTCATCAATGTTGCAAGGTATCAAGATAGGGAAGTTTTACCTAAAATTATCGGTTTATGCAGATGATATCCTTCTAACTGTTACTAATCCTTGCGAATCTACCCAAGCTGCCCTCCAGGTTATCCATAGGTTTAGCAAGGTATCGAATTACAAACTTAATATTAGTAAATCAGAGGTGATGCCCTTGAATCCCTTGCCTTCCAAGGAAGATATTACTCCATTAACTATGGCTTGGACCACCCAACTTAAATACCTAGGAATAACATTGTCTACATATGTGTCCCTGATGAAAAAGTTGAATCTAGATAATCTAGTTAAAGAAATCCAATTGGACCTAAATAGGTGGAACTCTATGCACCTGTCCCTTCAAGTGAGGGTTAGTGTAATTAAAATGAATGTTCTGCCAAGGGTATTTTACCCACTCAACATGTTGTATGTTTATCTTCCCCTGAATTGGTTCCATAGACTCCATAGTGTAATCTCCCAATTTATATGGAGAGGCAAGACCCCACATAGGGCATATAATCGGTTAAGTACCCCCAAAGCAATGGGGGGGCTTAAAACTCCCCAACCTTTATCAATATTACTTAGCCAGTCATATGGCTAAGTACATGCACTGGAGGGTAATCCCCATAGATATAGACTGTGCTGCCAAACTTCCCATATGGCTACAGCTGAAACAAGAATTATTAGCCGGATTGTCTCCTGAAAGCCTTTTATTTATTGCCCTGGGTAAGTTACCTAGTAGCCTAAAAGCCTGAGTCCTATATACCTCACTAAAGGTCCACCTGCAATTTTGTAAGTCAATGAAATACAACAACCAAATGGACTTGTCACAACCGGTGTTTAATAACCCCAACTTTAAATTTGGTGACAAAATTATAAATGCCCCCAAAGAATGTTCTGATCCCCAAATTAAAGTTTGTGATCTGGTACTTGATGGTAAACTAAGGGAAATGCCAGAAATATTAATCTCTCTGCAGCTTCCCAATAAATACGCTTTTTTGGGGCTCCAACTTAGGCATATGTTAATAAAGTGGTTCGGCTCAGGAAGATGGAACACACAGCAGCTGCCTCCCTTTCAGGAACTTCTTGAATGTGTTAACCAGCCACATGCTATGTCCAAGCTGGTGTAATTGATATATGGGATACTTAATCTGGAGGTATCAGGCCAGTCTAGTTACTGGGTCTGACATTTCCCACATGATAATTTTTCATGGAATAAAATCTGGGAGGGAGTCCTTCTATATACTGCCAATGATCACTTAAGGTTAATGCAGTTTTACATATTACATAATATATATTATACCCCAACTAAGCTGTATGGAATGGGTAAGACACAGAGTCAAATGTGCTTTAGGTGCGAGAAAAACCCTGGGACGCTAATTCATATACTATGGGACTGCCCCAAAGTAGCCTCTCTTTGGAGTACTATTTGGGAAAAGGCAGACCCACTGTTGGGGTTGCAGGATTATTTCTCACCACAGGCCTGCATAGTGGGTGATTATCCTACTGTCCCTTTTAAGGAGAAAAGGTACCATATGGCCATTATCTCTTTGTCAGTTAAAACGCTCATTCTTTGTTACTGGAAAGATCAGCATGCAATCTCTTACCTGGAATGGGTCAAGGAGTTATTACATAACTTAAGAGTTGAGAAAGCAATTACGAGCCTACAGAGCAAGCTCTCCCTGTATAACTCCACATGGGAGAATCTCTTCACACTTTGGTCCCTCCCCCCACCCTCTTAATAAACCCAACTAGAAAAGCAAAGTAGTCTAGGGAGTAGTAATGCCTTAGTAGGCCACCCCATAAGAACTCCAAGATACCGCATCTTAAAGATGTGTGCATAGATGAGTTCTTAACTTCATGTGATACAGACAAAGGTTGTGGTGTCACCTAGAAGCTGAAAAAGGCACCACTAGAGACGGTAACTGTGGCTCTGGGGAATAAGAGTAGGGGGGATGGGGAAGGGGAGTAGATAGCCTTTGACTGGAAGGCATGAGAAGATTCTCTATTTCTGTGTTCATGAATGATGAAAAGGTCATAAAGTTATAATTGTTTGTTATTTGCCTTGTTGAGACCTCATTTCACTGTACCAATGCATGTTTTGCTGGAAAGTTGTTTGCCTACCATCAAAGTGTTCTATTGGTGGTAAATGAATAAAGTTTATTTAATTTCAAAAAAAAGAATTTGAAACGCATCCCAGGATCGAATATCTCAGAGGCACAGCATTTTCAATTACAGGCATAAACTGACTGCTCCATGGTTAATTAGTGTGCAAATTCCATTTTTAAAACACTGATATGAATAAAGTTTACATTCCACCAGCAATTTATCTGTGCTTTCTTTCTTGAGAGGTGTGAGTGAAAACTCTTAGGTGTACAGGGTGAAATAGGAAGTGTGGGGGAAGCATCAAGATGAAGGATAGCACTGTGTGTGCACTGAACATTACCCCCCCCCCCCGGCATTCACAAGCTACAAGCTACAAGGTGTTCCTGTAAGTAAAAGCTTAAAATAGATACAAAATAAGTTTCACGCTGTAAATTAACTCACTATTGTAGATTACGCTGAATTGTAGTGGCGCTGCATTGGAACAGTGCTATTTTGTAGATGACATTTTAACATGCGCAATTAAGGATGCATGATATTGACACTAATCCAGATTTTATGGATTCGATTTGGGGGCAGGAAATAATGCAGCAAAATTGAGATTAAAAATATGAGATAGCACAGGGTAAGGTACAGAAATGGAAACAGTGGAGTAGGACTAGAGAGAAAATAATTTACTTACTTAAAACATTCATAGTTCCAATATTCCTTTATTTAGCATATGTATTTCTGGTTCCATTAAATATGCAAACAAAATAATAAATCTCTTTTTTTAGTTACTGTGGGGAAGAAAACTAAACCCTTTTTAAAGAGGAATTACTTATAGGGCAATAAAAGATGGGGGTTTAAACATGATAAATCCCATTGTTTTCTATGTTAATAATTTTGTTTTTGCTAATTTTGTACCTTTAATAAAAGGTGAGACTAAAGTCTGGACATTGTTAACACAGCAACAGAGTGAATTGTTGATTACAAGTATTAGAAAAAAAAGGGACCATAGCAGGGAGTAAAAACTGGCCAGTACATATGGAAATGTGAATAAAGTATTTAACACAGTGGGGGGCAGTGGACTGTTTGATTAGCAATAATGGAAAATAGGTTTATAAAGATATTATAGAAAGGACCTTTTGGGGAAAAAACAGTATTTAAAGTTGAAAAGAAATACATTTGCATAAAGTCTTAGAGGTAGTACTAGAAAAGAGGATCCCAGGGAAAATTAAAAAAACAGTATGGATGTGCAGTCATGGGAAACTAAATATGAGAGGTAATTATAGGCATAAAAAAACAAAGTGAATATGTGGTGATAGGGATTGTGGGACACAAGAAGAAAGTATGAAGCACTTATTTTGTGAATGTACCTTTATTAAACCATTTTGGGAAATGGTGGAAAATTACTGGGGGATGCAAGTATTTAAGGATATGACTTATATTCTGGTGTATGGTCAGTTAACCAAAGATTGGGAATATTTAAATAAAAATACAGTATATGTTATATTGGCAACATTGAAATGGGCAATATGGCAAAATAGATGTGCTAGATTTTTGAAAAATAAAGATTTAACTGTGTAGGATTTATTTTTTTTTTATTTCAAGATGAAATAGAATATTTTAAGAAGAATGTAAATTATTAGGAGAAGGTAAAGCAAGAGAATTTTGGAGGAATGTTACTGGAATTAGATAAATGATATGAAGGTCATGTTGTTTGGGATAGTATTTTTCTAAAATTGTATGCTTTTGGTTTTAATAAAAACTTCCCCTACTCTTCCTGCAGGGGGTGCTGTTCGCACTGCAGAAAGCATGGAGGACCTCAGTTAGGATCGAACTATCGAAGGGGAAGGTTGTACTGCAGGAGCTTTTGAGATGTCAAGTGAATCTACTGGGGAGCTTGAAATGGAGTAGCAATATATGGACATAAATGTTGAGAACCAGTTATCTGCTGGACAACCTTTAATACCCAAGGAAATGGAAGTTACTTTGGAAGAAGACCATTTAAAAGCAGAACTGGATGAAAAGAAATTGCAGTTGTTGGAAATGATGACGGTTGCAGAGCAATGATACCTGAATGGTAAAAACAAATTGGAGGCAGAAATAAAGAAACACATACACTCAGTGGTGATCCCAATACATTAAACCAGCAAGTGCTTACTAGTAGGGACAGGAAATGGTGCACCTTTAGTGGATGAAATAGCTCCAGATGTTCCAACAGGTGCACAGGGATCACAAGATGGCAGTATCATTATTAGTGGGACTTCTGCAGATTGGACACAGGGAGGAGCGCTGCAACAACCTGGATGTTTTTTTCAGAATAATCCAATGATTCCTATCCTGGGTTCTCCAGAAGCAACAAAAACTGTTGGAGTGCACAGAACTGGAGGAAAGAAACTGAAATGCAGCCACAGTCTGAGATGATCCCGGAGGAGCTGCCTGTCCCTGGTGCAACTGCGTGAATTGAAGTGGAGGCACAGGAGAAGGGCACTGCACCAGACACCAACCTCCCTGCAGGTAGGACACTTGCTCATGACACATCGAGCAGATCTTCACTGGCTTCTTCAATTTCATACCATTCTTTAGATGGTTGAGGAGCCAAGGCAGCACCATTGATGCAACTGCAAGGTATAGAGCTTTGAAGTGTTAATGTGGCAAATAAAGTGTAAGGGGGGAGCTGCATGAACAGACAAATAATTAACAGAAAAAATAATATGCTGGACTGTTCACAAATCTGTAGAGGAGGCAAAAAGAAGGTTTGTGGTACACCTTCGATATAAAGGCTTGGCTCCCTGTCCCCTGATAGATACTGGGTTGGAAATGTTTTGATTTAGGAATCGCTTGGGTTTACACCAGCAGAGTTGTATGCCACTTTTCATTCACCTGGGGACCACTCTAATGACTTTAGTTTTTGTACTGTGACATCACTGGATAAATTCTGGTGGGTGTATTATGAAATAAAGAATACAGAGGTATGGAAAGATTTTCCTGCTATCCCCATAATGAAAGCCACAATTGAAACAGTGACACTTCTCTTTCGTAATGAAGGAGTGAATATTAATTATGTAGTATTTTGGTCAGGAAAGCGTTGCACAATCTTTGGAAGACCAAATTCAATCATGGATGATAATGGTTTCTGGACCGGAGGGTGGAAGTTTTGAATTCAGTTAAAACAAACAGAGCAAGACATTTAACATTTACCTAGCTCCTTTTTTTTTTTTTTGGGGGCAGGGGAATTCTTTTTTATGCAGGCCAGCCCAAAAGTTGCTGTAGATGTGGGTCATTGCTACACCTCAATACAGACTGCAATAAAATCAAATGTTTCCAATGTGGGGTGCTTGGCCACACTGCAGCCCAATGTTCAGCTCCCCTATATGTAATCTTTGCAGGGATGATGAGCACACCTTCAAGGACTGCCCATGGGTGGTTCACAGCTCTGTGGATAGTACTGACCAACATTATTATTTGCATCTAGCAAAAAAAAAAATTGTCAGTCTGTGGGCGATGTACTAGAACAGGCCTCTGCTGCAAGATGGACAGGCAGAGCCAGAGGTTGGGGTATGGGGGCCCAGCTCAGAACAGAACAACCTTGGCTTCCACAGCCACCTCCTCGAGTTTCTTCTAGACCACTTTTACTGATTGATAAAGTCACAGCAGCTGGACAACAACCAGGGCAAATCCAACATATGGAGGTAGTAGAATCTCGGGGGCAGGATGCTCTCTCAAAAGAAAATGACCCCACACCCTCCCCCTTCAGAATGACTTGCTGAGTATGGATTCAGTCATGATTGGGCCTCCCTTACCAAAGATATTTTCAAAGTATATCAACTTCGACATGCCTTGTTGCAGAAACTTGAAGCGAAGATTGTCCATCCCTCACGGCATTCGTTCCTGACTGATATACGACCGTTGATTGGGGTCCCTCAGGCAATCTCAAAGATTTATTTAGCTTTGTTTCATTGGGTGTACCCAGCAAACCTGGCTCCTCGTTCTTACTGGGAAGCAGTCTTTCCCAATATTAATTTAGACTGGACGGGGATTTGGCAAGCATGTCACAGGTTTATCAGGCATGATCAACTGAGGCTTGTACAATTTAAAGTAATACATAACATTTACTATTCCCCCCAGAAACTCACAGATTTGAATTTGTTAAAATGTCCCAAATGCTACAGATGTGATGCTGATGTAGGGGATCTTCTTCATATTTTTTGGGAGTGCTCTAAAATTGCTCCCCTTTGGCTTGAGATTAAGAATAAGATAGATCCCCTATTGGGGTTAGAGGACATGTTTAGACCTGAGGTCTGCCTGTTGGGAGAAATGTCTGCTTTTCCAGTTAGAACTAGGAAGTATTATATGACCTTGATCTCAGTTATAGTTAAGAAATTGGTTCTACGCCACTGGAAAGATAAGGCGCGAATTTCTTATACTGAATGGCTGGCAGAACCCCTTGCTTTTTTAAGGGTTGAGAGAATGATTGCCATCCTGCATAATCAGTTACCCCTTTTTGATAAGATTTGGACCCTATTCTATACTTGCTTTTCCGTGACTCTTGAATGCACCTGTCACGGTTGATAAAGGGATTCGTGTGCCTGTGGGGGAGTATAGTAAGATAGTTTCGGGTTAGGGGGGAGGGTTTAGGGGTTTATAGTTTGGTAATGTTGGGGGTTTGCAGAGAAAAGTTTCACTTTGATTGCAATGTTTTAATCACACTTTGTCTTTATATCTGGCAATGTTTTGTATGTGTGTTCTATCTCTGCTTAAAATAAAGAAAATGTTAATGGAAAAAAAAAAATGATTGGGCCTCCCTTCCCTTTCCCAGAAGGAATTTTTAGTGGTACTTTTGACAAAAGCTATAGAGGGGATACAATTGCAAGCTATGGAAGACACCCCCAGGCCCTCCCCAAAGGTTCAGGACAGTGGAACAGGAAAAGTGTGATCTTTCCTACCTCTCAAGAGCAGATTTGCGGCTTTGTAGACTTTGGGTGATAGGATGGAACTGGAAGACCCAGTAGACACCCCAAAGGACCCTCACCCCAAACATCCAAGGGACAGTAATGCTCCGATATCTTCCCACAATAAACTTTCAGGGAAACTGAAAAGGGTCACAAGATCTAGTGTGAAACAACATCACCCTCCATGAGATTAAACCTCTAAGGCTCACTAGCCTTAATGTGAATAGTATTAAATCACAGACTAAGTGGACCACTATCTTTTCAGTTCTACAACAGTTATGTTTTGATATTTTTTTTCTTACAGGACACACACCTTTATTCAATGGTAGAGACAGAAGTAGCCACAAGGGACTGGCACTGGGGGTCATCCTATTGGTCAATAAGAATGGATGCATGCTGTGGGGTGGGATTTTGTTTTAAAATGTCTGATGTGACAGTTTATAGAGATGTAGAAATTGATCCTGGTTGGGCATTATTGTTAGACATCATGGTGAATGATTTACCATGTAGACTCATACTGTAAATATAGATGGGCCGCAGACAAAAGCAACCAGGACTGAACTTCTGACAATAGCCCAACCCTTTCTCTATATCAGCAGACAGATTTTTTGGGGGGATATTTTAATGTTAATTTTCAACCTCAGGATGATGATAGAATGAAATAAAAGGTTTATTGTGATAAATCATTTTTACAAAAAATGGTGCAACAGGCTAGTCTAATGGATGCACACTGTGCCACAGGAAGGAGACAGGCATCAACACTTTATAAGGGGGCAGTATCATTATGTATTGATTTGATTTTTATAAAAAATTAATTAATCAGTGAACATGCCTATTGAAACCTTGTAACTCACACTAATTGGGATTACAGTGGCAACTTTACCACTGAGAGAGGTGGGGAGAGGTTTCTGATGGATGAACACTATGTTATTGCTAGACCCCACTATCAAACAGAGATTGCCACAAGTAGTGCAAGACAAGGTATCCGCTATATGCTTTTTTGACAATATAGGTCAGTGTTGGGAAGAGATGAAACTATAATTCCAGGTTGTTTTTTTTTAGCAAACAGCCTGCGCATGCGCTAAAACTGCACACCAAGGATATTTGGAATTATGGATGTAGTTGCAATTATTAATTTCCCAGCAAAATACACAACAGGTAAATCTGACAGAGGAGATACATTTGTTTAAAGGGGTGATGATGAAGTATCAATATGACAGACAAAAATTTTGGGAAAAAGAACAAGCCTTTGTGACACAAGGGAAGATGGAACATACTAACCCTTTTTTAGCTTGCAAACATAGGGTGGACAGCAAACATATAGTTCTGCTTATTTCAACACAGGGTGAAGTATTTGGGGATAATAATGGAATTATGGGTAATTTGGAAGTGCACATCATGCAATCTTTTGGTGTGCCTGCACCAGAATCAGGCTTTGCAGCTCAGTTGTTGCAGGCAGCAAATCTACCCCAGCTAGATTCTACTAAATCAGCATCCTTAATGGCTCCCTTTGTGGCAGCTGAGCTGGAAGCAGTGATTCAAGCTCTACAAAAGGAGGTGTCTCCTGGTTCTGATGGGCTACCAGGAGAACTGTATAAGGTATTGTGGGAATTTATGCCACTGGAATTGTTGGCACTGTATAATTCATTTATAGAAGAAGATATTTTACCCACTCAGATGTATGAGGGCCTCATGATCCTTTTATTTAAGCCAAGGGTGCAGTTGAATGTAAACAACTGGCATCCAATCACATTATTGAACAATGATTTTAAGATTGTTGCCAAATTATTGGGAAACAGATTAGTAACAGTCATGAGGGATCTGATACATACTAATCAATTTAGTTCCATTCCAGGGAGAAATATCACAGATGCACTGATTTTGTTAAAAGAATTGACAATATTGGAAGGTATGGAGCAGACCGAAGAACAGACAACAGGATTTGTAATTAGTTTAGATCAGGCCAAGGCTTTTGACAGGGTCTCACATGACTTCCTGTGGCAATGTCTGGGGGCTTATGGGATACCAGTGCGGTTTATCGAGTGGCTGTAGCTGTGCTATGCAATAACATATGTCAAGCCTTATGACAATGGTAGAGTCAGTGCCGGTTGTCGCATTTTGAGAGGGGTAAGGCAGGGTTGCCCCTTGAGTCATTTGCTGCACATTTCCACTCTGGACCCAGTGATGAGGATTCTACATAGGTCTCCTCTGATTACTGGGATTGGACATGATGAAACTTCATTAGTGAAAGTAAGAGCATATGCAGATGATTTATGTCTTACAATGAAATATGGAATGTCTGCAACAAAGGCATGCTGTTTATTAAATGTCCTATGTATGAAATGGTAGCAACATTTAAAATGGGGAAAACTAACTGCCTTAGTTTACAAGGGTTCTCACAGCTGACAAAAGAGGTAGTGGGAATAGTGGATTCCACAGAACTCTGTGAAATATAGGGGGTTTATTTTTTTGGGGGGGTATGGCTCAGTTTAATTGGGAACAAATGTTGATTATTGGGAACAAAAAAGTAACCTTTTGTAATTCTTGGAAAGCTTCAAAAAAGAAAATAATATATATGATCAGAATCTCTTTGATTCTGGTATTTATATTTTTAAGTTATATTTTTTCTTTGCCAGGAAAGTTAGAAAAAGGTGTTTTGGGATGTTTCTTTTCCTGCTTTTGGAGTAGCAGGCTTAACCCCATTAAATATATTGTATATGGGAGTTAAGGAAGGGGAAGTCTAGATGCCCAATCCTATTTAAATTTTTTTACAACCTTTTTGTATGCCAACATTGTTCTAATTATAAAAGGTAGTAAACAGCTCTGGATAAGATGGAGTACCATAGTATTACAAGGTATTTTGGCTGAATGGAAGGGGAGGGAGCTTTTCAGCATAAAAATAAGATAGTCCCAAGGTTAGCATTATTGTGGGAGATTTTTTTAATAACATTAAGAAATGGAAAATTGATTATCATGCTATTCTATGATTTTCTAGGAAATTGCTTTACACAGATGTGTTGTTCGAAGGTTTTAAAGAATACCCTCTTTCTAGGTTTTCATAGGCACATCAAGATTGCATCTCTAATTATATCACAGACACCAGAATCCCAGAACAAATGTGGGATACAGTCTGGTTAGGGGCCCATGGTAGGATTAATGTAAAAGGTAATCAAAAGTTCAAACAGTTGCAGGCGAGATACTGTCCTGGGGGAGGCTGTGTGGTACAAATTGAAACAATGGATCATATGTATTTACATTGCCCCTATATTTTACAGTTTTGGGATAAGGTGAAAGAAAAATGGAAACTGGATGCACCTTTCCCCCCAATCCAGGTATGTTGTACTCCAGAATTATCCCACCCATGATGTTGAATTTTAGTGCTAGTACTATCCATATTTTAATGATGCACTGTTTTACTGGATATGGATAATTAGGTGTGGACTTGTTCTCCAACAGTAAGAAATTCCAGTGGGGGTTGTATTTACTATTATTGTTCAGGATATTCATTAATTGCGTACTACAGAATTTAGCATGTTAGACTGCAGTAAATGGTTGCAGTATTGGCATAACTTGGACTGGTTATGACTGATGATGTGGCTCAAATGTATATTTAGTCAGAAATGGAGTCTTTAGACTTTTTTTATTTCAAAGATTTAGACAGACAGTTTTAAGCCCTACTTTGATAAGGGGTTCTTATAGAGATTTTGTTTCATGGGGTTGCTTTTTGGGAGGGAGGGGTACAAGTTCCTATAATTTGGGGGAATGGGGTGGATTCTGGGTTTGGAGTGGGGCTGATTTCATATGGTCATTGTTATAACAATAAAGTGGTTGCTTGCTGTCATGTTTCAACTGTGTCCATTATGATATATGTATGGATTCATTTTGGTGTGATCAGCTTCATAGTTTCAGCTACACAGAATTTCCATATTCCTTGGGTCAGGGGGGTAGGGTTTGTTTTCAGTATCAGTGGTTTATTTTGGAGGGTATGTACTGGCAGTTTTCTTTTTTTTTCTTCTTACCGTATGATGGAATACTTCCTTTTCTTAGTTAGTCCCTTTTTTTAGTATATTTTGGGGATCTTACAATATGTTCTTGCTAGAATGAATGAAGCAATACTTATTTATGTATATTTTTCTTTCCTAGCTTTATGATTTAGTGTGATGTAATGCTGTACTGTTTGATATCTGCTTTTAAGTTATAAATACAAAATTCCCCTATTCTTTTTGAGACATGCCATGAGATCTTTAACATCCACCTGAACTATCACCAAAACAGACAGATGGGATCTCAGTTTAATGTCTCATCTGAAAGATGACACCTCAGGAGTGCAGCAGCCCCACATGCTGCTCTACAGTGTCAGGACTGGAATCTAACCCAATTGCTGAAATATAAATGAACTGAAAGCTTGATTAGCAATGCAGCTAAATATAACACTGCAAAGAGAGGGGCACTAGCATACCAGAAAAGCCCAAAAAGCAAATGAAGCAAACAGAACCACAGGAGCAGAAGGGAGAACAAACAACAGAGACAGAAGCACAGGGAGCAAAGGGATTGGGCACTTTGTGTGTACTGCTTATTATCTTGTAGTAGTAGTAGTACATCATTTTTATTTGTGAGAATAAAGGATACATTCAATTGAGCTAGGCTCATTTTCAATGCTGTCCACAATAAATCAAGTCCATTTGCAGTCTCCCGTATTTGTAAGAAGATGCTCGACACAGAAATTCCATCCAAATAACTTTTATTGTGCACAGTTTAGCTCTGGCAGTTAGAACCTCACTAACCACCACCTCAGTGAGGTTCTAACTGCCAGAGCTAAATTGTCCACAATAAAAGATGACATTTCTGTGTGGAGCATCTTCTTACAAATAAAGGAGACTGCAGATGGAATTTATTTGATGGCATGGTCTAGAATGTCTGAAATGTCACTAAATGGTAAAACTTATTTGTTGTGACTGAAAAATGATATGCAAATTAGGACAAATTAAAATGTAGAAGATTCATGTGTCTATGCCCCGAAGCAGTGCATAAGATTTAAGCTTAAACCTACCAAGTTGCTAACCAATGTTTTTCCTCTCTAAAGTTCTGGACCTCTCCCCAAAAAAAACTTTGTCCCAATTTCTCTTCCCAACTCAATTCCATTCAGTACCCATCCCATAGTGGTCATGAAGCCACCTAAAGATGCAGAAACATGAAAAACACATCAATATTTCAGTCCTTCCTCCTTCCCCAATCTCTCTGTAAAAAAAATATTTACTTTTACTTACCTGGCCATCTGGCCAGAACTTGCAACCTGCCCCAGTGTGCCACAAGCCCAGTTTTCAGTCTGCTCCTCCATCCTTCTGCCAGAAGCCAGATGCTAGAACCAACCATCCAAGATCCCCAACATGGTCCGCGACCAAGTCACCGCACCAACCAAACCCACAGAACCTGTGTTTCTTGCTTCTTACTTGGCTGCTGCCACACTGCACTGATCAAGGTCTATGAAGGCTTCCCACACCACTGTCACCATTGCTACTAGGCCTAGCTTGCTGCTGCGGGGGGCCTGTGCTGTTTTTTTATTTTTGTTTTGCGAGGTAAGCCTAGTAGAGTAAGTAGGTAGTCTAGTCTCGAGTTAGCTTCTAGCTCACCATCTGCCCCTTCAGCCACCAGGGGAGACAGAGGCTCACTAAGAGTAGACCAACAAAAATACAAAATCACACATGCCCACACAATGCAAAGCATCATGGGCTGCATATGCAAATCACCACAGAATATTATGCTGGTTCAACTTTAAGCAGAATTGCATGGTGCCGAAAGGCCTCTCACACAGTTTGTAAAGGATGCTAACAGATGACATAGACATGTATTTCATCCTACCAGGACTCATCAGTATGCCTCATCTGTTTGACACCCCAGTGGAATAAACCAGCAACCCCTAAGACAGTCTGTCTGGTTATGTTGTGGTGAACCCATTAAAACAAAAAATGATTTAAAAGACAAAGAACCTCTGTGCGAAAGCACAGAGGCAATGGTTACCCCAAAGGGCATTTGGCTGGGAAGCCAAGTTTCAAGGAAATACAAAATCACACATGCCCACACAATGCAAAGGATCATGGGTGGCATATGCAAATCACCACAGAATATTATGCTGGTTCAACTTTAAGCAGAATTACATGGTGCCGAAAGGCCTCTAACACAGTTTGCAAAGGGTGCTAACAGATGACACAGACACATGTTTCGTTCTACCAGGACTCATCAGTGTGCCTTGTCTGTTTGACACCCCAGTGGAATGAACCAGCAACCCTACGACATTCTGTCTGAGTTATGTTGTGGTGAACCCATTAAAACAAAAAACTATTTAAAAGACAAAGAACCTCTGTGCGCAAACACTGAGTCCACCACAACACTACTATTGAGAATTCAGTGCTCACCAGCACCTCCAAGCTATAGTGTGCAACCTGTCTACTCTGTGGTGGGAAAGATTGATCAGTGGTTATTTCTTCCTTTTGTTTTACCTGTTTTTGTTTTTGTGTACCTTGTTTCTGTTCATATGATGTGCCACCTGAAAATGTATTGTCCAAGGTCCTCTCTATTCATTGCATAGATAGGCACCTATGAACTTATGAATGGTCTACTCTGTATGTCTCTGATATATTGTATCCACTTTAACTCATTGTATGTAAAGCACTTATAATTTGTTATCCTGTTAAGTTTCTGCATGTCTGTACTCTCCCAGGTCGTGCCTGAAAATAGTCATTTTATGGCTAGTGCACTTACCCGATTAACAAAAGCTAAATAAAAAAGACAGTGTCACACTTGTACAACTTATGTGCTCTTGCTTGGCTGAAGCTCCTCCATGTCATGTATGATGATGCCACTGCTAGCAGGTAGAAAAAGTGGGAAACACAATACAGACACAGTTGAGTCAGGAGTGCACATGCAACGTGGGCATACACAGGCTCGGGGGCACTTATTGTGCAAAGGATTAAATCCAGATTTAATACCATTATTGCCACACCAAAAGAAAAACCTTGATTTTGGCACAAATGCGAGGGGGGGGGGAACTGCCCCTTTTGCCCTACGTAATAAATGTGACCCCTGCTTTAATGAAGAAATTCTTTCTCAGGTGCTAATATTGGTACAAGTAAATACAATGGTTTCCACTGTGTTCTAAGGTACTGTATCTCCATGTTTCAGGATGTGTCCTGATCATTGTGAGGGTTAGTGTCCGTTTTTGTCCCTCATTTTGAGTGCTTATGTTCCTCACCTCAGTTACAATATGTGTTGTATGGTGCATACTCCCAATACCCTACTCAGCACAAAGAGTGTGGAACATGGCCATAGTGTATATTCTCCATATAGAATGACAGGAAAAGAGAGCCAAAACAGTCACAGAGAAACACATTTGTAGCACTAAATATACATAAGGGGATTTGCAGGGCCTTAAACAAAATGATCAGGCTTCACAACACAGAAGGCCCTCTTCGCACATCTGGAATGGAGGTTTGTGACTGACTATAACTTAGACATTTAATGCAGTAAGTAAACAATACTTAAATTAATGGCAATTTATTGACAAAAACCAAAAGCCATTAAACAACTTGCAAAAGGATCAGAATGAATGAGTTTACCTAATTTTAATGGGAACTCAATGAAAAAAAGTTATTTTAATGACTCTAATTGGTAGCAGTAGTATGAGAAACAGAAACTGATGTGTTTTGTAGATGAAACTTGCAACCATGCAGCATGTGAATCTGATGTGATTTTTAAATGATGTTCACACCAGCTTAGCTATTTCACATATGGCAGGCATGTAACAAGTGAACCTGATGCAATTTTTAGAAGATGTTTGCACCAGGTAACCTGTTGCACACATATCAAGCTTGCACCACTTGATTTGCTTTTTAGACCTGGTTTGCTTAGGTTCCCTTTCTGTATGTGAATTGCTTGCAAACAATGCACAATTAAGCATGTGGCATGCACTCAGCATGTACACAGTACACTTATATTTCTGTAAGGGAGTATATTCCCCTGGCACACAGTCTGTTCCTATTTATTTATACTTCAGACTCCTCTTGCATTGAACTCCCACCTCTCCATCAAGTGTAACGATAGTGTCAACCATTGTGTGTGTTTAATATTCATAGAAACATAGAAACATAAACTTTGATGGCAGATAAGGACCACTTGGCCCACCCAGTCTGCCCATTTCCCTACCTATTGGATAAACTGCAGATTCTAGTTAACCAACAGCCTACATCCTGCAACCACCCACTATAATTGCCTTATGTCTGTCCCATGCATGTTTGAATTCCCCCACTGTTTTAGACCCCACAACCACTCCAGGAAGGTGATTCCATGCATCCACCACTCCCTCCATGAAAAAATTTTCCTCACATTACCCCTGAGCCATCCCCCCTAACTTTAAATTGTGCCCTCTTCTTCTTACACATCTCTTTTTCTGAAAGATGCTACTCTCCTGGACTTTGTTGATTCCCTTGAGGTACTTAAAAGTTTCTATCATGTCCCCTGTCCCTCCTTTCATCGAGGGTATACATATTAAGCTCTCTCAGTCAGTCTTCATATGGTTTCTGATGTAGACCCTGCACCATTTTAGTTGCCCTCCTCTGGACTGCCTCCATCCTGTCTATGTTCTTGTGTAGATGAGGTCTCCAAAACTGCACGTAGTACTCCAGATGGGGTCTCACCAACTGTCTGTACAGAGGGATAACCACTTCCCTTGTTCTACTTGTGATGCCCCTCCCTATGCATCCCAGTAACCCCCTGGCTCTCCTTACTGACTTCTCACATTGCTTACCCACCTTTAAGTCATCTGATATGACGACACCCAGATCCCTTTCCATTATTGTTGTTATTAGTACCTCCCCTGCTATTGTGTACTCTTCTCCTGGATTTTTATTTCCCAGGTGTGTTATTTTGCACTTCTTTGCATTGAATCTAAGTTGCCATATGTCTGACCATTCCTCCAAACTTGCCAAGTCCCTTCTGTTAACATCAGAGAAAAAAAGAGTAAATATTTACTTAGTATAAAGTCCCCTGGCTTCTTGGCTTTCCCCAGCTGACATGGGGGGGGGGACTTGTGCTCTCTCTGCCCGTGTTGCCTGTTCATGTGCTCATGATGCATGCGTTCACTGATGTTGATGTTTTAAGTGGGTGCTGCACTGGAAGTACCATGCTGTGGTACTTTCAGTTTCAGGAAAGATAGTTTGGCTCCTTTAAATTACGTAAAACAATGATCACGGCTGTGTGCAGAGTTTATAACCTCACACAAAGTGTTTTTTAGTAGTATTTGCATTTCTAGGGCCTTTCTGCAGCAGTGTCAAAAATTCACTTACTGGAGGATCAGACTGTCTGTTCTCCAGAAGTCAACAGTGCTTTGCAAAGCCTACCAGGCATGGGAATTCACTAGAGGGAGACAGATAATATTTTTGTAGGTTTTTATTTTTTTTAAAAAAAGGTTGTGAACACACAGTAACACACCAAATACTGCTGATAGCTTAAAATCTCCAGCCAGCAAGCACAGACATTCAATCATCAGCAACCCTAGCCCTGTCCATAAGTCCACTTTGGTTTTAGCTCTCTCCTTTTCCTGAGTCAGGCAGTGTGGCTCAGCATGACAAGGAAGAAATGGTTGTAGGAGAGATCCATAGAGACCGAAAGCTTCAACACGAACATTCAGAGATAGGTACATGGGTAGGTAGCTAAATAGCTAGATAGACAGACAGACAGACAGAGTACATACACTGTATATAGAGAGAGAATAAACAATGGCAGAGTGTGGTATACATAAGCAATAACACACTTCAGAGTGTGGATTGTGCTCTGATAAATGCCAGCCTGAGGGTGTAGTAAGACTCCAAGTGCCTTACTGCCCAAATAACTGCATTTATCAGAGCATAAGCCACACCCCAAATTGCATATATAAAATGAGTATATGTCAAGAGATATCTTCACTGTTCTAAAATTGTAAAATATTAACAGATTTTGTCTTTGTTGAGCTAAATAGACCCTCCACATTAATGTTGCCACTAGGGACACTCAGGGATGCACAAAATCAAGAGTGCCAGTGAGTCTGGGAGCAAGTCTGAAAGAAATTGTAGAGGTTTTTTTTAATTATCAATGAGTTTTGTTTTTAACTTTTTCAACAATTTTAAAAGCAACGTATAACTCTGGAACTGGAAGTGAATGATAGTGAGCAGGGTTTATAGTGAGCATGGTAGATTGACAGGATGACAGCAAGACTGAGATTTCCTTATGGTCTTCCCAGCAGCATGCTACCATCTGCAGCAGCATTTTTCATAAAAGTGCTGACGGTCTGAATGAGCAGTGATTGTGTCCTAAGTAGTGCAATCATGTAGACCACTGCAGGCAGAAGGAAAGCAAGAGAAAAGATAAAACAAATGGTTAATCACAATCCTGTTTGTGATGCCTTTTTTTGCAAGGATGCAGGGTCAAGCGACTGGGTTGTGGAGAGAGAAAAAAAGACGGGTACCACAATAGGATTTTGAACTGGATCAGTGACTCCTGGATTCTGGTTAGTAAACAGGCCACAAGTACTGGACTTTTTTGTGTGTCATTTAATAAACAAAAAAGACGGCTAGAGCAATCTCTCAGCCAGTCAGGATTCAGGAGGGTGATTCTTTCACAGAGCTACTACTAACACCTGGCTTCTTTGGAGGTACAGTTTAATTACACTGAAAATGTTCACTTTACCTTTTGGTAGTTTCCTGAGAGACACTAGCCATTTTCATGCACTTTAAAAAGATTTGTTGGCAGTCAGTTTGCACAGCAGTATCTGCCTGAAAAGGTTCATATACTATTCACAACCCCTATGTATAGGGAAGTTTGAAGGATGCCATCACATTGTAATCTTCAGACAAAGGACAGCATTTTTTTGAGTTTGAAGAGTGACTTTCAGCCAACATTCCTCTATACCACCATAGCTGACTTCACCATTATACTTGTTCTTATATGTGCAACAGAATCTTTTGTGAATTTGTAGTGCTCTTTTTCACGAAAGAGAGTTTTTAACCTATTAAAGTGCTATTTGTTCCTTTCAGAAAAACAACGCTGAATTGATGACCAGCTTTCACTGTTTTTTTTTAATTGTCAATTGACATCATTTGAAATTGTTAAGGGTAACCTCCAAGATTGTTTATCAAAACATTTTAGCAGAGACTACAGGATCGTCCCTGCCCATTTTATGAAAGCCTGGAGGCCTGCTAAACAACATGAGCTCATAGTTTTGTGATTAAGAGCACTGGCACAGTTTTCCAGAGGACATGATTCAATTCCCAGTGGGGCACACTTTTCCTTTCTCATTGCCATTCATGATTTAAATTGTTTAACAGTTGTTATACTGCAAAGAAAAGATATCTGTTTGTCATTCTGATGTGTTCCTCATTGCAGAGTTACACAACACTAGAGAAAGGAATGTTTGTCTCCAAGGGGAAGCCCGGAGGCCTGCTAAGCTGTGTGAGCCCATAGCTTAGTGGTTTAGAGCACCAGGATGGTATTCTGGGGGCCTGGGTTCAATGCCCAGTGGGTCACACTTTTCCTTTCCCATTGTCATTTGCATTGTATGAAAGGAAATCATACCATCAAGGGACTGAACAAGCCATAAAGCCAAGAGCCCAAATGGCGAGTGGCCTTTATGAGCTTGTTCAATCCTGAGATGGTATTATTTCTCAAGTATACTGGACTTTGCTTTCATTTCTTTTATATAATGCATTAGGTTGGCACTATTTGCAGTGTCTAATGTTTTGTCCATAGTGTTGGGATAGATTTTCTAATTTTTCATTGTGTAGTCATATATAGGTAGTGTTTTGCCATTCTGTAGGGCTTCTCTTTAATATATAAAAAACACAAAAGGGTTCACACTAGGAAGGGGGTGCAACTGGAAAAATCAACACTGTAAAAACTCCATGACCAGGCACTCACCCAACCACCAAAGAACATTGATGCTGCAGTATCATAACTAGAAAAGAGTTTATTTAAAATAACACATGCCTGACATGTTTCTTGTCACTAGGATCCTTTCTCAAAGGCCTTTGAGAGGGAGCATGTGTTGGCTTTAAATAAGCGTTTTCTAGACCGCAAACACAACGTTAATCTTCGGTGGTTAGATGAGTCTATCATGGAGTTTTATCTTCTCTTAATGTTGTGGTAGTTTTGAAATATAGAAACATAAATGTCGATGGCAGATAAGGACTGCTTGACCCACTAGTCTGCCGATTTTCCCTACCTACTATAACATTGCAGACCCTACTTGATCTCCGGATTTACCCCCCCTTCCCTAATTCTAAGGTTCTCTTATGCCTATCCCATGCATTGTTGCAGCCTGTTACCATTTTTGCACTGACCACCTCCACTGGGAGGCTGTTCCAGGCACCTACCACTCTTTCTGTGAATAAGTACTTCCCCACATTTCCCTTGGGTCTTGCCCCAGCTTCATAGCTTGTCCTATTGTTCTCGAATGTCTTTTTTTCTGAAAAGTGCTTCCTTCTTAAAATATTTATTCCTGTGAAATATTTGAATGTTTCTATCATACCCCTCTCCCTCCTATCCTGCAGGATGTACATATTAAGGTACTTCTGTCTCTCTTCGTAGGGCTTGTGATGCAGACTCAGCACCATTTTGGTTGCCCTCCACTGTACCACCTCTAACCTGTCTATGTCAATCCATTTGGAGATGTGGTCTCAAGAACTGGATGTAGTATCTAGATTATATCTCACCAGTGATCTATATAGTTGCTAACACCACATCTCTCTTTCAGCTGGTAATACCCCTCTCTGTGCAGCCTATCTTCCCACTAGCATTCCCTACTTCCTTGTCACACTGTCTGGCCATATCTAGGTCATCAGATATTATTACTACCATGTCCCTCACCTGTTTGGTGGTGGCTAATACTACTCCTCCCATTTTGCACTCTGCCCCTCGGTTTGTGTGCCCAAAGAGCATGATTCTGCACTTGTTAGTATGGAAACCTAGCTGCCACATCCTTGACCACTCCTCCAACTTTCCTAGATCCCTATTCATCCCCCCCAAGTGTCTACAATATTACAGATTTTGGTGTCATCTGCAAAGAGGCGTACCTTCCTTCTAGCCCCTCTGCAATGTCACTAATAAAGACATTAAAGAGGTCTGGTCCCAGTACTGGTCTCTGTGGAAACCATGCTTGTTATCCCCCCTTCCTCAGAGTGAATTCTGTTTACCACCACCCTCTGTCTCCTGTCCCCCAACCAATTTCTCACCCAGTTTATTACCTAAGGATCCACTTCTAGCCTTCACAGCTTGTTTATGAGTCTCCTATAGTATGCAAAATGATGTTGAATGCCTTATTGAAATTGATGTAGGTCACATTCACCGCTCCACTCTGATCCAATTCCCTGGATATCCAGTCAAAGAAATCCATCTTATTAGTTTGACATGATCTCCCCAGTTAATCCATGTTGCCCTGGATCCTGAAAACCAGTGTATTCCAGATGTTCCACAATCCTCTCTTCAGTAGTGATTTCATTACTTCCCCCACCTCTGTTGTCAGGGTGACTGGCCTGTAGTTGCCAGCTTCCTCTTTGGTTTTACTTTTGTGAAGTGGGACTACATCTGCCCTCCTCCAGTCCTCTAGAACCACTCCCCTCTCCAGTGAGTGTTTGAACTGGCTGTCAGAGGTACAGACAGCACCTTCTTGAGCTCCTTCAATATCTTAAGATGCACCCTATCTGGCCCCATTGTCTTGTCCACTTTCAAATTTGTGAGTTCCGTTAGAACCCTCTCCTCTGTAAATGGACTAGTGTCTACCTCCCTTCCTTCACTGCCCCTGGTCCTTATCTGTGGTCCCTCACCTTCTCTTTCCCTTGTGAACAATGAACAAAAGTACTTATTCAAGTTGTCTGCTTTTTCCTGGTCCCCTTCCACACCTTTACCTGCTTCCTTCCTAAGCCTTACTATCACTCCCCTGGACTTTTTCTTTTCACTTACGTACCTATAAAATATCTTGTTCCCTTACTGCATTGCTTGGGCTATTTTCTACTCTGTCTACAACTTTCTGCTCCTGATTGCTTTCCCCACCTCCATCTGTTTTCCTGATACACCTCTCTATCTTTCTTTCTCTGTGTCTACTTATAAATCCTGAATGCTAACTTTTTTGCTCTTACTGTCCCGGCCACCTCTTTTGAGAACCATAGTGTTGTCTTTTTGCTCCTGCTCTTGCGTACTTGTCTGACACAGGGGTTTGTTTCCTTCTCTAACCCTCCTTTTAGATTTTCCCACTGTTCCTCCAGTCCCCCCATGTCCTTCCCTCCTGCCACGGCATTCTTGAGGCATTCCCCATCTTTTTAAAATCAACTGTCCTGAAGTTCAGGACTTTTGTCTTTGTGTAGTTTAATCCTGCCACAGTATTTACATTAAACCATACTGTATGGTGATCACTGGTCCCCAGGTGGCCACCTACTGTAACGTCTGCAACACTGTCCTCATTGGTGAGTGCAAGGTCCAGTACTGCCTCTCATGAGTGGACTCTTTTTCTAGTTGACTGAGGAATGCCCCTTGCAGGGAGTCCTGGATGTCCCTGCTCCTTACTGAAGCTGCAGCTGGGATGCACCTATCTACATCCGCAGATTGAAATCCCCCACTGCAGCACCTTTCCCTTGTTTGCCATCTCATGAATGGCTTCCACTAGAACCTCATCTAACCCCCCCCCCCATGTTGGAGGTCTGTAGATCATACTAGTGTGAATAGCTGCTACCTTCCCTCTTTGTAGGGTAACCCACAGTACTTCCACCTCTTCCTGATTTCCCTGTATCTTGGTAGCCATTATGCTATCCCTCACATAAAGAGCCCCCCTCTTCTTTTTCACACTGTCTTTTCTGAACAGAGTGTAGCCTGGTATGGCTATATCTCAGTAATGGTTCTCACTGCACCATAACTCAGTAATGGTGAAAATGTCCAGGTCAGCCTCTGCCATGTTGGCCTCTAGGTCCAGGATTTTGTTTCCTAGACTTCGGGCATTTACACACATGGCCTTCCAGAAACAGTGCTACAATCCTGTTTTGTATTGCTTTTTTGTATTGTAGTGATTTTGCTTGAGATGCTGTTTTTGTCCCTGTAGCATTTTCCTGTGCAGATACCTCCTACAGAAAATTCATGGCTATGGTGGTCTTCCCCTTGCTAACTTCAGGATAGAGAGTGGTGTAGTGTACAGTCAGGAGTTTCATGATGTTTGGTTGAGAGAAGCATTGTCAATATCTGCAGGAGAGGCAGTTTGGGGCACAGTGCAGTTGGGTGTGTCAGAGGTCATATCAGCATGGAGGGAGGATTGGCAGCAGCAACATGAAGAGCCTGACTGAGAGAGACCTGCAACATCAAGAGACATTGTAGTTTAGTGGATGTGGTTGGAAGGAGGGTGTCAGATGTGTTGCTAGTGTAGGCTATGGCCTTTTTCAGCAAGTAGAGAAATGGAGGTTTTAGGGTGGATGTTATATGTGTTAATAAGGTGGCTGTTCATTATGTATCTAAATGACTGTTAAATCTGTTATTAAAGTGCTTGTTACATGTGTTATTGCTGGTGTAATAGGGTGGTTTGGCGTGCATTATGCATAAATGTGTTATTAAGGTGCTAATAATACATTAATATGGTGTAACTAGGTGGGGCGTGGCCTAGAAGCAGACAAGATGGGCACATAAATGAGCAGTATGAACTATCAAGGGCATTGCATCCAATTTTCTAAACGGTGAAAGTGTGCTCTGAGAAAGGAAATGCTCACCTTCAACTACCGGAACATCCCCACTGCAAGAAAATCCACCTCTGGTGCCAATCGGAACATATGAATAATCCGCACAAACTGTTTCTTCCTCGCGGTCTGTGCCAGCTCGACCACATGGTGTCCAGCATGGATGAGATCACAGGCATGGATGCTTCAGTGGGGGAGATGTTTGCCTCCTTAATGAAATAAATGGCAGCCGTCACCCTCACTTCTAATAATGCAGTATTAGCACTGCACCAAATGAACTACTGGATGACAAACTGAGAGAGCCACAGCCAAGCACGAAGCAGCAATCAAGGGACTAACGGTGATGGTGTGAGACAAGGCACATCAAATCAAGGCAATGAATGATAGAGCTGAGGATTAGGAGAATAGGAGCCGCCATAATAACCTGTGACTTCTCAGATTCCCTGAAGAAGCAGAAAATGAAAGGGCAGCTGATTTCATACAAAGAGAGTTTCCTAAAATTCTCCGTTTGCCGTAGGGTACCAGGCTTACTGTAGACAGAGCACACAGGACACTCCAACCCTGACCCAGGCTGGAGAAGGACCACAGTGTATGTTGGCCAGATTCTTAAATTTTGTGGAGAAGGAGGCTATCCAAGTCAGAGCAAGGGAGCATGGAAGGCTGAGCTGGAGGGGCCACAAAATCCTCATGTTCCAGGGTTATTCAAAGGAACTGGCTCAAAGAAGGAAAGGGTACACTGAAGCTAGACATCTCCTGCACTCTCTGAACATTCTGTTTTCACTCAGGTACCCAGACTTTATGAGAATTGTTCAAAATGGGTCACCACTGCCATTTAGTACTCCTGAGGCACTTATGGACTACATCTCATGGACTTGGCCCCATGCAGGTAAAGCCAACCCATCACAGCCTGCACAGTACAACAACAACAGGCTGCAGCATGAGAGTACCAATAGCCCAGACCAGGGAAGGGTGAAAGAGCTTCCTGCATCCAACGACTACACTCCCTACCCAGTGGTACAACCTGGGAGAGGATCACTGCCACCGTGACCCAGAAAGTAGCCTCAACAGGATAATTCACACCAGGACAGAGCACCTGGCTGAGAGAGAGAGAGAGGTCCAGCAGTAGAGGAGAGGACCAGGACATCACCAATGAGCCTAGCCTGAGATCACCAGCCCATATTTCTCAAACAACCTCTACACATCCTTAGCAGCTCCAGAGTCCTCAGCTAAGACAGGGACACCAAGCATTTCTGAATCAGCCACCATGCCTACTCCACCTGTCCTGTGATACAGCAACAATTCTGGGAAGTAGAAGTGTTGTATGGCCTCGAAATACAGCCCAAGGAAGACAGCACTGCAACAGGCCCAAGAGATGTCAGTGTACTCCAGACAGCAAGTAAACTTTGGGAAAACAGCAGCACTGACTAGCTAGCACCGCCATCACTAGACCAAAAGGAATGAATTAGCATGCATTCAGATAAGTGGAATTTTATCTTTTTCTGTGGGTTCATGCAGTGAGGTGTACACGAGGGAGGGAGCTAAGGAGGGAGAAGGTAAGAATGGATAGGATTTCCAGGGTCCTCAGCGATCATTTGCAGAGAATCTCCTCTGTGGAAGGCCACTATCCTGGGTGACAAGTTCACCAACCTTATCCGAAGTGTACCATATAGGATGGCAGTAAAAAGCCCAATCCCCTTGCTAGTAAGCCCAAAATGAAAGGCATGGTTTCATTTCTTTGAGGAGCAGTAAGAGTGTTTGCTAACAAATGAAGTTTTGGGTTTGCTGGGGGGTTAAGTGTTTAACTTTTCTAATCATTTACTGCATAGAAAGCTACAGTATGAGTTTAGCCAGGCCATACCTCAAATACTTCAGTCTGATGTCAAAATAGGCCTAAGGATCAGGGTATAAGGCTTAGTAGAGAAGCTTCTACAGAGTGTACAATTGAACAGCACTTCAAGATCCCCCTAGAATCTACTTCCCCTCCCTGGGTCCAGCCTCCTGACAATATAAAGTCCCCTCGCAAGATCAGGCCAACCTCTCCCTAAAAGTTGCACCACTGAAGACATCTTCAGCGCTCCCAGTGAGGCTGGCCCAAGGGACAGGTTTCCACAAGGCAGGGCTCCCCCCATGGGGTGGTTAGCACTGGAACTTCTGGGGATAATATAAAGGTCCCTCTTACTGACAAGCACTACATCCTAAAAAGAAATGCATTCTGACTACAGTATTGCTAGCCCCCCATAGGAAAAGGTTAACTCCCCCCTTGGGTGGGACCAATGACTTAGATGACATACCCTAGGTTGCAGGAAGCCTGTGCCAGCTCAGCACCAGTTCCCACTTGCAATAGCATTAAGGCGGACCGCTGTCATGGGAATGGACACCATGGTGAACTATCTAGATGCAGTGCCACTATCTTGCCCTAGGTGGTTTTGTTGGCTGGAGTGCTTCCATCAGAGGCAATATCAACCTCATGTGGCAGCCACTAAAGTTGGCTCAGGTCACTGCAAGCAGTTCCATCACCATGGAAGCTAACAGCTCAGAACAAATTTAGGATGGCACAGCTTATACCCCAAAGGGGCCAGGCTGGCCATTGGGTGACCTAGTTCACTGGTCACAAGCCTGATAGCCTCCCTAAGGCTATCTTCAGTTAGTTTTTTTTTTTGCATAGAAACATAGAAACATAGAATTTGATGGCAGATAAAGACCACTTGGCCCACCCAGTCTGCCCATTTCCCTACCTACTGGATAAGCTGCAGATCCTAGTTTACCAGCAGCCTTACTTCTTCCTACCCCCACCCCCCAGAATTGCCTTATGACTATCCCATGCATGCTTGAATTCCACCACTGATTTTGACTCCACAACCTTCCTCCGGAAGGCCATTCCATGCATCCACAACCCTCTGTGAAAAAATAAATTACCTCTGAGCCGCCCCTCTATCTTCTAAATTGTGCCCTCTTGTTCTTGCACACCTCTTTTTGAAAGATGCAACCCTCTTGGACTTTGTTGATTCCTTAGGTACTTAGAGGTTTCTATCATGTCCCCCTCTCCCTCCTTTCCTCGAGGCTATACATATTAAGCTCCTTAAGTCTCTCTTCATATGTCCTCCGGTGCAGACCCTGCACCACTTTAGTTGCCCTCCTCTGGACAGCTTCCATCCTGTCTATGTCTTTGCGGAGATTGGGTCTCCAGAACTGCACACAGTACTCCAGATGGGGCCTCACCAGCTGTCTGTACAGAGGGATAATAACTTCCTGTTTTCTACTGGTGATGCCTCTCCCTATGCATCCCAGTATCCCCCCAGCCCTCCTTGCTGCCTTCTCACATTGCTTGCCCACCTTTAGGTCATCTGATATGACTACCCCCAGGTCCCTTTCCATTTTTGTTGTTGTTAGTATCTCACCCCCCATTGTGTACTTCTTCCCTGGATTTTTTGTTTCCCAGGTGCATTACTTGCACTTCTTAGCATTGAATCTAAGCTGCCATACATTTGACCATTCCTCTAACCTTGCAAGTCCCTTCTCATCCTTTCCACCCCACCCTGTGCATCAATTCTGTTGCAGATCTTAGTGTCATCTGCAAAGAGACATATTTTCCTTCAGTCCTTCTCCAATGTCACTTATAAAGACATTGAAGAGGACTGGTCCCTAATCTGAACCTCACGTGTACCCGCTAGTAACCCTCCTTTCTTCTGAGTGGACTCCATTTACTATTACTTCCTGTGTCCTATTCTCCAGCCATTCTTTACCCAGGCTATCATCTTGGGACCCACCCCAGGCTGGCTAACTTATATATTAATCTTGTGTGGGACTGTGTCAAATGCCTTGCTAAAGTCTAGGTAGGCCATGTCCACAGCCCCCCCCGATCTACTACTTTGGTCACCCAGTCAAAGAAATCTATTAGATTCGTCTGGCATTACCTTCCCGCTGTGAATCCATGCTGCCTAGGGTCCTGTGCCCCTCTGGCAGCTAGATACTCAACAATTCTTTCCTTTAGAAGTGATTCCATCATTTTCCCTATCACTGAGATTAAACTAACAGGTCTATAGTTTCCTGCTTCTGCCTTGCTCCCACTTTTGTGAAGGGGAATCACATCTGCCCTCCTCCAGTCCTCGGTACCACCCATCCTCCCATGATTTGTTAAAGAGGGTAGTCAGTGGTGTCACTAGTTCTACCTTAATTCTTTTAGAATTCTGGGATGAATCCCATCAGGCCCCATTGCTTTGTCCACCTTTCAGTTTTAAGAGTTCTTTCAGAACCCTTTCTTCTGTAAATGGGCTGGTATCAACTTCTGTATCCAGAGTGTTACTCACTGTTTGTTTTATGTACCTCCCCTCTTCCTTTGTAAATACTGAGCAAAAATATTTGTTTAGTATCTCTGCCCTTTCTGATCTCCTCTGCCCACCCTCCCTCCCTTTATTAAACCTCACTACTCCCTCCTTGGTCTTCCTTTGCTCCCTGATGTACCTATAAAAGGTTTTATCCTTCTTAACTGAGTTGGCTATCTTTTCTCGGTTTGGGCCTTTGCTGTTCTGACTGCCTTCCAGCCTCCTTTGCTTTAACTGATACAGTTCTCTGTCCTGCTCCTGCTGTGATTCCTTGTACTTCCTGAATGCTTTCTTTTTCTCTTGAACCTTCACTGCCACTTCCTTTGAGAACCATAGTGGTTTCTTACATCATCTTGTTTTGTTTATTTGCTTCACACAAAGGCTCGTTACCTCTGTGATGGCAGTTTTTATTATTCCCCATTGTTCTTCCACCCCTCCTTCCCGCCCATTTGCTAGTGCATTCCTTAGGCACTCACCCATTTTGGCAAAGTCAGCCCTCCTAAAGTCCAGTACTTTTGTCTTTGTATGGCTTGGCTCTATTGCTGTGTTTATTGTGAACCATACTGTTCGATGGTCGCTAGTTCCCAGATGGCTACCCACTTCTACATCTGTGATCCTCTCTCCATCTCCATTTGAGAGTATCAAGTCTAATATTGCTCCCTCTCGAGTGGGCTCCAGTACTAGTTGTCTAAGGCATGCCCCTGTAGGGCATCTAGAATAACTGCACTTCAAGTGGCAGCTGCAACTGCACTCCAGTTAACATCTGGCATATTCAGATCACCCATCAGCAATATCTCTCCTTTTCTGCCATTCTAAGTATACTTTCTATCATTTCCTTGTCCATTTCCTCCCCCTGAGAAGGGGGTCTGTATACAACCCCTGTGCAGATTGTGGTGCCATTGCCTGCCTCCAAATTTACCCACAGTGCTTCTTCTCCTCCCTGTTTACCCTTTTGTTCTGTTGCTTTTATTCCTTCCCTTATGTAAAGAACTACTCCTCCCCCTCTTTTACCCCCACTGTCCCTCCTGTAGATAGTGTATCCTGGTATGTTTACATCCCAGTCATGGTTTTGTGTGTACCATGTTTCTGTGACTGCCACGATATCCAGATGTTCCTCCTCCATCAAGGCCACTAATTCAGGAAGCTTGTTACCTAGACTACGGGCATTGGTACTCATTGCTCTCCATTTTTTGATGGCCTTTCCTTCTGTTGCAGCATCCCCCACTGACCTTTCTACCTTGGTCTTTTTCTCATTTAGTACCCTGTTTTGTAGGGAGAGGCTGGGATTTTTCTGATGCTTGTCAGTGCCTCCCCATTGACTAGTTTAAAAGCTTGCCAATGAAGCATTTAAACCGATTGCTCAAAGACTTGTTCCTTCCTGGACAGATGCAGACCATCCTGCCAGTATAGGTGGTGTCCTCCAGGTGGAACCCCAGTCCCCAATGAAGCTAAACCCTGTGCTCCGCACCATTTTTCAACCATTCATTAAACTGCATGGTGCCAATTACCCTCGCCTCCCCCATGCCTTTGACAGGCAGCACCTCTGAGAAGGATACTGTGTGTGCTACTTGTCTTAGGCCCCTCCCCAACTCTGCAATGTCCTCCTGCACTGCTCTAACCTCATGATGAGCCAAGTCATTTGTCCCTAGGTGGACAATTACGTCCAGCTCAGAATCCCTTGCAGCTGTTGTCGTGATCCTGTGGATGCGCTTCCTGTCCCTCATATAGTTCACTGTTCTGTTATTACTGTGTAATAATAACTGGTGATCATAAATATCAACCAGATTACTGTCTTATTAAAAATGCATATCAACTGGATTTCAGGTTATTATGCTCCAAAGGAAATAATAACCAGAAATCTGATTGATATGACACTTCATAATAACCCCAAATCCGGTTAATATGACATTCCCCAAAGAAACTGTTGCATTTCATTGTTTCACAAAAAGTATTTAAACTGCAGTATTTTCAACTGTGTTTTATTCATGTATAGTTCAATTTCTTCAAAAATAAAACTACATTCAGGCTAGAAAAAGTTTATAGATCATCACACACCTCGGGTGTGTGAAAAAATCCATAACACACATTTACATATCCATTATTAAATATTTAATGTGTGTTTGTTGAGCAGGAGCTTAGCCCCTATATTTGGGATGGAGAGACAGACCCTGCATAGAAGAAACTTGCAAGCTAAAATGGAGGGTAAGGAGATACAGTTGGTTTCAAGTGTTTACAGTATGAAGTGTCTTGAATTGTATAGGTCAACCCTGAGGAAGAGCCAAAACTTCGGCACTGCATCATTTTGGTTAAGGCCCACATCATACATTAGATCCCCACTGACTGACCATGGATGAAGTGGTATGCCACACATGGAAAGTCAGAGGGATTAACACCCCTATTAAAAAGAAAAAGGTTCTTTCCAACTTAAAAAAGCTGAGGTCCAAGGTGGCTTTTCTTCAGGAGACCAAATTGACTCACAAGCATCACTCATTTTTAGTGAAAGATTGGGTTGGGCAGGAGATTCATGCAAGTACCCTCACACAGAAAAGAGGGATGGTCATCTTTCTTCACAAGTCCCTTAATTGAACCATATCAGGGTTCATAGCAGACCCTGAGGGTCGATGGGTGATAGCATCTTTCACCACATCAACAGGGTCACTAGTTTTGTGTAGCATCCATGCCCCCAACCAGGATGATCTGTGTTTCTTCCATGAATTGGTCAGCACCCTGAATATCAGTATGCCCCTGAATACCCCAGTACTGATGGGAGGTGACTTCAGCCTCACCCTAACCCCACAGGTGGATAGGAGTGCAGCTGTAAAAGAAACACACATGAGGGGTAAAAAGGCACTACATCAGCTTATTGCTAACCTGTGACTGCACCGATAGCTGAAGGCTGTTCCACACCTTGCTCAAGACTACACATTTCACTCCAGAGTGCATGCCTCATTTAGTATGCTTGATTTCTGGCTCTCCTTCCCCCCAACATAAAATATACTGGATGTGGCTATACTGCCCCTAGTGATCTCAGACCAGGCTCTGGTGCAGCTGCAATTTTCATGCCCTCCCCCCAACTTCCTAGTCCTGGAGACTGGATCCACTTCTCCTTAGGGATACCAAATTTATCCCACGGGCCCGGAAGGAAACTATCCTTTTCATTCAAAATAATCCCATATCCAACACAAACCCAGGCAATACATGGGAGGCATACAAAGCCACCATGAGAGGCAACATTATGAACTTTGCTTCAGCTAGACGAAAGGAGAAGGAGCAGAAGTTGGTAACCCTCAAAGCCAAACTAGAAACTGCTGAAGCAGCTTACAAGGCTCCCCCCCCACAACCCGCTCCCCACTCCCCTCTGGGTCAGGAAGTATTGGGGCTAAGGATGGATTTTAACCAACTCTTGAATAGGAAGGCAGAAGTGGCAATTTTAAGATTTTGCCACAGATACTGGTAGGGAGATGACAAAGGGGGCAAAGTGCTTGCCTATCAGCTGTGGAAACAGATGGCAGACAAGCAGATAGCAGGTCTACAAGGTCCTGATGGGCTAGTGAGAAACAACCCCTAGGACATCAATGACACAATGGCAGCCTTCTTCACCAATCTCTATAGCTCCTCACACACCACACTACCCCCAACAGAGAACCCAATGGTTCCTCGATCAAATCTCCCTCCCTAAGCTCTCCCAGCAGCCAGCCCAGACACTAGACACACCTATCTCAGAAAAGGAAGTAAGGCAGGCTATCCTTGCCCTTCAACCCAGAACATCCCTTTGATGGGACTACTACCCTGTGCACTTTTTTCAAGCAATTACCACCCAGATAACCCACCCATTCTGACTAAGGTGTATTGGGATGCAGAGTCACAAGGATGTCTCCCCCCTACACTCAGAATAGTGGTTATAACAGTGATCCCAAAGAAAGGGAAGGACCCAGTTAAAGCAGCTAACTACAGACCCATATCCCTTATTACTGTGGACAGTAAGATCTATGCCAAGAGTCTGGACAGTAGATTAAGCCCTCTACTCACAGGGCTAATCCACCCTGCACAAGTGGGCTTCATTCCAGGGAGGAATACCTCCAACCACATTTGAACCTATATCAATCTCATTCATGTGGCAAAGGACACCCCACCCTGGCTGCAGCTATTGCTGCAGACTTTGAAAAGGCATTTGATTCCCTGGAATAGGACTACCTCCATGTGGTGCTCTCCCACCTGGGGATTGGGGAACGGTTCAGAACATTGGTCTGGGCCATCTATCACTCCCCAACAGCCAAGATCACCACAGACCACTTACTGTCCCCTCATTTGCGCTGGGATGAGGCATCCATCAGGGTTGCCACCTTCCCCCTTCCAGTTCATCCTTGCAGTGGAACCCCTTGCCACCATAATTCAACAACACCTGGAAATCCTGGGCCTAGAAATTGAAGGCAGTAGGTACCTGACACTTATATACATGGATGACCTCCTCATCCCACTGGCAAATGCACCAGGTGCTCTCCCACCATTATTGGAATTCCTTGAATCCTTTGCAGCACACTCTGGCCTCTGACTGAGCCAGTCAACATTGGAGATGATTCCCCTGAACCTAAGCTACCAATAGACCCTAGCCTCCAAAGTAGGACTGCTATGGGCACCACAGGGTATCACATACCTCGGGATCAG